>JARHVA010000233.1:0-1247500 GCA_037957365.1 Torreya grandis | reverse complement strand
TGCAAACACTCACTTCACTTAACTGACTGTTCATCAACAGTAGTTCTGGAACACACAGGCGATCGACGTCGGTCCCTATCTGTATGGTGTTGTCGACGTCGGTCGACTCCCTGCCAATGTCAGTTGCCTTCTGCACTGGTAATGACCGACGTCAGTCATGCTACTGACGCCGGTACTTATGGATTTTTAGCAACCTCTTGTTTCTTCGTGTCTGCAACAGTTTGAAGCTTTTAGCTCCACACCCTAACAATAACCACTATAAAGGTATTGGAGGGACTGATTAGAGATGATAAAAGCTATTAGGTGAAGAAAAACTAGATATAAAAAATGTGAGCTTCCATTTTATTACTCCTTGGCATAGATGAATTAGGCAGGGAAAGATTCTTTTGCCTTATATTTGGTAGGGTAAGTTTGATAATGGGGTATGGACTTCAGAATGGTGACCCTAATATATCTATGGTGGGGAGCCCATTCCTACGCTATCCTTTGATATATTTTATTAGGGACCAAGGCATACTCAAAGTATATTAGGGCCCTAGTTTGGCCTTTATGGCCCACCAGTCCATGCCCAAACCTTAAGTATCCCATCCTCAATACCTTATATTAAGGAATATGCCCTTCATTCTCTTTATAGATCAATTTAGGTATAGATAAGGTTGGGTATAAATTGATTTGGGTTGGGAAACACACTCTATCGACTACTAGATTGGTGATTGTCTATCTATCCATATAGTAATATGGTCTACTATGGACATACTCTCAATGACATATAGAGAAAATGAGAAGTCAAATATGGGGTTGCGATTAGATTTCTCAATTAGTCTCTATTCACCCTTGTCTATATAAATATAAATTTGGATTATCAACTCTAGGATTGGGATTCTTATATGCCTAAATCATAATCTATATATGCAATTAATACAATTTCATCCCACCCTTTTCCCTACCTACTTCATCTATGCCAAGGAGTAAGACAATGGAATATTTTCTTTTTGATATCTAATTTTTATTTACCTAATATAGCACATCAAGGGAACATTGCCTTATATATAGATAGAAAGAGAGTAAGGCATAACTATCAAGGTAAGTTTGCCTTCCTCATATCTAGCTTTGCTTTGATTTTATATTAAGGCATAGTTGTCAAGGTAATCTTATTTTTTGATAGATAGATGTGTTCTTACCCTACCTACATATCTATGTCCTACCCAATAAGGCAAGGGAGTATTTTTTATCAATATATATCTTCATTCTTATCCCACCTACTTTCTCTTTCTAGAATAAATTCTCGTCTATCAAGGGAAGCTTACTTCCCAATATATAGCTTTCTTATATTCTTTCCCTACCTACTTAGTTATGCCCTACCTAATTAGCTTCTATTATTGGTAAGGGAATATTTATTCCTAATAGATACAGTGAGAAATAAAGTTTTGAATCATATTACGTATGTAATATATTTATACCAATGATTATTACCTACCTACTTTACCTACTTGAATATGACCTACCCAATTGAATATCTTAGCCATATATTGATCTTGAGTATATCATACCTAAATACCCGATTGAATACTAAATGGATTTATTAAAAGGAAATGGGCCATTATAACCTATATAGAGAAAGGAATGAGTAAGTTATGCACCCACGATAAAGGTATTGGAGGGAGTTACCCAATGTGCATACTGCCCAACATGGTATGAATATTTATGTGATGTTATACATATCCATATCATAGAATAGATTGATGTCTTCTATATACCTATTTAATGATGTTGACGTGATACATAATGAAATCTAGGTGTGGGTAACATGATGTGATGGTTAAATTCCTACCCTATTAATATAATAGTTGATTTCAGCTACTTGACATCATTGAATGGACCTCACTATGTATGGGTTGCATTAGTGTGGTGGGCCCATTATTTGCATTTATCTTGATCATAAGAGGATATGGTGTTTTTGTGTCATTTTTTTACCAATAAGGGAACTAATCATAATTAAAATTGACTTTAAGGGGTGTCTTAGATGCCTAAATCCTAATTTATATATTTAATTATTCATTGAAAACAAGGAGGGAGTGATTAGGGATTATGAAGGATGAGGGGAGAGGTATCAGGGATGGTGAGGGATGATGAATGAGTGATTATTAATGATGAGGGACCATGAGGTTCAATTAGGGAATGACTAGGAATGATGATAGAGTGATTAGGGATGATGAGGGATGGTTAGGGTCAATGAGGGAGTTATTAGGGATAAAGATGGAGTGATTATATATTATTATGGATGATGAGGGATGATGGAGTGATTAGGGATGATGAGGGATGGTGAATTTAAATGAGGGAGTGATTAATAATGATAAGCGAGTGGTTAAAGATGATGAGGGATTGTGAGGGTCAATGAGGGAGTGATTAGGGATAATGAGGAATGGGGAGATAGTGATTAGGGATGATGAGGGATGAGGATAAAGTGATTAGGGATGAGGGAGGGACAATGAGAAAGTTAAATTAACATAAAGTGGTCCTTTGATGTGCACAGTTTATAAATGTGACCTATATTTCCCCAATCACACCACTTCAACTTGAGTTTAAAGTGGGTGGTTTGTAAACTCAATTTTGACAAACTTAGGACTCCTAAAATAGACAAGAAGTAATCCAAAAGGCATAAAACCATAAAAATGACTATATATTTACCATAAATGGGCATCAATTGAAAAAACTATGCTCTAAAATCCCTAGGTTCAATACTGAGACCATAAAAATACCAAAGTATTGACCAAATTGGATATTGAAAAATTATCTTCCACATCATGAGGCATGCTACTATGAGACTAACTCTATCAGATGTAGAGTGACCCTAATTTTTTTTATTTACTAAAATAAACTTAACATTGATTTTAGTAAACCATCTTCCCCTTACAATAGATCTTTTATACTTTTTTTTCAATGTGAAATGAACATGTGCACATTATAGTGCATACACGTTCCTTTCACATTGAATGAAACAAAGTAGATAACCCTTAAAATACACATTTTCTACTTTTTATTGCAATGTGAAAGGAACATGTATGTGTTATGTTTATTTTTGAATTCAAAAAACTAAGCCTTTTATCTTGAAAATGGCTTGGATTCCTAAACCAAAGACTTGGACTTGTCAACACATAGTTGAATCTGAGAGTTTTGGAAAAATACCAAAATTCAACTTTCATCACCAAATACACTTTGAATTTCAATGATAAAATTCATAAAATTATTACCAAAACAATAAACATTCTCTCCTCATTTCAAATATATGATTTTTTAAAATTTTGGGCTATTTTGAGGTTTCTATCTATGTTGATTTCTAATTATGGTTTTTTTAGGCCATTACATGATGAAAATATACATGCCTATATATGTTTAATATTTTTTTTTTGTTGATACAAATTCAAAAACAATTATACAGTCAGAAACTAGGTATAATTCTATACACATTCAAAAAAAACTAATTTTTATTTCCTATATATTTAGATGATATGATGGATGTTCTTATTATAATCAATTATATATTTCCTATACCTTGTTTAGATCATATGATGGATGTTTTTTTAGGAGTAAAATATTTTATCAAGATTGATCTAAAGAGTGGATAATATCTGATTCGATCTCGTGAAGGAGATCAATGGAAAATAGAATACAAGGCTAGAGATGGTTTATATGAGTGGATGGTGATGCCATTCAGTTTGCCTAATGCACCTAACACATTTATGAGGGTGATGAACATAGTGTTACAAGAATACAGTGGTAAGTTTGTGGTGGTTTATTTTGATGATATTTTAATAATTAGTAAGACTAAAGAAGAGCACTTACAACATTTGAGAATGGTATTAGAATTGTTAATAAAAGAGAAACTCTATGCAAATTTGAAGAAGTGTGGGTTTATGTAGAACAATTTGGTATTTTTGGGATTTATAGTTTCAATAGATGGTGTAAGAATGGATGAAAAAAATAAAGGCAATATTTTAGTGGCCCATCCCAAAGAGCATCACAAAAGTAAGAATTTCCATGGTTTATCAACTTTTTACACCAATAACAAATTGTATGAGAGGAAAATAATTTACATGGACAAGGGTAAAAATAAAAAGCTTTGAGTTATTGAATTAAAAAATTACATAAAACCCTATTTTAACATTACCAAATTTTTAAAAAGTGTTTGAGGTTGATTGTGATGCTTCTTTTGTGGGAATTGATGTTGTGTTGAGTCATGATAGGAAGCCAATAGCATATTTTAGTGAAAATTTGAATGAGGTAAAAAAAAATTATTCTACGTATGATGTTGAATTTTATGTCATTGTACAAACATTAAGACATTTGAGTCATTACCTAGTGCCTAAAGAGTTTATCATATTTATTTATCATGAGGCTTTGAAGTATGTGAACACTCAAAAAAAGTTAAATAGCAGGCACATAAAGTGGGTGTCTTTCTTGTAGGGTTATAATTGTGTGTTGAAGAAAAAATCAAGGAAATAGAATCAAGTAGCTGATGCTTTGAGTAGGCGAGTGGGGTACATAACTACTATGGTGAGTGAAGTAGTTGGATTTGAATTTATTAAATAATTATATGATATTGATCCATAATTTGGCAAGATAGTTGAGTAGTATAGAAATCCATTAACAGGTGACACAAGTAATGTTTATAAAGAGTATATTATGTACGATGGTTATCTCTTCAAAGGGAAACAATTATGTATTCCAATTGGGTCTCTAAGAGAAAATATAATAATAGAATTACATAATGGTGGTTTGGCTGGACATTTTGGTAAGACAAATACAATAGCTTTGGTGGAGAAGAAGTATTTTTGGCCAAATATGAAGAGATAGATGTGGAAAGATATGTTTCAAAGTACAAGATATGTCAGGTGGCAAAAGGACATGCATAAAATATACACCTGTACATGCCTTTACCGGTTATAAAAGGGCCATGGATAGATTTGAGTATGGATTTTGTGTTGGGATTAACAAACACATAGAGAGGTGATGATTCAAATTTTGTTTTTGTAGACAAGTTTTCTAAAATGGTTCATTTTATTGCATGTAAGAAAACCAATGATGTCACTAGTTAGAGAACTATTTTTTAAGGATATCATGAGATAGTACGGTGTTCCAAAAACCATTACATCAGATAGGGATACAAAATTTATAGCTCATTTTTGGAGGAATTTATGGAGGAAGATGGGGACTAAGCTAAAATTTAGTAGTGCATACCATCCCCAAACATATGGACAAATAGAAGTTGTAAACAAGTTCTTGGGAAATTTATTGAGATGCATAGTTAGATAGAAGCCCAAGCAATGGGACTTGGCTTTACCACAAGCTGAGTTTTCATATAATAGTTCAGTGAATAGATCAACAGAAAAAATATAATATTAGATTGTTTATGGGAGAAATTCTGTGTGTTTTAAATTTAGTACAGTTAGCAATTACAGAATGAGTTATTAATGATGCAAAAGCATTTGTAGAACATATACAACATTTATAAGAAGAAGTAAGAAGAAATTTATAGGAAAGTAATGAGAAGTATAAAGTAATAGAAGATGTTATAAGAAGGTCAAAAATATTTTAACAAAGAGTTTTAATGATGGTTTACTTGAAAAGAGAGGTTTTTGAAAGACACATATAACAAGTTGAAGTACAATAAATTGGACCATGTAAAATTATAAAGAAAATCAATGATAATGTTTATGAGGTGAGTTTACCACATAATTTTGATATATCTCCAATATGTAATGTTTCAAATTTATATGATTTTCATGAAGAATATAGTGAAGGTGAAAAAGATGAAGAAGTAGAATGGAAGTAGTAGGTGCCAAAGAAGAAGAAAGAAAAGATAGTGCAAGTTATGTATAAGAACACAATAAACACAAGGCAAGGAAATTATGATAGGTATTAAGTATAGTGGGAAGGATTACAATAGGAAGAAAACACTTGAATTATAGAATGGGAGCTGAATAAGATTGATAAGAACAAATAGAATAAGTACAATCAGAGCAACTCATAAGAACTGAGTTGTTTTCAACCAAAGGAGAATAATGTAGAAAAAGAGGCCAAACTTTTAGAGGCCATAAATTTTGATCCATAGCTTTGTTTGAGCCCATATTCATGCCAAAATGATTGTCTCAAAATTTTCAATGCTTCCATAACCTACCCTTCCAGTTATGAGACATTTCAAATATTTTTTAGATGTTATATGTGACCATATGAGGGTACATAATTGTAGTTTAATTTTATTTTTGGGTTTTTCTAAATTAATAAATTGTCTATTTTTTGTAATTGTAATTGAAATTCAATTGAAATTTATCAGATAGGTTAATTTTAGTGTTTAATATATTTTTAGAAATGCGTGAAAAAATAACAACTACTAAAAATAATAGGTTGAGTTTTATTTATTTTTAGAGTTTCAAATTTTTCATGTCAACTCCAATTTCGAGTTGAGTATTATTTATGCATGGTTTGTAATTATTTCAATTATTCAATATGAATCAATACTAGTTATTATTTAGAATCTTGACAGATTTTATTTTTATTTTTCTTGATAGTATTCAAGTTCATTACTATTTTATACCTCTTCCTCATATATGTGGCCTTTAACCATAATCTCAACATTTGCATTCTCTTTCACTTCATCCACATCTATTATCTCCTTCAAGGAAGCCTAAAACTATTTTTTATACCTTCTTCATTTAATATTATTGTTTACTTTAAGGAAACATATAACTTTCTTTGGATGCCCTCAACCTTCCTTCCTTGCAAAAGGGAATATTTTACTTCTTTTCCAATGAGATTTATAACCCTTCCTACATAATGTGTAAAAAATTCTGTCCCATCAACTATTAATGTGTCTCCTTATTCTAGCTTAATAAATATCATTTCCATACCTTCCTTCATGAATATATCTTCATCTATGGACTAGTCACATATTTATTTATTGAAGTTGTTGATAAAAAACTTTGGTTTCTCACATGACAACATTAGTTATGTTTCAAGGAAATCCTCTTCTTGTCACATGTATCCTCCTTAATATAATTCAAAATAGAATTGAGTTTCTTACATGGAAATCCCACTCTCCTATTTCCTTTCAATGAAATATTCTTCTCTTCTTTCTCAAGCCTCAAGATTTTAAACTTATTCAACCATTATAGTTTTATTTTTGGGTGCACAACTAGCCCCATCAACTCGAAAACCATATGTTCCAAAATTTTCACTTTCTTCATTATTTTTTTCTTGCCTACTAACTTGGATGACTCTCCAATGTAATTACACTAACACACAATACTTTTATTTCAACCTCTACCCTCTTGGGGTCTTCAATACACTTATTTTCACAAAAAATATAACTTTGCTATCCATTTCATGAACTCTTTTTGGCTCTCTCTACTACAAAACAAAAATTATATTTATAGTGGGCTTACTTATATTTCACTATGGCCTTTTTCTATCTCTTTTATTTAATTGTTGGTCCTCTCTCTAAGGTATCCAAGTTTTCTTGAAAGGATAATAACATCTCCTCAATTTCTTCTTCTTTATTATCATTCACATTTTTAATAACTCTTCTACATTGTGCATTTTCAATGGCATTCAATATTTGATCCAAGAAGATCTAGATCACTAGATCTTACTGAAGATTATCATTGTTGCACATCCAACCCTACCTTAATGTCATCAACTTGGGCAAGAGGAACCATACCTATGTGATAATTTGTTCAATCGAGTTCCACTTCTATGTTACCGCATAACTATTTTAGTATCAATATTGTAGCACCAAGATCATTAATAACAATAGATAGTGATGTCACTACACTCTTTAATTATTAAACAATTACTATCAATTATTTTAATGGTTCAACCAACACTTTATCTTCCTTCTCTATATAATAATTTACACTTCCATTATTTGTAATTAATGATAGAATAATTAATTTAGGAAGTACATAGACATCCAGACATCTAGTATATCAAATATTGTATAGAACATAACATAATAAAAATTTGATATTATAGTTTTACGTTGGTTGTCATCTCTTTCTTTATTTTCATGTTCTTTGAACACATTTCACTATCATATTATTTGTCATCCATAATTTTTATTTTGTTCATAACCCTCTTAAATCTATTTTGATATTTTTTTAATATATAGTGTGTCTAGGAATATGTGTGGCTGACTTGTGGCTTACACACCTTCATATTATCATGTTACATTTACATTTCTCAATGCTCTTAGTATGGTCAACCTATGGAATAAACATGGATAAGTAGAGCATATATTGGAGGTAATAGTTAGTATTTCGTCATCATATTATGAATTATGTTCTTATTGCATTATTGTGAATATTGCCCCCTCGAAGTGACTCAATCATAATATTCAAGTATTTTTATGTTTCACCAATTGTTGTTGTGGATCTACTTATTTTTCTCTTAATTTTGTGCTATATAATTCTATTATTACAAATCATATAAGTAATTTCCTTAAAAATTTTATCATAGTTTTTATTTGGGAAAGTTTTTACGGTCCATTTTTTTCAAAGCACTAGAAGGCTTGAAAACATAACTTTTGATCAAGGAGAATTTTTATTTTTCACCATAATTTTGTTCATGAGATTCTTTTATAAAAACAATATTGAGGTAAAAAAAGTCTAAATTTTTTAACCTTGTGAAAATTAGTAGTCATTAGATTCATCTCTATGAGATGATCATAATGGTATATTCTACCTGTACACTTTTTTAGGTTGAAATTTTCACCATTGTGTATAATCATAGTCATTGGATTCATCTTGGTGAGATAATTATAATAGTTTATTCTTTCAATACATTTTTTCAAGGCTAAAACCCTCTTAGGGTTTATGTATGGCTAGTCCAAACACTCATAGATGTGGGAAAGGGTAATAAAATCTACAAACTCCTCACAAGAATGACATGGAGTTTGGAACAACTGATTCATGTATTTTGGAGGTAGTTTAACAAATTAAGTCAGAGTTACAGTGCATGGTGAAAAAATATGATTTTGATACTATTCAAAGGAACATTACAGGGTTAAGAGGGGACCTAGATAGTGTGATGGATCAATTTCAACAAATATTTGGGCAATTGGCCAACTTGTTAGCTCAACCACTATAAAATAACCCTCCATCACTTCATCTTGGCTCTCCTCCTCCAAAAAATACCAACACCAATTATAACCCTAAGCTAAAGTTACCAAAAGTAGACCCACGTAAGTTTGATGGTAATGATCCACTCATCTGGCTCACATAAATTGAAAATTTATCTAATCTACATCAAACTCCATGTTCACAAAAAGTGGTTATGGCCTCTTTATATCTAAAACCTGGTCCACTCATTTGGTATCATTAGTTGTGTACTCAAAATAATATGAAGGATGTCCTAATTTCATGGTTGATATTTTTTGAGTTATAATTCCACTATCACAATAATGTCTCTGAAAACTAATTCAATCAACGAGCTAATTTGTGTCAAAATGAGATTGTTAAAGACTACATTCATCAATTTTGAAATCCCTCCTTACGTGTGGTAGACATCACTAAGGAAAATTTGATTGACCTATTTTTGGGTGGCCTCAAAGATAGCATCCAATTCTAGGTTTGCATGTTTCATCCTAGTATTGTATCTGAGGTCATAACAAGGGCATGCATGACTAAGAAAAAAGAGATGATTGGATAAAGACCTTTCACCAATGTTCATGAACACACCTTCCCAACACCACCATTTCTGTAGCCTACCAAATTGACACCTCAATAAGTGGAAGAAAAGTGTGCAAAAATTTTATGTTTCATCAAAAAGATAAAAGGACATCGATGTATTGAAAATAAGTCCTTTTACATTGATGGTGCTAATGAGAAGGAAGAAGATTAGGAGGCTTTATGGGCAGGTTTGGAAGAATCTGACGATGAATCTAAAGATTCTCAATCTATTATTTCTTGTCATGACCTTTTAGGCATTAGTACTCCTCAAACTCTTAAGGTGGTGGGTTTATTAAATAAATAGAAGATAACTATGTTAATTGATTTTGTGAGTACACATAACTTCATCAAAAGTAAATTGGCTACTCATTTAAATTATTTCATTTACCCAAATCTAAACTTTCAGGTTGTGTTTTTAGATGGTAGTATGTTAAACTATTATAAAAAATTCCATAGCATTAAGCTTGCTATGGGAGACTATTTTTTAGATTACCATATGGGTAGATGCAAGATAATAGGGGACGAAAGGGGGGGTATAAAGTGACACTTTTTTTTTGAAAATAACAATAGTTGAACTTGGAAAAAATGTTAGAGACACTTAGAAAAGGAATTTGACAATGACATAAAAACATGAATTGTAATATTTTAAATGTAGTTTCTAAATATATAATTTTTTTCAATACTCAAAAGATAAATTTTTTTAAAATAGTTGTATTTATGACAATAAGTTGATCATTTTTTATAAAAAGATAAGGAGAGTGCATGTGTATGAACACACTTTTTTTTTTAGTAAACGATTGAATTTTGTATGAAATTTCATATATAGATAGGTGAAATGTTAAAGATTGTTGAGAATATATTTTATTAATTTTTTATGATATATATAATTTTTAAATAATTTTACAAATTAAGACAGCTAAAAAATTGAAATTGCAAGTGTACAAACATAACTTTTTAACCTTAACTTCATGAAAATCATTTTTTTTAAAGCATAGGTGACAATGTGTAGATTATTTAGATATTAGTTTTATAAGCATTCGATTAATATTCAAAAATTTATAAAGGAATTTATGACGATATGTATATAGACTATAAGGAGCTATGTTACATAGAAATTAAATAATAATTATAAATACTATTCTAACATTAAAAAATTTATTTATTTGAAAACTACTCTTTCTAATCTACAAACCCATATAATTCTTTTTTAAATAATAAAAGTTGTCTAATCATACGTGTCAATAAAAAGGAAAAAAAACCCTAAATTTCTTATAAGTTTCCTTGGTTGGTCCATCACATAATTTGGATAGGTTTGGGACCGCCCAGGCTTAAAATCAACGCAAAATTGGAGGTAAAGTGGGAAAAAAATGTAAATATTAGAAGGGCATATGCCCTTTGAAAAGGGTAATCACCCTTTGCAAAGGTTGTATGTCCTTTCCACAACTACCAAGGGTCAAATTAATGTATTTTCCCATTAGTCCATGGATCCCAAAGGGCGTGCATGCTTGCCCTTTAGGATTCATGAATATTTTTTGTATTTTCCATGAAAATGAGTGTTTTGTTTAATTTTTTCCAAATACAAACTAGTCTTTCTACTGAAACCATGTAAATTTGATGAATTGTTCATCTATTTTATTTGAATCAAAAATAATTCTTCAAGTTTAAATCTAAAATTGGCTTATTTTGGCAAAGATAAATAATGGGTTCAGGAGGTCATCGTAAAAGACCAATCAAAGAGCTAAGAAATGAGGAAATTAAAGAGAAAAGAGAAAAATAAAGAAAAAGACAAGCAGATAGGAGGGCATTCATAAGAGCTTCTAGGCAAGGTGAAGGTTTTTCTTTTACACCAGGTAATACTTCTAATGAAAATAACATGCTCAATTCCATAGAATTTAGTTTACATATGTCTTCAAATGAGATAAGAGAACTGAGTCAATCTTTGTTGCAAGATGAAATTCAAAATGTAGAGCATGTAATTAATGAATTTGTAATGAATGATGAAACATATGGACAAACACAATATAATGAAACATCCATTCATAATGAAGTTTTTCAGTATGATGACAATAAACATCAAATAATGACCCTAAATCATGTGTCTCCTAATGAAGAGGAATTTAAATCGCCTATAACCCTTAATTTAGATAGTCAACCCTCTAATGTCCCTACTATGATTGAAGTGTTAACACCATGCAATTTAATACAAAATATATCTCTTGCGCCCACACTTCCAAGGATAATAAGACAAATACCAAAGTATTTGGTTGAAATAGATGAAAAATAATAGAACCTATGGAAGGTAAAATGTCAAAAATAATAGTTTAACATCTTGCTCAACGTGTATGGAACTATGCATTTAATAATAAAATCCATATAGAATGATATCAATTATTTGTTCAATTAATTAAAATGCAAAAAATGCACCTTGTGATGCACAATTTGGGGTTAAGAACATTAAACATGGAGGGAAAAAAGTACAATAGTAAAGAATATATTTAATGCATTGAAGGCAATAGACAATAAAAGTTATAATAAAGATAATAATGTGGCAAGATGAGTAATAATGGAATCTATAGTGAGTAAGTCAACATCTAAAGCTTGAATTATTAGTGAAACTAGTAAATACTTGAATTTAAATAGAAAATATCTAATAAATTCTATAAAAAGAAGAACAAGGCTTGATGACCCTTCACTCACAGATTGTTGGGCATTTATTGGTAGACTCCCATGAAAAGATAAGGTATTGGTTGAAGGAATAAAACAATTGACTGAAAATTTTTTCCACAATAACACAAGGGTCTCATCTAATGTAAATGATGTTAAAAGAAGAAAAGGCTTAAAAAATCATGAGCCACATGTAAAACATTTTTAAAACATGACACAAACAAAATTTTATAAAAAGTTTATTGAAAAATTTAATGGCCAATTAATAATTAGCCAAAGGTCATTTGAGATGTGTGAGCATTTTTATGTTAAAATTAACCAAGAACACACCACATGTTGTTGTAAGGTACATATTGAATTTTATATGCATTTTGATTTTTTTCATCATATACATTGTACTTTACATACTGATGAAATTTTGTAGGAATGTATGGTGTCTTCCCCACCTAAAACATTAAGAGAATTAATCCAAAGTCTTTTCTATCAAAGACCTTAGGTAAAAAAAAATTCCAAACAATGTTTAGATATAATATGTAATAGTTGTGGTGGTTTTTCAAATTTGATAAGTTGTTTACATGAAGATATTTCACATGAATTTGGAAAGCAACTAGTTTATTATAAGAAGTACAGATCTGTTAATGGTTAGATAATCAATTCAAAGCATGCAAAGACAACTTCCCAGTTGGTACCATTACTATGATTATGGATTTTACTAAAAACTACACATTACAACCATATAATGAGGTTCAATCCTAATATTATAATTAAATTCAAGTTGGAATTTTTGTTCATATTACATTCATACATGCACCTGATAGCACAAATGACAACATAAAGATTTTGAGGGAGTGCCATTTTTATTGAGCAATGACAGATCACATTCTCTAGAATTTTTCCAAGTTTATTTTGAGATAGTTTATATGAATATGAATTCAAGACAAATCATATTTGATACACACTACATTTGGTCAGAAAATTGTGTAGGGCAATTTAAGAATTCTCAAATGTTTTACTGGTTAAGTAGAATGCATAAGAAGAATGGCATTCAACATTTTTGGAGATTTTTTGAGGTTACACATGTAAAAGGGGAACATGATGGTGTTGGTACATGTGTAAAAAGAGCCCATAAAGAGAGCAAGAAAAGCACAAGGATGGTGCTAATTTGATCGATGCAACAAGTATTGTGAGTTGGTATAATGAAAATATTTGTAATGGATCGGATAAACATTCTCATGTACAAATATTATTTTGGTTAATAGAGTAACAACATAAGGCAATGTATTAATGTTGCATTCCAATACCTGGATTGAGTGTTTTCCACTCCATTCAAAGCTCAAATTCAATTTTATGGACTATTTATACTAGGGATATGGCATGTTTTTGTTCCTCATATATGGAATTTAATTGGAATGAATGTGGCCAAAATAATGGGTTGATGAATGGTATTGTAGACCCATATTACCTATAGAGAGTAGCCATTCACTCCAACAAGTGATAGATCATGAAATGGCATCATCAGTTGTCTTTGACCACATCTCAGATCTTGTGCAACTAGTTACAATTTATTTTTTAATTAAATATAAAACCTTAGATATTAGTGATATTTTTATTTTTTTCTATATGTACTTATAATTTGATTATAATATAAATGTAGGACATGTTTTTATAGTAATTTCACTTGAGAACAATGATGAGGGATCAGACTACTACTTTTGTCGTTGTGTAGAGGCAAAAAAATTAACCATAAATGTTATGGATGGAGAAGAGATCATTTATCCCACTGGATCTATAGTAGTTATTGGAACCCATCTTCATAGGTACTATCATAAAAATAAAAATTAAATATATATATAATATATATTTAATTTTTATTTTTTTATTTTTATGATAGTACCTATGAAGATAGGTTCCAATAACTACTACAGATCCAGTGGGATAAATGATCTCTTCTCCATCCATAACATTTATGGTTAATTTTTTTGCCTCTACACAACGACAAAAGTAGTAGTCTGATCCCTCATCATTGTTCTCAAGTGAAATTACTATAAAAACATGTCCTACATTATATATATATATATATATATATATATATATAATTTGAGGACTTTGAAACACACAGGATGGTGCTTCATTATTTGAACCTTGTTATTGATACAAATATTCAATTGATCAAATATAATGGAAAGCCTCACAATAGAACTTTGTGGAAAGTGCATGAATCTGACCATGAAGCGATTCTTGAAACACTTGTAAACAGAGCTGATCCTGAAGGTATGTTAGATTGAATTAGTAAGTTTATCTAAATTATTTCAAATAAATATAATAAAGTTATTTAGTTTAATGTATTTTATTTTCAACTATTTTATGATTATGTGTTTATTTATATTTAAAAAATTTACTAACAATTTAAATGTAGGTTAGTGGCACCATATGAGCTTCCACCTTCACATGGTTGGTGTCGTGAGTAGAGAAAATTATCTTCTTGAAATGAAGAGAAGCCAAAACAATTTATATTAATTTCATCTACTTTAAGTAAATCCTTTTTCACATTCTCTCTTATTATCCTTTCAATAAAATATTGATGCAATGGCATCCTTTATTGATGTCATCATGATGTTATTTTTAGCTTAAAATAAGGTAGGAGGTGTTCTAGATTAGTTTTTGGTCCTTAGGAGTCTTTACTAGGTGTCTAGGATTCATACAAATTCATAAAAACACTATTCAAAAATTTGAATTCTTGTAAGCCTTTTTGAGGTATCATAACATCTATTTGATGATGTGAGATATAGTAGCATATAATTAAGATTCTTCTAAAAAGGTGAAGGATTTTTAATGCCTTGACCCTCATATGACATGGGTCTACACATTAAGTTAAGTTGTAACTAAGACTATGTCCAAGACTCCCACATGGAGAATGAATCAAAAATTAGTTATTGGTTGGTGAGGGAGGTATAAGGTCTATTTTGATAGTTTTAGATAGATATTCTCGAAGTAGAAGAAAAAGGAGGGTAGTAAGTAAAAGGAAATTGTTAACGAAACTATATCTGCTCATAGTATTCTGTGTATATCTTATATTTTGTGTTTTTTTGAATGTATATGCTATGGAAATTGACTGTGAATGATGACCAATAAAGGAAAGAAGTAATTCATATCATATTCTACTGACCTCTGTGTTAAAGGTTTCTATTAATAGACCCTTATTTTATGGCAATGGATCTATTATGGTGTGGATAAGGGTATAGATCATTTTCATAGTCTCTAAACAAAGCTCAGAACCTAAAAAGGATCCATACATATCAATTTAGTCATTTGGATACTTTGATACCTATTCCTTGTGTAATTTATGAATATTAGTGTGTGAATTGTGAGGCAGGTCTACAAAATTGTTTTGCATCTATAAAGGTCTTTTACAACCCCAAGTTGTTTGTATTATAAGTTTACCAATCTTTGGATTAACATAGTTCTCTAAATGTTGAAGGTCTACAAACTCATTATGCATGTGTAGGACCGAACGGCTCATCTCTAGCCCTTATGGTTCTCATGCAACTCATGATGGAAGTTTGCTCATTTTGCACATTCAGGGATGAGTGAATTCTCTTAAGGAATGCCTTTGATAAACTACAACTTTCACTCCTAGGGCTTGATTGAGATTGAATAAATGTGATTCTATCCTAAAATTTCCTATCTTGACTTGTTCATGCAGATAGTTCATCGATTGGGCTGACAAGTCAGTATCTTGGCCCTCACTGACCAATTTTTAGCATGTTCTAAGAGATCAGGTTACAAGAGAAACCTCATTTCTATATCTCATCCATCATGAGTTAGATAAAATCCTCCTAGACGTTTTTAGAGGACTTGTCTATGCACATGTAGGACCTAATGATTCATCTCTAGCCCTCATGGTTCTCATATAACTCACAATATAAGTTAGCTCATTTTACACATTCAAGGATGAGTGAATTCTCTTAAGGAATGCCTCCAATCAACTATAAATTTACTCCCAGGGGTTGACTGAAACTTGACAAAAGTGATTTTAGCCTAAAAGTGTCTATCCTAATGTGTTCGCATAGATGGTTCATTGATTGGGTTGAGGATTCAAAATCTATGGCCCTCACTGATGAATTTTTGGCATGTTTTGAGAGATTTGGCTGCAAGATAAACCTCATTTTTACATCTCATTCATAATGATTTAGACAAAATCCTCCCAATATTTATTATAGGACTTGTCTATGCATGTGTAAGACCTGACAGTTCATATCTAGCCCTCATGGTTCTTGTGCAACTCATGATAAAAGTTCACTCATTTTGCACATTTGAGGACAAGTGAATTATCTTAAGGAATGTCTCCAATCAACTGTAACTTTCATTCTTGGGGGTTATTCAAGACCTTAAAATGGTGATTATAACCTAAAAGTGCCTATCTCAATGTGTCTGCATAGATAGTTTGATAATCAGGTTGATGAGTCAAAATCTATGGCCCTCACTGACCAACTTTTGGCATGTTCTAAGAGATTTGGCTGCAAGATAAACCTCATTACCACATCTCACCTGTCATGATTTAGACAAAATCCTCCTAGACTTTCTTATAGGACTTGTTCATACATGTGTAAGACTTGATGATTCATCTCTATCCCTCACTATTCTCATCCAACTCATGATGGAAGTTTACTCATTTTGTACATTTCGAAACAAGTGAATTCTCTTAATGAATTCCTCTAATCAGCTATGAATGTCACTCTCAGGGGTTGACCAAGACCAAAAAAAGGTGATTCTAACCTAAAATTTCCTATCTTGATGTGTTTACATAGACAGTTCATTGATTGCGCTGATGAGTTAGAATCTATGGCCCTCATGACCAAATTTTGGCATGTTCTAAGAGATTTAGCCATGAGAGAAACCTCATTGTTGCATCTCATCTATCATGAGTTAGACAAAATCCTCCCAAATTTTCTTATAAGACTCATTTGTGCATGTGTAGGACATAACGGTTTATCTCTAGCCCTCACGGCTCTCATGCAACTCATGATGGAAGTTCACTCATTTTGCACATTCAGGGATGAGTGAATTTTCTTAAGGAATGCCTCTGATCAATTATAACTTTCACTCCTAAGAGTTGATCGAGACCTAATAAAGGTGATTCTAGACTAAAAGTGCCTATACCAATGTGTTTGCACAAATGGATCATCAATTGGGTTGATGAGTCAGAATCTACAGCCCTCACTGACTAACTTTTGGCATGTTTTGAGAGATTTGGCCACAAGAGAAACCTCATTTCCACATCTCATCTATCATGCGTTAGACAAAATAATCTCAATATTTATTAGAGGACTCATCCCTGCATGTGTAGGACCTAATGGTTTATCTCTAACCCTCAAAGTTCTTTTGGAACTCATGATGGAAGTTCTCTGATTTTGCACATTCAAAGATGAGTGAATTCTCTTAAGGAATGCCTCTGATCAACTAAAATTTTATGCTCCTAGGGGTTGATCAAGACTTGACAAAGGTGATTATATCCTAAAAGTGTGTATCCTGATGTGTTTGTGTAGATGATTCATTGATTAGGATGACGAGTCAGAATCTGTGGCTTCCACTGACCAATTTTTACCTTGTTCAGAGAGATTTAGCCATGAGAGAAACCTCATTACCACATATCATCCATCATGATTTAGACAAAATACTCATGCAATTTATTAGAGGACTTGTCCTTACATGTTTAGGACCTGACGGTTCATCTCTAGCCCTCATGGTTCTCGTGAAACTTGTAATGGAAGTTCACTCATTTTGAACATTCAGGGATGAGTGAATTTTCTTAAGGAATGCCTCTCATCCACTACAAATTTCACTTATGGGGGTCAATCTAGACTGGATAAAGGTGATTCTAGCCTAAAAATACCCATCTAGATGTGTCCACATAAACAGTTCATTGATTGGGTTGATGAGTCATAATCTACCACCCCCACTGACCAACTTTTACCCCATTTTGAGACATTTGGCCATGAAATAAACCTCATTACCGCATCTTTTCTATCATGAGTTAGAAAAAATCCTCTTAAGCTTTCTTATAGGACTCATCTTTTCACATGTAAGACTTGATGGTTCATCTCTATCCCTCATGGTTCTTGTGTAACTCATGATGGAAGTCCACTCATTTTGCACATCAAAGATGAGTGAATTATCTTAAAGAATGCCTCTGATCAACTACAAATTTCACTTATGGGGGTCAATCGAGACCTACCAAAGGTGATTCTAGGCTAAAAATTCCAATCTAAATGTGTCCACATAGATGATTCATTGATTGGTCTAATGAGTCATAATCTACGACCCCCATTAACCAAATTTTACCTATAAGACTCATTTGTGCATGTGTAAGACCTAACAGTTCATCTCTAACCCTCACGACTCTCATGCAACTTGTGATGAAAGTTCACTCATTTTGCACATTTAGGGATGAGTGAATTTTCTTAAGGAATGCCTTCGATCAGCTACAACTTTTTCTTATAGGGGTCAACTAAGACCAAATAAAGGTGATTCTAACCTAAAAATTCCTATTTTGATGTGTCCACATAGACAATTCATTGATTGGGCTGATGAGTCAGAATCTACCACCCCCAATGACCAACTTTTACCTCATTCTAAGAGATTTGGCTATGAAAGAAACCTCATTACCACATCTTATCCATCATGAGTTAGATAAAATCCTGTTAGGCTTTCTTATAGGACTTATCTTTTCACATGTAAGACCTAATGGTTCATCTCTATCCCTCATGGTTCTTGTGTAACTCGTGATGGAAGTTCACTCATTTTGTATATTTAGAGATGAATGAATTCTCTTAAGGAATGCTTTTGATCAACTATAACTTTTACTTCTGAGGGTTGATCATGACTGGTCAAAGGTGATTCTAGCCTAAAAATGCCCATCAAAACATTTTTGTGTAGAAAGTTCATAAATTGGGTTTATGAGTCAGAATCTACAACCCATACTGACCAACCTTTACCCCATTCTAAGAGATTTGGTCATGATAGAAGCCTCATTGTTGCATCTTATCCATCATGATTTAGACAAAATCCTCCTAGGTTTTCTTATAGGACTCATTCTTGTATGTTTAGGACATGATAGTTCATCTCTAGCTCTCATGGTTCTCATGCAACTCATGATGAAATTTCACTCATTTTTCACATTCAGGGATGAGTGAATTCTCTTAAGGAATGCCTCATATCAACTGTAACTTTCACTTCCAAGGGTCAAATGAAACTAGACAAAGGTGATTTTAGCATAAAAATGCCCATCTAGATGTGTCTGTGTAGATAGTTTATTGATTGGGCTGATGAGTCAGAATCTACGGCCCCTCACTGACTAACTTTTACCCTGTTCTAAGAGATTTGGCCATGAAAGAAACCTCATTTATGTATCTCATCCATCACAAGTTAGATAAAATAATCTTTGTATTTCTTAGAGGATTTGTCCCTCTATGTGTAAGAATTGATGGTTCATCTATATCCCTCATGGTTCTCATGTAACACATGATCAAAGTTTACTCATTTCGTACATTCAAGAATGAGTGACTTTTCTTTAGGGATGCCTCTGACCAACTACAACTTTCACTTCCGAGGCCCAACTAAGACCGATCAAAGGTCATTATAGCCTAAAAATACCCATCTGAACAAGTTCACATAGACTTTTTATCTATTGGACTGATGAGTCAAATTTTATGGCCCCTACTGACTAACTTTTACCCCATTTTCAGAGATTTGGCCATGAGAGAAACCTCATTGCCATATCTCATCCATCATAATTTAGATAAAAAACTCTTGGGCTTTCTTATGATAATTGTCCCTCCATGTGTAGGATCTGACGGTTTATCTCTATCCCTCATGGTTCTCGTGCAATGTATGACTAAAGTTTGTTCATTTTACACATTCGAGGATGAGTGAATTCTCTTAAGGAATGCCTCCAACCAATTTCAACTTTCACTTCTAAGGCCCAAACGAGACTAATCAAATGTCAATTTTGCCTAAAAATTCCCATTTAGATGTGTCTGTGTAGATGGTTCATTGATTGGGCTAACGAGTCAGAATCTACGGCCCCCACTGACCAACTTTTACCACATTCTGAGAGATTTGGCCATGAGAGAAACCTCATTGTCACATCTCATCCATCATGAGTTAGACTAAATCCTCTCGAGCTTTCTTAGAGGACTCATCCCTCTATGTGTAAGAGCTAATAGTTAATCTCTAGCCCTCATGGTTCTCATGCAACATGTGATCAAATTTTACTTATTTTGCACATTTGGGGATGAATGAATTCTCTGAAGGGATGCCTCTGACCAATTACAAATTTCACTTTTGAGGATCAACCAAGACTGGACAAAGGTTTTTCTATCCTAAAAATTCCCATCTAGACATGTCCACATATACAGTTTGTCGATTGGACTGATGATTCAAATTTTACGACCCCCATTGACCAACTTTTACCCCATTCTAAGAGATTTTGCTGAAATAGAAACTTTATTTACACATCTCATCCATTATGATTTAGATAAAATACTCCAAGTATTTCTTATAGGAATCTTCCCTCCATATGTAGGAGTTGACGGTTAGTCTCCATCCCTCATGGTTCTCATGCAACATGTGATTGAAGTTTGGTCATTTTGCACATTCAGGGATGAGTGAATTCTCTTTAGGAATGCCTTTGACCAACTAAAAATTTCACTTTCAAAGCCATACCAAGACTGGACAAAGGTTTTTCTATCCTAAAAATACCCATTCGAACATGTTCACACACACGGTTCATTGGTTGGGCTCCTCCAACCAATCGAGTATATGTAAGAGATACCATGTTTTCTATGTTTCTTTAACAGTGAGGAGAGAGATTGGTTTAGAAACTTAAAAATTGAGTCTATAAAATCCAAATTAAGGTTGAAACGCATCTAATGCATTTATATAGACCTCATAAAAGGATCATTTTTTGTAAGAAAACTATATCTTGAGTTTTAAACTACTAGAAGGTAATTAGGTGTAATAGTCAAAACGTGATTTTATGAATTTTTGGGTAAAATATTAATATTGGAAAGCCAAACCTTTTATCTTAGAATTCATAATTCATAAAACATCTAAATACATTGTCTAAGGTGTCTTGAAGTGTTAATTAATATAGAATGGGTTTTGGCATGTTAGAGCAACATTAAGACTACTAAGTCTATGAGAGGTTTTTGATAAAATTATTTGTAGCAAACCTTTTGAGGTGTTGAAAAAATTGAGTCACATACAAAATATTTTGATAAAGTACTTTAGATTAATCTATACCCCTATTTTCAAATGTTTTTTGTTTTGATGTTTTTGAGGCATTTAGGCTTAATTAGCTTGTAGAGAGCCTTGAGTCTTTGAGTTCAAATAGACAAAACCAATAGATGGATTGGTTTTCCATATTGAGACAAAGATTGAATATGTATTTAAGGACCATATGAATATAACCTCAATTTTTATATACTAGTCAAGGAATATCGAAGATGCTTATGTCTCTTCATTTGTGTCTATATTATTGCCTTGCCAACATTATAATTTTATGGATAGTCTAGAGAGGGATATCAATGTCTATATTAACCCATGTATAGGTAGGCCATGGTGACTGTATGGACACATATAATTATCTTTTTTTGTTTTATGGATAAGTAGGATTTGAAGACATACACAAGTGCATGACTAGACCATGTAACATTTATGATCATCATTCTCCCAAATTTATTTATGATAGAAAGGGTTTTTTGTAAATGGACTAAATATATGTGGTGTTTTACTACATGGTGCATTTCAATAAATTCAATATCTAAGAATAATTCATTATGTGGCTTCAATAACTTGTCAAGTTTTTTTATTGGGACATTGATTTCATTGACCACACTATAAACTCTTTCTTTCCTACATAGGTGTCTTAAGACAAACCATGAGCAACATGAAATTATGCACGTGCATTATTAGTTTATGACATTTTTTAGAAGAGACCAACATGACTTTGGTTAGTTGAGTTGACTATAATAGGTTGAAGAAGTAATATTTTGGGTGTACATCCCAAATTTTTGGTTTCGTTTGATATATGTAAAATCTCAATCATAAAAGTACAACCTCCCTAATAATATGTTACTAACTTCAAGAGGCACAATGTTGCAAGTGATGGTGCCATCCATACATTCAAATTTATACTAGAATGAGTATTGCCTCCAAACCTATATATTTGTACCAGGTTATTGAATCCACCCCATGGATTATATCTTGCAATGCACAATAGTCGGAAAGCCAAGTTTTTGGGTTTTAGATAGTGTGATGATGATATTCTGACTTATATTGTCAATGATAAGATGAAGAGGTTGAACCTTGAGTTCCATAACATGGTATGGAAGAGGCGTTCACACTCCTTAGAGGCCTCTATGGAAGCAGTTTTGGTGATTAGAAAAATGTCATTTGAATTAGTATCATCTATATGTGCATGATATGATGTAGGTTTCCAAAGAAAGGATTGTTATGCCCAACATTGAGAGTGTTCGTGGCTCTTTGGTAATTGTTGATGGCACCACTTTTCACTATAATTATTCTTGCCTTTGTCTGAGCTAGAAGGCATATGAAAAGTCAAGTTTTGTGTGGCCTTCTTAGGTTAATATCCTTTATGAAAAGCATTTTGCTTCTATGTCAAAGGTATAGATGGGGAATTATGTGTGGGTTGGCAAATAAAAAGCAAATGTAAATGAAACAAGTAAATAGCAAATATCAGATGTAAATGTAAAATATACATAATGATTCAAAGCACCTAACTTAGAGAATAATGTGATTTTTTTTAAAACCATATGAAGTAATAATTCAATCATTAACCAATAATATGTGTAAACATTAAATGATAAAAATAGAAAATACACATAGTTAAAGGAATCATATTGTCAAAAAGTATATATGTGATACATGCAAAGTTTTATGTCATAATTTAACATAAATAATATAACATATATCAAGAAAAAATGTAGACCATAACATGTTCATAGACAAAATGCACCATATAGGCATATAATGTGGGCCATATCGACATACAAAATTGATTGTGCCTATAACTATGTACATAGACAAAATGCATCATACATGCATACAATGTGAGCCATATCAGCATACAAAATAGATTATGCCTAAAACTAGATCCCTAGCATAACAACTAGCTCTCCTGATTCTCATTGCCTCTAAATAAATTACGTTTCATTACCATAGATGTAGAGCCAGGGGTGTTGGATGCCTCAGTATGAGGAGATACTCTCCTCTCAACATGTGATTCATCCATTAATTCATCGACAATCGATGAAAATGTTTGTCTCTACACAACATATAAAATATAAAAATAACGCATTAAAATTGTATATTGAAATTTTGATAATTTTTTCAAGAATGTAAAATTTTGTGAAATGATTATACACTCACCATATTCCATCTAAATGGTTGTCTATGGCTATGAGACTACATATACACCTATGATGGGGATTCTTATAGAGCATACATATATCACTAAATCTAAAGCTACATATAATTGTGTAAATATGACATAAAATATCATTGCTTAAAGACAAAAACAATTAAACTATGTGTTCTCACTAGTCTCTATCCTTGAATCATAACTTGCTATGGAGATAGTGGATTCTCTGATGTATTAGTAACATAACCTAAACCTTTTTCTCATCCATGAGGGGTGCCCATAGCATCCCTCATCATCTATAAAACCAATAAATGAATAATATGTGAATTCAATGAACATGATAAAAATCTATGACTATAATATTTATTAAAATAGAGTTTTTTGTTCAAAGGATAATAAACATGTAAATGAATAAATATTTAATTTAAAAATTTAAAAACTTGTGTGTAAGGTACACCCATGCCAATTATGGCCTCTACAATAGAGTCAATTCCTGCTGAGGTACCCATAATATCACTAATCAATTAGATACAAACAACAAATAATAAGTTTAGTTAATTAAGTACAAACACATGTATTAGAAAATAAACTTAATATTCTTTTACAAACAAAAACAAACTAGATAATTAAAATTAAACCTATGAATCAAATACAGATAGTGAAGAATCCTCTACAACAAGATCTTGGCATATCCTGATAAGAGTTATTGAATCTACTACATCTTGTATAGTGTCTGAAATGCTAGTGTCATGCACTGCTAAAACATCTACATGTGGAATATGCTCTAGTAAGCTAATGTCTAGTATGCTACTATCTGACACTACTGAAGCATATACAGATGAAATATGCTCTGGCATACTAGTCTCTATAAATGTACTCTATGTATGTCTCACCTAAATAGGAGATCCCATACACTTCCTCTTGCATGATGTGCAATGATGCATATGAACTGTAACATGAGTATAAGGAGGGACACTATCACCTATACCAACACCACCACTACCACTGCCACCAATACCACTACCACCAACACCACCATTGCCATTAGCACCACCACTACCACTAGCACCACCTGTAAGTTGAGTATAAGTCTTCAAAGTATGCATACCATAATCAATCATAATTTGTGTCAAACTAGTAACCGCCTCAAGGGTGTCCATTTGTATGTTATGATGCAACATTTTAATAATAGTGGCATGTGATACTGTTCTTACATTTCTTGGAGGTTGGTTATGATGGTTTTAGTCTTGCCTAGCACTAGGTCTATCAAATGAAGACCCACCTCCCCTACCTTGGGATACCTTCATGTTAAAATAATTTGGAATTTCTTACAATACAAACTCACCATACAATTTTCTCAAAAAATATAATGGAACCTTATTAATGTTGCATGGAGGCTCATCAAACACCATCCACCACCTATCCCAGAAGTTATTTTTAATCTTTGCATGATTACACCAATCAATACTAATGTGTTTGCAATTTATTGGTAGAGGTAGGTTGGTTCTAGGTTTAATAACTAAAGCACACAAATATTCTTTTGTTATTTTTCTTCACATCTTTATATGACAATTTATCAAAATAAAATTATTTCAGAACCTGTCTTCGATGCAACATTGCATCTAATTGTGAAGTCACATTTCTCACTTCATTAAAAATAGATTATAATGTATTGGAAAGAAAAATTTGTGCACTACTAGATGAAGAATGATGTAAGCCATTGATAATTATCTATAATTGTTGATATTTGGTATTGTATTGCTCATATAATTCAACTTCTTCTCATGCAAAATCAAACTATGATGGGTTTTGTCTAACATTTTATTCAAGAAATGGATCCATCAAACTTATGTATCTAAATTTTTTTTTAAATAGGTTTTTTTAGCCAATTTAAAAAATTGAATGCCAATTTAAATTCAAAACCCTAGTTCAATAAGTTACACATAAATGACAAAAAAATGAAAAATAACATACCTAATGTGAAGCAATTCGATGTCAAATATTGTTGGTGGAATAAAACTCCAAACCACATGTGTCAATCTACAAATTCAAGGAAAAAAAGTTTGCCTTCCTCTCTTAACCATAGCTTCTTCTTTATAGCCCATGAGAATTAATAAAATGGGAAGGATGCACACCCTATTTTGTTTATAAAGGATGACACCATTTACAAAGGGCATATTCCCTTTAGAAAGGGTGTATGCCTTTGAGACTCAGGTAGTAGCCTAAGCTTCATATTTTCAAAATCAATGATGTATGCCCTTTTAAAAAGGGTGTACGCCCTTTTTTTAAAAACTTGCAACGTTGGGGGACTATCATCTTTTTTGTCCTCCAACTTTGTGCATCTACCCATATGTTTGTTATTCCCATGGGAGGATCTGACATTATTTTGGTAGTATAGAGGATCACCAATTTGTGCACTATTGAGATAAATTGATAAGAAATATCCATGAGGTTCTATTTTGAAGGTAGGACATTTGAACTATGTCGATTATGGGCTAAATATCCACAACTGGTTAGTTCCCACTAAATGATGAAGATTCTAAGAAAAGGCGAAAAATATTTTGTGGCACACTTATTTTCCATAGAGTTTCAACCAACTAAGGAGTTTACACACCCTAATTTTCAAAGGGTGATAGATGACCATTATGTTATTTTTGGTGACATGTCAAAAGGACTTCCTTTAAGTTGTGCACATGATCATATCATCAAGCTCATTCTAGGAAGCACACCACCCAACATCAAACCCTACATGTATCATTATGCCTAGACGAGTGAAATTGAAAAGATGGTATAAGAGATGTTGGAGGCAGGATCATCTGACACAGTTAAAGTGAATATTTGCTCCCTGGTGGTCATGATGTGGAATAAGGATGACAATTAGAGGATGTGCTCAGAATACAAAAAACTCAATAGGTACACCATAAAAGACAAGTTTCTTATTCCAAATATTGATGATTTACTAGATGAATTATGTGGTGTTATTTATTTTACCAAGTTAGACCTTCACTCTGAGTATAATTAGATTCGCATCCATGATGAGGACATAACTAAAATATCTTTTAGAGCACTTGAAGGCCATTATGAATTTATGGTCACTTAATTTGGCCTCAAAAATGCACCATATACATTTAAGAGTTTGATGAATACTATTTTAAGACATTTTGAGAATAATTATATTATGCTTTTTTATGATATCCTCATCTATAGTAAAAATTGGGAAGACCATTGGAAGCATGTAAAATAGGTGTTTTCAGTTTTGGAACAACATCAGGTTTATGTCAAACCTTTCAAATGTGATTTTGGTGTCCAAGAGGTGGAGTAATTATTTCATATTGTTTCACATGAAGGAGTTAAATTTGATCCTAAAAAAATCCAAGCAATGATGGAGTGGCAGGTTCCCAAGGCCCTCAAGAACCTCCAAATACTTTTGGGTCTAACTTGTTACTATCGTAGGTTTGTCAAAAATTATGGTAGCATTGTAGCCCTACTCACATCGTTATTGAATAATGAATCCTTCTAGTGGATTGATTCAGCTACCAAGGTATTTGAATAGTTGAAAATAGCTATGTGCATAACTCCAATTTTGGCTACTCTTGATTTTTCAAAAACTTTTTTTATGGAGTGTGATGCATCAAGATATAACATGGGGGATATACTCATGCTAGAAGGCAGACCATTAGCATTTTAAAGTCATCAACTGAAGGGAAAAAATAGGCTCAAACAAATATATGAGCAAGAGATGATGTTATTATACATGAAGTGAAACAATGGAGATCTTATCCGATGGGTTATTACTTTTAGGTAAAGACTAATCATGATAGCCTCAAATATTATTTGGAATAATGATTGAAAGAATAACAAAATTGGGTGACTAAAATGTTAGGCTATGATTTTAAAATTATGCATAAGAAAGGCAAAGAGAATGTGGTGGTAGATGCCCTCTCTCGACGGGATGAATCAGTTGAGGCATTGTTATACATCATGATCATTTGCTAGGCATATTGTCTATAGGAAGCAAGATCAAAATGGGAGATTGATAGTGATACCAAGGATTTAATTCAAAATATTCAATAATGTTCTGATGAATATGAAAATTTTACATAGAAAGTGAATGGATTATGGTATAAATATATATTATACCTCTATAATCATTCTCTCCTCAAACATAAAATTATTTAGGAACTTCATGCCTCTCCACTGGGAGGTCACTCCAAATTTTTGAAAACATATAATATAATCAAACAAGATTTCTTTTGGGAAGGACTCAAGGGGGATGTCTAAAAATGTGTGGCTGAATGGATGGTATGTCAACAATAAAAATGTGAAACCATTAAGACCCTAGGTCTTTTGTAGCCTTTATCCATCTCTATCCAACATTGGTAGGACGTTTCCATGGACTTCATTATAGGGTTACCATGGTCTAAGGATAAAAATGTTATCATGGTACTTGTGGATCGACTCACCAAGTATGTTCATTTTTGTTTCTTATCACAGTTATTTGTTGTCAGTACAGTAGCTTCCACTTTTATCAATACATTTCAAAAATTGCATGGTATTCCAAATATCATTGTAAGTTACTGATATCCCATATTTACTAATAATTTTTGAACTGGATTATTTGCATGTTTGGGCACCTAGTTGGCTCATTAGGTCATCCTATCATCCTCAATATGATGGAAAAATAAAGGTAGTCAAAAAATTTCTCTATGGGTATCTTCATTATTTTTTGTTTTACAACTAGGACAAATGGGTTCATTGGCTACCACTTGTTCAATGGTGGTATAACACTTCTTTTCACACTTCTTCCAAGATGTCTCCCTTTGTGAAATTGTATGGGTATCACCCCCATCCATCACTTCAAATTTAATAGTGCATCTTGAGGTTTGATTTATTGACGAACACATTCACCATCAATAAGAGGTACTAGTCAATTTACGAGAGAATTTAACAATGGCACAAAATTGATTGAAGCAGCAAGCACATCAACACTGCAATGAACAACATTTCAACATAGGGGATCGGGTCTTTGTGCATTTTCAACCATATAAGAAGATGTCTCCAAAGTAATAGAAAAAAATAATAGCACTATGTCACCTAAGATTATGGCCCTTACCAGATCTTGTAGAAAATTGGTAGTGTGGTTTACAAGCTGGAATTACCCCCATCCACTCACATACATCCTATATTCCGTGTATCTTGCCTAAAGAAAGTAATTGGACACATATTTTCCACTTAGTCCAAGTTACCTAAATTAGATGAATAAGGTTGAGTCATTTTAGACCCTGAAGAGATGTTTTACATACACACTAAGCAACTGTGAACCAGAGCCATTAATAAATATTTGATCAAATAGAAGAACCTGCATTCTGAAGATGCAACATGGGAGGATGAAGCATTCTTATAACAAGATCCTGGTTTGATTCAATGTTTAGGACAACATTATTTTGAAAGGGAGGGGCATGTTATTTCCTTAACCTATAGTACGTCTAGGGATATATGTCACTGACTTATGGCTTACGTACCTTCATATTAACTTATTATATTTTTTGATGTTCTTAGTATGATCTACCTATGGAATAACCATGGCTAATTAGAGTATATATAGGAGGTAGTGGTTAATCTTTTATCATCATATTGTGAATTCTATTATTATTTCATTATTTTGGATGTTTCTCCCTTGAAGTGGCTCAGTCATAATATTCAAGTATTTTGCTCTTTAGCCAATTGTTTTTGTGGACCTACTTATTCTTATCTTAATTTTATGATATATAATTATATTTTCACAAATCATCTAAGTAATTTCCTTACACATTTAATTAGGTTTTCCACCAGGTCTCCTCTAGGGCCCCGAGTCAATGGTAATATAACATACACACTTCATATCATTTCCAAGTAGTATTGTGGTGTATATTAACTTCATCATTGTTTGTATTCCCTCAAATACAAGGTCTGGTTATAGGAAGCTAGGTTTGATATACGTGACCTTTAATCATACCTTCCTTCATGTCCTTAAATAGGTGACAAATATTTGACGATGCCAACTTCAGAATTACTTCAAAAAATGATAGAGGATGCATTATAACGACAATGGAAAGATTTTAAAGAATATCTTGCACATGAACAATCAGTTATTATTGATCATTTTTTATACTTATCAAGCATTAGACTCCTTCCAAAATCTTACATTCTCATTGGTCATCTGGTGATCAAAATCTATACAACATACAAATCAATCTAGACATTCCTATGTTTGAAGGAAATATATATTCAAATGCACTAGATAACTGACTCAAGACCTTATATATTCATATTATAGGGTTAATCAATTCCCTAACAAATAAAATATTACATTTACTCTTCTAAAAGCTTCTTTATCAGTAAATAAATGGTAGGAAAACTACTATACTTCACATGAGAATCATGAAGATGAAGTTAAATTAGACACATGGAGTAGTTTTGTAGAAGCTCTCAAAGAAACCTAATATCCTATTAGGGACTATGATGACCAATACATCAAGCTATGTTAGTTGCATCAAGACAATGAACAATATGTGCAATAATACACATATACCTTTCATACTTTGGTGCCTAAAATTGGGGTTTAGGATTCAAAAAAAAATCTTGTTTTGAAATAAAGGTCAGGATTAAGACCACATATCCATTCAAATGTGGATTTATTATAGATCTATGCAATCAAATAAGCCTATAAATTTGCTTGTAACTTTGAAGCAAAGGCCAAGGGAAAGACAAAGATAGAGGATTTTAAGTCTCAGAGCAAACAACACTTTAAATCTTCCAAGCATAACTCTAAACCAAGGAATAACTCTAATAATCCTCCATAGAAGAAGAAACAATCATCAAATGACCAGACCAAGTTGTCCAAGACTAGTAAGTAGTGTTCAATTCAAAAATCTAATAGTCATCTTTATAAAGAATGTCGTGTTAGGATGATTCTACTTGTATAACTTGAATCATTAGGTGAAAACATAACATTATTGGAAAAAGGTAATAAGATCATGGATTCAGAGCCTAGTGCCATGGTGGGTATCGCAAACATCTCTACTACCCTTGTCGAAATGGAGGAAGCAGAAATATTGTTCCATTCTCAAATGTGGATCAATTCTCAACTAGTACACTTCATTATTAACAATGGAAACTAGAAGAATCTGATTTCACCTAAGGTAGTTCAAAAATTGAACTTTCTATCGATGCCTCACCCACAACTAGACTCTGTTGGATGGTTTCATGTGGGATTTGATAAATACATCACTTAGTAATTTCAATTAGTGTACAACATCAAGCCTCTCAAATATACATTCTTTTGTGATGTTTATCCATTAGAAGTATGTGATGTTCTACTTGATCAACCATATTTTTATCATCAACTTACTAGAAGTAATCCCTAAGCTATTACTCGTTAGCACAAAATAATGTAAGAAGCTAATCAAATCCAGTACTAAGTTTGTGCTTTTGATGGTAATATCTGAACGAAGGAAAGTCCTTGTGGCATAAGGGAATAGTGTGGCCCAAAAACTTATTCACTCATCTAGTCCAAAGATGTTCACAACTCCGTATATTTATACCTCACAATCACTTGTTTTCTATTAATATCAATGTGATCGATGGTTAATAAATTTTAAACTTTCAAACACTTACTGACTTTTTTTACGTCAAAATAAAAAGTTTCTTGACCTTACACATGTGAATAAAAAAGCAGCCGCTCAAATTGAATTTTGATATGTTGATGGAGAAGTATACTATAAAAAGAAAATTAGGATATCATTATTTTTTATTGAATGAATGTATCTTGTATCAGGGGAGAGGTTTTATGGAGGGGTTACTATTTTTATTTATAATTAACAAGTGGTTTTATAAAAAATGAAAGAGATGAAAATATGAAATTTTAATTTTAATTTTTTTTAAGTAAAAAAGAGGCAAATTTTTAAAAAGAAAGTTTAAGCAATGAGAAAAGAGATCAATCTTTGAATTTATTATATATTTTTATTTTATATAAATATATTTTAACAAATATAAATTTATGAATAATCATATTTTGTTTAAAATTTTATTGTAAATAAAAATATAATACTTTCAAATATTATTTCTTAAAAAAATGTAACATATATTTAAGAATATTTATATTACAGGTTGAGTTTTACTTCAAATAATCATCAAATTACTCTACATCATCCTTTAAGAAAATTTAAGGGCCCTCTTTTTATGGGACGACTTCTTAAGATTAAAATTACAATAAAATTGAATTCATTTGGCCATCTATTACAGGGTATTCAATTAAATGGTAAAATGACGGTACAGGCAATCAATTTGAGTCATCTCCAAGCTTCTTTCCAAATTCGTTGACCCACTCGGCGTTTCGCTCTTTTAATATCTTCACATCTTTATGTTTTTGGAGGCTTTTCACGGTCTTCCAATCCTCACTACCTTCGTCTGTAACCCTAATCAATTCTCTGGAGCCGTAAATGCTTAAAACCTTGAGATGAGGCAGCTTTTTTATTCCCTGTGGAAGGCGTGTGACTTGACTGCATTTCTCAATGCCCAACACTTCCACCTCATGCATTGCCCCCCTACGAATGGGGGGCAATTCCTGCAACTTTTCCAATTTACGCAGCCACAGCATCTTCAACTTCGGGAAGGCTCCCGCCTTTCCAAAACTGCTTGGAAGCGCCTCAAGTTTCTCGCAATCATGGATTTCTAAGCACCCAAGAAGCTTTAATGAATCCAAGGCCGGTAGGATTTCCAAACTCTGGCATTGAAATAATTTTAGATTTCTTAGACTTTCGAACGCAGCCATCCAGGAGGGCAATTCCTTGAGGCTTCTACATTTCAAAACCAGGTGCCTCAGCCCCGTGACCTTGGCCATATCGTCTGGTAAATTTTGTATTTTATGCATTCCCAGCACTAATTTCTCTAACTTCATAAACGAATTCATGGTTCCCACCGGAATAGAGCTGTCCTTCCAATCGTCGATCTCTAGACATTTCAGCTCAGTCAAGCCCTTCAAATCTGTTAAGCACGGAGTACCGCTCTTCCTCCGCGATAATGACACCCGTCTGCTTATGGTGGTAGGTGGCTTAAATTGTATGGGCCATGCTGATTCGTCCATTCTCAATACTTGCAGGGAAACCAAAGTAGTGATACCCAGTGGAAGGTAACCCAGACTTTCACAGGCATGCAGATCCAGAATTTGTAAGCTTTTCAATTTCGATATTCCTTCTGGCAGTTCAGTAAGCTTGGAGCACTCTGAAAGATCGAGTACCTGTTCAAAATGCATTTCACTGAATATAAAATCAAATGGAGAAAATTACGAGGTCACAACTAGATTCACTGGGTTCTTTTTGTAATCTTCGAAAACATATATAAAATTAAATCTGACAGGAGATGATAATTGAGTACCTGTAATTTTTTTAAATAAAAAATTGAGTACCTGTAATTTCTTCAGATTCGTAATTGAACGAGAGGGTAGTTGTTGGATGGGAGTCCTTGAGAGTCTCAAGCAGACCAGCTGTTTTAGGTACCCGATACTCTCTGGCAAGAATTCCACTGTCGTTTGTCTCAGATCCAAAATTCTCAACGCATTCAAGCTCCTCATGGCGTTCTCTGGAAGTCTGTGGAATCCTCTATTACCTGACAGGAGGAGGGTGCAAACACTCGGACCCCTGAATTTATCAGGAATGCTCGAAATCTCATTATCCATCACCGATATTCTCTGAAATTTGTCCGTCTTAGCTGCTGCCGGAAACTTTGTGAGATCTCTGCCGGCTCTAAACAAACAGCCTTCCTCCTGTTGGGAGATTCGCAAGGCAAGAAACCTCATAACGCCGTGCACTTTGCAGGATCTCACCTCCCCATTTCTGTCCTGCGAAACCACATCGATGAGGGAAAGATCTATCAGCGATTTCAGCAGCCGACGCCCCTCTTGCAGCCATCCATAACCCTTTGACGCCCCTAGCAATCCTTCGAAATTCCATAGGAAGATTATATCCTCCACGTCTATCGCCTCATCTTCCTTATACGCAGCAAAGTAAAGAAAGCACACCTTGAGTGTCGAGTTGAGAGCGTCGAAGCTGAGTCTCAATCTCTTAAACACTCGCTCTTCTTGATCCGGATGGATTATCTCCGCATTTCTCAGCTTTTCCAGCGCAATTCGCCATTGTTGAGAGTCATATGACTGCGCGGCCATGGCGGCTCCGACCTCCTTGATCGCCAGCGGGAGGCCTTTGCATTCGCGGGCAACTTCCACGGCAATGGATTCCAGTTGCGGGGGGACGGCGTCCGTAAAAGCATGAATCTTAAACAATTCCCACCCCGCCTCTTCTGTCAAGGGTTTCATGGAAATTATACATCCCACACGCATCCTGCACAATAGCCCCTTGTCGCGGCTGGTGACTACAATTTTAGAATCCCTCCTCCTGCGCACCAGCAGAAACCCCAACAATTTCTCGTCCCCTTCCCACACATCATCCAACGTAATTAAAAACCTCCGCTGCCGCAGCATCCCGTCGACGAAACCCTGTGCGTCATCTTCCTCGTCAAAAGCCGCCATTGTCTGCTTGGCTATGCTTCGCGCTAACTTCTGAATAAGGTTCGAGAACGGCGTCTGCGAGACGTTCAGCCGAACTATGAGACCATCCGCGAAGGAACGCTGCACGGCCTCGTTTTTAAGCACGGCTTTTAACAGCAAAGTTTTCCCCGATCCTCCCATACCCGCTATACCAATGCAGTAATCTTCGTCTCTGTTTGACAGGATTCGATCCTGAAGCTCATTAAACAAATCCTCCTGCCCGATAACGCAACACTCCGACACCGCCTCCACGCTTGGAACGGAGGTCAACCAAAAAACTCTGTCAATTCTGTCCATAAAACCTCTTTGAGCGGCGACTTGGTGTGCGAAATTAACCAAGCCAACGAGGTCAAGATGGGTTTCGATCCGTTTGGTCATTCCATCAATCATTTTGGCTATTCTGTAGCGAGCAAAGACATTATATGGTGGAATGGTAGAATCGGAGACCATTGTATTTGCTTCCTTGAGCAAAGAATCTAGCTTTTGCAGCCACTGTTGGATTGCATCATCTTGCTGCCTCCGCGGTACTAGTCGACATTCTAACTGTGCGGAATCGACGAGTGGTGTAATTCGCTGCAGTTGCGAATGCAGAGATTCAAGTTCGCGGCGACAGTAAATGGCAACCTTCAAGGCTTTGAGTGTTTCCTCAAGGAGAATGCTAATGGTGGCTCCTATGAAGCCTGGAACAAAGCCAGGATCCATTGCTTCCGGCTATACTTGGCTATTGATATCAGACGGCGGAGTGGAAAGCGGAGGAAGAGGAAGGTCATTCAGCATAAAAATACCTGCTGCTCTTCTTTTCTTTATTTGAAGAATTATATATATAACACATAGATTAATGGTACAGACTAGGCAAGGCTCGAAATATCTAGGAAGGTACGTACAGCGTTAAGATTCTCAGAATCTTTCTCATTCGTTGTTGCGGTAATCGATAGGTGCTCTTGCCGAGCAATTTCGTATCTAAATTGGTAAACATAAGATTCCCTTGACCATTATAATTATAATTATATTTAATATTTAATTAAGCGCGAGGGCTCCCGCAGACTTTTGTTTGTGGAGAAGAATTCAATTCGCATAATGTGGTTTGAAAGGCGAGTAGCACCTCCCTCTCTCTCTCTTCTTCACAAAGCGTAACTTGGGCGTGACGGTAGAGATGGCAATTTTGGGTACATGATGCTTGACTTCAGTGGATGGGCGGGCGGTCCTCCTATAAGGGAAGTTTCTTTATTTATTAGACTTTTCAAGGATTATTAAATTTATTTTGTTTTAATTTGGGATTAGGTTTTTTTTTTTTTTTTTTTCTCTCTCTCGATCAATTAAATAATTTGTAAGTTGTTTTATTGATCATATAAAATAATATTATTTTGTATAATTTGATTGGTCAAAATATTTGTAAGTTATTTTCGGCTTCACATTAATTAATACAGTGGTTTAAATTTGCTACTATGAAAATCACCATTTTGGTAACGAGGACACAATCAGAGTTAGTTGTTTTTAATATTGATTGATCTTGGTTGCTACTTCGACATTGGGTTACATAACTAAACCATAAGCTAGGTGAATATTCTACTTTAAACTTCACCAATACATATGCTAAACAATTAGTTACTTAACAATTACGTTTATGACTATTATATGTTAAACATGTCAAAATAGAAATGCACAAGTATAGATAATTGAATGTACAACTTGTTAAACATGAACATAAAATAAATGAATAAGCAAAGCATAATTTAGACACGCAACTTTATCTTGGAGAAACCCAAGGTGGGAAAAACTCCAGTGGATGAAACAACTTGCACTCCCCTTCCACTATGTTCTATAACAAGTATACAAGCTCACTGCCAATAATGGTCTTTATGGATAGAGTATTTAATACTTCTCTATCCAACACTCATATACAAATGCTCTGCACTTTCAAGACACTTCTCTACACTAAACACCTGAACCAATCATCTACAACTAACATAAAATAAGAAACTGAGAACCAAGACTCAAACTCGCCAAAAAAATGATTTGAATCCAACTTCTTTTTATCTTTCTTCTTCCCTGTTATTTTTTTATTAATAGGACATGTTGACTAATTTTACCCCTAGGCCAAATTAATCAACCCCCTTGCAAGTTCAAACTTCCATAGGATCTCATACGTTGGAAAGTGGTCCACCATGGTCATTAGTAAAGTCACTTAGGATGTTTTATCTCAGTCATACTTGTTAAATTGTTCTCATGTCATATTATGCCACATTTTAGCCATTTGGATAAGTTGTACAACTTTCAACCAAATGACAAGTGTGTCAAGAGGATATCCAACGTATGACATGTCAGAAGTGGTCAGAGAAACTATTTTGAACTAACAAACTATAGGTTCAACGTACAAAGGAGTTTAACTACAAAGCAATAAATTTTAGGCAGTTGTACGAACTACATGATAGTCCTAGCACATGTGAAGGATTTAGTAGTGTCCTTTCGAATCCCCATAGCTCATCTCCATGCTCAGATGACTTTGACAGCTCTAAAAATGGTGAAAATCGATCCTTCTCTCTCAACGCTCTCTTAGGCAGGTCAAAAAAGTCAACTGATTTGCAGTTGGTATGGACATGAGAGGCAAAGTCAAGGTGAATACACATATTGGCTATTATTACTCGTAATGATCTCTCATTAGATGGTCATAGTTTCAAGAATGGTGGTTTGTACTCTATGAACAATCTTTAAGATTGTTAACATCTCAAAACTGCCTTCATAAGCGCAACACCTTGATTTTATTATTTGTTTAGATTGATATAATGTTTTAAAGTGGTGTGTGTGTTTTGGCATCGCATGTTCTTCATCTTCATGTTGTTTCCAAATTGGTTTTCACGTGTGATCATAAAAGGTAAGAAAGATCACTCTCATTGTGCTAAGGATTGAGCATTATTAGTCTACAAGACAATATTTTATCAGTTGCAGAGTTTCATCTTCTTACAAGTGGTTTCAGTTCAAATAGTACACCTATGTCTCTTCTCTCAAACCATGGAAGCTAGTTTCTCCATGGAAGGTTTGTATTGAGAGACCTCAAGGTTGATTTATGTAGGTTCTAAGACCATGAACAAAGACTAACTAAAACTCTAACGTATATAGTCATCTACAATCACCTGTAGGTATGTACATAGAATGAAAGAGCTATTCAAAACCCAAGACACATGTTGTATTCAATTTCATGAATTGAATGAGTTTCTCAAGTCATACAAGGTTCATAGTATTGATCCTAGTCCAATTCAAGCAACATACAGAGGTGTAGAGTTAGAAAAGATGCAAAGCGGGAGATTTTACCTTAGTTTCCCTGAAATAGGTCTCTACCTGATATAGTGCCATCTGTTGGTAAGTGATATTGAAGTATTGACATGTCTAATGATTCCCTTCTTGCAGCCTAGGCCTAGTAGTAACATGTCAATTAAAAGAGGAGGTTGTTTGGTTGAGAAAGAAGATGATTGAATGGTTCAAACTCAGATAATTTTCTATTGAGGATATTCAATTAATGGCAATGCTTTTTAACCCAAATGAACCAGTAGCCTACAAGTGACCTATGATCTATTGATATTAATGATGTAAGAACATGATATCAAGGCATAAGATGAGTTCATTCAATTATGAGATTACCTTATTGACCTCAGAGGAAGTCAAAAGAGATAGGTACAATTCTCAAGTAAATATATTCACTTATAGGATTCTATTGAATTCTTTCTAATTGCACACCTATAGTTTGACATAGTCTGCAGACCAGTTTAAGCCAATGCATTAAGGAGGGATGGATGGACCATATTGAATACACTCTAAAAATGATATCACCACATTTTATTGATGTTATCAGAGGTAGTAAATAAGGTAAATATTGAGCAAATTGGGTTTTAAGACTTCACACTCGGTCAACTTATATCCTACACACAATCACAGGGTCTAGAAAGCCAGTCTTGGGAATATGTAATGTTAAGGGGCCTAAACATGTGATTAAGATTTTAGACTTGATACAAAGGGTCAAAATGAACCAAACAAGCCCTCCATGATCTCATCTAAGTCAAGTAAATAGAGAATGTGTTCTTTGTTCTATCACAGACATGAGGCACTCCAGTAGTAGCATAACATGCAGGTAGGGCATATGAATGATGAATGGATGAAGGGAAGATCTTAGAATGGTCATAATATAATGTATATAGTTGAAATAAATATGAATAGAGTATTATAAGACTCTATAGTCATTATAAACCCTCAAAAGGGTCAAACACATACTCAAACATAGTTAGGCCTAGAACTAGGCCTAAACACTCAGGGTGCCCAACTCAATTCACAAGACCATATGACCTATCCAAACCATTTGAGAACATTTATGAGAAATTTCAAGGATGGTAGGAATCATTGATTTACAACAAATAACACAAAATTGGTCATTTAGGCCTAATTTCCTCTCAAGCCTACTCAAAATGCATAGAAGGAGCTCGAAGGTCACTTTCTTTTGCTCACATATATAGGAATAGTATGCATAGTGCCTTAATGAGCTGGGAATAGTGGAAGGGAGTCCTTAACTTATTCTCAGTGGAATTTGTTTGAGAGTTAGACATCCAACCTTTATGAATCAATGTTAAGAAGTTAAGACACCTAAATCCCTTGTATGAACCCGATGGGAAAGATATAGTGGGAAATGATTTCAAAAGGAGTAAATTGGTCTTAAAATTGTTTTGGAATTATATATCACTCCCATAGGCTCCTTGAAATCTAATTGATTCATACTATCACTTGTATGAACAAGTTTAATACTAAGTTTCTTATAGGATTTGAGTTGTTTTACAGGTGCAAAAGAGAATTTTTAAATGAAAATAATTTTATAATGTGTATGGGGACTTTTTATAACCACCCATACTCATGTATCACCTTATTTTTGAATGAAAATCACTCTACTACACTTTTCATTGTAGGCAGTCTTGGACAGACAATGAGTAGAAACATGATTGTCTAAATTAGAAAGTGAGAAATGGAAGACTAAATATTTGGATGTCTATTTGATATACTAGAGGAAAAATAGGTCTTTTAAAAGTGTCTAACACATATTCAATGTATTTTATTTATAAATTACAGGTTAATTAAGTGACAAATGTGAAGACAAGCCTAGAAGGGCTAGTGAGCAGTTATAAAACAGTGAACAACAAATGTCCATGAGGAGTTTATCAGTTGAGGAGTATATTATGACTATCATAATCAAAATTCCCTCTTCTTTGGATAACACATGTTTCAAATAATCCTAAGGTATTTTTGGACAGTCAAGTGAACTCATCATCAAGCAAACAATTTCAAAAAGAATAGTAAAGAGTCCCTATGCCATCTTGAAGGATAATGATGAATTTATGATTAACACTTGTCTATGAAATATTATTGACCTATTTTCCACCTCATTCTATTATTTTTTAACTATTTTTCATATCCTGACACTTAGATTTGTGACTCTTGAACTTTTATTCTTCTCTCTCCTCTCTTATGCTCTATATATGCAAGCCTTTTTGGCATTTATATCTAGTACACACCTAGTATGGCATAGCCCTAATGATTTGGCACTTGATTTTTCCTTTAAATAAGAATATAAAGTTTATTTTATCTCTATAATCTCTTACCTAAGTGTGTTAAGTGGTTTATGTGGTTAACAAGTGATGAATGTCTTCTCTTTGCTTCCATTATGATCTTGCATGTTTTTTGTGAGTTATATCTCTTCTAATAGGTTTCATAAAGTGTATGTGTTTTTTAAGTTTGTCTTGAAGTGTGAGAGGTACTAGTAGTTTCTTCTATGAAACCTTCTTTTCACCCACCTCTAAGTATGCATAGCAATCTACCTCTATGAGAAATACTTATTCTAGAAGGACATAGAGTTAAGGTCAATTTTGGTAGTCTTCTTTCTTAAGTGCAGATGCAAGTGTGTTTGTGGACTTATCTTTGGTATATCATCTCAATGGCATAGGTTATTTTATGTTTTGTTCTTCCCTTTTCACCCCTAAGAATGATTAACCTAGTGTAGTGTGAACCTTTAAGATGAATCAAGGGAGCTAACCCTTTAACCTAGAGGTTTATCTCTATTATAGGTAACCCATAGGCTTAGAGGTGATCCCATGTTAACCAAATTTGGAGAGGCATGAAAAACATCTCCTAGGGTGAAAAATTTAGTAATAACAGGACCTATATTTATCCTCTTTCATCCTTAAAAACCCCTAAGAAACTGAAACAAACCACCAAGAAGTTAAAACATCCAAAAACACTTCAAATTCACATGGTCATGGCTAGCTCTGAAGTTTAACAGTCCTAGCTCCAAAGATTAACAGTCGACTTCTGAAAGATGCTGAAGTTTAAAGTGCTTTGACTTCCAAAATCATAACTTTTGCATATGACTTCAAAATTGAGTGTCATTTTTTTAACTTGTCTATTTTTTTGAGAGGAATTCAAATATGGAATCATAATATAATTTTGATACAAATAAAATATTTTTTTAACTCTTTCAATAGAAAATAGTCTTTTCTCAATAGCATACAACTTATCGACTTGTCACCATGAGGATGTTCAAATCACCCTCATATTGATTTGCCTTGCATGTCTGATATTAATATTTTGAGTACATTAAATGTCTTAAAATAGTGTAATAAGAACATAACTTACATATAATTGGGTATAGTGTACATTTAGTACACATGACTAGTATATTAGGATTTGAATTTGGATCATACCTCCCCAATTTGAGGCTTTTAAGTCCCTAAAAGCTTAAGAACTTATATAGTGTAGAAACTTCCTTCCCCACATCTTCAACCTCTCTTGAACTTGGAGGTGTCTATGTTGAAATAAATTATCAGCCTTGTGAACTTGGAGGTGTATATGTATATTTTGAATGCCCCTTCTGTGTCTCACTTCCTTGCCAAGGAAGACCCATATCTAAAAATGGACACCCTGATAACAACTGCACCTCATTCTCTTTTTTAGTAAATATGTTATGAGTATCCTTACATCTTTTCTTATCTTTCAAAATAAGGAAAGAAAACTTTCCACTAGCATTAAGCAATTGATTACCTTGAGCAAAACTCACCAAGGAGATCTTATATTTGTATTTATATGAGTGAATGTTATAAATTTTCTCATCTTTAACCAAATTGTACTGATTAGAACTTTTCCTAAAAAATGGCATCTCTAACATACATATGGGGGCTGCCAAAAAACATTCCATAAATGTCAACAGGTGCAACATCTACAATAATTTCATCAATAAAATCTTCATTTATTATAAACTTGACATTTCATTGTTTGGAGACCCTTATCTCTACTCCTTTTTTTTACCCATCCTAGTGCATAAGTATTAAGATGATCATATAATTCCAACCCAAGTGTTTCTACTAGCTCTTTACTAATTAAATTTGATTAAGAGCAAGAATATAAAAGAACATCAAGTTTGATCATCTTAATTTGAACTTTGATATGGAAGAGTTCAGAAGGTTCACCTTTGTCTTGAGCATGATGACTATCCAAGCATACCTTTTTCTACATAGAGGTGGAACATAACTTATCATCCATGTATGCATTATGATGTATCTCTTCTCCTTGAAATGATGCCATGGCCTATTTTCCTCTTGTTTTTGTTTTTAAACAGATACAATTATGGATGTAACTTCTAACACTTATCCTTAGAGTGGACATAAACATCACAATACCCACAATGTTTTTGAGTATCTTTTTTGGAAACTGTAAAATTAGTATTGACCCCACATTTTTTCTTTCGAACATTTGAAAATGTTCAAGAGGAAGATGGACCCTTATGCTAATCCATCTTAAGATAGTTGTCTTGAGAACAAGCCTCATCTATGTCCTTTGGCTTGGCAAGTAAAATAGACCTCATTAAATGACTATTTATCCCTTTAACGTGCTTCATGAGCATATCAAAATCAAATGTGTTTTTTCTCATTTGGACTTCCTTTTTTCAAAACTCACTTATATAGACCTACTCACTTTGGCCTTCTTATTGCCACAAATATTGTCATTCAATAGACCTTTCCTCTTCATAACAAAGAGGATAAAATTGCCTCTTAATCAAAGTTTTAAATTCATCCCATTTACTAATTCATGGTAGCTTCTTAACAACCAAAGAATTAAGGTAACTCTCAACCCAAGTTAGAGCATGACTAGCTAACGTCAACCTTGAAAAAAAATTTGTTGTTCTTCACTAATTTGATGTAAATTAAAGTATATTTTAGTTGGGATAACCAATGATCAATTTTATCCACATTTACCTCACCTTCACAGGGATGAATGTCAATCTTCACCTCTACTTTTAATGGAGGTGGATATTGGATACATTGAGGCTTATCTTTCTCATGGTTGGAAGCATTAAGCTCCTCACTTGCTTTGAAAGTATCCATGGAATATCCTAGCTTTGTTATGACCACCTTCATAATCTTCCCAAGCTCATTCATGGAATGAGATATGCTTACAACATCCTCTTCCAATTTGTATAATCTTCCTTCATCATTTTTAGGTAACTTCTCATCTTTAGAAGCCATACTCTCAAATCTCTCTTCCACTTTCTTGTAGATATATCTTGTTGTAAAAATAAAAAATCACCTTTTCCACTAGAAATTGCTCTTCTTATAATGATCATATGTCTACAAAATGATAACCAAACAAACTACACAATACATGGAACACTAACCTGCTCTGATACCAATCTAATCCATAAAATAGGTGAATAATCCATTATAATCTTCACCAATATGGATGTTAAATAGTTATCTAATTAATAATTAGATTTAAGATTATTCTATGATGTTAAACATGCCAAAATATAAATGCACAAGTACAGAAAATTGAATGTATAACTTGTTAAACATGAACATAAAATAAAAGAATGAGCAAAGCATAATTTAGACATACAAGTTTATCCTGGAGAAACCCAATGTGGGAAAAACTCTAGTGGGTGATGCAAATTGCACTTCCTTCCACTATGTTTTGTAACAAGTATATAAACTTACTACCAAAAATGGCCTTTATGGATAGATTATCTAATACTCATTTATCTAACAATCATATATAAATTCTCTACACTTTCAAGACACTTATCTACACTAAACACCTAATGCAATCATCTACAATTAATAGAAATAAGAAACTTAGAACTAAGACTCAAACTCACCAAAGAAATGATGTGAATCCAAATTCTCTTTATCTTCATTCTTCCCTATTTTTTTTTTATTGATAGGACCTATATTTATCCTCTTCCATCCTTAGAAACCCCCAAGAAACTGAAACAAACCACCAAGAAGTGAAAATGTCCAAAAATACTTCAAATTCATGAGGTCATGGCTAGCTCTGGAGTTAAACAGTCCTAGCTCTAGAGTTGAACAGTCGGGTCCTAAGAGATCACAAAGCTTAGAGTACTTTGATTTTTAGAGGTCATAAATTTTGCATATGACCTCGATATTGAGTGTTGTTTTTTGAAAACTTTTCTATTTTTTTAGAGGAATTAAAATATGAAATCAAAATATGATTTGATACAAATAAAATACTATTTTAACCCCTACAACATAAAATAGTCTTTTCCAAAGAGTATGTAACTTACTGACTCATAATCATGAAGATGTCTAGATCTCCCTCATATTGATTTTCCTTAGAAGCATGTCTGATATTGATATTTTGAGTACATTAAATGTATTAAAATAGTGTATTAAAGGCATAAATTACATATAGTTTGTCATAGTGGAAACTTAGTACACATGAATAGTATACTAGGATCCAAATTTGGATCAATAAACGTATGGAGTGCATATTTTATTCATCATGTTGAATGTTAGATTTGTTCACACAAGGTGAATTAATGTATTTGATTATTCACCATTGAATTTTATATTTATTTATCAAATAACATGACATTAAATTATAAACATGTTAGGTTAATGCATAAGGTAGATGCAGGATAATTAGGGGACAAAAGGGGGGTTTAAAAGGACACTTTTTTTCTTCTATAAATAACAATAATTCAACTTGGATAGAGTTTTAGAGACACTTAGAAAAAAATTTGACAATAACATAAGAATATGAATTGTGGAATTTTGATTGTAGGTTCTAAATGTATAACTTTTTACAATACCTAAATGATAAAAAGTGTACAAAATTTATACATTTATGGCAATGGCTTGACACTTTTTAGTGAAAACATAAGGGGAATGTATGTGTATGGACACTTTTTTTTTAGTAAACAAATGAATTGTTGTTTGAAATTTGATATATGGATACTTAAATTTTCAAAGATCAATCAGGATATTTTTAATTAATTTTAATAAATATATATTTTTTAAATATTTTTACAAGTCAAGATAGCTGAAATTTTGAAACTACAAGTGTATGAACATAACTTTTTGACCTTAACTTCATGAAAATCATTTTTTAAAGCATATCCAATGATATGTAGATTGGTCAGGTATAAATTTTATAAACTTTTGATTAATGTTCAAAATTTATAAAGGTATTTGTAACTATGTGTATATAATACATAATGAGGTTTGTAGAAATTAATTAATAATTAAAAATAATAGTTTAACATTAAAAATATATAAATTCAAAAATTATGCTTTCCCCTCTACAAACCTATGTATATTTTTTTAAAATAATAAAATATATCTAATCAAATGTGTCAACAAAGATAGAAAAAAATATAAATTTCCTAAAATTCATGTGGACTTTTTCATGACAGGTTTTAGTCTAGGTTTAGACCCCAAGCCTAAACCTGAACTAGTCTCAGAGGGAAAATTGAAAATTCAAAAGGACTTCTTGAAAGGACATACACCATTTTAAATTCATTTTATAGAGTGAAGGTTGAAAATTTTGAATGAAAGGGTATACATCCTTTAATTCATATTACATTTTATATTATTACAATTTAAATTTATTTTAATAAATATAAAAAATTAAGATCAATCTGTATCTTTTGAAATCAATTCCATAGCTATAGGAGTTACCATTTAGAAGTTAATTTTTTAAATTCATTTTTGTCAAAGCTTAGTTTTTATAATTTTAGAATTGGAAACTAACTAAAATATTGGATTTATTAATATCTAATCTCAAGCATAGATGTCATTGGTCAAGATAGAGATAGGGAGTCATATATATCGACAGGGGCTTAGGTATGTATTTATTGAGATAGAGATAGGTCTTATGATAAAATAAATGTATTATGGGATAGAGCATACACAAATTTATTGACTGATACATCCACCCCTTGATGAAAACCTAGACCACTATTCTCATATCATATTCATGGTCTCAGTTATAATTTTAACACCATTATAGGTGGTGATATTCTTAAATAAGGGCCTTGTCATACTATGAGTATGCTCTAATCCCTTATACAATAAATCAAGGGGTAACATAGGAATAGGGCTGACATCATAGATATATGGGGGACACCATTATGAAGGCCTTGTCCTAATCTTAATCCTTTTTTATCTGATAAGTCAAGGGAAGCTTTCCCTACCTACTTCATCTATGTCAAGGAAAAAATCAAGGGAAGCTTATGTTCCTAATATCTAGCCTTGCTTCACCCAATTATCAAGGGAAGATTACCTTGTCGATAAATAGAAATGTATTAAGGCACAAATTTTAAGGTAAGTTTGCCTTCCTGATATCTAACTTTGCTTTTCTTTTGGGTTAAGGCATAGCTATCAAGGGAAGCTTTCTTTTAGATAGATAGCTTTGTTCTTTACATGCCTACTTAGCTATTCCCTACCCAATAAGGCAATGGAAGTTTTCTTCTCTATATATAGCTTCAATCTTATCTTACTACTTGCATTTTTAGAATATATTCCTAGTTATCAAGGGAAGCTTACTTCCAAATCTATAGCTTACTTATATTCTTGACCTACCTACTTAGTTATGCCCTACCTAATTAGTTTCTCTAGATATAAAGGGAATCTTGCTTCCCAATAGATAAAATGAGAAACAAATTTTTGAATCATGTTACCTATGTAATAGATCTATACCATTGAGTATGCACAACCTACTTTACCTACTTGAGTATGCCCTTTTTGATTGAATACCCAAGCCATATCTTGATCTTGAATATGCATGACCTAAATACTAGAGCCATATCTTGATATTTACTATAGCCTACCTACATTATTGTACTTGAGTATGTCTTACCTAATTTAAAATTAGTTGAGTATTTTGTACATAATTATCCATCTTTTCTTACCTACTTGATTATGTCATACCTACTTGAGTTACCTACTTGAGTATTCCCTACCTACTTGAGTATGCCTTACTCAATTGAATACCCAAGCCATATCTTGATCTTGAATAACCATATCTAATCCTAATCATATCTATATTAACTAAGTCATATCTTCAATACCTAATACACAATTGAATACCCAAGCCATTTCTTGAAATGAGATGGGTCATTATCATGATTTAAAATTAGTAGATGGGGCATTATCATATCAAAAAATATATGAGAGGGGGAATTATCAAGGGATGCTTGAAATCAAGAAAGGTGATTTTATCACTTATATAAATAAATGAGAAGGGACATTGACTAACCAATACCTTGAAAGGAGAGGGTGAATTATCACCTATATAAATAAAGAATTAACTATAGATGATAAATAAAAGGCTTGAAGGCAAATTTAGGCTAAATGCATCAATAATTTGTGGGATTTTCCATCAATGGGTTTATCAATATCATAAATGACTAGAATGCAGCACATAACCTGTAGTATACGTATATTCATCATATGGTCACTCATACATGATATCTAACACATACCTAGTACTACATGTAGGTATGTGGTCACTCATACATGTCATTCATTTATACATCCAACCCTCAACAAAAGCTTAGAACGTTATTGCCATTTCATATTCATGGTCTAGGTTATGATTTTAACACCATTATAGGTGGTGATATTCCCAAACTAGGGCCCTATCATACTCTGAGGATGCCCTAGTCCCTAATACAATAAATCAAGGGAAATCATAAGAATGGTGTTGATGAAGGAATGATAAGGGGTGATGAGGGATAATGAAGAATGATGAATAAGTGACTAAGGATGATGAGAAATGATGAGGGAGTGATTAGGGATGATAAGGGTTAATGAGGGAATGATCAAGGATGAGGAGGGATGAGGACATATTTATTAGGGATGATGAAGGTATATAAGGATGTGATTAGGGACAATGAGGGTTGAGGAAGGAGTGATTAAAGATGATTAAGGATGATGAGATTTATGGTAGTTAGATTTGTATCTATTTTTAAATCCTCTATTTAGATCTATGGTAGTTAAGTATTCATGTATATATCATTGTGTGAGTATAGGATCCATGAGCCTTTCCCTAAATGGTTATATTGAATGATAAAAATTAATGTCACACCTCCATACATAGTAGAGTCTGATCTAGCAACCAGAGCTAGTAATTCTTAAATACTAACTCTCTATCACTAACTAGAATATCTATCATGATCCTGACTCTCTATCATAATCTCTATAATGATCATGATCACAAATATCACTATCACTATCAATGGAAAAAAATTATATCATGTTTGAACAGATCAAGAATTATTATTAAATCCAAAATTGGTTAGGTGATTCAGGGTTTGGTCCACTAGGGGTAACCCTCTACGGTTAGGTTGATGTACATGGCCCATCTTAGACACTTGATTGGATTTGATCCTAATGTGATTGAAATATGTGACTAAGTAATATATCCATGTAGAATGAAGTCTCAAGATGGTAAAAATTTGACATCATAATTATATGAACCAATTATTTTACTATGCATCAACGTGGTTATGTCATTGATCGAGGCATTGATCATGGTCGAGCACATATATGTATATAATTGGTTACAGTTGAGCACTCTCCAATATTTATTTAAATACTTATGTTTTATGTTCCCACTTATGAGGTCTTCTACTATGAATATATCACTTTACTATCAAAAAAAAAAACTCTAGAGGAAATGGATTCAGTCACCCAATCTAAGACTTGATCCAATCATAAAGTTTAGCTAATCCTAGATGTAGTCATCAATAGAAACTATTATTGGGATGTTGGATTCCACCTATGTGTGTGTGTGTAGGTCATTAAAGGATAAATATTGAATCCCATACCTCAATCAACTATTAGTATCCCACACCCTAAACATATACATCTTCCTAAATTTATTGAATTTCCCCAACATATATACATAGTAAGGATTAAATCCTAAACTTGAGTGCCAAGTTTGGCATAAATATATGGTCAATCATATCCCAATCTCGTAGTCTAGTTATCTTCTCCATCTATCACAAGAATATTCAATCCTTTTATTTAGGCCACTCTTACTCTCCTGAGGCTAAAAGGAAATACCTATATATCTAGGGTAATCCATATTCTTTAATGTCCTACACACACACACACACACACACACACACACACACACACACACACACACACACACACACACACACACACTAATATACCAAAAAGTGCAGAGGAAATGGATTCAGTCACCTTATACATGAGTTGAGTCAATCCCAGATGTAGATATATATATGCACAAATCCAACATCCCACTAATAGTTTCCATCAATAGATACATCCTAGATTGACTCAACTATCATATTGGGTGACTGAATCCATTTCTTCTAGACTTTTTAGTAGTATATTGATATCTTCCTAGTATAAGACCTTGAAATTGGGACCATAAATTGTAAGTATTTTACTAAATATTTGAAAGTGCTTGATTATAATTGACTATATGCATTTATGAGCTTAATTATGATCAATTCCTCAATCAAAGATATAACCACATTGATGTATAACAAAATGGTTGGTTCATATGACTATGCCATTAATTTTTAGTCAAATTGACACTTAATTATACATGGATATATTCTTTAGTCACATAGTTTCAATCACACTAGGATAAACTCCAATTTCATGTCTAGGATGGGCCATGTACATCAACCTAACTAGTTTTGAATTTAAGAATATTTCTTGATCTGCTTGATCATGATAGATATTTTAGCCAATGATAGTGATAGTCATAGTCATAGTGGGATCACAATAATTATAGATATTTTGGATGAGAATCAAGATCATGATATAAATTTCAACCAATGATAGTGGTAATTACAAACATATTTATTTCTAATCCACAATGATAAAATTTATTTGACTCCTTTTTTAGCCTTATTTGAGTGATAAAATTTTAGAATTGGAATAGAATCCAATCAGGCACAAGTGAGAAGCCACTACATCCACCATCAAGGTATTTGAGGGTCTAATTAAGGATTAGAATGGATAAGGATGGAGTGATTAGGGATGACGATGGATAGTGAGGGTTAATGAATAAGTGATTAATGATGAGGAAGGAGTGATTAGGGATGATGAGGGATTGACTAGGGATGATGAGAGAGAGATTAAGGATGATGAATGCCAATGAAAGAATGACTAGGAATGATAATGGATGGAAAGGGATGCTGAGGGAGTGATTAGGGATGATGATAGATGATGGTGAGTGATGGAAAAGTGACTATGGATAATGAGGGATGATGAAGGATTGATTAGGGATGATGAGAGATAATGATGGTTGATGGGGGAGTGATATGGGATGATGAGGGGAAATGAGGGATGATGATGGAATGATTAGGGATAATGAGAAATTATGAGGTTTGATGAGTTAGTGATTAGGGATGATGAGGTAAAATGAGGGAGTGACCGAGGATAAGGAGGGATGAGGAGGGAGTGATTAGGGATGATGATAAAGTGACTAGAGATGATGAGGGGTGATGAGGGATGATGATAGAGTGACTAAGGATGATGAGGGATGATAAAGGACTAATTAGTAATGTTGAGGGATGATGAGGGATTGATAAGGGATAATAAAGGACAATGAAGGATGATGAGAGAGTGATTAGGGATGATGAGAAATGATGAGGGTTGTTGAGGGAATTATTATGGGTGATATGAGATAATGAGGGAGTGATTAGGGATAAGGAAGGATGAAGAGGGAGTGATTAGGGATGATGATAAATTATGATGGAGTCATTAGGGATGATGAGAGACTAATGAGGCATGATGAGGGATGATGAGGGGTGATGAGGGAAAAATTATAGATGATAAAGGATAATGAGGTTTGATGAGGGTATGACTAGGGATAATGTGGGATCATAAGAGTTGATGAGGGTCTTATTAGGGATGATGAGTGATGATGAGGTTCAATGAGGGAGTGATAAGGATGATGAGGGATAATTAGGAATGATAAAGGAGTGATTATGGATGATGAGAAATAATGAGGGTTGATGAGGGAGTGATTAGGGATGATGAGAAATAATAAAGGTTGATAAGGGAGTGATTAGGTATAACAAGAGAAAATGAGTAGTGATTAAGGATAATAAGGGATGAGGAGGGAGTGATTAGGGATGATGAGGGATGATGAAAGAGTGACTAGGGATGATGAAGGATGATGAGAGTTGATAAGGGAGTGATAAGGGATGATGAGGGATAATTAGGGATGATGGATAGTGACTAGGGATAATGAGAAATAATAAGGGTTTATGAGGGAGTGATTAGGGATAAGGAAAGAGTAATTAGGGATGATGAAGGATGATGATGAATGAATATGGAATGACAAGGGATGATGAAGGATTGATTAGGGATGATGAAGAGCAATGAAGGAGATATTATGGATTATGAGGGATAACAAGGTCTAATGTGCATGTGATTAGGGATTATGAGGGAACATAAGGGTTGATGAATGATGGCAAACGTTAATGATTGAGTGATAAGGGTTGATGAGGGATAATTAGGGATGATGGAGTGATTAGTGATGATAAAAATGATGAATATTGATGAAGGATGATAATTTAAAATTAGGGAATGATTAGGGATAAGGAGGGATGAGCAAGGAGTGATTATGGATGATGAGAGATGATGATATATGATGAAAAAGTGACTAGGTATGATGAGGGATGATGAGGGTTGATGAGGGAGTGATGAGGGATGATGAGGGATAATGGAGGATGATGGAGTGACTAGGGATGAGAAATTATGAGGTTTGATGAGGGAGTGATTAGGGAAAATAAGGGCTAATGATAGAGTAATTATGGATAAATAAAGATGAGGATGGACTGATTAGGGATGATAGTGGATGATGATGATGTAGTGACTATGGATGATGGAGTGATTAGGGATGATGAGGTATAATAATCAGTGATGAGGGAGATATTATGAATGATGAGAGACAACGAGGGCTAATGAGGGTGTAACTATAGATGATGAGGGATCATAAGGGTTGATGAAGGTTTCAGTAGGGATGATGAAGGATGATGTGGGTCAATAAGGGAGTGATAAGGGATAATGAAGGATGATGGAATGATTAGGGATGATGATAAATGATGAGGTTTGATGAAAAATTGATTATGAATGATGAGTGAAAATAAAGGAGTGATTAATAATGAGGTATGAGGAGGGAGTGATTAGGGATGATTAAGGATAAAAAGAGATTATGACAAAGTGACTAGGGATGATGAGGGAGATGATGGACTGATTAGGGATGATTAGGGATAGCAAAGGTTTATGATTGAGTGATAATGGATAATGAGGGATAATGAAGGAGTGACTAGGGATGATAAAAATGAATATGATTGATGAGGGAGTGATTAGGGATAATGAATGTTAATAAAGGAGTGATAAGGGATAGGTAAATATGAGAGGGAGTGATTAGGGATGATGAAGGACAATTACAAATGATGATGAGGTGACTAGGGATAGTGAGGGAATAATTAGAGATCATGAGGGACAACAAGGGCCAATAAGGGTGTGACTAAGGATTATGAGGGATCATATAGGACATTGAGGGATGATGAGGGTTGATGAGGGAGTGATAAGTGATAATGAGGGACAATTAGGGATGATATATTTATTAGGGATAATGAAAAATTATAAGGGTTGATGAGGGAGTGATAAGGGATAATGAGGTATGATGGAAGGATTATGGACAATAATAAATGATGAAGGTTGATGAGGAAAAAATTAGAGATAATGAGGGGAAATGGGGGGTGATTAGGGATAATGAGGGATGAAGAGGAAGTGATTAGGGATTCTGAGGGATGATAATAGACTAATTAGGGATGATAAGGGCTGATGAGGGAGTGATAAGAGATGATGAGTTATAATGAGGAATGATGAAAAAGTGACTAGAGATTATGAGAAGTGATGAGGGTTGATGAGGGAGTGATTACGGATGATAAGGTCCAATGAGGGAGTGATTAGGGATAAGTACAGATGAAGAGGTAGTGATTAGGGATGATGAGAGATGAGAGATGATGATGGAGTGACTAGGGATGATGAGGGATTGATTAGAGATGATGAGGGGTGATGAGGGAGAGATTATGGATGATGAATGGAAATGAGGGATGATAAGGGTGTGACTATGGATGTTGAGGGATCATAAGGGTAGATGAGGGATGATGAGGGTTAATGAGGGAGTGATGATGAGAGATGAGAGATGATGATGGAGTGACTAGGGATGATGAGGGACTAATTAGAGATGATGAGGGGTGATGAGGGAGAGATTATGGATGATGAATGGAAATGAGGGATGATAAGGGTGTGACTATGGATGTTGAGGGATGATAAGGGTGTGACTATGGATGTTGAGGGATCATAAGGGTAGATGAGGGATGACGAGGGTTAATGAGGGAGTGATAAGGGTTGATGAGGGATAATTATGGATGATGGAATGATTAAAAACAATGAAAAATGATAAGGGTTAATGATGGAGTGATTAGTGAAGATGAGGTAAAATGATAGAGTGATTATGGACAAGGAGGGACAAGAAGGTAATGATTAGGTATGACTAGGTATGATTAAAAAGTGACTAATGATGATGAGGGATGGTGAGGGGATGAGTATGAATGATGAGAGCAGATGAGGGAGTGATAATGAATGATGAGGGATAATGAAGGAGTGGCTAAGGAGAATGATAAATGATGAGAATTGATGAGAAAGTGATTATGGATGGTGAGGGATAATGAGGGAGTGATTAGGGATAAGAAGGGAATAATTAGGGATTATGAGGGATGATGAGAGAAGATGAGGCACTGATTAGGGATAATGATAGATGATGAGGGACAATGAGGGATAATGAACATGTGACTAGGGATGATGAGGGATCATAAGGGCCGATGAGGGTCTTATTAGGGATGATGAGGGATAATGAAGGGAGATGAGGGAGTGATAAGGGATGTTGATGGATAATGAGGGATAATGGAGTGATTAGAGATAATGAGAGATAATGAGGTTTCATGAGGGAGTGATTAGAGATGATGAGGTAAAATGAGGGAGTGATTAGGGATAAAGAGGGATGAGGAGGGAGTGATTAGGGATGATGAGGGATGATGACAAAGTGACTAGGGATGATGAGTTATAATGAGGGACTGATAAAGTAAAATGAGGAACAATGAGGGTTGATGAGGGAGTGATTAGAGATGATAAGGGTAATATGGGTATTCAAGATCAAGATATGGCTTTGGAATTCAATTAGGTAGGGAATACTAAAGTAGGTAACTCAAGTAGGTAGGGAAATATGGAAAGGTAAGTATGGAATACTCAAGTAGGTATAAATTAGGTAGGACATACTCAAGTACAAAAATTTAGGTAGGTCATAGTCAAGATCAAGATATGGCTAAGGTATTTAATCAAGTAGGGCATACTCAATTAGGTAATGTAAGAAAGACATACTAAATTAGGTAAATTAGGTAGCAGATACTCAATGGTATAGATATATTACATATGTAACATGATTCTAAAGTTCATTTCTCATTTTATCTATTGGGAAGAAAACTTCCCTTGCCAATAATAGAAGATAAATAGGTAGAGCATAGCTAAGTAGGTATGGAAAGAATATATGTAATATATAAATCAAGAAGCAAGTTTCCCTTGATAGTAAAGAATATATTCTAGAAATATAAAGTAGGTAGGATAATAAAGAAGCTATATATCAAGAATAAATCTTCCCTTAACTTATTATTTAGGTCATAGCTAAGTAGGTAGTGCAAGAAAAAATTTGTATATCAAGAATTAAGCTTCCCTTGATAGATATGCTTTAATAAAAAATCAAATCAAAGTTAAATATGGAGAAGGAAAGATCACCTTAATATATATGCCTTACTTATTTTCTATATATTGAGAAGATAAGCTTCCCTTATTGTGTATTGGGTGAAGAAAAGATAGATATTAAGAATTCAAGCTTCCCTTTCCTTAATCATTAACATAGATAAAGTAGGTAGGGCAAGCTTCCCTTGATTTATCAGGTAGGATAGGCTTGAGATCATGATAGGGCATTTAGAATGGTGCCCCCCATATATCTATGGTGGGGGTCCCATTTCTATGTTATCCCTTGATTTATTTTTTTGGAGACCAAGGTGTACTTAGAATATATATGCCTTACTCCTTTTCTATATATTGGGAAGATAAGATTCACTTATTATGATATTGGGTGAAGAAAAAATGGATATTAAGAACACAATCTTACCTTAATCTTACCTTAATATATATGCCTTACTCCTTTTCTATATATTAGGAAGATAAGCTTCCCTTGTTATGCTATTGGGTGAAGCAAAGATAGATATTAAGAACACATGCTTCCCTTTCCTTACTCATTGCCATAGATAAAGTAGGTAGGGCAAGTTTCCCTTGATTTATCAGGTAGGATAGGCTTGAGATCATGATAGGGCATTTAGAATGGTGCCCCCCATATATTTATGGTAGGGGGGCCATTCCTATGTTATCCCTTGATTTATTATTTTGGAGACCAAGGCATACTTAGAATATGATAGGGACCTGGTTTAGGAATATCACCACCTATAATGGTGTTAACATTATAACCTAGACCATGAATATGATATGGTAGTAATAGTCTAGGTTTTCATTGAGGGTTGGACATGCTAGTCAAGATAGGTCAATACATCCATGTATGTTTCATCCCATCATATTATGCAGATGCTACATCCATGTTATCATAAGCCCTATCTATATCTTGACAATCCATACCTAAGCCTGTATCTATATATATGGCTCCCTATCTCTATATCAATCAATGGCATCCATACCTAAGATTAGAGCTTAATAACTCTAATATTTTAATCAATTTCCAATCTTGAAATTCTAAAAACTAAGTATTAACCAGAATGAATTTTTTAAAAATAACTTCTAAATGATAACTCCTACAGATTTGAAATTGATTTCAGAATAGAGTAGCCCTAATTTTTTATATTTAGTAAAATATATTTAAAGTATAAGAATATAAAATATATTCAACTACTTATTACATCTATTTTACTAAATATATACAACTGAAAATAACCAAATATAATACAAAATACATTTTAAGCCAAAAAATCTATGCCATTTATGCTATTAAAATTATATTTTTTAATACATACAACTCAAACTAACCAAATACAACACAAAACATATTGCAACTCAAAGGGCGTACACCCCTTTGCTAAAGGGTGTATGCCCTTTCATTCAAAATTTCTAACCTTACCTCCAAAAAATGATCTAAAGGGACACCTTTTCAAATGGTGTACATCCTTTTCTAAAAATGGCATACACATTTTTCAAATGTCATATGCCCTTTGTTAAAAAGGGTGTATGCTCTTTGTGAAAAAAGGTGTATGGCCTTTAGGCTCGGGACTAAACCTGATCAAATTTGTTATGTTGTTTTTTTAAAGGCATATGTACTTTTGAAAAAGGAATATGCCTTTTATAAAATAAGTTACATGTTTTTCATGTTATAATCTTTTTTATCCTCCAAATTTGTTCATGTACCCCATAGAAAATAATATATCATCACAACAATAATAATAGATTTGAAGGGGTTGGTGGAGTATCTTCACAAAATGAACTAAGATCTCAATCCATGGTGAAGTTACCTTATAAGAGAAGCATGTAGGCCCCATGTATGTACTAGACCAATACACTACATGTTTATTTTATTCATGTATTGGAGTTACTCGGCATCCACGTAAGTATGTGTATTCTCATTATTTTATTTATGTTTTTCTTCTAGTTCTCCATCAATCAAAATTATTTTATCTGGGAATAAATAATCTAGATTTATGTATTAGTACATTCCCTTATTATGATATAGGGTTAAGAATATATAATTGAAATGATAAGGCACAAAGATGAATATCATATCTATAATAGGCCAATTAAATTCTAAACTCAGATATACCATATACTTAATTTATTAAGTTGAGATAAGTTATTAATGGAAAAGTATGACTAAGATATATATAGAAATGACATATAAAACAAGGTACTTAGTTGGTTTTGATGCTAATAAAGTGTTAGATCTAGAATAGGTAGGAAGATATTTGTAATATAGTTCAAGAATAGGTTTCAAATTATGGATCTAGTGCCTCTAGATATCTAGATAGTTGCATCATCCTTAGATGGTTGCATCGATGATATTGTCTAAGTCCTGTGATAGTGTCCTATATATGATATCTAATGAAACAAGATGTGACTACTTAGATGATTCTTGGTTCATCATCATCTTCACTTTGGTGTATTCAGATCTAGGTTATGGAATGTCACTCCTTTTGAAATGGTAAAATCATAGCTATCTATCTCCAATGTGACCTTGGGGAAAAATGAGTTAGTAGTCACACAGTGTCGAGCTGACCTCAATGAACCCATTTTTTAAGGGTAATACCTACATAAACAATACTCCAAAATAAGGCCTCAAACTCATGTAGTTCACCCTTATGTGTGAATCATGTAATGTGTGTAAATCAAGTACAATAGTGACCTATCTTGTAACTTGGAAAATAAGACCTTATGACTACTCCTTTATTATTTTAGATATGTAGATGTGTTATACCTATGATTGGTATGGAAATAGGGAATATTTGATCAATTGTTTTCTTGATAGAGTGATTTTTTATAAATGCCTTGGTCTCTTTGGTGTTTTCTAGGTGTTACTAGTTGAGAAATGAGTGAGGGTTGATATTGTATTTATATAAATACCTTTGGCAGATAATTTACATTAATTCAATTAGACTGACCATTGGAATGTGTTTCATTTATAAATTTGATGAATTTATGATAATAGACACTTGCATTGGGTTAGGACAGTAACATCGATGCTAATATATGTCTTGGACATTGGTGTCCAAAAAGTATCAAAATAGGTACAAGCTCAAAACTTATAGAGGTACAAGATAAGTATATTTTAAGCATTTTGTGTAAGATATAATATATGTGTCATCAATATAAGATTGGTCGGACTAATATATATACTAAGTGGACTAAGAAAGAGTATATGCAAGGCTCGAAAAAGAAAGGAGAGTGCAGATTTAAGAGGAACAACCAAGTTCTAATTTTTATAAGTGTACAAAATTGAGGTGCTACATAATCACAAAATATCATCTACATTTCCCCCTTTTGATCTAAAAATGAAATTTCTAGTTTAAAATGAAGGAATAATTACTTCAGTATCTATGCACACTTTGTATTTTCTTGAGTTGAATTAGAGTTCTTTACTGGTAATTGACCTTCAACCAAGAACATGTTATAGTGTAAAATTAGTGCATATAAAATCTGGTTTTAAATTATTTGAAATAGATTGAAATTTAAAGATCAAGTTTTAGGAGTACACTTATGTGTCGATGTAACCACCTTTCCTATTGGAAATTTGTTTTGTAAAATATGTATCATTATTGTTAGAGGTCTAGATTTCAACCTAGCTGAGTAAAGGATTATTCAGGTCCTCTTGCTCAAATCTAGTCTAACATGGGAATGACCCCAGGTTGTGGGTATCCTATAATAGGGTCAGACCTCTAGGATGTTTAATGAGGCTATCTCCTTTGATGCCTTATTTATATCACTTCCACTAAAACATACTCATTATTTGGGAAAAGGGAGAGAAAGATAATTGAAAGGAAAATATAAGATAATATTGGTGATGCACCTAAAATGATTTTTTTATCCACTCTACTTAAACTTATAAAAACACTAATGAGATAAGCAAATGACTGGGTCTACAACTCCAAATGTATTTTATGCATAAATATTTCATGCAGAGGTTCACCAATTGATTAAAACCTGAGGGAAGTGATGGAGAGGCCTGATTCAAGGCACTAACTAGTTAATGTATCCACATGCTAGCTTTAATAAAATTGCATCAAACACTAAACATGACTTGCATAACAAGATAACTAGTAGCTAGGTGAGATCATCACTTGATAATGGAGAAAGCTATACCACATATGCAAATCAATTGATATAAACACACTATACTAGAACAATGAAATCTAAAAACAGTCATCTATTTATCTCAGAAGGTTTCAAAGATCAATCTTGGTAGATTCTAGTCATGCCCACGAGAGGGATCCATTTTAAGGCTTAGAAGCCTATATATATATATATATATATATATATATATATATATATATATATATATATATATCAAAATGGAAATAAAATAAATGGGGATCATGCATGGGAGAGTAGGGGAATCATTAATGATCAAGAAGTGTAATGGTAGTTTATTTATTATTTTCTATATGCATGCTTTATTTCAATCAGGACTAATCCTTTTCAACAAGTTAACCTAAATTTGGCTCTAATAATCTTCAAGATTTCTCATTGGCCAGGAGATCCACTAGAATACAAGGGTTTGTTTTTCATGATGAGTCATGACTAATTTTGTTGGAAAAAATATCTTTAAGATCTGAATAGAATTAATGCTCTAATTGCATCTCCAACCTCTAGCTCTCTTTGTTTTGATTCTCCACACCACCTCCACTTGCTTCATTATGAGGGCAAGGTCCTTATATCCTCAGGATTTAAAGAGCCATGATAACATCCAACTCAAGCCAAGGAAAATTTTAGTGATGAATATTCATTAATTCATGAATATTCCAATTTTATAAATCTACATTTAGTAATTTTTTGGGGTATTTAGAGCCTAAAATTGCCTAAATTTTATGAATTTAAGTTAATTTTTAGGGTCATATCACCTACTATTTAAAATAATTTCATTGATATAAATGTTTTTCATTGGTCCCTAAAAATTAAATCTAGGTACATTCACCTCACATCACACATGTATGCAATCATCTGCATATAACAATGCTTATCTGTATATCTAGATATGTCAATCAATGGTCATATGCATATGTTGGAAACCATATGCATATCTATATATGTTAGTGACCCTTTGCATAAATTGGTGTCCATCTACATATCTACATATGTCAATGGCCATCTACATATATCGGTAGTCATATGCATATGTCAATGACCATCTAAATAAATATGTAGATGGCCACTAGCATATGGAGATGACCATAAACATATTTAGATATGAATATGGCTACCAACATATGTAAATATGTAAATGGTCATTGGTATATGCAGATGGTCATTATCATATGTAGATATGCAGATGACCTCTGATATATATAGATGATCCTCAGTATATACAGATTATTACTAGCATATATAGATAATTATTGGTATATGCATATGCTAATGGCCATCTACATATGCTGACAACCATCTACATATTTTCATATGCCAATGGCCATCTACATATGTTAGTGTCTATCTGCATATCTACATATGCTGATGACCATTTGCATATGTCAATGACCATCTACATATGTTGATGGCCATCTGTATTTTGATGTAATTTTAATATAAGCTTAATATGTCATCACCTAATCCATCAATTTATTCACCTACACAACTAAACACTTTCCAAATTGATTTGCCACCATTGCAAATCTAATTCACGTGAGAATTTTTACCAAATTTGACCTTGTAAGTCAAATTGGGACCCCTATAAATAAAAAAATTATTTTTAAAGGTTTATAGGGGGTTTAATATATTTTAATGAGGTATATAATAGGTCATTTTATTTCATTTCATGTTATATTAGCCTTGGTCATTACTCATTTTAGTCCTTATGTCTTTTTGAGTCATTTTAGGGTCAAAATATGGCATTAAATGAATTATATGACCTCTTAGAGAAGTGTGAATGTGTGATAAGTGTGATTTCACATGAAATGTTTCCTATTATTTCTTAATGAACTATTCATAACTGAAATTGATAGGTTCTTCAGAATAAAGAGTAATTTTCTTGGGAAAAGAGAAGAGTTTAGCACTTGTACAACCCATGGGGAAACATGACACATAGGAGAAGGCCATGTAATGTATCTCTATAATCCAAAAGATAAAATTACATGTTTTAAATTATATTTAAGTGCTGAATTTTAGCTAAAACTATTCTACTCCTTTACCCTTCTAGACACATAAAACCAGTCTTCAGGTTTGTACTTTGTGCGGCCAGTAAGGGAGGTTTCAGAAAAATTGATCTTGGCAGTGTCTTATACACTCAGTTAGCTTCCATTTCATGTTTTTTTGTAGTTGAATGGTAACCTGTGCTTTATGAACCATTCCTAAGAAGTTGAGCTATCCAATTTGATTGCTAATTTGTGCACCCTATAGATTTTAATTTGGTTTGAATAAATCCATACAATCCAATTGTTAAGATTGATCCAAAATTATTCTGGTTCTCCCCTATAATTTTACCCATGCTTAGTTTCATGTTTCAAGGTGTTGTGATGGGAAAATCACCTCAGGTTTATAGACTGGTCTTATTTGAGAATGACAGGCATGTTTCCACCATTTTTATATTTTCATGCTTTGATAATGGTTTTAGAGGGTGCATATGAGTTCATTACCATGTTTTTAATTTCCTATTAACCCCTTACCTCTTAAATCCCATTCTTGAAAGTAATATCCCATGATTTTATGGTCATAAGCATGATACAGCTAGTTTGCTCAAAGACTATCATACACAGTCAGCTAGGTGAGCTATATAGGATTATAAATCATATCCATGGAGTGGTAAAAAGTTTTAAAATGTGGATACATCCCATTGTGACATTTAAAATTATTTTGCTTTCCTCAAATTACACAAGGATGAAATAACTATTATATTCATGTGTAACATCCTCACATATTCTACCATAAACATGCACCTATAGGTGCCCTCATGGAGGATGTCAAGTTTGAAGGAGTTATTTAAACTAATCAAGGTCTTGGATAATGTAAATAAGCTATTTTCAATCCTTTAGATAGGACTAAAACTTATTAAATCGTTAAAACAATGCATATTATTCACACTTGTACTTATTGCTTGTGTGTGAAAATACTCACCTATAGGTGATCTATAGGAAGATAAAATATGGGAAAGGATATACTTGAATGGTTTTTACATCCTCAAGGTTGTAAAAATATATTTAATATGTTATTATGGGGTTAGGAGTGATAAAATGGATAAGAACCATACATATTTTTCATAAGACCACCCACTACTTATGCATCAAAATGCCCGCCTATAAGTGGCCTGAATAGAGAGTTAAAGAGTCATTATGAGGAGTGAGATCATAAGATTAAATTCTCCTTAAATGTATTAATGTGATTTATAGATAATTATAGGCCTATTTTAAATTCTATATTGACAAATGGTAGTGTTAAATCATGTTCAATATTTAATAACTGTATTCAGGGCTTCTTTCCCTAAAAGCACAAAATAGAGGACCTCACCATTTTGTGGATGACATACAACAAGGTTGCCAATGTCATTTATGAATCCTAATGTTTTAATATTGTGGCCTCTATATAAGATAAGGAATATTAAAATTTTGGAGGGTAGAATACTTAATAAGGATGGTTATTGAAAGGCCCCAATATACACTTGTATGTACTAATTTCAAGCAATGATCATCTATAGTTTTGACTTCAAGGTGACTCTAACACTCAGAGTTGTAAGTGAAACATGTATTCATAAAGGATGACCATGATAAGTTTAATAATACATTTTTACCTCAATAATGTGCCAACAAGGGTTGAGGATCAAGGTGGTAAGTTTCATACACACCTACAGGAGTCCTCTCATTTGATAATATGCACCTACAACCAACTATTGACTGTTACAGGCTGTGAGAAAGTTTGATGTCCTAAGTGATGATCTATCCAAAGTATGTAATGAATGAGTTAAAATCATATATAAATGACCATGGAAATATTTAATGATGTTTTCATCCATGAAATAAGGCCTATAGCATATAATTGCACCTATAGGACCCCACACAATCAATTGTAGTTGAATGTGAGGGACAAAGAGTAAGAGAGACAAGATTATTGATGTGAACTTAGTACAAACATGAATTAAAAAGTATAAATATATGATAAGTTACCTTAAAATTATATTTAATGTCTTTACACATTATGATCAAAGTCTAATCATTTAAATATGCATCTATAAGAGTCACTTTTGGAAAAGGAAACACAAAATACAGTCTTGACCAGGCAACAATATGAGGGACTTGTGAGAGGTTTGATTTATAAATTAAGGTTATAACACCTTAATAAAAATTATAAAAACATCATTAAACCATAATGATGTAAATTTAATATATAAAAAGGATCTAATGATGCATCACATAGTCTATACCCTAAACCCTACACATAGTCTGCCTTCTAGGAGTTTGTTTTGGGTTTTAGAGAGGTTAGAGAGTCAAATGACCTAATAGAGGGATGAAATTTTGTTTGGGAGGTCATAAAATTTTTAATAATACCCTCCAATATTATTTTGGTTTGATATAATAGGGGAATATCCCTCTATTTTATCTCAGAGAAAGGTCACTTCCCTTGAGTCCAAACTATCAATTTTGAAGGAGGAGGGTAGAAAGGTGAGCCAAGGAGCTGGTTAAAACTTTAAATAAGGTGTGGAAGGTTGGATTACATATAAATAAACATTTAAAACCTTACAAATATGGGAGAAACTAAACATAATTCTCTAAACCTTCAAAGTTGTAGTCAGAACTATTAGGCAAGGTTTAAACCTAAGGCCAAATGGGGAGTCCTTCACACTTATAGCCTCAAATGATCACTAAAATGGATTGTATAATGTTTTGAGGTTAATTATAGGTGTGTTAAAGTTATCACTTTGAAGATTAAGCATGAGGAATTCATTTTGATCTCAAAAACAACATTAAGCTTGTAAGAAATGGAGAGTCAAACTTGATAGGGCAACTCTATAAGATCATATCTCTTTTGATGCTTTACATGGATATCTAAGAGGTTTATAGGTGTTATAATGGGTTTTAAACATCATTATTGTGATATTTTATTGCATTTCCAATTTTCCATCTTCATGAACAAAATTTAAGAATAGAAAGCACTCAAAACCCTTGCAAACCCTTGGATAAGGACCCGATTTGGAAGATGAGGTTAGAAGGATACCTAGATAAGATGAAATGGCCATTAAATTTATTAAAACTTAAATAAGACTCTCTTATAATACTCACCATGCTTTTGTACTATACAAAATTATATGGGGTATAAAATAGGGATTTTTTTTACCTTTTTGTGTGTTTTGTAGGTTCTAGAAGGAGTATAAACATGTCAATCACATGGAGGGGAATATTAATACTTATTATAACCCCCCATAATAATTTATTTATTTATAAAAAATTCTAGGTTCCCCAATAAATAGTTTCATTTCAACCATTCAAAACTGGCATAGTGAGCATGATAGTGAGAAGGGTGAAAAGCTTCAAGTGGGTTGCTTTTAAAGTGTGTATGATGCCTCTAAGGCCATGGAAGGTCTTTAAACATGTAATTAACTTAATCCCATGTACTTTCATGAAAAAATGAAGCCAATTTTGAGGCCAAGTGCGAGGGGTGACTGATAGAGGAATTTTCTTAGAGTGCAAGCAGTGATAACTCATTTACAGATGATTTTAGATGACTAATACTAAAACCAATGCATGGAGAGGCATGTATGAAACCCTTCCCCTTAATTAAAATCACAAAACCTATCCCTAGTCAATTTTAGGATGTTAAAATAGGGTTAAATCATGAAGGTAGTTTTTTTAGCCAAAATGAAAACTTTTATGCCACATTTCAAGAGTTTCATGACTTGGGGTGACATTTGTGCTTCCTAACATTGCATGGTTCATTTTACATATTCTTCTAATGCATATTTAAATCCTTTTATTAGCTTTAAAAGTGTCCTTATAACCTTTGGACTTCTCCTCTCTCTCTCAAGTTCTATAAGAACTAGCCATTTTGGCCTTTGTAACTTATGTTCCTCCTGAGTATGATGAAGCCCTACTCATTTTCATACCATTTGATCAATAAGACTACTAATTTTTACCTGTTTCATGAATTTTCATAATTTTTGTACTTGGATGATTGATCTTTATTAGTGATAACTATGATTTACTTAGCATGTTGTCTCAATCTCTCACATATTTGTAGTTGGAAAGTTTCTTCTTGTAGGGCATGTGAAGTGTTTTATGATGTGTTAAGGTTGAGGGAGTTAGTATATTAAAATAGTGAAATTATATGCCTCTTGTATATTCCTCATATCCTAAACATTTATCACAACCTCATAATGTAATATTGATGCGAGAAGATGCAAATTAGAGAAGTGTATGTTTGGTTAGTCCCTTGTTCTCATGTTTAACATGCAGTTGATTGGTAGTAATCAATTAATTTGGTGTATCACCTCCCTTAGGATGGTTTTATTTCATTTTTATCTCTCCCTTTTACCTCAAAATCATAGGTTTAGTAGTGATCTACAAGTGATATATCAAGGGAGCTATCCCTATCTAGAGATTCACCTCATTTTTAGGCTACCCATAGCCTAGAGGTGTTTCAATTATGCCACTTGGATGAGGAGAGCTGAGACATCTCCTCAAAGGATGTAAATATAAATGATAATAATTTTTATCATGCTCTATGGGACTCTTAGTCCAAGAATTTGAAATATTTTTGGTGTTGTCTTTCAACACATAAGCCTTTGGAGGCATCTATCTAAACATCAATGGTAACTCCAAAGTTACATTAGCTAGTCAAGCAACCTAAATTCCTTGTGTTATTGATTCCTAATGAGTTTCCTTTGTTAAATTTGGTGTTGATTATTTTTTTATACAAGTTGGTGAGGCTTATCAAGCTTATGACATTCCCTATCAGCCTTGTTATGATCCCTACCAATTCTAATATGACTCTTAATAGCTCCAATACAATCATCATTATCCTTGTTATGAGTTTTACTAGTCCTAATCCAGCCTTCTAAATGTCTTTCTCCTCTTAGTCAACCTAGTAAATCCTCTAATCAGTCCATTACGACTTTCAAGCAAACACTTTTGGGCTATGAGAAGTAGATATTGGATCTTGATACATTAAGGTGACATGGTCAAGATACTCCTAGCCATTTTATTTATAAGGTAAGATATGCATTATATTTGGTTAAAAGAGAGTTGGCACCTATTGAGAGAGCTAATTGTCAAAGGCTCATAAGTGAGATGCTAGATGTGAGTGGCCTAGTTTCATCCTTGGAAGATAGGCTAAAAATTCATTAGAATCAGCCTCACCAAACCTATCAGCCTTCATATTCACTTCCCCAAGATTTATATAAGTCCTCCTTGACCCCTATTCATGATCCCAATCAAACTTATCAAATCCATATTTTTACCAATCAACTAAAAGAGAGAGTTGGGAAGACAAACCTTTATTTTGAAACAAATCTTGATAGGTAGATTGAGTTAGCCAATAAACAGATGAAATAGTCCATATCATCATAAAAAAAAGTGGAATTTAAGCCCTCATTTCCCTCTCCAATTACATCCCCACCTCAATAAGTGACCTCTAGATATGAGATTCCAAGTTAGAGACAATGTGGAGAATCTAAGCCTAAGGATGCTCTAAGTTTCTTGAATACTTCATCCACTCCTCAATCTACATCACTACCTCAAAAAGAGACTCATAATATTAACATCCTAAGATATAGTAAGGTAGTGGAATCATGGGGAAAGATATAAGTTAAAATCCTAGATAAGGAGTGTGAAGTTGAGAAAGATCTTGATCCTATACAAGTCCCTCCCACCGTTCCTCAAGAGACCTCTTATCTTCCATGTTAACCCTCTTATACTACTTATCCTCATGAGTATTCTTATCAAATTAAAGAGAAAATTTTCCAACATAACCTAGCCAACAAAATTGAAGAATTAGAGTCAAGGATGAAATTGTTAAGTCAAGGTGTGATGGAAAGTTTAGACCCAAAAGAAGATCATATGCCTAAACACACCCCATATAACCTCCCTCAATAGAGTGCTCAAGTTGGATCAGATTTCAATGAAGTGATTTTCAATTTAAATTAAGATAACCAAGCTATTTTAGCCTAAGGTCTACCTACCCTTCCTCAAGAACTCCCAAAATCCCTTACAATGCATTCTCAATCTGATTTTGAGTCCTATGTTCCACCTCCACTAACTAGTTCATCTTGTCCTCATCCCATAAAAATTTTCATGGATGACCTATGGTATGGGAACCTAAACAGTATAATTTGGTTGAGGAAGATTCAAAACTCTTGCTTGAATAAAGTGTAGTTCCTTGGCAGCCTCATTAGGATAGGTCACTTGATTTCAAGATGCCTAGTCTTGGCATCACCAAGAAGGAGAAGGAGATTGAATATATTGCATTCCTTGAGAATGAAGATCAGATTATGATAAATTATATACAATTTGAGAGCCCTCAAGAGGTCTTAAGTTCTAAATAAAAGGTGAGTCCTTATGTTGAGTCTTATTTTTTGGTTGAAAATGAAGAATACATTCCTTGTGTCAAAGAAGAAATCTTAGATGAAGTCCTTTTGGATTATAAAGAATATAATGAAGGATCTTCTCTTTTTTTTCCCCTTCATGATGTTGATCAAATATAATTCAAGGACTTGTGGTAGTAATTTGAAAACATTTGCAATGAGTTTGAGTCTCGCAAGGGTCTACAACTTACTTAGAGCTGATTACAAGTGATGGTGAGCAAGATAACATTTTTTAAAATTTCTTAAAAAAGACAAAGAAATTTTCACCTCAACCTTTGAAGGTCAAAACAAACTTATATTGGCATCAATCTTCCAAGGAACAAAAAACTACTCCTCTTAAAGTCATGCCTACAACTAAGATGCAAGTTGATCATGAGATGAAGAGTGGGCTGCAATATGAGGTATGTGTACAAGACAAAAAGGAATACATTTACATTGGAGACCTATTTGAATATGGTCTACTTGAGATCATAGCAAGTGAAGTGCTAAGAAATAGATCTAATCCATCAAGTATCCAATTCAAAGAGCAACATGCTTGGCACTATGATTCATCTCATAAAGAAGATGTAAGGAACTTTATTTTTTATCCTTAAAAATGACATATGATTAATTTCTAGTTATACATAGTGGTTTTTTTTCCTTATTTCCTTAAGTTCCTTGAGCACATGTGTGTGTGTGTGTGTGTTATTAGTTTGTTTGATTTGTTTGGTGTGTGTCCTTTGTGTGTTTGAGGTAGTTAATTGGGCTTGTCTTGATCAAAGCTTGTGGTTAATTTTAAAATTTCTCCTTGTCTTTCAAAATTTAGATGAATTCTTAATCCCAATGGACTAAGAATTATACTGGTCTAGTTAGAATAGTAAACATGCTACCCCAATGAGTCACTAATTTGTTGACCAAATTTGACCCTATAGGTCAAATTGGGACCCATATAGGTAAAATATTGATTTTTAGAGGTTTATAGGTGGTATAATATTTTTTCATGAGATATATAATAGGTAATTTGATGTCATTTCATGTTATATCAGCCTTGGTCATTAGTCATTTTAGTCATTATGTCCTTTTGAATCATTTTGGGTTCAAAATAGGGCATTAAATGAGTTGTATAACCTTTTAGGGAAGTTTTAATGTGTAATAATGGTGATTTCACATGACATGTGTCCTATTATTCCTTAATAAACTTTTCATAACTAAAATTGATAGGTTATTTAGAAGAAAGAATAATTTTCTTGGGAAAAGAGAAGAGTTTGGCATTTGTACAACCCATGGGGAAAGGTGACACATGGGAGAAGGACATAGAATGTATCTCCAGATTAATAAATATCAATTACACATTTTGAATTCTCTATAAGTTCCAATTTTGAGCTAAAACTATTCTACTCCTTGCTCACCCTTTTAGACACATAGAACTAGTCTTTAGGTTTATACTTGGTATGACCAACAGGGGAGGTTTCAAATAAATTGATCTTGGGGTTGTATTATAAACTTATTAATATTAAATTTTATTCTATTTTGTGGATTAATTGTGACATATGATTTATGAACCATTCTTAATAGGTTGACCTGTCTAATTTGCTTGCTAATCTATGCACCTTGCATGTTTTTCTTTGGTTTGAACAAAATCATACAATTGAGTTGCTAATATTGATATTATATGATATTTTATCTCTAATATAATTTTCCCCATGATTATTTTCATGTTTCAAGGTGTTTTTATGGGTAAATCACCTTAAGTTTACAAACTAGTCTTATTTGAGAATGACAAGCATGTTTCCACCATTTTCAAATTTTCATGCTTTTATAATGGTTTAAAAGGGTGGAAATGAGTTAATTATAATGTTTTAAATTTATTTTTAAGCCTTTAACTCTTCAATCCCATTCTTAAAATCAATATCTCATGAGTTTATAGTCATAAGCATCATACAATTAGTTTGCTCAAAGACTATCATACACAGTCAGCTAGGTGAGCTATGCAGGGTTCTAAATCCCATCCATGGAGTGGTAGAAAGTTTTAAAATGTGGATACATATAATTGTGACATTGAAAATTAGTTGAGTTTCCCCAAATTTCATAAGGAGAAAGGAACTATTACAATCATGTGCAACATCCTCACACATTCTACCATTAACATGTACTTCTAGGTACCCTCATGGAGGATGTCAAGTTTGAAGGAGGTATTTAAAATAATCAGGGCCATGAATATTGTAAATAATATATTTTAAATCCTTGATATAGGAATAAAACTTTATAAATGGTCAAACTAATACATATTATCCACACTTTCACTTATTGCCTGTGTGTGAAAATACTCACCTACATGTGATCTAAAGGAAGATGAAATATGGGAAACAATATAATTGAATGGTTTTTATCTATTCAAGGTTGAAAACATATATTTATGAGTTTAGGATTGGGTTATGAGTGATCAAATGGCTAAGAACCATACATATTATTCATAAGACCACCCACTGCCTGTGCATCAGAATGCTACCTACAGGTGGCCTGAACAAAGAGTTAAAGAGCCATTGTGAGGAGTTAGATAATAATATGGAATCCTCTTTGAATGTCTTGATGTGATGTAGAGAGAATTATAGGCCTATTTGAAAGGATATATTTATAAAAGGTAGTGGGAAATCATGTTTAAGATTCAATAACTGTATTTAGGGCTTCTTTCCCTAAAAGCACAAAATAGAGGACCTCACCATTTTGTGGATGACATATAACAAGGTTTCCAGTGCCCTTTATGCATCCTAATTTTCTCATATTATGGCCTATATATAGTAAAAATACTATGAAACTTTTTGAGGGTAGAGGACTTAAGAAGTATGGTTATTGAAAGGCCCCAATATGCACTTTTATGTACTAATTTCAAGTAGTGATCATCTACAATTTTGACTCCAAGGTGAATCTAACACTCAGAGTTGAAAGTGGAACATGTATTCATAATTGATGATCATGATAGGTTGAAAATGAATTTTTTGCCTCAATAAGGTGCCAATAAGGGTTGACAATCAAGGTGGTAAGTTTCATACACACCTATAAGAGTCCTCTAATTTGAAAATATGCACCTACAACCAACTATTGACTGCTACAGGCAGTGAGCAAGTTTGAAGTCCTAAGTGATGGTCTAGCCCAAGTATTCAATTAATGAGATAAAATTATATAATTTTAACTCATTAATTGAATACTTGGGCTAAACCATCACTTAGGACTTCAAACTTTCTCACTGCCTGTAGCAGTCAATAGTTGGTTGTAGGTGCATATTATATATATATATATATATATATATATATATATCCTATAAGAGTCCTCTAATTTGAAAATATGCACCTATAACCAACTATTGACTGTTACAGGCAGTGAGCAAGTTTGAAGTCCTACGTGATGGTCTAGCCCAAGTATTCAATTAATGAGTTAAAATTATATATATATATATATGTATGTATATGTATATATATATATATATATATATATATATATATATATATATATATATATATATATATGTATATACAGGCAGTCAATAGTCGGTTGTAGGTGCATATTATATATATATAAGAGTCCTCTAATTTGAAAATATGCACCTACAACCAACTATTGACTATTACAGGCAGTGAGCAAGTTTGAAGTCCTAAGTGATGGTCTAGCCCAAGTATTCAATTAATGAGTTAAAATTATATATATATATATATATATATATATATATACATACATACATATATATATATATATATATATATACATACATACATATATATATATATATATATATAATTTTAACTCATTAATTGAATACTTGGGCTAGACCATCACTTAGGACTTCAAACTTGCTCACTGCCTGTAATAGTCAATAGTTGGTTGTAGGTGCATATATATGTATGTGTGTATATATATATATATATATATATATATATATATATATATATATATATACATATATATATATGTATATATATATATGTATGTATATATATATATATATATGTATGTATGTATATGTATATATGTATATGTATATATATATATATATATATATATATATATGTATATATGTATGTATGTATATATGTATGTATGTATATATGTATGTATGTATATATGTATGTATGTGTATATATGTGTGTGTGTGTGTGTGTGTGTGTGTGTGTGTGTGTGTGTGTGTGACCATGGAGAGATTTAAATATGGTTTCATCCATGAAATAAGTCCTAGAGCATATAATTACACCTTTAAGACCCCACACAGTCAACTATGAGGGGTAGAGAGTAAGAGAGATAAGATTCTTGATGTGGAATTAGACCAAACATGAATTAAAAACTATAAATAGATGAAAATTTACCCTAAAACTCTATGTAAGGTATTTACACATTATAATCAAAGTCCAATCAAGCAAATATGGATCTATAGGAGTCACTTTTGGAAAAGGAAACACAGAATACATAGTCTTGACCATGCAATAATATGAGGGACTTGTGAGAGATTAGAGGTATTAATTAAGGTTATAAAACCTTAATAAAAACCTCATAACACCATCATTATGGACATTTGATACATAAAAAGTCTCTAATGATGCATCACATAGTCTATACCCCAAACCTTGCACACAATTTGTCTTTTAGGAGTATATTTTGGGTTTTGGAAAGGTTGGAGGGTCAAATGACCTAATAGAGGCATGAAATTTTGTGTAGGAGGTCCTAAAAAATTTAATAATACCATTTAATATTATTTTTATTTGAGATAATAGGGTAATTTATCATTATTTTATCTCAAATAGGGGGCACTTCCCTTGAGTTTAAGCTATTAGTTTTGAAGGAGGAGGGTGGAATGGTGAGCTAAGGATCTAGTTAAAACTTGAAATAAGGTGTGGAAGGTTTTATTATATCTACATAAACATTTAAAACCTTAAAAAAAGTGGAGAAACTAAACATAATTCTCTAACCTTCAAAGTTACGGTTAGACCTATTAGGCAGGGTTTAAGCCTAAGGCCAAATGGGGAGTCATTCAATATTATAGCATTATATGATCGCTCAAATGGAATTTGGAATTTTTTTATGGTCATTTAAAGTTTTTTAAAGTTATCAATTTTCATAGGAAGCATGAGGAATTCATTGTAATCTCAAAAACAACATTAGGCCTACAAGAAATGAAGAGTCAAACTTGATAGGGCAACTCTAGAAGCTCATATCTCATTTTATGATTTACATGGATATAAAATAGGTTTATAAGTGTTATAAGGGATCCTAAACATCATTATTGTGAGATTTTTTTCATTTCCAATGTGCCATATTCATGAACAAACTTTAAGAATAAAAAATAGTCAAAACCCTTGTAAACTCTTAGATAAGGACCTGATTGGGAAGATGAGGTTATAAGGCTATCCAAAAAATATGTAATTACCATGAAATTTATTAAAAATTGTATAATAATCTCTCATGATACTCCCCATGCTTTTGGACTATACAAAATTGTATAGAAAGGGTACAAAATAGGGTTTTGTTTACCTTTTTGTGTGTTTTTTAGGTTCTAGAAGGAGTTTGAAGATGACAATCACATGTAATGGAAGATTAAGAATTAATATAACTCCTCATGACAATTTATATCTTTATAAAAAATCCTATCTTCCCCAAAAAATATTTTTATCTCAACTAATCAAAACTGGCATAGTGAGCATGATAGTTAGAAGGGTGAAAAGCTTCAAGTGGGTTGCTTTTAAAGTGTGTCTAATGAATTTAAGGCCATGGATGGTATTGAAACATCTAATTCACTCCATACCATGTATTTAATAGATAAATGAATCCAATTTTGAGGCCAAGTGTGAGGGGTGACTAAAAAGGAGTTTTCTTAAAGTGTAGGTTGTGATAGCTCATTTCCAAATGATTCCAGATGACCAAGACTACAACCAATTCATAGAGAGGAATATTTGCAACCCTTCCCATTAATTCCAATCATCATAAATATCCCTATTTATTTTTGGGATGTTAAAATAGGGCTAAATCATGAAGGTAGTTTTTTGAGCCAAAATGAGAAATTTTATGCCATATTTCAAGAGTTTCATGACTTGGGGTGACATTTGTGCTTCCTAACCTTACATGGTTCATTTCACATATTATTATCATTGATATGTAACTCCTTTTATTATATTTATAAGTGTCCTTATGACCTTTGTAATTCTCTCTTCTCCTCTCTCTCTCAAGTTCTATAATAACTAGCCTTTTGTCCTTTGTAACTTATGCTCCACCTAAGTATGGTGAGGCCCTGCTCATTTGCATACCATTTGATCAATAATACTACTAATTTTTACCTCTTACATAATTATTCATAGTGTTTTTTACTTACATTATTGATATTTATTAGTGATAATTATGATTTCCTTAGCATGTTATCTCTTTCTCTCACATATATATTCAATTGGAAAGTTTCTTCTTGTAGGGCATGTGAAGTGTTTTATGATGTGTCAAGGTTGAGTGAGTTATTATATTTAAAGAGTGCCATTATAGGTATATTTTATATTATTCCTATCCTAAACATTTATTAGAACCTCATAGTGTAATATTGATGTGAGAAGATGCATATTAGAGAAGTGTATGTTTGGTTAGTCCCTTGTTCTCATGTGTAACATGAAGTTGGTTGGTAGTTATAAACTAATTAATTGTATCACCTCCATTAGGATAGTTTGATTTAAATTTTATCTCTCCCTTTTCCCTCAAAATCATAGGTTTAGTAGTGATCTACAAGTGATACATCAAGGGAGCTATCCCTATCTAGATATTCACCTGATTCTTAGGCTACCCATAGCCTAGAGGTGTTTTAATTGTGCCACTTGGATGAGGAGAGATGAGAAATATCCTCAAAGGGTGAAAATATAAGTGAAAACAAGAATATCCAAGTATTTTTTTATATATCCCACTTAAATTAACCCTACCTCAAGCTACTGTAAGTAGTTATTTATCAAAGTCTAGACTATGTCAAAGAAGGAGACACTCCACCATATCTCATTTATGTCTACCCCTACTCCAATATTTGAACATAGGCCTACTATAGGTGAAAAATAATCTCATTTACTAGTTTTCCTATAGTTATCATTGCAATGGAGATACACATGTTGCTTGATCTCATTACAATAGCTAGTTACCCATATTTGATCTTTATTAGGCCTAGAAAGACCTATTTTTCCCTTTGACCATTTATGGAAGCCTTGAACTCAATGCACACAAGGATATCCTTTGAAGAATGGTGAATATGATCATGAAAGGATAATGAAATCTCAAAATACCAATTCTATAGGTCTAAAACCCTCAAACTAGGAGCCTAACTGAGATTTAATTATGCCTTCAAGCTTAAATTTTTTATTTTGGCTCCCCTTAGATCATGTCTAGATCTCAATTCTATGTATTTACATACTCAAGTGACAAAATAATTTAATCCTATGTGTCTACCCATGTGGCATCCTCTCAAGCTTCTTGACCTTTTAAATCTATTTGCATCATAGATCTCCCTTGGTATGAATGAACACAATCCATTGGGTATGCCCTTGACTTGTCAACCTTTACCTAGCTCATGCACTTACACCATGTGGTAGCCTCATGTTTATTTTGAGCCCTTTGAATTTTCCAACAATGATCTTCATTGTTAGATCTTACCTATATAATTGAATATCAACCATTAATTTTCCTTCATTTAAATTTAAATGGTTATTTTATGAGGCTTAAATTTGATGTCTACATGACCGTCACTCTTTGAACCCCAAACGGTTATTTGACATGGTTTTATTCTGATGCTTATGCGAACATCTTACTCTGTTGGATCAAATTTTGAAGCGTTGTATCTCAAGATAGAGAACCCATCGAGACATGAATATTTTGGAGGGTCTTCTTGGCATGAAATGCATCATGTCTATGTGGTATTTTGGCCTTGACTAATTCCCTAAGTGTATTTATAAAATGCACAATTGAGCTGACTTGTTCATTTTTGTATGATGTTATGTGATAGTTTGGTCCTTCAAATCTTGTGTTTGAGATTTTTATTGATCCTTGAAAGATCCAATGATTTTTTTAAGACCATGTGAAATCTTTCCATGATCCTAACTGCTCAAACACCATGAAAACTTGCTTTCAAACTTATTCCTCAAAGATCAAAAGATTGCACTTTAAGTTAACTTAAAGTGTTTCAAAAAATTTATGATAAATATGAGATATTTGGACCACTCATTACATATAGAACACTTCTTAGCTTCTTAATCCATGCTTGACCTCTATAACATGACATTGTACTACATCTAGGCAATCTTTTATATTAGTCCAAAATTGGCCAACATTTCTAGTGAATCATCTAGGAAACATGCCTGTTATGTTTGAGAACCTAGACCATGTTATCTTGTTTGATCTATTGGGAATGGATTCATAGTATTTTCTCTAAACTAATGTGTGAATAACTCAAGTTTGACCATTTCTAAAATTCTTCTTTAATCAAAAGGAAAACAAAGATCAAAACAAACAACTGTGCCCCAAGCACTTATTGAAGGGAAACATAGAATAAAAGGGAAGTTAATCTAAAAAAGTAATAAATACTAACCTAATGTGCTAGGATATCACTTGGTGTAAAATAGATAAATAATTATTTATAAATAACCTAACTAACTCAAACAAGGCATGATCCACTTAGATCAAAAGGAAAATTCATAGACTCACTTGGAAAATGACATATCACATGTTCCCTTGCAAGCCTGGTGGTTGAGGAAGTAAATATTTTCTTTAACAACTCATTTGGCATACTCATATGTGGAGTGGTAGGGTAAAAATAACCTCCAATGTAAACATACTCACTTAGTGGTCCTTCCTCTTTACCAATTTCCAATTGAAATTGGTATCTCAAAGGACACCCTTTTTTAATGGTAATATTACTAGCATCCCCTTGATTGGATTCAATCTCTATTCCTTATATTTTCACTTATATTTTTACCCTTTGAGGATATTGAAAATATATCCTCATCTAAGTTTCACAATGGAAACACCTCTAGGCTTGTGGGTAGCCTAAGGAATGAGGTGAATCTCTAGATAGGGCTAGCTCACTTGATGTACCACTTTGGATCAAAACTACAACTAAAATTGGGGCATGAAAAGGGAGAGAGATAAATGAAAAAAAAACTATCCTAAGGGAGGTGATACATTAAATATATTGATGACTTCCAACCACATTCATCTTACACTTAAAATCAAGGGACAAATTGAACATACACTTCTCCAATCTTCATCTTCTCACATCAATGTTACATTGTGTGGTTATGGATGAATATGAAAAGATATGAGGACTAGACAAGAGGCATATGAGGGCATTAGTGAATATACTAACTCACTCAATCCTTAAAATTTCTTAAAACACTTCACATGCCCTACAAGAAGAAGCTTTCCAACTATAAATAGGATGAAAGAATGAAATAATCATGCTAAGGAAAATAGAGTTATCACTTATGGAAAATCAAACATTCCAAATGAAAAAACTAATAACAATAATGTAAGAGGTAAAAATCAGTAGTCTTATTGATCAAAAGGTATACAAATGATCAGGGCTCCACCATACTCAGGTGGAGCATCCATTACAATGCCAAAAAGGCTAGTTCTTATAGAACTTAAGAGAGAGAGAATAAAAGATAGGTCCAAGGGTCATAAGGACACTTTTAAAGCTAATAAAATCAGTTATTTATTCATGAGAAGAGTATGTGGGATAAACCATGCAAGGTCAGGAAGAATAAGTGTCAATTTAAGGCATAAACTTCATGAAAAGTGGCATAAAACTCCTTGTCTTGGATCAAAAAAATTACCTTCATAATTGGCCTTATTTGAATGCCTCATAACTGATTAGGAATAGGTATAATGATTGGTATTAAGTTTTAGTACATCATAAATTCCTCTCCATGCATTGGTTTTAGGCTTGGTCATCTAGAATCACCTAGAAAAGAGCCATCAACATCTATAGTTGAGAAAATACCTCTTTCATGTAACCTGCATACTTGGCCTCAAATTTGGCTTTAGTTTCCCATGAAAATCCATGGGATTAATTGGATGACAAGTTTTAATACTTTCCATGGCCTTAGAGACATCAGGCATGCTTTAAAAAGTCTCACACTTAGATTTTTCACCCCTCTCACCCTTGCGTCCACTGCCAATTTTGATTGGTTGAAAGAAAATCTATTTTTTTAATACTTAGGACTTTTTTAATTATAAATAAATGACCATAAGGAGTTATACAAACTATAAATATTCCTTACAAACTTGATTTCATCTCTAGACTCCTCTTGTAGCCTGCACTATGCATAAAATGGTTAAAAATATCTTGTTTCTCAGCCCATCCATACAAGTTTATATAGATAAAAAGTATGAAGATAATATTGAAGTAGTCCTATAAAATTTACAATCACCATCCTAGTCAAACTGGCTCATTAGAATAGCTATTCAACTCCATTTTCTTAAACTAGTCTCTATAAGGGTTTAACAAGGGTTTTAGGCCTATTTAACCTCTTAATATTTGTTCATAAAGTTATGAAATAAAACTTAAAAATAAATTACAAAAAAATATCCTTCAATACCCTTGATAACATACCTAAACTCTATTGGTACCCATGCAAAGCCTCCAAGAAGATATGAGTATCACAACCTAACCTATTGAGCTTGTTTTCTTGTTTCCTGCATGCCTAAGTTGTTTTTGAACCCAAAAAATGGTTTATTTTGGTCTTATCTTCCTTTTAATATATTTATCACATCTTATTTGACACATATTATTCTCACTTAAGTCTATAATTATGAGTGACCCCTCATTTGGCCTTAGGCTTAGACCTTGTTCAATAGGCCTACCTACAAATTTTGATGTTTGGGCCATCCAAATGAGATTAATTGAATTAAAAAAGATAAAAAACATATAATACTTTCTCACATGCATATTAAAATGTATTATAATTCTCTTCCAAGGTTGAAAGTGGAAGCAACCCTCCATTTGGCCTCTAGGCCTTAATTGTGCTTGACAGGTCTACCTACAAACTCAAACATCCAGACCATCTTACCTAGTCCCATGCTCATGTGAGGTGTTTTATATATTTTAATAGGTGTTATATATATTATTAGACCTTCTAACTAGGTTCCCTTATCCCTTAGTCTATCCTTTACACCTCACTCACCAAAATCTTGATAGTTTGCACTCTAAGGAAATACCCCTTGTTTGAGACAAAATAGGGGGTAATTAGCCTATTTTATCAGGATATATGGGTCCTGTAAGTCCTTATTAAATTTTTTAGGTTTATGTCCACAAATTTTCAACCCCTAGTTTAGTGTTTTATCCTTTCAAAACTCCTAAAATCTAAAACTAGCTCCTCCAAGGCAGACTGTGTTTTGGTTTTGATTATGTATGCTTTGAAAAGGGGTATTTTATGCGAGGATAATTATATGTTGATTATCATTTTAAATCCATTCCAACCACTTTACACTATAAAATTTTCTAAAACACCTCAAATATGCCTTGCTTTTAAACTTGATGGACCGAGACTGTGCCTCTCATTTTGGCTATGTTTTTTCCTTTGAGGGAATAGTTTTAGGTGATTTTTTATGTTATATTAATTTTAAATAGTTTAAATTATCTCATATAATCTTCCAAGTCTTATCCCACCTATACCCTTTCTCGTTTCACACTTTGGAGTTTGAAAAGCTCTCAAAACTAGTCAAAACTAGTTAACTATGTTACCCACATTTCCTCTCCAACAATGACTCTTATAGGCAACTATGTATGAATTGAACATTGAAGATAATTTATAATCCCTTAAAAATTATTTTATAGGTAATTTTTCATTATTTTTGACCATTAATATCATGATTAGGCCCTTCACACTCTTGAACCTCTCAAGACTAGGTCTCTACGGCTTGGAATGAGACACCCCTACCTTAATTGATCCCTATTGTAGGTGTGAATGCATGATTCAAGCTTGTAAAAAAAAATTAGAAAACCTCCTTATAACTCCATAGAGTCCTTTTATATGTTTTATGTCTATTTTTCCCAATTTATGCTATCTACCTCAAGAAACTAGTTTATTTGTTCAATGTCTATTCTAAGCCACCTACAGTTAGATGTAGGTGCATACTATAGGTATAATTAATCTTGAAATATGATAATGATAATTATTAATATTTTATACATTTTAAGGAGTTTATAATAATTTTAAAAACTTCAAACATACTCAAACACCCATGTATGCAACAAAGGGAAGACTTCTCAGACTTGAACTCTATGTTGGTTGTAGGTGTGTATTTAGGCCACCTATATGGACTCTAGATGCATAGTATACCTTGAAAAATATTATAAACAACATTATTATGATTCATTCCATGCTAAAATGGGTCTATTTCATACCATAAGGTCCTCTAAACATGGAATTTTTCTTTGTTTTCTCCTTGAGGTGCTAAAAGTCACTTAGCAGTCCAAACCTATAGATATCAATGAGGTAAAATCAGTGTTTTTTAAGGCAATTTTAAGGCCTTCTATCTCCACCTTCCCACTTCAATTCTTTGAAAAATTATTCTCCATACTATAGACTAAAAACCTCACCTATTTATATTCCTTGGGACACCCTAAAATCATGTTGAAAAAGGACTATGAAAAGCCCTTGGACCTCTATTTTTACAATTTAGGGAAAGTAGGCATGAACATTGTTATTATTCTCTAGACAAAATTTCCAACTCACAATTGATGACCTAGCTCTAAAAATGGTCTACCATGATGATTTCAACTCACTAGGATCCTAAGAAAGACTTTCAAACTTGATTCAATGCTCCATGATGATATTTTAGTTCTTTGTTATCACCTATAGGCAAGTGAGTATTTTAAAGTATAGGCAGTGTGTAAGGATAACAGGTAGTGAACATTTCCATTGATCCTTACATGAGTTAAAAACTTATCTCCATGCTTCAAAATGCACTCTTCCTACCTCAAGGAGCTTGACACCACTACTAAGGCTTTTTTAATGGCATGATATCATCATAGAAACCCCTGTATGTGTGCATGGGTTGAGTGTGGATGAAAGGCTTTATGGAAACTCAAAATCATTAATAAATACTCAATTTTATTTATTGACATAAATTAAGTCTTATTATCAGCTCCAAAACATCTCATTCAATGTGAAAACACCTACAAACATATGGAACAAACCTAGTAGGTATCTAGTGGTTGGTTAGTGTGTTGTTCATGACTGCATATTTGATTAAAATCACATGTTATGAAACTAATATTAAAGGAGAGGTGATAAATATAGAATTAATATATGGTAAACATCACATCATTTTCTATGAATTTCCCTTGAGAACCAAACACTCTACACACAAAGATTTTTTACTGAAACCTCATCTAGTGACACCTTCTTGCAAAGTGAGTTACTTGGACTATCAAATAAAATCCAAATTTGAAACCAAGCATGGATAACATGAGAAAAATAATTCAAAATAATTTTAAACCAATATTATAAAGTGAATTATATGGACCTTCCTATACAAGAGTAAAACCTACAGGGTGCACAAATAAGCAGGAATAAAAATACATTCAACTTCATGAAAATGTTTCATGAAGCACAGGCCACCATTCCTCAAAATTATCATATGGAAACAAAGGTATATAATTTTAATTTAACCTCCCTGAGGTGTTTGAGCTGAAACCTCCTGAGCTATCTGTGCTAAGCACAAACCTAAAGATCACTTTTACTTGCCGAGAGGATTGAAAAGGGAGTAAAATAGTTTTAAGAAATAAATGGAATTTAAATATCAAAAAAAACATGTAACTAAGATTATATAATCTGAAGAGGCATTCTATGATCTTTTCCCATGTGGCACACGTCCCAAGGAGCTATACAAGTGTTAAAATCTCCTTTTTTTCCAAGAAAATTACCCTTTTAACTGAAGAGCCTACCACTTTTCAATTATGTCAATTTTTTAAGACTAAATTGTAAATTTGGGGTATGACATAATCTTTTTTAACCTTCACACTTCCTAATAAACCCATATAACTCATTAAATGCCCCTTTTTTAATCTTAAAATGACCCAAAAATGATATAAGGACTAAAATAACTAATGACCAAGACTAGTATAACATTAAATAACATTAATTAAATTATAAAACACCTTATTAAATCTATATTAGACACTAAAAATGCCTAAAAGTCATATTTTTACCTAGGGGTGCCCCAATTTGACCTAAAAGTCAAATTTGGTCAACACCTTCACAATTCGATTGACTAAGCTGAGCACAAAATAGACTTTTATTACCTTTTGGAAGCATACCCATGTCTACAGGTTCACCAAGGATTTGGTATCCCATTCTAAATATTTTAAATAGGTTCATGTCTACAATGAACTCTTGAAATGGCAATACTGAAGGACTGCCCACTCTAAGTTCTTTGATCTGCTTGACAAGACTGCTCTCTTTGGTTGCAACCATACCATAGTCCTCCTGGAGAAGAGTATATCTTGCTTCCAAAACTTCAAAAAAGTCCTCCAATGGGGCTTTTGGCTGATTTGTGACTTTTTCTTGCCCCACAAATTCATCAATTTGATCAGTTATTATGTCCATTCCCTGATGCTCTACATAAGATGGCAGCTCATTTGAGGAGTTGATAGCCTCAACTTCTTCATTCTCAACATAATATGGTAGCTCTGCTTCCACTTCCTTAAAGGTATAAATTCAAGACAAATCCACTTTTGATGTAACCTAAATTTTTTGGTCAACCCCTTCATAGAGGAAGCTTATGAAGTTTGAAACCTTGAACTACTTGACCTCTTCCACCTCCTTTGCTTGATCAAATGGATTAGGCATAATAGGATCCTCATCATGAAGGCTAGGTATCACATAATTTGAGTGCATATCCCATTAAGGTTTCCAAGTTTGAGATGGATGGGTTTCATGAGGAATGGTAGGTGGAGTGGGAGAAGGGACAACTATTTATTGGGGAGGTAGGAAGCTTGGGACTTTAAATTAAATAGGTGTAGGATTTGGTAGTATGGATGGATCTTTAAGGATGGAGGCCATGAAACTAGGAACAAACTCTATCCCACCTTCCTCTTTGAATTTATCTATCTTTTCATCTTGAAGGACTAAAAAATGTTCACCCTTACCCATTGGTGTCCCAATTATGAGCTCCTCTTCTAACTCTGATAATTCATCATCATCAACTATGAGTTCAACATGGAGTTCATTGCTTACCTTTTCAAGGAGTGTCATAGGATATTCTTGGGATGACTCCAAGAAAGATTAGATATATGTGACACCTACTTGGTCTAACTATTTATCTTTGATAGTCATGTCCTCCTTATTTTACATACTGCTCTATATGGATTTCCAAGAAGGAAATGACTTAGACTCTTGAGGAAGGGAGGGTGGGGATTGATTGACTTTAGATTTGCTTGACTACATGACTTGGCTGCATGATGGGAACTTGGGATTATGATCTTCTTGCATAGTGGATTAAGGAAAGAAAGGATTATGTGCAGTTGAGGTGATGTTGCCTTGTAGCTACCAATTTTTGGTACAAATGTTTATTTATAACTTCAATTTTCCTAGCAAGGGAGGATTCAAAATTAGACCTCGATTGCTCATGATGGTTGTCTCTTTTAACACAAACTTGCCTTTCCTCCTAGACTTTCTCTTGGAAATATTCCCATGAGGGGAAGGTTGAGAGGAGTTTGGGGCAACTATGATGGATTTGAAACTCATGTGGTGAGGGCTTATGAGTGGGGATGGGAAGCTCAAAATTAGGTTGATATGGAGTGAATGAGGGAAGGCAAGATGTGTGATGCGGTGTTTGATGTTCTTCATGGGCTATCAACTTCTCCTCAATCTTGAAGATGAGTCCATCTATGTCAAGCATGTCACCACTATTTCTAGAATAACCTTCACTAAAGAAGGACATCCAACTTTCTTTTGCCTATTTCACTAAAGATCTAACCCCTATAATGATATGTTTTGGGATCTCTTGCCCATACCCCTTCAATGTGTCAATGCTTATCATATTCTTCTCCTAGTCTAATAAATATTTTTTAAGGCTATATATAGAATGGTTTGGGGTATGAGTAAGTTGTTCAAGAATTTCAAGCAACTACCATGACTAATTAGGAGGGTCATCATAAGATTGGTATGAATCACCATATTATTGGTAAGGCTCTATATATGGTTGGTAATGCTCATCATGAGGCTGATATAGATAATGGTAGGGATGATATGGGTTATGAAGAAGGTAAGATCTATTCTCTTGATAATAATGATCATGAACAACTTGATAAGGCTCATAATAGGTTTGATAGGAATGAATATATTACTAGTAGGTCATTATAAGGCTAATAGGCTTCATTGGGTTGATGATATGGCTCACTAACCTGATTAGGATGGAGTACTTCCCCAAATCTAGCCATAAAAACTAAAAAAAGAGAAAAGATAAAGATAAAAATTTCTTGAAGGCTTACGTGGACTATTGTAACTAGTTGAAATCTTGGTGTCACCATTGATATTTGCATACATGCTTCCAAAGGCTAATTGAATGAAGAGAATACCCAAAATATTCACTTAGTGCATAATGAAACTAGTCCCACTGGGTATGCCAGAACTATTAGAGGTCTAGATTGTACCCTAGCTTAGTAAAGGATTGTTTAGGTCCTCTTGCTCAAATCTAGTCCAACATGGTAGTGACCCTAGGCTATGGGTATCCTATAATAGGGTCAAAACTCTAGGATGTTTAATGAGGCTAGCTCCTCTGATACATCATTTAGCTCATTTCCACTAAAACCTACTCATTGCTAGGGAGAAGGGAGAGAAAGATAATTGAAAGGGAAATCTAAGCTAATATTGGTGATGCACCTAAAATGATTATTCATCCACTCTACTTGACCTTCTAAAAACACTAATAATATAATCAAATGATTGGGTCTACAACTCTAAATGTCTACTATGCATCAATATTTCATGTAGAGGTTTACTAATTGATCAACACCTGAGGGAAGTGATGGAGAGGCTTGATTCAAGGTACTAACTAGTCAATGTATCCAAATGCTAGCTTCAATCAAATAACATCAAACACTAAACATGACCTGTATAACAAGATAACTAGTTGCTAGGTGAGATTAAGGCTTGACAAGGGAAAAAGCTCTACCACATATTCAAATCAACTAATATGAACACACTATACCAAAATAATGAAATATGAAAATAGTCATCTATTTATCTTAAGAGGTTGCAAAGATCAATCTTGGCAGAGTTTAGTCATGCCCAAGAGATGGATCCATTTTAAGGCTTATAAGCTTGTATATATAACATAATGGTAATGAAAGAGATGGGGAGCATGGATAGAAGAATGGGGGATTCATTAATGATCAAGACGTGTGGTGGTAATTCATTGATTGTTTTCTATATTCATGCCATCATAGATCTCCCTTGGTATGAACGAACATGAGCCATTGGATCTAACCTTGACTTGTTAACCTTTACCTAGCTGATGTGCTTATACCACATGGTGGGCTCAAATTTAATATGAGCCCTTTGACTTTTCTAACCACGATCTACACAGTTAGATCTTACCTATAAGATTGAATTCTGACCGTTGATTTTCCTTCATTTGAATTTAAATAGCTATTTCACGAGGCTTAAATTTGATGTTCATACACCCGTCATTGACATCCACATGACCATTACTAACATTTGTATGACCATCACTAATGTTTTCATGACCTTTGACATTCATATGACCACCACTCTTTGAACCCTAAAATTTTATTTTACATAGCTTTATTTTGATGCTTCATGAACGTCTTACTCTATTGGATCAATTTTTGAAGTCTTGTATCTTGAGATAGAGAACTCATCAAAACATGAAATTTGTAGAGGGTCTTCTTGGCATGAACTGATTCATGTCCATCTGGTATTTTGGCCTTGACCAATTCCCTAAGTAAATTTATAAAATACACAATTAAGCTGACCCATTCATTTATGCATGATGTTTTGTGATGATCCATTCCTTTAAAGCTTGTGCTTAAGCTTCTGCTTAATCCTTGAAAGCTCTAATGATTTCTTGAAGCCCATGTGAACTCGTTTCATGGTCTTGACTACTCAAACACCATAAATACCTTATTTTAAATATGTTCCTTAAAGATCAACAAATTGTACTTTAAGATAACTTAAAGTGTTTCAAAAACTTTGTGAACAATATGAGATCTTTGGACCGCTCATTCCATCCAGAACACTGCTCAGCGTCCTGCTCCATACTTAACCTCCATAACATGACATTGTACTGCATTTAAGTAATATTTTGTATGTAGGAAAAAATTGGCCAATAATTATAAAGCTTTAAAACTAAGATTAAGATAAATATAGATAAATATTTAAAGTTTGTATATCCAAGGAGATAGAGAGATAGATTAGAATTCACATGCAAGCAAAAGTGAATTACCACCTAGAAATTGAGATTAGCTTGACTATGTAACCCAATCATACTTATAACCTGGTAAGTTTAGATGATACAATCAGATCCAACTTGGTGGGGTTGGCTGATATAATCATATCCAACCTAAAAAATTGGCAAGATTGAGTTATTTAATCACCTCAACCATACCAAAAGGTGAACCAACTACTATAGTAGATTAGTTCAATAAATTCTATAAAAGTCTATGGGTATCAATACGTGTTATGGTATTATTCCATAGAAGAGATTTGAAATCTAAAAATAATTTGGATTTTGAAATATTAGGTACATGTTTTAGATTAAGGTAAAATCAGGTTTTGAAGGGGCCCAGAAACCCTTTACAGATCAAAAAAAGAATAAGCAATACAAATCGCCTAGATAGGCAAACCCACTGAAAAATAGTAACTAAACTAGGTTTTTTATGGACCTAAAACCAACAAAATAAACCGGTAAAAGCACCCCAGGTTTTACAAGGACCTGATACCTAAACAAGAAAACCAGGCTCAATGACCTGAAACAAGAATCCAGGTTTTGCAGGGACCTGTAACCTTAAAAAAAAAACCATGCAATAATAGATCTACACATTACAATGCCGCATGAACACGAGGAGGAATTTAAGGGAGCCGCATGAACGTCCACCCACTGTCCCCTTCCCCAACCAAACATTCAATGAAACAAACCCCAGAACCAGCACTGCCCTTGCCCATTCCACCCACCCGATTGTCTACCCATACTCCCCCTCTGCTAAACTCAGAGGAAACATCGCCTTGGTAGTCAAAATTTCATCAAAGACGTCTAGAAACACTTCTACATGAGCCACAACCCCAAAGATAGAAGGCGATGATGAAAAACTAGTTCTGGTAACCACCCCTACAAAGCTTATCTTCAAACTTGACCCTGGGGTAACAACAAAAACAAATCTCCTCCTGATCTGCTATCAACACCAATACTGCCACCACAGGGATCCTTACCAGGCACTCCCCGTAGCTGAACCCTCACCACACGCGCTAATCAAATATCTCAGTGGCCTCCTTCTCTCCATGCTTTGGTTTTGACTTTCCAAACAGGGAAACAAAGTTTCCCCCATCACGCAAAAAAGGATTTTCATTTCCATCTGTGTTATGCACAAAAAATGCACTGCCCAAAATAGACAGTGCCACCAACAAACCCCAGGATCCGTCGCCACCACCACCCTTTCCAACCACCCATACATTTGCAAGATCACCCCCTCTGTACAGAGGACTCACCGCCATGGCAAACAAAATATCACCAAAGAAATCACCGATCCACTCAGGACAGGGTATTGGTCAACACGGCAGCCGCAAAATGGGAAATCGAGGCAAAAAATAGATCCACACAAAAAGAAATAAATTTTATAGAGCCGCGTAGACCCAAATAAAGAAGGGAATGAGGGGGCCACACAGACACAAACCCCCAACCCTCCTCCAAAAAACCCCGTGATAAAAGAGCACGGTGACCACACTCCATCACCGTCTACACCTCACAACACCATCCACACCTGGAAGTCCCTATGCGCGCCCTTCGTCGTGGCAACGACGGCTGGACGCACGCAGGATATATGTTATTTTGTAGTCCAAATTGCTTTCAAATGATCGTTCTCTACCCCGTCCACAATATTAGGTACATGTTGCACAACATACACACCTTAGATTTGTCTCATGATGAAACTATGTATAACAATGGTACCATGTATATAGTTCTACCAATGTGTATTTAAATCATATAACTATGTGCTCTATCCAATTTGAACAGGTGTGAGTAGCATGTTACCATAACATACCCTGATTATATATGGATAAATTTGAAAACTCATATAAGTACCAATGTGGAGGACATGTTTCCAAAACATGCCCCCATTGTAATCTGGGTATGTTGCATATTGAAAAAGGTGTGGAAAATATGCTTTTGAAGCATGCACTCACTAAATTTGAGAAATGTGAAAATATGGAAGCTATGTCACTATGACATGCCCCTAATGATATGCTCCCCCTTTGAGGTGAGGTCAAAATAGTACGTGGTAGTTACTTCACCTCAAAGGAAGAAGTTAATCATATAGCTATATATTTTGTAACTGAACCATGTAGTATCTATAAAAATGTGCATATGTAAATGTAGCATTAAAGTGCATAGAACCAATATGATCACATTTAGACCTAATATGCATGATAAGGATCATGGAAATGCATATATAGTAACATTATAATCTCAATACGAAAATAAACACACACATAAGAGCACTTAAAATCAAGTCAACAAACAAAGGTCTTAGGAGACCACAAAGAAGGGGCATGTTCAAATGTGATAAAATAAAATAGATGTGACTTAGTCAAATGTCTACAAAGCAAAGAATGACATATTCAAATGTCTATACATAAAAATGACATATTCAAATGTCCAATAAATCAAAAATAGGCACATGTGTTGCATGTAATGAAACATATTCAAATGCTCAAACAAGTAAGACAATAACAAGGTAAAACACTCAAGGAAGTGTATAAAGGAAAATCATAAGTAATGGGAATAAATATATCATAGTAGCGCATGGATCAAATATGTTATCAAAACACATCAAGTGCATAACATTTCAAGTACCATGTGTAAGATATAAGCATGTATAAGGCATGTGTAAGTACATATGATACCAATCATGATAATGTGATGTGACCATAGAATGATATAACCTATAAATATCAAAATCATAGAAGATAGATGTCCCCGATGTCTTGGCAATGTGAGTAGAGGGAGAGCATAAATCCTATAAGTTCATAGAATCATGTATCTGTGTATGTAGAAGTAACTAATATGATATCCCTCAACATGAAACTAACACATAAATGCCAAAGAGCCAATATAACATGTAGGTGCCAACAAATGTTTTTGGATTTTTGTGTGTTTTTTTTATTTTTATTTTTAAAGAGACAAGATCATCTTATGATCTCATACAAAGGATGATCATAGGTATATTCTATTAGGAATAAATTATAAATTAATGCAAAATAATAATAATAATAATAATAATAATAATAATAATAATAATAATAATAATAATAATAATAATAATAATAAAGAACAGAAATAAAAATGCACAACATGAAGATCAGATTTAACATGGTTCACCCAATGTGGGATACATCCACCAAGAAACAATTATTCAAATTTTATTACAAGCCACAAGAGTACAATCTAGTCTTATATCATTCTTTTCACAATTATAATGCACAAATATTGTTTGGAGTTGTGCTCTACAAACTCTCTTGAATTCGCATCTAAATTCACACACTATATTCTTCCTTCTCAAATCTAGTTCTACATCTGATGTATTACCTACCACATCTATTACACATCAATAGGTAATCACATAGAGGTTTTAAAAAATAATGGGTATCAAAACCATGGGCCAATTCAACCCAAAATGGTTCCCCATTAAGGGGGTCCAAAAAAATTTGAACCCCCACTTTTCAGGGGTTGCCACCCCTAAACCCCTACTCAGGGCCTGGCCTAAAACTGAACCCTGAGGAGAATACATAAAGTGTGTACAATACATTTTAAATGTACAATATTTGAAATACATTGTAATTTAGAAATAGGCTCCATAACATAACATCTTTCCATTCAAAATGTGATGCATGAATCTATTGGTACTACTAAAGAGCATGTATAGGTGAAATATATGTCATTTAGTATTCGTGATTCTTGAAGTATGTATAATAGGACTATGAGATCATGAATTACCAATAGAAGGAATATGGGCTCATGGAACCCATATCTGTGTACTCTATGGTTTATTTAGAATACTAATAGTAGGAACATGTGTAGGTGCTTTGGACATCTGAATATGGTGCATGGAAGATGAGAATTTTGTGGAACCCATTATGTGTCTCTGATGTAAAGGTCTCTCAAGTTTTAGGCACCTAGTAAAGGGGATTACTTATTTCTTTCCCTTTTATGATGGATTAACCTTAACAAGATTGATAATTAATTACATGGGTATGAATTTATCTTGTTCAATAGGATGCTCATATGGAACACCAAAAACTAAAATTACCCAATTAGCATGAATGTATTTAACATACCCATGCACTATACAAGGTATTGCTTGAAGAGTATGTATGCAAGGTCATCCCAACAACATGTCAAAGACATACGTAGAAGTTATAATTGATAAAGTAGTAACCACATGTGTGGGACCAGCCTATAAAGGTATATCAATCTCACCAAGAACCTTCTATAAAGTCCCATTGAATGCTCTAATTGATCTAATAAAAAGATGTAAATTATGATGAGTATAACCCAAATGCATAAGTAATGTCATGGTGCAAACATTTTTTATTACACCATTATCAATCATAACATTGTGTATGGGGTGTTTATCAAGGTATTCTCAAATGAATATAGAATTAAGATCATAATCATCATCCTTAATTTTACTATCATCAAAGGAAATGGTAGGTTTTTGAACCATATGAGGTACATGTTACATGTAAATACCAATAAACCCATCTAGTGGGTGTCTACAATGTGATGGAGGAATATGTGCATTATATTCCATTTGAACTTATGGTTCCTTCTTAGAATGGTGTTACAAAAGATTGTTAATTAATATCTTACATTTATGGTGATCACTTAGTTGTGAGCCTAATTCCTTTGGAGGATCATTAAATTTAATCTTTTGGTCATCAATGAGGTCCCAGATCTTATGCTTTAAGGTGAAACATATGTTCATACAATACCCAAGGCCTTGGTGATTGTCACAATAAGTATTTGCATCATATCCTTTGTGTAGAGGTCTATTTATATCAACCTCTATAGGAGGAGGGAGAGATATAAGATGACTCTCTATCAAACATAGAAGTGATGAAGTAGGAGGCTTAGGTAAATCTACAAACTATCTCCTTAGTGCATTAGATAAAACAAGCCGATTAGACTCCTTTGAAACTACATTAACCATGGTGGTTTCTTCCTTTTTAGGCTTAGGAGTTTTTACCTTATAACTTACTTTGATTATAAATTTATTAATAGACGTAGAAAGAGCTCAAGTGTTTTCTCAATACTTGAACTTATTCAATGAAATAAGCTTCATTTCATGGTCCCGTACAACACAGCATAAGTTATCAAAAGATTAGAACTTATTGAAAATAATGGACTCATGTAAAAGAAAAATAAAACTTTGTTTGAATATGTATTTTCATGGATTGGAGAGGTAGATCATAAAACAACCTTAAATCATAATCCTTGAGGCTCTATTTTCACCAAATCTTGCACCCTATAAGAGGGTGTTTAAGCCTCTTTTAGATTTGGGAAACATGGGAACAATTCTAGGTATGTGGGTGTACCTATAGTGGAAGTGAGCCTCTAGATTTAAGGACTAGCTCCCTGAATGTATCTTCAAGTTCTTTCACCTATGATAATGCTTGTTTGTGGGGAAAAGAGTTAGAATTTGGATGAATTGAACCCATTCTAATGGGCTGATATACTAAGATGGTTTCCACATGACCGTCACATTTCATTCATTAAGAAATAAAACATACAAACTAGTCTCAAAGTCCTAAATGATTATAACATGAGTGTTTCAATATAGAGGTGAGATATATGAAGAAACACAAGTAAAATGAACCAGAGGGAAAATTGCACACTCCAAGGATAATCATACACTTTAAAATATCCTAACACACTTGAATACACTCTATATGACTTGTTAGAAAGAAAGCTTCTTGCAAAAGACATGAAAGGATAAAGAAAAGCAAAAAATAGAATCACTGAACTTAACCATTCATCACTTTGCACATTCAAACAAGATATTATTTAACTCAAAACCTGATTAATTAAATTATTCTAAGGCAAAATGTGACATCAAACTATCAGGGCTTTACCATACTAGTTGTGGTCTCTTTTTTACAAAGGCCAAAATGGTAACTACTTATAGAATTTCAAAGAGAGGAGAAAGAATGAAGTTCAAAGGTCACTAGAACACATGTCCAATCGATAACTAATTACATTTTAGGGGACTAGAGTATGAAATAGACCATGAATGCTTCACAAGAAAAATTTACATATAAACCAATAAAAAAACTCTAAAAAAAAGTGCAGACTTTTAGCTAACCTTGGTAAAACTACCTTCATCATGGATCATCTCTTGAGCATTTGAAATTGAATTAGATAGAGTTGACACATATGTACTATTTAAGGGAGGTTAAAACATGTTCTGGAAATCATAATATGTGCTCCTAACTAGTATCTATATTTTAGACACTTTTATTCATCATCTATAGTCATTCATTGCTTTTATGGACTTCATTCTTCACATTTGGTAGTCACTATTCATCTTGGGTCTTTGATTGAGCTTTTGTGGTGGCATATGAGTCTGAAGAGATTGATTTGCTATAGAATCCTCAATCCTACATAGTTTCCCATGTGGTATTACTTTTTCATATTATTCATTCCATTATAAACTATGTCTATTATCATTTAGACACATAACTTCATATTATCTATTTGGAATCCAGTTGAATTTGCTATGTCGATCTTGTACGGAGCCTTTTTACTTCGACCTTCAACTCTAGCCATTGATCATTGATTTGAGTGCCTGAGATTATGACATATGGAAGCATTGAATTCAATCTAATCTCCTTTAACTTTGAATCTTGTTCATATTGTTGGATCTATTTTGTATGATTGAATGTGTACTATTGGTTTTACCTAGACCCACTAATTCTGTCAAGTTATCTTTGCATCGTCAGATTTGGATGTACGTTCAAATGCCAACCATTAGATCTGCCCCCATTTAAATTCAAATGGATATTTTATGAGACTTTATATTGACATTCACGTAATTTTCATTGATGTTTGTGTGACCATCATTTATGTCCATGCACCCATCACAATTTGAACCTTAATGGTTAATTATTGAGGCTTGATTTTGATGTCTGCATGACCGCCATTGTCTACTTGTACAACTTTAAAGATTTATATATTAAAATGGAGAGATAATCAAGATGCCATAGTTTTAGGGGATTTTCTTGTCACTAAGGGCATTGATCACATGTGATCTTTTAGCCATGTGAGGATTTCTAAACATATTTATAATATGCACAAGTGAGCTAACCTGTCTATTTTTGCATGATGTCCAATGATGGTCTAGTCTAGTTAGAGTTATGTTATTATCTTTTGCTTAATAATATATAGATTTAATAAGTGATTGAGGCATATGAAAAAATCATCTATGACTCTAAACTACTCGGACACCATGAAAACCTTTTACTTACACTTAATGCTCTAAAATGACCCCTAAGAGATCAAATGACACAAGTACTAAACTAGACTATGACCAAGGCTAAAATGGCATTAAATTACATAAAATTAACTACAAAAAATCCTATGACACTATATTATGCCCCTATATAAGTTTTATACTATAAGGGGGTTGATCTATTTTGACTTGTAGTCAAAATGGTCAACATCTTTGGTGATTTCCCAAGGGTGTTATGCTTGTTATGCCATGACTAGTTGCCTAATCCTATCCATTGGGCCATGGAGTCACATGTACAGTAGGTTTGACACAAAAATTTCCTTTGAAAACACACCAAACAATAGAAAACCAACAAGAAAAAATACATGAGATGATGTAGGGCATACACCAAAACTATCTCTTTCTATGAATTATCTCAAGATGCACTACTTGAACTATGGTTTACTACTTCTTGCTAAGGCTCCCTTGTTCATCATTCATTCAAGAAACTAAAGTTTCCCTTGATGATATTTATGGTTTAAATATTATTTATCTTACTTATAAATATCTCATTATCCCTCTCTTCTTAGAGACAAACTCTGCCATACCTTTTAAGTCTCAAGTCCTACCTTTACTCAACTCTGCATACACTTCACATAGTCCTTGTAACCCTATTTTTTGGATTATTTTCTATGTATAGATATAGAGTCAAATTTTTAAACCATAAATTTTTTTTGACACCCTCTATTTTCCTCTATCTATCCATAAAGTTAAAGAACTTAACTCTTTCTTTAAGTCACTTTTTTAAGTCTCTATAACTTGTTGTTTAGGCCTATTAGGCATGTCAACTTTGTTTGCATCCTAAATCAAATTAAACCCATAAAAATGATTTTTTTACCAAAATTTAACCTTTATATTTATTCAAAACACCATAAATATGATCATTCTACAAATTTTTTATAGTTTCTAATGGTTAGAATAAGAGATATGGAATAAACCCTAGTTTAGGGTTTTAATGGCTCTATCTCAGTCGAGAGCTCAAATAAATAAATTAGAAATGTTTTAAGAGGTTTAAAAAGTTTATGAAAGGTTACTTGAGTCTATTTTTACCTTATTCATATCTACCAAACATTTTATTCATCCTTCCAATCCTTTGTCATAGGTTTCCTTCTCAAAATATACTTGACTATGTAGATTTTTAGACTAAACTTCAGGTCTATTAGTTTGTAGACAATAAAAGACACTATACCAAGAGATAATAACTCCACTAAAATCTTAACATGATTAAAATGAAATTACTTGAATATTTTGAGACATTTATAAGTTGGTTTATGTTTCCTTCTTTCACCATGCAAAAACACACAGTCTACTAATAGAGTCATCTATAGGAAATAGGGTCTGGCCTACACTTTTAGTATAACTAGATAGATATATTGATGAATCTTGAAACATGTTGACTCAAATAACTTTATCTTAACCTTCAAATATTATTTTATTCTATAATACTTTGTGTTTAACCTTGAAATACATAGGCTATAGGTAAACCAAATAACATAGATAGGGTTTATCTCTGTAACATCTAAAGCAGGGTATATTTTCTTATTTATTGACGATTAAATTCATAAAAAAAATAATAATTATCCTTAAAAATATTTTTAAAAACTATAAATTTCATTCTTATATCAATAAGACAAATACAATCTATAATAGATAACTTATACTGGAATAGGGGTCTATACTTTGTGACAATCTTCAACAGGGGTTCTCTATGTTTTTTATCTATTCAAAATTTCTCTTCCAAACAACATGCATTAGCCTTAAATCACAATTTAAAACAATTATCAATCTCATTACTTCATCAATAGACATATGCAGTCAGGAACATAGCAAAGACCTCAAAACAAAGGTTTATATTCATTCATTCAACAGGAGTTACAAACATCCAAATTCCCCTTCATACAAAACATGCCAATCCTTCAATCCTATGTCTCGAATGCAATTCAAAAATTATTAAAAAACCAAAATTTACAAGATTTATCTCAAATATAAACTACCATAATTGTTTCTTGGACCTTTTCCCTCATAGAGGTTTCTTGCTAAAGATTGCATTATGTCTTAATTCTATACAATATGACATATCTAGAACCATGACATTAGACTCATGAACTATTTATGAACCTATTACAATTAAAAAACCCTTATACATGTTTAACACATCTTTCCACCTTTACTAATGCATAAAATTCTTTAGAAGAAAGCTTAACAAGATTCAAATTTGCAAAAGAAGTTTTTGGTAGGAAAGCCAAAATTCAAATTATATGCACCTTAAGACTATCTAGACTCCACCTTAGGAAAACTTAGGACCTATATAACCTACTAGACACATATCATACCAACTTAAGACAAAATTGAAACAAATTTTGGGTTCTTATAGGATGCCCCTACATCATACTACCAAGTTAAAAATAGGTTTGCCATAGGAGTTTATTGATGCACTTGGTGTATGCTCTTGTTTGACTACAATGAACCTCATTATAGAAGGTAAATGTTTCCACTTGTATCTCATAGAGGTGAACATTTTCTTGGGCCATAAAATTATTCCTTCTTTGGTTCATCTTCTTGAATAGTATACATGCACATAAAACAACATTGTTAATAAAAATATAACTACAATCATCTTCTACCTGCCTTGAAGGTGTATACCATTATTTTACTTTTACAAACTGATTCACCTTATCCTTATCTCAATCTTCAACCACTTATACAAGTATTTAACCTTATTCCTTCATCCATGCCTCTTGTTCTACCACTTTGACTCACATACAACATCTTCTTGGTCTTTGCATGCCTCATGCTTATGGAAACTTGTTCATCACCATTATGATTGCTCTCTATCTCCTACATATGCAAGGATTGTATGTTCCTTTTCACTATCCCATATCCTTTATTTGGCACTCTTACATAATTACCTTGTAAATCACTTGACTATCTCTCATAGGCCTGCTGCATATTGCCCAACTCTTTGACATTCTCTTCTTATTTAAGACTATCAACCATTATTTCTTTGGCTACCACAATCACCTTAGGTTGTACATTATTCTCTTTCTTATCATTTTCCTTGAATTTTTCCACACTTTGGTTAAGTGTTTCTCGATTCTTACCTACACTTTCATCATAAAACATCATATTAGAAAAAAAATTGGATCCTTCATGGCTCTCTCTTGGGCTGCCTCCTTGGACAATTCAATCTCCAACCTCTTAGCTTACTTGGTGTCAATCCCATACCATTTATTTTACATTTCATCTACAATTTATTTTACTATTTTGATATCTTCTCTCTCATATATTTGGTTACCCTTCTTGTTTTAGCTATCTTATTTTTTGAGCACTCTCATTAGTGCTATGTCTTCTTCTCTTTTATGACTATTTTTTGTCACCTTGCATTCATGTTCATCCTCTTTTATGTCCATCTTTGTGGACTCACAACTCTTCATACTCACCATTTCAATACAACTTACCTTTTCTTCTTTCTTTGGTGCCTTTACCAAACCCAAACTTTCCATGGCTTTGTTCCAACACTTATTTGTTGCCATCATCATTATCCTCTCATTTTTTATTCCTTCTTCACCTTTTAATGGGACAAGTATGTGTATCTATCCATGTTGATTTATGGTGTATTTATTTGATTGACCATCATTAATAGCTTTCTTATCAAACTTCCATGGTCTTCCTAACAAAAAATGTCAAACTTTTATGGGCATAATATCACACAAGACTCCACATTTAAACCTCCTATATGGAATTCAACCCAATTTTCCTCACTTACAATTATTTTATGCCCTTTATAAACCAATGAAACCTTGTATGGTTGTGGATGTGGCATCCTCTTCAAGTCTAACTTATGCACCATATCTAAAGACAGAATATTATTAGTACTTCCTCCATCAATCATTAAATTACAAACCTTACCTCTTGCTTTGAACTTGATTTTGAATAAGCTTATCCTTTGGGCTAGTTATTTGACTTGCTTTCTCTCCTACAATAAGATTCTCCTCATGAGTAAAGACTCATTTATCTCTTGTATTCTTTACTCATTCTCTTCTTTTTTACTATGTTGTTGCATACTTATATTCATATTCATTAGACACTTTGTTTCCCTATGTCCCTCTCTATGGCAATGCCAACATTGTCCTTGAAATCTTTATCTTGGTACGTTCCTCATGTGACCTTAATCTCTTCTCAATATATTACCTATAAATTATTTGATATACCATGCATAGTGATTTAATCCCATGCTTTATTAAACTATTTCTACCTACATTTGTGGTCTCTCTTGAATCACCTCTCCATTTCCTCTCTCACTTAGTCCTGGCTGTAATGGTGTTACTTGACTTTGTTGGCTGATATTTTATTTTTATCTCTTTATTAATTCTCTTTGTTCTCTCTCTCTCTTTGATATCATCCTAAATAGCCTCCATCCTCATGACCAATAGGGTAATCAATTGTGCCGCTTGGTCTATCATACTCTTGACTAGATCTTCATCTCTACTACCTCTCTCAATGGAACTCTGCTCTTGGTTCCCTATCCTACAATTCACCTTAAAACACAAGATTTAAATATTTTCCATAATCCTATAAGAATATTTTACTTGATCTAATACCAAAAAAATGATGTATAGCATACAATAAAACTATCCTTTTTTATGAATTAACTCAAGAATCACTACTTGAACTATGGTTTACTACTTCTTGTTAAGTCTCCCTTGTTCATTATTAATTCAAAAAACTAAAGTTAACCTTGATGATATTTATGGAATAGTCTTGATATTTATTATAAATTTATCTTTACCCCTCTCTTCTTAGAGACAAACTCTACCACACCTTTTAAGTCTCAAGTCCTACCTTTACTCAACTCTGTTTACACTTCACATAGTTCTTGTAGCCCTATTTTTGGGTTTATTTAATTTTTAGGGATTTATTTAGAGGAAAAATAGGAAACCATCAATTATTTATGACACCCTCCATTTTTATTTATTTGTACACAAAGTTAAAGAACTTAACTCTTTCTTTAAGTCACTTTTCTAAGTCTCTATAGCTTGTTCAAGCCTATTAGGCCTATCAACTCTATTTGCATCCTCAGTCAACTTAAACACATAAAAATGATTATGTATGACAATGTAACATTTATATTAAATAAAAACACCTCAAATATGATAAGTCTATAAACTGTAATTATTTTTTGACTATTGGAATAAGAGATATGAAATAAACCTTAGTTTAGGGTTTTAATGGCTTTGTCTCAGCTGAGAGCTCAAATAAATAAATTAGAAATATTTTATAAGGTTTAAAAAGTTTTTGAAATATTACCTGAGTCTTTTTTGACCTTATTCATATCTACCAAGCATTGGATTCATCCTTCCAATCCTCTATCATATGTTTCCTTCTAAAAATATACTTGACTATGTAGATTTTTAGACTAAACTTCAAGTCTATTAGTCTAAAGATAATAAAAGACACTATCCCAAGATATAATAAATCCAATAAAAGTTTTAAAATGTCAAAAGTAACTTACTTTAATGGTCTAAGGCATTTATAATTTGGTTGACATTTCCTTCTTTCACCATGCAAAAACACATAGTCTGCCAACAGAGTCATCTATAGGAAATAGGGTCTGACCTACACATTTATTATAACTAAATAAATACATTGATAACTCTCAAAAAAATTTAACTCAAATAAATTCCTCACAACATTTAGATAGGCTTTTAATCACTAATACTTTGTGCTTAACCTTGAAACACATAGGGTATAGGTAAACCAAACAACATAGATAGGGACTGTCTCTACAACATCTAAATCAAGGTATCTTTTCTTATTTTTTGAAGATTAAATTCATTATCCTTAACAAAATTTTAAAAAAATATCAATGTAATTATTATATCAATAAGACAATTACAATCTATAACAGATAACTTATATAGGAATAGGGGTTTGTACTTTGTGATAATCTTCAATAGGGGTTTTCTCTATTCTTTATCTATTCAAAGTTCCTCTTCCAACCAACATGAATTAGCCTTAAATCACACTTGAAAAAAATTATCAATCTCATTCTTTCATCAATAGACATATACAATTAGTAACATAGCAATGACCTCAAAATAGAGGTCTATATTCATTCATTCAATAGGGGTTACAAACATCCAAACTACCTTTCATACAAAACTTGTCAATCCTTCATTCCTTTGTCTCGAATATAATTAAATAATGATTAAAAAACCAAAATTGATAAGATTTATCTCAAAATAAACTACCATAACTGTTTCTTGGACCTTTTCCCTAATAAAGGTTTCTTGCAAAAGATTACATTATGTCTTGATTTTACACAATATGACATATTTAGAACCATGACATTGGACTCATGAGCTATTTATGAACCTCTTACAATGGAAAAACCCTTATTATTGTTTAACACATATTTCCACCTTTACTAATGCATAAAATTCCTTAGAATAAAGCTTAACAAGATTAAAATTTATGAAAGGAGTTTTTGGTCAAAAAGCCAAAATTCAAATTATATGCACCTTAAGACTATCTAGACTCCACCTTAGGACAAATTAGGACCTATAAAACCTATTGGACACCTAATATTACATATTAAGACAAAATTGAAACAAATTTGTGGTCCCTATAGGATTCCCCTACATCATGAGATAAGAAACTAACCAAAGTCACACTTGTGCTTCATGAGCACTTATGGAACGCACACACACAAACCAAACTAACTAACTCAAACACAAACTAACCTAAGATGAAAAATTCCTCTAGGATCAAAGGGGAATTTTGAAAATTCTCTTGTTTCATGACATGAAGAATTGAATGAGGCATGTAGCCTTTTGACCCTTCACATTGATGCATCCATCTTATTCATGGTGTTTGCCAAATTCATTTGCATGATGTTTAATGAAAACAAAGTAGCTATAAACATATTATCTATAAATATAAACTCTTCTTACATCCAAATAGTCTCAACTTTATCATATGACTCCTCAACTTATCAAATATCTTCAATCTCTTGAAAGAGCTTCATTTGAAATTACCAATTCTCCTTGTTTTCTTTATCTTTGATAAATACCACCTCTTCAACTTTATCTTCTTGGTCTTGATGTTCTTGATGTATGAGGTCATCAGCTTGTCTTCCTTCTACTCCAATACATCTAAGAGTGGATTAACATTAGGTTATGGTTTTAGCTATTATTAAAGATCAAAATCTTTTTCCTTAGATTTATGAGAGTCATCCATATCTACAACCTCTTTGACAATAGCTTCACTAGGTTCCTTCATGACTACAAATTCTTGGATAACATATTGGTGTTCATCTTCATTCATCACAAGATAATCAATTGCTCAAATTATTGAATTATGGCATTAAACATTTTCCATATGTCATATTCCTCCTCATGACTATCATATTCAAGGATTCTTTCATCATGGACATCAACTAACTCAGTATATATGGAGTCTTTCACAAACACCTCTCCCTTCATGCTTTGACCAAATTCCTTGTTTACATCTATAACCAAATATTCAATTATTTTTCCTTATTAAATAAAGTAGATTTGTATTTATGTTCACTAAGGAGAGCCCCTATGGTGATTTCTTCCTCATAGTCACTCATGGCATCTTCTTGGTTAGCTATAGCTTGAGTTTTTTCTTCTTCATTTGCTTCTCTCAAGATGGGGTCCTCTTTAATAAGGGGTGAGGTGGAAGGTTGATGGATAGGATAATGAGATAAATATGGAGAATAGGGTGTGGTGGAGGGCTTGTTAATGGTTTTAGTAAAGAGGATTTCACTAGTAAACTCATAGAGAAGTGAATTTTTGAGCTAATTAGAAGGACAAACATCTATATAAGTAGGAGTTACATATTTCCAATAGTCTCTTTGAGTTTATTAAATAGAAACATGTTAATTTTTTATCTCTTTATCCTCCCACATACTCAGCCTATCTATTGATCATTGAAAATACTTCTTTGCCAAGTTTATTTATTATTTAATCTCCCGTTGATTTCCTTATAGCTCTTCAAACATCTCCAACCTATGCATACAACTTTGGGAAGAACCTCTTAACCATTCCATGGATTGATTAGGGAATACAACATAATCATCATCCTATGTTCTCATATCATCTTTATTGACTAGTAACTATGGTATGGATACCAATAAGGACTTGATATAAGATGGAAATAATGGAGGGAGAGGGTAATGTTAGGGATTAAGACAAGCTTCATCTTGTTACATTCTATCCTAAAAGAATTCACATTTTAACTTATAATTTCTCTATGTTCAATCGATGTAAACATATGATTCCTCATAGAAATACTCATAGGAGTACTCTTTAGGTTTATAGGAATCATGGTATGGTTGGTAAGATTCATATTGGGATTGGTAGGAAGGCATTTCTTGATAGGTTTTTTAGTAGCCTTCCTCATAAGGATTCCCAAAAACATGGTATCCATATGGAGAGGGAATGGAGGACTATATGGCCACCATGGCTCATGGGATTGATAGCCATTTTTATAGGACTATTGAGGAGTAAATTGTGGTTTATAGTAAGGTTGATAGGGAGGTTCATGATAAAAATATTCACCATATCTATTCATATCAACCTCATATGTTAGATGAGATACAAAAACTAATTTTTAGTGAGATATCCCTGGCATGATTACAATGAGAATTTATCATTAATATTCACCATTGGTGTTAACTTGCTTTCTTCTAAAATCTTATTGGAGGAAAGACACATCAATAATATTTCCACTCTCTTGGACCTTAGTCCCACTGGGCATGCCAGAACTGTTGTCACTAAAACTTGCACACTAGAAGAGGGTTTTCAAGCCTCTTCCATATTTGGGAAACATGGGAAAACTTATAGGTATGTGGGTGTACCTATAGTGTAAGTGAGCCTCTAGATTTAAGGGTTAACTCTTTGAATGTATATTAAAGTGCTTTCACCTATGCTAATGCTTGTTTGTGGGGAAAAGAGTTAGAATTTGGATGAATTGAACCTATTCTAATGGTTTGATATACCAATATGGTTTCCACATGACCATCACATTTCATTCACTAAGAAATAAAACATACAGACTAGTGTCAAAGTCCTAAAGGATTCTAACATGAGTGTTTCAATATAGAGGTGAGATGTATGAAGCAACACAAGGAAAATGAACCAGAGGGAGAATTTCACACTCCAAGGATAATAATACACTTGAAAGGATCCTAAAACACTTGATTACACTCTATATGACCTATTATAATGAGATTTTCTTGTATAAGACATGAAAGGACAAGGAAAAGCAAAGGATAGAATCACTGAACTTAACCATTCATCACTTTGCACACTCGAACAAGATATTCTTGAACTCAAAAATAGATTGTTTAAATTACTCTAAGGTAAAATGTGACATCAAACTAGGCTTCACCATACCAGGTGTGGTCTATTTTTTACAAAGGCCAAAATGGTAGCTACTTATAGAATTTCAGATAAAGGAGAAAGAATGAAGTTCAAAGGTCACTAGAACACATGTCCCATTGATAACTAGTTACATTATAGGGGAGTAGAGTATAAAATACACTGTGAATGATTCCTATGATAAATTTCCATATAAACCATGAAAAAATCTCCAAAATGGTGTAGAGACTCTTTAGCTAACCTTTGTGAAACTTCCCTCATCATGGATCATCTCTCAAGCATTTAAAACTAAATTGGAGAGATTTGACACATATGTACTATTTGATGGAGGTTGAAACATGCTATGACAGCCATAATATGTGATCCTAACTACTAGATATCTTATAGACACTTGTACTCATAATATGTAGTCATTTATTGCTTTCCTAGACTTTGTTCTTCACATTTGGTAGTCACTATTCATCTCGGGTCTTTGACTAATCTTTCATGGTAGTATATGAGTCTGAAGAGCTTGATTTGCTATAGAATCCTAGATCCTACATAGTTTCACATGTGGAATTTCCTTTTCACATTGTTCATTTCATTATAAACCATGTTTTTTGTCATTTGGACACATAACTTCATCTTATCTATCTAGAATCTAATCAAATTTGCTCTATCAATCTCGTGATCAAATTTGCTCTATCAATCTCGTTTGAAGTCTCTTTGCTTCAACCTTCAATATTGGTTGTTGATCATTAATATAAGGCCCTAATATTATGACATATAGCATAATTTCATTTAATATAAGCTTTTTTACCTTTGAATCTCACTCACACCATTGGATCTACTTGGTATGATTGAATATTTACCATTGATTTTACTTGGACCTACTAATTCTGTTAGGTTATCCTTGTACTATCAAATCTAGATGTAAATTCAAATTCCAACCATTGGATATACCCCCATTTGAATTCAAATGGTTAAGTAATATTTACATTAGTGTAACCATCATTGATGTCTATGTGCCCATCATATTTGAACCCTAATGGTTAATTGTTGAGGCTTGATTTTGACATCCATGCCACCATCACTGTCTGCTTGTTCAACTTTAAATATTTATATCTCAAAATGGAGAAACATCAAGACACCATTATAAGGGATTTTCTTGGAACTAATGGCATTGATAGCATTTGATCTTTTGGCCACGTGAGGCTTTCTAAGCACATTTATAAAATACACAAATGATCTAAACCATCTATTTTTGCATGACATCCCGTGATGATCTAGTCTAGTTAGAGTTATGTTATGAGCTTTTTCTTAATCCTAAATAAATCTAATAATTTTTTGAGGCATATTCAAACTTTTCCCATGACTCTAAACTGCTCGAACACCATGAAAACTTGCTACTTGAATTTAATGCTCTAAAATGACCCCTAAGACATCAAATGACAAAATGACTAAACTAGACTATGACCAAGGCTAAAATGGCATTAAATTACATCAAATGAAATAAAAAATTCCCTATGACACTATATTATACCCCTATATAATTTTTTGACTATAGGGGGTTGACCCATTTTGACTTGTAAATAGACTCCTTGGAAATAATTTGGTCAAATGTTTATCATTAGAGGCATAATCAAGGCATACCATAAAGAAGGATCAAAGATGCTACTCTGGATCACCCTTTCCATCATATAATGTGAAATTAGGTGTAACAAAACTTTTTGAAAATAGTGTAAATATATCTATGGTACAATAGGGTTATGCAATACATCTTACGAATCAATGCCATGTGAATACGTGAAGCATTTTGTTCAGTGTTTGTAACCTTTTCCTCCAAGTTTTTGTTAACTTGGAGAAGAGATTGAACTATATACCCTTTGAGATTTAGATTATCCTTATGATTAGTTACCAAACTTGATTTAAACATGGTTTGAATAGGCATTGAAACTAGTATTTGAGTTGAAACCAATGGTAATTACATAATAGATGTGTCAATATTAGTTTCAGGTAAAAAAGGTTTAAACACATAATATGTGTCTCCATTATATTTAGGTGGATTGATAAGTGTGGGTTTAGTTATAGTACATTCTAGGGATTCACCATTATTAGGTGAAGTAACCTTGGTTTTATCTTGTTTACTTATTTCATCTCTTATAACATACAAGAATGCATCTATGAATCCCTTATTATTATTGATATGAGTAATCAATGCTTCTTGATCTTCCATTTGGAATCAAGTTTTTTCACTAACATTTTCCATTGCTTCACAAATAAAAAGTTTAAAATTTTGCAACAAAGTATAACAATAAAAAAACCCTAATTTATCACAGGGTTTTATGTTTAAAGATCGGGTTCACCAAATGTTTAACCCTAAACTTGGATAAGGATCCTCTTGGGTATATAGGGTTAATAATGTAGAAATGACAACACAAGGGTGAATATAATATCTACAAGAAGTCAATTAAATTTTAAAATAAGATATACCATATACTAAATTTATTAAGTTGAGATAAGATATTAATGGAAAAGTACAACTAAGCTATGTATATAAATGACATGTAAAACAAGGTACTTAGCTAGTTATGATGCTAACATAGTGTTGAATCTAGAATAGGTAGGAAGAGATCTAGAAGATAGTTCTATAACAATTATCAAATTATGGACCTAGTGCCTATAGCTATCTAAATAGCTAAATCAACCCTAGATGGTTGCATCAATGTTACTTTATGATTCTGATGATAGTCTCTTATACAAAATTAATACTAAAAAAAGATGTGAACACTTGGATGCTTCTTAGTTTATCATCACCTTCACTCTAGTGCATTTAGATCTAGGTCATGAACTATCGTTCCCTGTGAAATGGCAAAACCTTAACTTTCCATATCCAATGTGATCTTGGGGGGGAATGGGTTAGTGGGCACATGGTGTTGAACCTACCCTAATGACCATGCTATCAAAAGGTGCTACCTACATAACTAATACTCTAGAAGTAGGCCTTATGCTCATGTAATTCTCCCCTATGTGTTGGTTTATGTGTGAGTTGTAGACATGTAAATTTGGCCATCAATGGCTTTGCATCAGACTATTAGACCAATTCTTACTAATCATCAAACATTTAACTTAAACTTTTCTATTAGTCTCAAATTTGACTTTATAACTTTGCATTAAATCAATTGTCCTATTAAATCAATTAAAAAAGGTAAATACACACATTGAATTAATTAAAATAAAATAAAAGACCAAATGCTTAAAAAGAATTAATTGGCTTGCATATCCTAATCAAAATCAATTAGCAAGTTAAATCAATTTCAAATCTTAGTTGAGTTTACCTATGAGCTAATAAATCAATTACTAAAAAGGAAATTCAAGATCATCTTAGAACATCCTAGAACACACTCATTACCTTTGTCAGTTGTCACTTTTGAAAAATATCTAAAAGAATATCTTAGGAATATGCCAAACTCAACCAAAGTTAATAAACTTAACCATGGTCAAGTTTAACCTATTCTAAGGGATTTAAAAGCCTATAAAAACAAGCTAGAGCTATTCATTTAGAGATCTCAATCAAAGTAGAGTTATAATGCAAGAATAGATTTATGAAGCTAAAAGTCTAGTGTTATAATGCCAAAATTGAGCCAAAGCCATCAAGCCATTAAATCAATCAAGTCATCAAGCCAAGCATTCAAGAATGGTGCATAGAAGAGATGATGTTATCCATATGTCATTGATGAAGACTTATTATGCATAAACTGATCAATCCAACTGAATTATCATTTATAGCTATCAAGAATTTGGTAAAGAATTTATGTTTTTATGTTTATATTTTTCATTTCCTCTATGTTTTGTTGAGTTCTCATTTGGTTTATTCATTATGCTTCCCCCATAATCAAGCCTAAAGGATGTTAGATTTTTAGTGAGTTCATTTTTTATATTTTTTAATACTAATTCTATACTAACCTCCTTTCTTGAGTCAAATTCCTAGATCACAATTGGTATGCTTGGTGGGACACGATTGCACACCCCACATCTTTGAATAAAAATGGCTATTAAAATAGCTCTTATTTTTAACTCATTTTTTTTTTATAAATGTTTGATATATTTTTATTAATATTTTCATCCTAATTCTCTCAAATTTTCATTAAAATATGATTTGTAGTTTAGAAGTTATGATTCTTTTAGTGACTATCATTTTTTATTTTCTAATTTTCTAGTAAAAATGGTTAGTATAGATATAATAAATTTTTTATTCACTATTTTGACTTGAATTTTTGTTGAGAGATGTGACCTAGACCTATAAACAACATCCAAAAATTTTGTGACAAATAGATGTATATTTTAAAAGTTATGGTTAAAATACTAACTGTAGGTTTTTATGTTTTCTGTGTTCTATTTTATTTGTTTTAACCTTCTAATTTTTTGTTTACATGTTTCATAGGTTTAGTTTTTTAGTTTTTTTTTTTTTTTTTTTTTGAGATTTTTTGAGTTTTTTATTGAAATTTTTTCTAACTTTTTCCTAACTTAACATATTTTCTTTCTTTAGGTTTTGCCTTTGGGTCCACAAATTTTAACCTTCAAAGTTGCTTGTCTCATTTGATAAATAAGCTTCGAGGCTAAACAAAGTGATGACCTTTTTTTTGTTTCATTTAAAAAATCTTGAAAAAAAGCTTAATTAGTTATTTCACACTTATTTTGGGATGTTTTAAAATGAATTAGGCATTTCACTTTAGGTTTAAAAATAAAGTTTTGCATGTTTGTGTTAAATGTTTTGATTGTTCTCTCAAATTTCACAACTTAAAGCTAAGGGACTAAAAAAAACCACCACACATTTCATTTAGTAATATAAAATTGATACACTTCAAAAAAAAATTCAATTTGTTTTCATTATTTATTTAGTTTAAACTTGTTGGAGTAAATAGGGAGTTATGTGTGTATGCTCTCCCATCCATCCCCTTTAGAGAACTTTTGGGATCAAAAGTGCCAATTTATTTTTGGGTAATTTTTAATTATTTCCATTTGTGCATATTAAAGCCAAGGGGATAGTAACAAATCTAATCAAATACTTTAAATTTGATGCAATAAAATTAACCTCACTTCAATAATTTACAAACTTGCTTATTGATTGTGTATTTTAGCGAAAAGAAATGTGCATGTACGTTCTCCCATTTTTCCACTTTAGGGAACTTTTGGGATCAAAAGTACCATCTCATTACACTTTGAGCCTAGTCTAAGGAATAGAAAGAATGTTGTTTAAATCCCCCCCAAAAAAACTCACAATAGTATTAGTTGCTCTTGAGGCAACCATAAAGTCTTTCTATTGTGTCATTTTTTTCATGCATCTTGGCTTATGAGGGGGACTTCAATACCTCCCATGAGTTATTTAGGAAAGCTTTGACCCAAGGTTTCATCTCTTAGCATTGTCTTCAACCCATCTCTATGAGGGGGTACATAATTATGATCTCCTCACTAGGATGATGGTTTGAGTGGTTAAACCATATCCATTAGTAGAGGCTAAGCCTAAAATATTTGAGCATGTTGGACATCACACTACACTAAGCAAGTGATAGATGTAGTGGTTGTAAAAAGGGTAAGACATTTTTACAACAAGCCATATGATGTAGACCCAAATGACATGTTGTTTTTCTTATTTACTAACATGAAATTTGGTAGACATAGGATCCATCTAGAATAATCAAAAACCAATTAGTTTTATTCAACCCCACATTGCCATACCCTTGCTACAATTTGGATGATTATAATTAGTGTATTTTGGTCATTTTTACTTGGTGTGTTAGATTAAAACTTGTTTGTTTGTTTATAACCACATCAAAAATCAATTTGTTTATACATCACTCTTTTATCTAAAGAGGAATTATGCTCGTCATTTTACACCTCACTTTAGATTTATAATTTTTGCTAACCATGTTGGGGTGTGTGTTACTTATTTGAGATGGGTGCCATTATGCTACCCATATCATTATCAAGTTTGAGCCTTGGAGTATTTGAAACATAACATTGATCACATCATTAGAGCATGCTTACACTATTAGGTTGCTCATTTTGTTTCAATACTTATTTGACCTTATATCAAAAATCATTATTTCATACCAGCCAAACCATGTCACATATGCCACTTGGACCTTGTTCATGCATCATCATGATATCTAATATTATCTAGCTTGTTTAGTCCAATCATAGTTTTCAACCATTGATTTTTCAATTAACCTTTCTAAGTTCAAATTCAAACATTGATTGATTTCTATTTAGGCCTCGCTTCATAGGGGCCAATACATAGATCTTCCTCTTTTGGATTGCATAAATTAGGTTAATTGATTGCCCAAATTTGAAAAATATCAATTGTTTGTTCATTTAGCCTATCCTCATCATTTTTTATGCCTTTGTTTGGAAAAACACAATCTTTTCTCTAGGTGTCTTTTTCCTTATGGATTATACCAATTGATCATGTTTATATTTGATTTTGTGTGTCAGGTCTATGTCAAAGTTATTCCAACCTTATTAGATTAAATCATATCACATCAACCTTTATTTCAAAATTTATCTTTTGATGTCATTTGTCTAAAAGTCCTAGTAGATCATGTTTGTTTGAGTCTAGCTTTTGACTTCACATTTAGATGAAAGCCCTAGAAACTCAACTTTTCCCTTTCCTAGATTAGACATTGTTTGGAACGCTTTGGCCTAGACTTTGACATGTCAGTTTTTCTTCATTTCCTGACCTTTTATGTGTATGACATTTGATGTTAGCCTATTTTATGCCAAGTCTTAGCACAAATGACTTTGGAGATACAACTCCATGATCAAATTATTGTTTGGAGATACAACTCCACCCTTTTGACCAAGTTGGACCAAGATTGAACCATTTGTCCTTTCAACATGGTTTTGTAGAGTTTGTAGAACTCTAGGTATTTTTGTTTCAAAGATTTCATCATTGATATGGATATGTCTAGCTACACCTATGGTAGAGTCATATACAATCCAAGTTATGAAAGAATGGCTGCACAAAATGACTTTGATTTTTATGGATTTATTCAAGACCCCTTTGATGATAACATGGTTTGTGAGACAGAATTTTAGCCACCTTGTAAAAATCAAATCAAGGAAAAAAATTTAGACCTCAACTAGGATGATATGGTTGGTGAGGAAGAATTGAGTACAGACCTCTACAATGATAATGTCGTTTTGGAGATGGATCCATACCCTCCTTACAATAATCAATATAGGGAATAAAGGCAATAATAGGCTTACAATCCAACTCAAGACCCTGACTATGATGATATGGTTTATGAGGAGGACTTGGATGCCCATGGCTTATATGAGCAATTAGGCCCTAAGATTCCCCACCATTTTCATCCCAAGACCTAGTCATTTGGCTTGTGTGAGCTATCAATCTCCACACTACCCTGTTATTACCATTCTAAGACCTCATCCTTTGGTTTGTGTAAGTAACCAAGCTCCACAATGCCCTTTCATTATCTAGCAACCAATCTAATCTAAATACTAGTGAATCCCATCAAGATTTTGACCAATCCAATCATGATCTTAACCTATCATTTAGCCTCAACCAATCATTCATCCCAAACCTCAACCAATCTTTCATCTACAATCCTAGCCAGTTTAATCAGTATCTCAACTGAGCCAATCATTTGAAAACCAAGATATATTCAAAATTGGTGTTTTCTAATCAACTTTAAACCAAGATTAAAAAAACCAACTAATCTAATATGTTCTTTGTTAAACCAACCATTTGTGATAAGTCAATCTATGATAAAATCACCTTTTATTCCTATACCTATTTTTCAAGACCCTTCCCTTGAAGAGCTAGTCACTAAAGAGTTGTCTCTTAACCTTGGTCCCATCATTAAGGAATCTCCCTCAGATAATCCACTCTTTATGGAGCCCATTCTACCATCACACATTGTTACTTATCCAATACCCAACATTCAACAAGACATCATTATAATAGAGTATCCATTAGATGAAAAATCAAAGTTAGATTCAAGTTCTATTTTTGAACCAATATTTGCATCTAAATCAGATTCAAAACTAGAATACATTCATGGTTTTTATGACATTGGTTATTCATGCCTAGTAGATTAGTATGAATACATTTATGATATTTCTATATTTTTTGAAGATGATTACTTTATCATCAACACAAGTTCTCCTAGTATCTTTTATGAGGATTGTACAACCTTCGCTCATCCCATTACCATTCCACATGCCATTAACATCAACCATCATAGCCATATCATTGAAATTCCACCTCCCACAAGTATCAATTTGGACCGATAGAATCACACCTTATTAAGTTGCATTCATGGCAACATATCAGATGAAGAAAAGCAAGGAGCCAAGACCAAAATCATACAATAGAAGAACACTCTCTTAGTAAAATTTTTTTAGAGGTGTAAGGGGAAATCAAAGTCAAAACTCAACATATTCTAGTGAAACCTTTTTAGAGGCACTAGAGGACAATCAAAGATAAAAATTAATGATCCTTAGTGAAACCTTCTCAGAGGTACTACAAGATAATCAAGATAACTTCATTCGTAAAAACCTCTTCAAGGTACCAATGACTGAGCACAAATTTTTTTTATTGCTTAATGAAGATATTATCAAATATAAAATCAAAATAACTTCCACTCTACATCTTAATCAGATGGTAACTACTCTCAAGACCAAACAAGAAAAAATATAGTGGTCCTATCAAGAGCATATTCAGAAGTCTTTAGCCCTACCACATCTAAAGTTATGTTGAATTTGGAATCAGTAACATTATGTGTGCCTAGAAATCTTGATCTTCATTTATTTTCCCACCATTATTCATTCCATTATCTTCCATCATTACATTTCTCAATCAAAGATACCATCCAATATTTATACATCTTTACCATCCATGGTCCAACTTTCTTTTGTAGAGGAAACAAATATACCTTATCTCAAATTTTAAAGGAAATAACATCAACAACTGATGAAGATCACAAAAACATCATTTGTATCCAAATCTATAGCCAATTCCTGATAGAGAAGTTATTTAGACAAGGTGTGGGCTAGCAATTAACATGATTGACTCTTTTAGTTATATCATTTGTTGATCAAGACGTGCATATCCACATCAATAGGTATAATAGAATCATATACCCAGGCCACAAACGTAAAAAAACCAATGACCATCATTGGCCAAAAACATGTACCATACCATTTTAATTTGCCATATCCATTTTCTATTATCACATATCCATTTTTCATTATCGCATAATCATTTCCTTTGCCCTACCACTTGGGGGAAACCCCCCTACTATTCTATCCAATCAATCAAACCATCAATATCCTAAATAAGGCCATCCTATCATATCATTTTACCATTCCATTCCTACTCAACAAAACATGTTTTAAATCCTATCAACCTAGCTTGTTTAACCTTGGTTCATCCATTGGTTTCATATTTTTAGTATACAAAATCTATTAGTTTCAATAGTTATTTCACACATTTTAGACAGAGGCAATATTTTGGAGTAGTATGATAGAATTTTTGGCAGTTACATCCTTCATTTCTTGTTCCATTATTAATAATTTTGTTTATGTGAGCCTAATTATGTCATTTGTTAGGGCAAATTAGTGTTCACCAGTCTTGATACTAATTATATCACCTATTGGAGTAAATTGGTATCATTAATATATCAATTATATCCAAGTTATAGCTACCTATGGGAAAACTAGGGGCAACATTTGTTTATTGTGCCTTGACATATCACCTAGCCATTCTTGTGCCATACTATGCCATCATACCAATTATGCCTATTTTGTTTGAAGTGGTTGATACACTAGTTAGATTCATTTACTATGAGGTGAACTCCTATGAACTAAATCTATTATAGGACTATGTGGGTCATGTTTGATTCATGTTGATGTCATCTCAGTCCTCCTTTAACTACACTCTCATCATTTTATGAGCAACTTCAACCACACTCTTACCATTTTATGAGCATCATTTCAAGTTATAATGCTCTCGTTATTTTGTGAGCTTGAACCCTTTAATATCTCATCATTCTCGATTGAGTTAAGATATTCAAAAATTCCATAAACATTTAAAAATCATTAAAAAAAAAAAACATTAACCACTTCTTTGCCTTAAGGATTTTAGGAACCCTCACTAAGTCATGAACAAATCACTCCTTTTATCCTATGCTATCACCATTTTTTGAGTTCATCCCTATTCTTCTATCACATCCATCATGTCTTCTATCAATCATCATTTTCTTCCTATTTCTTGGGAGAACTACGTGTTTAGTCTGAAGTTTTATTGGATCATCATATCCATGGAATTATGTAGGGAGTGTCTACTTGCCTAGCACATATGGAGACAACCCAACCACCCCCTTCCTTTTCTTCTATTCCCCCATCTTATTTGTTTGTTCAATTGTTGCCTAGTTTCTTGGGGTAATGTTTATCATGTTGTTTATACTAACATAGGGACTAACACTTGTTTGTATATTTTGTTTGTTTATTTATGTGCTTGTTTATTTTCTTTCAACACTGTGGCCTTGATTCAATCTATATGTGTTCATTGGGTGATTCCTTGCACATTATTCTTGAATCTATCCATATTCAAATGTCTACGTTATCATTATGGTTTTGATCATCAGTGCAATTATTTTCCATTGAGTATCATATATCAAGAGTCAGTCCTTATGCATATTTTGGCCAAGCCCCCATGGTGTTCTATCATGAGGCCTACCATCAAATGCTATAGAAAAAATCAGCTTTGAGATGTCCACAACATCAATTCAGCATCACCACTCCTTGGCATCAACATCAACATAAATTCCACTCCAATCCCAATCATATCCCAAATAGAGTAATTAAGTAATGAAATAATTTCAACCTTTGTTAGTTTAGATGAGCATCTCCCTACTATCAAGTTATCCTAATTCATCTTTATCCTCTATTTCAAGTTATCACTCATCAGCCATCAATCATGTTTTTCATAATCAAGGTATATTACATCATCATTGTACACCATCCCACATGCATTCTCAGTGATTATATCACCTATTAGGGTAAATCATTTTGTTATCAACAATTTATTTTCTTGTATGTCTATTATACCTGGGGTAGCTCCATCTTCTCAATGATTATATCACTTGTTACAAATCATTGTGTTATCATACCATATTGTCACTATCGAGGTACAATGCTTATAACCGCCTTTGGGAAAACCATTGTACATCATCTCATTTGCATTTCTTAATGATTTTTCCCAACTTTGGGTGAATCATTGTGTTTTCACCCCATCATCTTCATTTGTTTGGTCCCCTCATTTTGCTTCTTTCTTTTGAGGGACCATTTGTCGACCAACTTACCAACTACTCCCTCAAGGGGGTAGCTATAGTTCAATCATTAGCATTACAGTCATAAGTATAAATAACCATTTTATTCTTTGAAAATAAGTTACTATGCTTACATCTTACAACATCTTCCTAAATAGGGGCAAATTGTAGACATGTAAATTTGGACACCAATGACTTTGCATCAGACTATTAGACCAATTCTTACTAATCATCAAATATTTAACCTAAGAATTTCTATTAGTCTCAAATTTAGATTTATAACCTTGCATTAAATCAATTTGTACTATTAAATAAGGAAAATACACAATTTGAATTAATCAAAATTAAACAAATGACCAAATACCTAAAAAGAATTAATTGACTAGCACATCCTAATCAAAATCAATTAGCAAGTTAAATCAATTTCAAATCCTATTTGAGTTTATCCATGAGCTAATAAATCAATTACTAAAAAATAAATTCAAGAGCATCTTAGAACATCCTAAAACACACTCATTACTTTTGTGAGTTATCACTTTTGGAAAATATCTAAAAAAATATCTTAGAAATATGTCAAACTCAACCAAAGTTAATAAACTCAACCATGATCAGATTTAACCCATTCCAAGAGATTTGAAAGCCTATAAAAGCAAACCTAGATCTATTCATTTAGAGAACTCAATAAAAGTAGAGTTATAATGCAGAAATAGATTTATGAAGATAAAATTCTAGTTTTATAATGCCAAAACTAAGCCAAAGCCATCAAGCCATTGAATCAATCAAGCCAAACATTTAAAAATGGTGCATAGAAGAGATGATGTGAGCCATATGTCATTGATAAAAACTTCTTATGAATAAAACAAGCAAGCCAACCAAATTACCATTTGGAGCTATCAAGGATTTGGTAAATAATTTATGTTTTTATGTTTATATTTCTCATTTCCTTTCATGTTTTGCTAAGTTCTCATTTGGTTTATTCATTATGCTCCCCCCATGATCAGGCCTAAAGGATGTTAGATTGTTAGTGAGTTAATTTTTCATTTTTTTTAGACTAACTTTATACTAACCTCCTTTCTTGAGTCAAATTCCTAGATCACATGAGTCATATAATGTGTATAAAGCAAGTACAAAAGTGACCTAGCTTGTAACTTGGAAAATAAGACCTTATAACTACTTTTTTATTACTTTAGACCTGTAGATGTGATATTTTAGACATCCAATTTCTAACATCATTTGTGTTGAAATTGTCAATCTTACTCGAATTACACTCAAAAGCACATTTTAGGTCAAAATCCATAAAACACCATAAATGGTTTGAACTTGTCACTTAAAAGTGCCAATTTAGGTCAAAAGTATCCCTAAATAGGGAAATGCATTTTATGAGATATCTAACTTTGATCAGATCATTTTGATTCAAAATGACAAATTTGCCATTTAATGCTCTGAATCACTCTTTTCTTCTAATTCATTGGTACACATCACATACCTTTGTTATTTGGTATTGGCAACATCCTAAATGAGAATAAAGTTCCAATGTATCTAACATCACTTTCTAATTCCTCTCCAGTCAAATTACGATCTAGTAATATGACTTTTTGACCATTTTGATTAATTGTGTACCAATTTCTAAAGAATTACACTAAACTTGATTAAACTTACTTAAGCTAATTAATCCAATTTAAGAGTTTAAGTAAGAATTCCATAGATATTTTTGAATATCTCATTATTGGAAATTGATTTTGAATATCTACATCACCTAGTGACATCATCTATGGGGTGGCATCCATCAAGCCATAAGTGCATAAAATATCAAGATTATGGGTCACCCATGCCTAGTTAATGCCTTCCATGCCTCCTTAATGCTTATTTATCTTGAGGATATTTATGAGTTTAATTCTAAATATTAGGATTATCCATGGCCACACATCTCAATCTTGAGATGAAAGGTCATGGTTGATCCTAACCAATATCAAAAATTTATAAATAGAGAGGCCATGGACATGAATTTTAAGCTGGATTTATGCAAAGTTATTATGCAAAATTGTCTCCACAATCCTTTGTAATAGACCATTAAAATTAGTTACAAGATTCATTGATAGGCTAGTTTATTTATTTGGAATCATGAGCCTAGGTTTTATGGAGTGTTCTTAAGAAATTGGAGGAGTTTGCCACCTTTGTTGACAAAGACAAGGAAGCTTGATCAAGGGAGAACATGATTTTGAGCCACATGGGTATGGTGATTCCATTTGGGAAGGTAATATGATGTTGCTTTCTTTTATTTGTTTATTTCTATCCTTTTTAATTCCAATAGGAATAGATAGGCTTAGTTAGTTAGTTCTTTATGCATTTTTCATGATTTATGGACTAATGTTTGACTAACTTGCTTTTTAATCCTCTACATCTTGGCACGCCCGGTGGGACCTAGCACATCCCACACATGAAGAAGATCATGCTACAATTTTAAAATCTTCATTTGGATCATTAAAACTCTTGAAATTTAATTTTATAACTCTATTTTTCCATTTTTCTTTGTTACAGGTTTACACAGTAACCGACGTCAGTTAGTAAAACCATCATCGATTGGCATAGCTATTGTTGGTCATTATTGGTGTAAATGATGTCAGTTAGATAACCATCATCAGTTAGTAAGTGTAATTGATGTTGTTATATAACCGATGTTAGTCACTATGTTTTTCTTAAAAACACAAACTTGAGAGCTAAATAGGTCATTTTAAAATGCTTGTTTAGGGTCATACATACTTCATTTTGGATGATTTTTTTAAAACCATATGTTTTCTCCTAAATTTTCAAAATTTGACATTATTTTATCTTCAAGTTTCATAGCTTTTTTACAAAATTTGAAAAATATATCTAAATTTTTTCTAATCTAACATATTTGCTTTTGGGGTGATTCCTTAAGGGTAGACAGGTAACTAGCAGATTTCAAGGTTGATAAATCATGTTTTAGAACATATTTTGCATGTTTTAAAATGAATTAAAAACATTATTTTGGTGCTTAAAGTAAAATTTAAGGTTCTTAAAAAAGTGTTTTTAGCATTAGTTTTCAAAATTACAACTAAGACCAAGGGGTCAAATGAACACCACCTCATTTTCCATTTGGGCTTAAAAATGAACTTACTTTTCCAAGCTTTTTGTATTCAATTAGTAGTTTAAGTTAGATTTTGTTTGGAAAAGAGAGGAATGTCACATGTATGCTCTTCTATTTTTCCCCTTTAGGGAACCCTTAGAATAAAAAGCATCATTCCAATTGCAAAAATCTTAGTCCAAGCTTAGAAAGAAAGTTGTCTAAAGCACTCCCCAAAAACTCGTCAAAGTTAGGGTGACCTTGAAAATGACCCTAAAGTCTTTCTCTTTTATGATTTCTTAATTTTTATGCAAACTTGGCTTGCGAGGTTGACGTCATTACCACCTATGAGTTCTTTAGAGAAGCTTTGACCTACGGTTTCACCTCCTGACATTGACTTCATTTGGCTCCTAATTGGAGTTACACTGGGATGTATCTGCATTTGGACATCACACTACACTAAGCGAATATCTAGATGTAGTGGTTGTAAAAATATTAGACCTTTTTACAACTAGCTAATGCCATGATCACCTAATTTTCGTGCTTGTCTTTTACATCATTTGATGTGAAAGTCATTGTGCAATTCATTCCCCTAGAATGATTGAAAACTAATTAGTTTTAGTCAACCTATTTTCCCATACCCTTGATAGGATTTGGATGATTATACTTAGTGTATTTTGGTCATTATTTGCTTGGTTTGCTTTGAGGCTAAATTTTTTTTGTTTGTTCATAAGCCATGTCAAAATCATGTATTTAAGTTAAGAAGGGTAACGTTATGCTGCCCAAATCATGTCAAATCTTTTTTACCTTTGAGTCTTTGAAACATAACAATTGACCACATCATTTGAGCATGCTTACACCATTAGGCTACTCAATTTATTTCAATAACTTGTTTACCATTGTATCAAAAACCATTTGTTTCAAACCATGTCATGTATACCATTTGGACCTTATTTATGCATCATTATGCTATCTGCTCTTGTCTAGCTTATTTGGTCCAATCCTAATCTTCAACATTGCATTTTCAATTAACCTTGTCAAGTTTGGATCTGAACATTGATTGATTTCTATTTAGGCCTCAATTCATGGGGTTGGTATACAGATCTTTTTATTTTGGGTTGCATAGCTTCAGTTAAATGATTACCCAATTTTGAACACTATTCATTATTTGTTTGTTTGAGTGCCTATCCTGATCATTTCTTGTGTCTTTGTTTGGGAAAACAAAACTTTTCTTCAAAAACCTTTGATGTTAGACATTTGGCATTAGGTTTTTTTATGTCAAATCTTGGCACAAACTAATTTTGAGATGCAGATTCACCCTTTCAACCAAGGTTGAACCTTTTGTATTTTAAACATCACTTTTTTGAGTTTGTAAAACTTTAAGTCTTTCTATTTTCAAAGCTTTCTTCATTAAATATAGATATATCTAGCTACACTTATGGTGCAATCATGGATAATCCAACTTATGATAGAATGGCTGCAAAAAATGACTTTTATTACTATAGTCAAGATCCCTATGGTGACAATATGGTTTGTGAGATAGATTTCTAGCCACCTCACAAAAATTAGTCATGGGAACACAGTCAAGATCCAACTTATGATCCAAATCATGATTGGAATGATTGGGTTTATTAGGAAGACTTGGATGATTTGGCTTGTGTAAGTAATCAAACTCCACAATGTACCAAGATCACATTTTAGGACCTCCTCCTTTGGTTTGCATGAGAAACCAAACTAGGAAGCATCCAATCATCACCATTTTAGGACTTCTTCCTTTGGTTTGCATGAGCAACCAAACTAAGAAGCCTCTATTCATCACCATTTTAAGATCTCCTCCTTTGGTTTGCACAAGCAACCAAACTAAGAAGTGTCTAGTAATTACCATTTTAGGACCTCCTCCTTTGGTTTGAATAAGCAACCAAACTAAGAAGCATCTAGTTGTTACCATTCTTGGCCCATCACCAGTTTTTAATGAACCTATTGTTGAAGAACCTCCATTAAATGAACCAATTATTTTTTATCCCTTCTTCAATATTCTAATCTTTGAAGAGTCCATTATTAAACCACAAACCATTGTTGTCGCTAAACCAAATGTTTCCCACTTTAAAAAAATTATGTCGATCTTTAAGCCTAAACAAGAACCATTACCTCTTCAAAATCCATCTTATGAGGATCAAAATGTGTTTAAAATTGATCTTTTACAACCAATTGTGAACCAAAACCAACATGTTATTATTGAAACACCCATTTGTGATAAGATAAAGTATGATAAGTTACCTATTCATATGTTACTTATTTTTAAAGAGCCTCATCTCCTTGATAAGCCAGTCTCGGTAGAGTTGTCTCTTGATCTTTTCCCACTCATTGAGGAGTCTCACTTTGACATACATAATTTTTTTGAGACATCCCTTGAGTGGTTCCCTCTTTTTTAGGGGCTTCACTTAGATGAGTTAGTCTATGTTGAACCCTTCCTAGATGAATCAGTTTTTATTGAGCCCATTATGCCATCACAGGCCATTAATTGTCAAAAATTCAACATTCAATAGAACATTATCAAAATCATGATATCAGATGAAGAATCAATATTACAGCCAGGTTCCATTCTTGAAATGATATTGGATTTAGCATTAGAAATAGAATAAACATTAGTTATAACATTGGATTCAGATTCCCTTGCTTTAGAATCAGAGTGAGAAATAGATTATAGTATTGGTTGTTAGAACATTGGTTAAAATTGCCTTGCAGATCAATTTGAATATATTTGTGATCATTCTATGGTTTTTGAGGATGATTACTTCAGCATCGACACAAGTTCTCCTAGTATCTTCTATGAGGATTGTGTTACCTTTCACCATCCCATTATTACCACCCAAGATAGCCATTATATTGACATTCCACCTCCCATAAGTGTCGATCAGGACTGATAGAATCACACTTTGTTGAACTACATCCATAGCGACATATCATTTATATAATATTAGGGGGACTAAGACCACATTCATTAAAAATAAGAATAATCTCCTAGTGAAACCTTTTCATAAGTGTTATGGGATAAGCAAAGATCAAACTTAGCATCTTTTAGTGATACCTTTTTGAAGGCACTAGAAGAAAATCAAAGTCAAATGTTAACATCTTTTTATGAAATCTTCTTGGAGGTGCTATGGGATGATCAGAACAAATTCATTAGTGAAAACCTCATCAAGGCACTAATAGCTGATCACAAAAGTTCTTCATTGTTTAGTGAAGATAATATCAAAGATCAATTCAAAATATCTTCTAATCTACAACATAATTAGATGGTAGCTACTCTCAAGATCAAGCAATAGAATAATCTGATGGTGCTATCGAGAGCATCTTTAGATGTCTTCAGCCCCACCACAACCAAAATTATGTTAAATCTAGAATCAACAACATTACATGTGACTGAATGTTTCGATCTCCATTTTTTTCCCATTCATTATACATTCCATTATCACCCACCTATTTATTAAAACTTATCTCATTTATCCTACCATTATTTACCATCACTTGCAACACTTTACTTTATCAAGGTTATAAGGATATTTGGGCTTGACATTTGAAGGAATCAGAATCAATGATCTAAGAAGATCATGAACACATTATTGAGATCCAGATTAGCAACAAGTTCTTAACAAAGTAGTTATTCTGAAAGGGTGTTGGATAGCAACTTATATAGATGATCATTTTTGTTGTCTCACATATTGACTAGGATATGCATCTCCCTGTCAACAAGAGAAACAAAACCATTTTTCATCTACCATTCACCTATTTTCCATTACCATGCCTCATCTTTTGGGGACAACCCTATAGACCCTTTTTAGGCATTGTTATATCATTGAGATCCATGAACCATGTCATTTAAACTACATTGACTTGAGGTCCTTCAGAACTATGTAGGAAGTGCTCAATTTTTATTGAGGTTAGCTTGATCACCCCTTTCCCATGTTCTCACCATTTTATGAGCAATTATTAAGTTTGAATGATCTCATCATTTTGTGAGAAACCTAAGTCAATGTTCTCACTGTTTTGTGAGAAATTTGATCCAATCATTACTTGGGGGCAACTTTGTTGCCACTGTATCCAATTTTCTTCTGATCATTTCATTATACCATTTTTATTATACCATTTCTTTACTATTGACCAAGGCTTATTTTTAGTCATCTTATTTATCCCATTTTGATCTTGGTTCCTTTTGTTCATCTTGCACCTTTTGCGAGGAGATTCTAATCTAGTTTCAATAGTTTTTGAATTTAGTGTTGAATGATAGTATATAAACATAGTGTGACATTTGATATGTCAAGTTATCTTTCATCTATAATCTTATTTGGTATCATTGATTATAACCATCTATGGGAAAATCAGTATTATTTTGGTACCCCTGATTATAACCACCTTTGGGTAAATTAGTATTATGATATTATTTCCTATTTATAACCACCTATGGGAAAATTAGGTACAATGCCTTTTTATCATGCATTGTCACATCATCTGGTCATTATTATTATCATTTACCTTGTCATTCACCTCTGTTTGTGAACTTGTTATGACCTAGTCAATTTTTCATCACCTTTTGTGTGGATAGATTACTATGACTTGGGATCATTTTGGGGTTATATAGGCTATGCTCGATTCATGTCAAGTTCAAATTAGTCCCTCTTATCATATTATGAGCATTTTAAGTTGGTGCACTCTCACCATTTCATGAGCTAGACTATTATGTATCTCTTAATCCTCAATCAAGTTGAGATACTTAGAAAATTCCAAAAACATTCATAAAATCATTCAAAAACTCAAAAACATTTTATGTGTTTATTTGATTATTTTTTGTTGTTTGGTCTTTTGTTTTCCTATTTGGTCTTGCTTCTTTGTTTTATTTTTTCTAAGTACATCTTGATGGTCCACATGGATCTTAATTATTTATATCTTGGTCTCATGTCGTTAAGATGTTCTTGCCTTTTGTTTTTAGACATTTTTGTACCTACTTAAGTATTGATTGATCATATCTTGATTTTAACTTAGTGTCATTTATGCTTATCTTTTTCTTTGTCTTTGCTTTTTTGTTTAAATGTAAATTGCGATAACTCTAGTTTTGGTCATTATTTTACCATTATCCTTAGTTATAGGTATTCAAATTTAAACTGGATCAGTGTAATTGGAATCTTAAGTCATTCTAAGTTATTCATACTTATGATGCCTAATTTATTTTACTATAGCAAGCATTTTGTGCTCAACTCTCAAAGTCTTAACGTCAACATCATCTCATATTAACGATTTTCAAGAACACTTTATAAAACCTAGGCTCATGATATGGAATTAGGCTTCTAGGTAACATGCATTTCAAGATTCTTTGTCTATGCTTATATGTGCATCTCTTTGCATACATTATAATTCTAATCAAATTCTTGGTATATTTTCATCATTCCTCATTCCATTCTCTCCCAAACTTGGGTGAACTACATTATCTTGAAGTTCATATTGGAACATGAGTCCATGGAACTATGTAGGTAGCGCTCAATTTCTATTTAAGTTAGCTCGACTATCTCCATCCTTATTTTCATCTCTCTCATCACTTTGTGCATTCTCATATGCTTAGTTTTATATGGATTTATAATCCATTACACCATCGCATGTACATTTATGCCCGTTCACTTTAACCTATATTTTAATTTATATCCTTGATCTATTTTTCTTGCCAATTGCCCATACTAGGGCACAACATCTGAACCACATCTGAATCAAATCATATCTACAGGGGCAAATCATTATTTATTCTTTATCAATGATCAAGATTCACCCTACCAAGGCAAAACTATTTTATCATGATCAAATCTGCTCTACTGGAGTAATTCTTATTATATTCTCTTTGGAGACCCCATTCTAGTGGTGTTTCCCTTCCTAAAGTAGAACATTCTCTCTTTTCTTTAGATTCCAATATCTCCACATTAAATCCCATAATGGCAATATTTTAGTGTGAAACTTGTCTCAAGATTGATCAATGTTGTAAGCGTGTAGTTTATACTCTCAAATTGGGTACATTTAAAGTGTGTCCCTTACATTTATGGATTATATCTTTCCCATTCCCCTATCTCTGGGGCCTATTATACCTCTAATTATATTTTGATCATTTGTGGTAATCATGTGTGCAAGAATTAGCTCATATGGATGTGATCTATTCCATGGGTTAATCTCTCACTTTCTCTCTCTTTCAGAGAGTCCATCCTTTTCTTCCATCCTAGTATGTCCTCTTGAGGGGGCATCATGGGTTTGTTCCAATTTCTTCTTAAAAACTCTTTTCTTTTAAAAGACATTTCTTCACTTGAATGTCTCTATAGACACCAATATCGTGTCAACCCCCCTTGGTCCCCTTCTAAAACGTTAACACTCCTAACCCACACTTGCACACCTTATTAATTTAAAAACTACTTATTTTAAATTAATTACCTCACCTTGGACACCTCACCTAGACACCTCACCCTAAGACCATTTCTTAGCCTATGAGTCAGCTTGAGACTAGGTCCTCCAAATCCTAACTACCCATGACCTATTCTCACTCCATCTTAACTCTCTAACCAACTCCCGTGCCTCATAAGCCCTTGTTTCGACCATTCTCCAATAGAAAAGGCATTTGGTGGGTGGAGAAACAGTCAAAGAGCTAAAAATAACCCTTTTACCTATTCTTTCTCTGTCGACATCGGTCAAACCTTGGCCGACGTTGGTTACATAAGCTAAGCTCTAACATTGAGCTGGGGCCACCTTCTCACACATTATGAGATTTCAAGCACCAAAACTTGACTATTGTTCTCTCAGCTATCGAAGATATGCACAAATCATTCCAAGGACTGGATTGAAAGATTGTACGAGGACCTCGAGCTACTAAATTGAAGCAATCTGTGTTTGCTTCATTGGCTCACAACACCAGTCACATCAGCCACAATGGGAATCACTATTTTGACATCTCTGGTTCTTCACCTTACAAAGCTAAGTACTCTGGTTTTCATTTCAGTATTTTAGAATATATTGTCAATTAGTTTTCATTGATATTTATAAATACTATTGAGAGGTCCGATTTCTTTCGTGGAGGGGCTGAAAGGTCTTCCCCTTGTTCTCACCCCCTTTTCACATCAATCCTCTACCTATACCTTTCCTCATACCTCATTTACCTTCCTGTAACCCTGCACCAACCTCTAAACTTCCAAAAACCCCTCTATCTATCCCAAAAATACTCTAAAAACTATCCAAGGCCAACAACCCTGACTGACATCAGCAACCCAACTGACGTCGAGACCATTTACCTGATTGACCTCGACAGGCCCACCAACGTCAGTGACTGTGTTTTGAAATAGTAAACCAGAAAGCCATCCAAACAACCCATCTAGACCAGACAGAACCTTCAGCTAGCCTTTTATAGCACTCTGAGATAACAGATTACAAGGAACAGGTACACACCATCCACTTTTCTATTTCTTTAGTAATTTATCATTTTTTTCTTCACAATACTTTTATCTTTAAATAGTGGACTGTCATCCCTTAAGGAGCTTCACGCTTCTGGGACCGAGCACGTGGCTTGGCAGTCCACCATATCTTCTTCTAACATTTTTCTTGTTTAAGTTTCATTCTTACTACAGGTGTTTCCTCCATAGCCAAAGAGGAGCTCCCACAAGGCTTGGATATGGTGCACACTAAATCTGGGTAACATCAAACCCATAACCTCTTAACCTTAGTTTCTTTCTCATTTGAATGCAATTAGTAAAAATTTAGAGAAACATTCTGGCACGCCCGGTGGGACCCTTGGATTTCTCCTTGGGTTCATTCTTCTTCTTTTAAAAATCAAATTTTCATGTAGATGCATTAGAAAAATATTCACTTCTTGCATCCCTTGTTCTATCTTTTTGTTTCAAAAGGAAATCATTAGCAGAAGTTAAAAAGAACATCTCTTTTACTTCTTGTTACTTCTTGCATGCATCATAGAGTAGTGAAAAACTCATACTCTTTACCTCTTCTCCATTTGTTTGAATTTGAATAACATATTTCAATTTGGGTTTAAAACTACTACATTTCATTCTTGCTTGGATGCACACTTAGCCACTTAGTAATTAAAACATTATGAATGAATCGTAGTGCACAAATGTGACACAACCAAGCCACAATCACTTCAAATCAAACACATAAACTTACTTGAGACAAGGCCCATCTAAGATTTTATCACCTAGCGGATACCTTACCCCACCCGATGATCCTACTTGGACTTCACCACCAAGAGGAGGACCCACTATGTTCTCTAGTAGAGTATAAACTATAGGGAAGTTATATTCTAGCTAAGTGGCCCAGCTCAACTCTAGGTTCGTGAAGTGAAGGGAGAAAGCCCCAACACCAAGCCACGTATTGACCCTAACATAGATATCTTTGAGCACCATAACACAACCTAAAACCAGTCATAGACTTCCTCTCTAGGACCTATTATACAAGCCCAACTCCCAACACATTCTCTTAAGGCATAAGCCACCACGACTTTAAAACTCATTCCTAGGAATCTAACGTTTTAGAGGTTGCTTGCCTAATCATCTATTTTGCTAGTTTTATTTGAGTGTTTGAGATGGTAAGGTCGTACCATTCTAAAGTCCAAAACAACTCAGAATATCTTCTTCTTCCAAAAACTATCAATATTCTATGTTTCTGGAATTACACAGAAATCGACATCAGTTTCTCCACCGATGTTGGCAAAACCTTCACCGACATCGGTTAAACTGACCAACGTCAGCAACATTTTCTAACTGACATCGGTCACTGTCAATAAATAAATAAAATTCTTTCCAAAAAACAAGCTTAAAACCCAAATTTCTTGCTATTTAACATAAATTCTAGTTTTCTAAAACTAAAACATAGTTTTTTGAACCTAACACATAGTCAAGCCAAATTCCTTGTTGACCACACAAGTCAACAGCCACTTCCACCTTCACCCTTCGTGCCAAGTCATCTAATGGAGTATACTTCAGACACCAAGCATACTCCTATCCAACCTACCCCCGATCAACCTCATATTGTTCCTAAATGAGATCAAGATTTTGAGAGATTCCTTGACCACAACGTCAAGGCTCTCCAACATTATCTCACTGAAAGCCAAATGTGAGATCCTTCAGGTAACCCTATTTATGGGATGCTAACTTCTTTGGTTGAAGCGGCAATGATATCAACAGCCTCCGCTACCCAACCTATGGTCACTCAGGTCATTGCCTCGACCAGTATCCCAACCATGGCCAATGTTAAAGATTTGGTCTCCCCTTCTATCCTTTCTTTCCCTACCTCCATTGAGGTTTCCGTACCCCCTCAACCACAAACAATTCAACCAAGTTTGACACCTTTCTAGAACTTGATTGTCTCTATCCCATCCACTCTTGCACCTATAAATATGAGAGTGACCACTTATCCTTTAACTAGTATCACTGCCATTCAACCACCCTTGGTGGCATCTAGTCAAGTTGTGCCCTCCAACTTCATGGCACAAGCCCCCGTGGCCTTAACATCAGTGCCTATGATGAACTATCAGTATGTTACACCTACACAAATGTAACCAAGTACGTCATACGCCCCTTCCAATGCCTTCTAGATACCCTATAACTTAGGGGGTGCCCCTCATGCCAATCCATCTGCTAATCTAATTAAGATGCTGATGGATAAGATGTCCAACCTTGACACATTTGTTTCAGGTTTGAAGAGTGTTCTTTCATATGAACAAATTTTTAACGAACCTATCCACCCTTCAGTTCCTATTCGAGCATACCCTAGCTAGTGGGAACTCCCAAAATTTACTCACTTTCAGAGTAAAAAGGACCCACAACAACATCTGTGAGTGTTTAGACATGCTTGCTACCTCATAGCACACGATGATGCGTTATTGCTTCGCACATTCCCTATGTCACTTTCTGGTGCTGGCCTTGACTGGTATAGCTCCATTACCAGTCATTCTTTTTTCACCTTCAGTCAACTCACTCAGCTATTCCTCGATCATTTCTCAATTAATATTACCAAGAAGGTTTCCATTATAGACTTTTATTCCATTAGACAATTTGAGGATGAGTCAATAGCAGACTTCATCACCCGTTGGAGAGGTTTGATCAACCAACTCTCCTTCTCACTACCTCAACCTGAGCTCATTGAGCTCTTTTCAAGAGCATGTGCCAAGCACATCTCGTCCACTCTGTAGGTTCAAACTTTTTGCACATTCGATGAAGCTTTCACTATGGCCCAAAAGCTTAAACTCTGCACAATCAAAAAAGACAGGGTCAAATTGTGTGACAAAAATACCAACACAAAATCCAATGACCCTTCTTCTTCCAAACCTTCTTCTTCCCACCCCAAGTCCAATGGATTGGTGAATGTTGTGGTCTTTAGGTCACCATCTTCTACCATAACCAACCAATCTGAGCCCTCCACTTTGCAAAACATCACTAGGCAATTCCAACAACAGTATGAATAGTGATGATACACTCCAATAGGAGAATCATATGCTTCTGTATTGGATAAATTAGTGAAGTAGGGAGTCCTCAACCTTCCTCAAATTTGATCATCTATCCAATTTGACCCCTCACGAGCCATCCCTACATGGTATAGATAAAATGACTTTTGTAACTATCATCGTGTCAAGTGTCATGACACAGATAATTACAAAACCCTAAAAAATATTGTTCAAGACATGTTAGACAAAGGGGACCTTGTTTTGGATAACCCTAATGCACCGACCAACCAAAACATGGATGTCTTTAGGCAACCATTTCCTAACCATCCCCCAAGTCAGAACAATGTTCAAACCATGGTCGATGACCCTCAAGAATGCAACATACACATGATCGACATGGTCTTTCCTTTCATTCCTATCTAACCTCTCCAACAATCTAAAGAGATTGGTCAACCCATTTCTCCACCACGGGTAGAAGAGCCTATTTTACCCATACCACCCCCACACAACAAAGAGCTCCCTTTGCCTCACCCTCTTCCTCACGTGGATGAATCCATTTCACCTGTATCACCCCCACGACATCAAGCACCTCCTCTACCCATTCTTCTACCTTGTGAGGATCCTGTATTACCTATTCCTCTTACCCCCACCTTCCCTTTTCTTCAACCATTAGAAGAATTTACCATTCATACCCCACGCCCTCATGTAGAAGAGGCCATCATCCCTCTACTTTACCCTTTGGAGGAACCTTCCTCTCCTATTTTTCCTCCATAAATGGAGGATAGTCCTCCATTCACCCACCTTTCACACGTAGGAGAGTCTACTTTGACCTCTTCCATATTGGAGGATGCTTTGATGGTACCAACTCCGGTGGCCCCACCCTTATCCTTCTTATTACCAATAGAGGATCATACTTTCCATGCTCCTATACCACATGTGGAAGGCATGATCATCCCTACACTCTATCCGCTTGAAGAGCCAAATTCTCCAATCCCTTCTCCATTGAGAGAAGAATTTGCCACCTCACCCACTTCTGCCAAGGAAGATCTGGTGATGGTTCTCTCTCACCTTTGGCCCATGATTATTACATCCAACACATTTTTGCTCTCACAATCACCCAACTCCTCCAAAGGATCGACTGTAAAGCCTCACGCGATGTCATCTAAACCCTTCTCTCGATTGGCAGAAAACTTAGGATTCCTCCATTTTAGGAACCTAAAATATGAGGCATTATGGGAGCAACTTAGGGATCCTTATCCTACACATCCTGGTTCCCTTTATACTACCAACCCTTTTACAATGATTTACCCCAAAGTATCTGACGAGGATCAGGTTTTCACTTCTAAATCATCAGAAGCTTAGCCTTCCATGTCTGAATCCAAACCCTTATAGGTGCCCACCATCTTGAAATAGATTAGATCTCTCGGTGTTCACCCTATATCAAACCTAACTCACCCACAAGTGAAGTTAGATTTGAACCTCACCCTACACAATAGTGGTCTTCACACCATACTAAAGAAGGGTGCTAAACCATGTCAGTCTACTCCTCCCCTACCTTCACCATTACCCTCTATCTTGGGTCCACATCCTTCCACTTTAATAGGAGTGCTTCCTATTCCAATACCTCACAAAAACAAACTGCCTCCATTACTCCCTCTACCCATCAAAAACATATTTCTTCCAAGAAATTTGACACCTCTCATTAAGAAAGTACCATCTACACGTGTGGCCACACCACCAACCAAAAAGGTGGTATGAAAAACTCCCCCTACAACTCCTAAATAGAAGTTATCAACCCCTACTGCAACAACAAGCGCATACCCATTAGTGGGTTCCTATGCTTCGCTATTATGTTGATTATTGCAATCTTCTAGCATCATTCTCCCGCCCATTAAGCCATATCGACCTCTCAGACCAAAACCATCTTGGTTCGATGACACTCAAATCTACTTATATCATTGCACACCTAGGCATGATACTGAGAGTTACAATGCTCTTAAGGTTGTCATTTGCCAACACCTAAAAAAGGACACCCTTCTCATTGAGGATTCTCTTGACCACCTTTTTGACAAACTACCGACACCATCCCATGCCTCCCAAACCTCTTCACTTGAATCGGGATCCCAACGTGAGATTATGGTCCCTCTACCACCTTATCCCCCTTTATTCAAAATCAACACTATTAATGTGGCCACTAGGTCCCAAACCCTAAAGGATAAAGGAAAAGAGTAGGTTTCTACCCCTTGGACATATCCATTTGCCAAGCCCTCATATATCTCAACTGACATCAACTTTGTTGGCAATATCGACTCTAGTCCACATGATGTTTGTTATAAACAACTTGTTGACTACTTGACTTATTCTATCATTCCTCTTGACCTCTCTAGCAATGAACGGCATGATTTTATCAAGAGTATTGCTTGATACACCATGCTAGGGGGTCTTCTCTACAAATGAGGTTTCAACGGCCTCCTTCTCTGATGCCTAACCACCACTGAGACATCTCATGCCATCAAATAAGTCTACGATGGGATTTGTGGAGGTCATTTTAGTGGTAACTCGGTTGTAAAGCACATCCTCTACCTGGGCTATTATTGGCCCACTCTTAACCAAGACTGCATTGATTATGTTCGGCATTGTATCAAATTCTAGCAACATGCCAACCTACTTCACGTCCCTAGCCATACTGCTCTTAATCATCTTCATATTTACCAAGATCGCATCAAGCGTGCCTATAACAAAAATTTGAAAGAGCGAGATTTCAAAATTGGAGATCTCATCCTTAAAGAAAACCAACACATGACCAATATGGAAAGAAGCAAATGAGGCAAGTTTTCTCCTAATTAGCTCAGACCTTATATAATAACACACAAGTATGGATCAGGCACTTATCGTCTGTCTTCTCTTGAAGGCTGGCTAGAACTTGAGCCCCTTAATGCCTTGCATCTGTGACCATTCTACTGTTAACCAAGTAATCATTAACTTGATGTTTACCTTGAGCTCATCCCTTGAGTAACCCCCATCTTCCTCATTCCTATTCCTTTCAACCCTTTTTCCCTACAAAAATTAGTTAACCCTTTTTTTTAAGCATTAATGCTTTGTCCTAATAAAAGGGAAACCCCTAAACCTCTATAGTCTAGTCCATGACTAAAAGTTTAGTTAATAGAAAAACATAAAACTAGGATGCTTAACAAAATATTAAAAGGTCATAAACTATAAATGTAGACTGCTCCCTCGAAGGATAGCTACATTATTGTTGTGATTAGTAGACTGCTCCCTTGAAGGATAGTTATTCAAAGAAATCAAAACATATAAAGCAAAATATAGACCACTCCCTTGAAGGATGGCTATGCCCAAAAATAGCACCCTCTCAGAATCTTTCCGCATTGATTAGCTTCACATGACCACAAAACAAAACAACATTCCCAAGTAGACTTCCCACATTGATCAGTCTACCCAAAAAAAAAAAAAAACTGACTGACAAACTATTAACTCATGGACTTGCCTATAGTCATTCTCAGGGTCACCTATAAAATGGGCAAAGTTATCCCTGTTAAAAAGGGTTAAGCTATCCTCACGTCTCACATAATCACACCTATTACCCCAAAATATCCAAGGGATTTTGAGTTCACTTAACATCAAGTGATTAGGGTACTTCTCTAACAAAAACCAATGGTCAACGATGTAATGCATGAATGGGGATTTTATTTGCAAAAACCCTATCTATGTTATCATTATGGTCCTTGTCAATGAAAGAGCAACACGCCTTTCACTTCTTACACACCTTCATCACATGCTAGTTTATCTTTTAGGATGCAGTGTCTTAAAATTATATGCTTGCATATTGTCATCTCATAATTTTCACTATAAAGTTATGAGCCTAGCATTCAACTCAATTTTATCATAAATAACATCACCTGTTTTTGATAAAATACAACCAAAACATTTTCTACCACTAACATAACATCATGATTTATTTAAATGAAAATACCAATTTGTGTTATATAAATTATCATAGCCCATTCGCATTAGTTTCTATGGAAAACAATACACATGGAAACTATCAACCAAACACAATTTATGTCAAGCATATACCATCACCAATATGGAAACCTACTAAAGCATAAATAAACTCATTTCATTTTTAACATACACCATCACCAATATGGAAAATTGCTAAGGATGAAAAATCACATAACCTATGTTACAGCATACACCATCACACAATATGGAAAAGGCTATAACATCATCATACACTCATCATTTCAAGCATGTACCATCAAACATATGGAAAATGCTAAAAATACTAACATAACCAAAACAACTAACACAAAGTCACATCCATAACATGTCAATATCTCAAACATCTCATATATATATAACTATGAAATGAAGATATACATCAACAATATCTGAAATAGTACAATATATCTATGCCTCTCTCAAAATGTATGTACATCTCACGTCAATGGCACGCATGTTGATATATATATACACTTCCATGACTACAAACACCTCAAGGCTATGGGGGTGGTCGTGGTCACGAAGACGCCGAATCGTCTCCACCCTCTGATCATCACTGTCTCTGAGAACTAGAGGCAGTGGCACGCGACACAGATCTCTGTTGAGCTAGCATCTCAAAATATCACTGGATCTATGGATATTCCCTAATGACACCCTCATAATACATAATCTCATCCAACATAGTATTGTCCCTAAATATAGGTATAATCTGCGGTGGACCCATCGATCTTGATGCCATGCCCTATAGAGAACTCTGTGGTTATGGTTGAGGTCATTGCTGAACTTGTGGCTGTAGTGGCTGCTATGGTGGTGTTTGAGCTGGCTACTACACTGGCTACTATGGTGGCAACTGAATAGGGCCCTACCCTCCAAAACCCTATCCTACTAATACCTGTGCTTGGGCTGCGGCCAATTTCCCTTGTAATGTAGTAACCTACCCTGTCAGGGCAACCACCTGTGCTATCAAAACTGTCACCTATCCCTGAAGTACTACCACCTATGCTTGTGCTGCATCTCTCTCCTAAATGGTAGCATCCCTCTCTCTACTAACCACCTACAAATCAAGAGGCGGTCCCCTCTGAATCCCAGCATAGTGACCTGCCCACCAAGCTGAGTAGGCCATTATACACCCCAGATCTACCACACTAGGACTTGCAAGTATCTCCTCAAAATCTAGACACTCTGTCTCCTTTGGTAGTAGGAGGGGCACCTCAATATCATCACATCTATACTATGGGAAAGCAGGTGGTATATCTTGTAACAGCCCATACTGGCACCGCACTCTCTCGAGCTTGCCAGCTCACCTGCCCCTCACCCATCGTAGGCTCTAGACCCCCCTAATCTCTGAATGTTGAATATAACAATTACAACCTCCAAATGATATCTTCTAGGATCAGGGCATCTAATACCCCCTATAATAGTCAATATCCCAGACGATGGCATCCACATGTGTCTATGCCATGACCTCTCACCACCGCCTGAAACTAACTTTGAAGCTAGCTTGGATCATTACTGGGAGGCCAAGAGGTCATGTAACCATGATATGCTTGTAAGCCCAATAGTGCAGGAGGTGGCCCACACACAAGTTGTACTGCTACCACTGGCTAATCCCCCATAGCTCCTTGTATAACTAAGCTAAAAATACTAAAGCCAACATAAAAACTATCTGCTATCCTAACATATCTATCAAAACCCTAATCATTAAGATCAAGAATCTCCCTCATTTTGCATTAAGAAGGGCATATACAGTGATGCCAATCATCATTAAGATGGCTAGTCGATGCTCATCCTCATCAATAGCATAAATCAGCTCATAGGCAAAACTCGTTGAATGGTAGGTCACCTCAATAGCGTGCTCCCCAAATAGTGTAACCATATGAATGTCATGCTCCTCTCTCGAGCATGCATATAAATGTACCCCATGTATTAGCAACCACAAAATTTGGTACACATCTTCCACTATCACAGTCAACTCTCTAGTCGGTAGGTGAAAGGTGTTGGTGGTATGATCCCACCACTCAATCAATGCCACCATTAAACTGACATACCTGGCAACTCAACAATATCACCACAACCCACCGAGCCCTACAATGGCCATATGTGCCCACTCATCCCATGTGATGTCTCAATGCATCTGCATTAGCAATGTAGGGAGATGATCTCGCAGCGTCAATGTCTACCTAGCCTGCATCTAACCAACACACACGCAACAACGTTAGCAAATGTTATGCAAACAACTACCAACCTCTTTAACTCTTCTTCCTTTTGTAGGAGAACTACATTGGCCTGAGGCCTTTAAAATAGGGGCTATGTAGGTAGCACTCAGTTGACATGGGGTCTTCTAAGGTTAGCTCGACCATTCATTCATTCGTCTACCTAATGGACCAACTATCTAAACCCTAAGCTCACTACCTACCCTAAACCCTAGGCTCACCACCTATCCTAAGCTACCTCATTTTTTTAACCATCTAACCTTTAACCATGACCTAACCTAGTCAAACCCAATCCATAACCTACCCTCTACTTTCCCTTTTTAGGAGAACTACATCGACTTGAGGCCCCTCACATGGGCTATGTAGGCAGTACTCAGTTAACACAAGGTCTTCTAGGGTTAGCTTGGCTAAATCACCATGTAACTACCACAATTGACTTACACTTTCCCTCAAACAAACCTATATGCCCATCACCACACCCAGGGGTGCATCGACATGACTTAGGCCCCCCAGATTATCATTTTCAACCTTTCCAAGGCCTAACCAACCTTCAATAGGCAACCGACATCATTTAGGGTACCGACGATAGCTCTAACCTAACCAACATCGACATCTAACTTGCCAACATCGGTAGCTAAATACGACTGATGTTGGTCACATTGACCGACATCGGTGACCTTGTCAGTTGATGTTAGTAGAACCACTGACGTTGGTGACTGGTTTAGCCCTTGGGCTGAATGGGGTGAGCCCTAAAAATTAGGGCTTCCTTATTTCACCCTGAAAAACACCCTTAAAACTACCTAAAATACCCTACCTAGCCTACCAACCCTTCTAATTATCCTCCTCCCCGATCTATTGCTCAAAATTCAAAAAACTACAAAAATAACATCAAAATCAAAACCAATCATAAATTCAAATAACACACCCTACCTCATCTCATCATCATCGCCGAGGTGGTATAACGGGTGCTGGTGGTGGTGGTCCTCCTGTAGAGCCTCCTTTGACGTCTGCCATATCTATCTACCTCATCTTCTCACTCTAATCGTTGGTGGCCCACAATGCTCCCAAACACTCATAAACACTCCCACACTCACCAACACTCCTCACCACTCACACCCTAACACCTATCACTACTGACACGAACAAATTTGAGGTCTTTATCACTCAAAAACTTAGAGCTCTCTTTTTCAACACTTCAAAAATCACAAATGACTTTTGGAAGGCCACCAATCTACTTTTGTCGGGTTTTTTAGGTCACTGATGTCGGCAAGATTGTGCCCTAGGCCGCCGACATTGGCCGATTACTACCGACATCAGTGACCTAAAAACATAGGTCTTCTCTAAAACCTACCCAAAATCATGACCAAACAACCAGCCCTAACACTATACAAGTCACCTTAGACTTCTCATGGGGCACATTGGAGATCACATACATCTCTCTAACCATAACAAATAACACTTGAGATCACTTATATCTCAACCCGACTTGACAAATGACCTCAGAGATCACGACTATCTCCTCAGACCACAACCACTTTCAAGACAACTTTGCCTTGGTTGTTTTGATTGTGTATGCTATCTCACAAATAGTTAGCAAATTGTAAGCACCCCTCACACCTATTTTCAAATCACAACCAAGTTGATCCCTAATATTTGTGACATTTTTGTGTTTTCTAGGAGCACTTCGTAGCCTAAATACTTGGAACACGATGCCCATTGAAGCTATAGCTTTGATCGATCTAACCCAATCAGCTACCACTAATAAGCTGGGGACCAATTACTTTAATTTTAGTCCTCCTCAACCATTAGAGCTATATCTTTGATCATTTTAATCCAATTAGCTACCACTAATAAGTTGGGGACCGGTTACTTTAATTTTAGTCCTCCTCAACCTTGCTTGTGATAATTTGACCTGCCTATCAAGTGAAGTGGTATACGTGCAATCTCAACTATTGTAAAATTCACACTCTAACCTCACCCTACCCATCCACTACCTATCAAATCGGCACTTGATTTCAGATTACCTTCTTTCAATTCCCACTTTGAGGGGGAATACCTCATCCCATACTTGTGGCAACCTACATCTATTTTTGTCTTGCAGTTTGTCAGAACAAACCACAAGACAAAAAGGGGCAAATGTAGACACTAATATCATGTCAACCCCCTTGGTCCCCTTCTAAAATTTTAACACTCCTAACCCACACTTGCACACCTTATTAATTTAAAAACTACTTATTTTAAATTAATTACCTCACCTTGGACACCTCACTTAGACACATCACCCTAAGACCATTTCTTAGCCTATGAGTCAGCCTGAGATTAGGTCCTCCAAATCCTAACTACCCATGACCTATTTTCACTCCATCTTAACTCCCGTGCCTCATAAGCCCTTTTTTTGACTGTTCTCCAATGGAAAAGGCACTTGGCGGGTGGAAAAATAGGCAAAGAGCTAAAATAGCCCTTTTACCTATTCTTTCTCTGTCGACATCGGTAGTTCTACATCAATGTCGATGGGATCACTGACATCAATTACATAAGCTAAGCTCTAACATTGAGCTGGGGCTACCTTCTCACATATTCACATGCACATTTTGAGATTTCAAGCACCAAAACTCAACTATTATTCTCTCAGCTATTGAAGATCTACACAAATCATTCTAGGGACTAGATTGAAATATTGTACGAGGACCTCGAGCTACTAAATTGAAGCAATCCATGTTCACTTCATTGGCTCACAACACCGGTCACATCAGCAATAATAGGAATCACTATTCTGACAAAGCTAAGTACTTTGGTTTTCATTTCAGTATTTTAGAATATATTGTCAGTTAGTTTTCATTGATATTTCTAAATATTGTTGAGAGGTCCGAATTCTTTCATGGAGTGGCTGAAAGGCCTTCCCCTTGTTCTCACCCCCTTTTCACACCAATCCTCTACCTATACCTTTCCTCAGACCTCATTTACCTTCCCGCAACCCTGCACCAACCTTTGAACTTCCAAAAACCCCTCTGTCTATCCCAGAAATACTCTAAAAATTGTCCAAGGTTGACAACCTCGATCGACATTGGCAACCCAACTAATGTCAGCACTATTTACCTGATCGACCTTAGCAGACCCACCGATGTCAGTGACTGTGTTCTAAAATAGCAAACTAGAAAGCCATCCAAATAGCCCATCTAGACCAGACAAAACCTTCATCCAGCCTTTTATAGCACTTTGAGATACACAGATTGTAGGGAATAGGTACACACCATCTACTTTTCTATTTCTTTAGTCATTTATCATTTCTTCTTTCACAATACTTTTATCTTTAACAGTGGACTGTCATCCCTTAAGGAGCTTCACGCTTTCGAGACCGAGCACGTAGCTTGGCAGTCCACCATATCCTCTTCTAACATTTTTCTTGTTTAAGTTTCATTCTTACTGCAGGTGTTTCCTCCATAGCCAAAGAGGAGCTCCCCCAAGGCTTAGATACAGTGCGCACTAAATTCGGGTAACATCAAACTCATAACCTCTTAACCTTAGTTTCTTTCTCATTTGAATGGAATTAGTAAAAATTTAGAGAAACAGTCTCACTATGCCTTCTCAAATAGGGGCAAAATATAGACATCTAATTCCTAACACCATTTGTGTTGAAATTTTCAATCTTACTCGAATTGCACTCAAATGCACATTTTAGGTCAAAATACATAAAATTCTCTAAATGGTTTAAAATTATCATTTACAAGTGATATTTTAGGTCAAAGTATCTCTAATTAGGGAAATGCATTTTATGGGCTAGCTAACTTTGATTAGATCATTTTGAGTCAAAATGACAAATTTGACATTTAGTGCTCTAGATCACTCTTTTTTTCTAATTCATTGGTACACATCATGTACCTTTTTTATTTGGTGTTAACAAAATCCTAAATGGAAATATATCTCCAATGCATCTAACATCGCCTTCTAGGTCCTCTCTATTCAAATTATGATCTAGTAATATGACTTTTTGACCATTTTGATTAATTATGCACCAATTTCCAAAGAATTGCACTAAACTTGATTAAAATTACTTAAGATAATTAACCCAATTTATGATCTTAAGTAAGAATTCCATAGATCTTTTTGAATATCTCATTATTAGAAATTGATTTTGAATATCTGCATCACCTAGTGACATCATCTATGGGGTGGTATCTATCAAGCCATAAGTGCATAAAATATCAAGATCATGGGTCACCCATGCCTAGTTAATGCCTCACATGCCTCTTTAATGATTATTTAACTTGAGGATATTTATGAGTTTAATTCTAAATATTATGATTATCTACGGCCACACATCTCAATCTTGAGATGGACAGTCATGGTCGATCCTGACCAATCTCAAAAATCTATAAATAGAGAGGCCATAGACATGAATTTTAAGCTTGATTTATACAAAGTTATTATGCATAATTGTCTCAACAATCCTTTGCAATAAACCACTAAAATTAGTTACAAGCTTCATTGATAAGCTATTTTAGTGATTTGGAATCATGAGCTTAGGTTTTATAGAGTGTTCTTGAGACATTGGAGGAATTTTCCACGTTTGTTGACAAATACAAGGATGCTTGATCAAGGGAGAACATGATTTTGAGCCACATGGGTATGGTGAATCCATTTGGGAAGGTAATATAATGTTGTTTTCTTTCATTTGTTTCTTGTTATCCTTTGTAATTCCCATAAGAATAGATAGGCTTAGTTAGTTAGTTATTTATGAATATTTCATGATTTATGGACTAATGTTTGACTAACTTGCTTTGTAATCCTATTTATAGATATACCTATGACTAATTTACAAATAGGGAAGCTTTAATCAATTTAATGCTTGATAGAGTGATTTTTTGGAAGTGCCTTGGTCTCTTTGGTTTTTTCTAGGTGTTTTTAGGTGAGAAATGAATGAGGGTTGATCTTGTATTAATATAAATCCCTTTAGGAAATAAATCATATTAAATCACAGTTCAACCATTAGAATCATTTCATTTGAAAATTGGATGACTTTAGGGTACTAGACACTTGCATTGGGTTAGAACAGTAACATCGATGCTACTTTATTTCCTAGATATTAATGTCTAGATAATAAAAAAAATAGGTACAAGCTTAGAACTTGTAGAGGTATAAGATAAGTAAATTTTAAGTATTTTGTGAAATATAGGATATCTATGTCATCAATATAAGACTGATTATACTAAGAGATAGGATAAGGTGTAGAAGATAGAGAAGATGTGAGGCTTGTGAAAGCAAGGAGAGTGTATAAATAAGAGGAACAACCAAGGTCTAAATTTTTAAATTTTACAAGACTGAGGTGATACATAATCACAAAATATCATCTATGAGATATTATCAAGAATCTAGGACCATCTCAAGATCTAGTGATCCACAAAGTAGGATCTAGATTACTTTTTGATAGGATAGTAGCTTAAAGCTTTGTTAGATAATCAAAATGGGTGCCCTCCTTTTAACACCAGTTATTGTTCAGTCCAAGATATTTATCCCATATGCACTTATTATATTAGATGTAATGGGTTAGTTCAATAATAATTAGGGGACTTGCATCCTCTAATTTTAAGATTTATTCTAAGATAATCTAAGGCACAAGTTATAAGTATTGGGCTCCATTAAATGGCCTACTTGGACTAGATCTCCAAGATATGCAGTGTTACCATCGAAGGCTTAATACCAGTTTTATCACTAATCCATGTAACTTTATAATTCTAGTTATACCAATTATAATAAATGAGATTTTATACTCTATTGTGTTTCACTCAATCATTTTATAAAAGGGTGAATTATCACTTAATCACAAATAAACATCAAAGAGATGGTGAGGCTAAGGCAAAAAAGAAACACTTCTAAATAAATGGCCCATACAAATGCTTCCAAGACCAAAACATGCCCAAACATAATTGCATTGCTATATGTTATGTTTCACAATGGCTCGGGCTTTGGTCACCCAAGGAAAGAGTCTAAGGAAAATGTAGGGATGTTTGACTTAGAGATTATTTTAATGAATAAACTAGTAACAAGACTATATTTAACCACATAGTTCCTAATAGCTTTCAAATAAAAAATAATAATCAAAAAATTTAATTATAACAATAAAATTTTGATCTAATTAATGAATGAACCCTATGGAAAATCAAAAATTATAATCATATAACATTAATATTTGATCCATTAAAATATAAGGAAGGCAAAAGACATCCAAGATAACCATACACATTTACATAGAAAAACCAATTTTTTATTAATACAACAACATTTGCTTACAAATAGAGTCCAATCTTACAAAATATCACATATCCATATATAAGGGAAGGATGGGACTTGTATTTAAATAGAACAAGCCCCCATTCTAGGCCATCATGGCCTAAAATGGTTGTAACATAATTATAACAAAATATTCATATTCCAAAAACAAATAGAAAATATTCACCAAGGCCCACTAAGAGAGAATCAAGAGAAGGTTGGAGGTGGGCCACTTTCCAATTGATTTATTAGGCATTATTGAGCCACCAATGATTGATCAATAAGGTTAAAACCACCAATGATTCATCAATAAGGTTGGCCTTATGATCAAGCTTCTATAGGTTCATAGGTGGCTCTTGGAAGATGATCTATGCCTAAGTCAATATTTTCTCATGAGCATTAAGTGGGACCTCCAAGGAGACATTCAAATCTTAGACCTAGTTAATGCTTTTCATGGATTGTGTGGTCGATTCCAAGATGGATTTCTATCCTACATTGTTAGTTTTGGACACCTTTATCTTCATGATCTCATCTAAGTGTACCAAGTGGACCCCAAATTTTACCTTTCTTAATAGGGTACCATCAGGGTGGAAGAGTACTAAAATACTGACATTCTTTAAATAAGTAAGGATTTTATCTTTAATTTTCTTTAATGGCTTGATGGTTACTTGGGTTGTGTTCAACCATTCCTCAATGGACATTCTCATGGATACTAAATAGGTATGGTAAAGGTTCAAGTCTACAAGGGGTATCAATTTCAATTCTAGGAACATCCCCTTATAGATGATAGTAGAAAACTTATTACACTTGTTATCCACCAAAATAATACTCTCTTGATATATTTATATCCTTTGGAAGAGCTTTTTTATTTTAGATAGGGATCTGGTCACTTTCTCAAGGATGATGAATATTTGGGTGAGAGCTACCTCCACTTTACTAATTAAGCATGTAGGGAAGGTGCTCCTTACATGAAATTATAATGTTCTCACCTACTCCCAATATCCTCAATCATTTTCTCTATGAGGTCATTTATGGCCTAGAGCACTACAACTGAGTATTTTGATACCCTCTCTTCTCCACTTGCAATTCTTACCATGGTGAGGGAGAAGATATCTTTCACAGTCCTCCAAACCATGGGGTCTCCTTCTTGAGTAAATCCTTTTATGATAACCCTTTTCATGTTCCTAGTCAATCTATCAAACTCCCATTAGACCTCTAGGTCACCATGATAGACCATTTATAGCCTTTATGACTTGATAGGTGCTAGGGGCCTCACCCAACTTAGGCTTATAATGACTCCCAAGGTGGTGGAACAAGATTAAGGTGGGATGGTAAAGGTAGAGATAGATGGAGGAGGTCTAGGAGGAGGAGGAATGGATGAAGGGGCAAGAAGGAAGGAAGAGAGGAGTGGAGGAGGAATGGGTATAGGAGTGAAAAGACGAAGGACTAATGGGGATCCCCATGGGAATAATTGGGCATGCCACTTGTCTAGGGTGATGCTAACATGTGTGATAATGGCACCTACTATGGGAGTGTTCAATAATAATGAATAAGTTGACCAATTTAAACTAAATTCTTGAACCTCTTACATGATAGATAAAGGGGATTGGGGAACAATGGAAATAACAAGTTGAATAGAAGGTTGGGATGGAGATACCTTTTATTTCTTCTTGGGTTTCTTACCCTAGTTAGTTTGAGTTGTGGTTATGGTTATAGGGACTGTGGTGGAAACTAGAACCTTAATTTTAGGTGAAAATGTCACTTTATTCCTCTATTGGGGTATCATGATTAGAGTATCCTAAACCACAGTATTTGAAGGAGTTATGGTGTAAATTTTTATCATGGTAACATGCACCATTAAAAGATTAGTTGAATGCAATAAAAATCTAGGGGCCATTATAACTATGAACATGGGTGCACTCATCACTGAGGTGGCCATTAAAGTAGTTGATATAGGGACACTAAGAAGTGTTAGTGCCAAAAAGGAGTAACTAATGAGGTTGATGATGAGGCATCCATGGTGTATTTTAACATTATAAATCTACGATCATTAGAATTTGGGCCCTCCCAATAGTTCTATGCACTACCAAAATTAAACCTAACACCCTTAGAGATGAGGGCCATGTAACTGAGACTCCTAGAAATCCCAAGTGGGCCATGGGGATTCCTATAGGGGAAATAGGGTGAGTGAAGGGGAGTTAGGAATTGAGGTTATTAAACATGTCCAAATCCAAGGGGACATGAGTGAATTTGGGAGTTGTCATGATGAGAACTAGGGAAGGCCCCACAAGAATAAGTCTAGTGGGAGCAAGGAATCTCAGAGATGGTTTGATGAGTTGTATAGGGATGATGGTAGGGGAAGTAATATCCAAGGGAACCACTTTTTATTCCAAATCTTGGCTTACCTTAAGAGTTATTTTTAATGTTAAAGTGTATAAACTATGTCATCAATGGTGGAGTGACCTATGAAAGTGGAGGTGGTGGATCTTGAGCTACATCATGGGCGGTAAAGTTCATGGAGGCAAAGGTACAATGACCCCTTGTATAATACTCTTATAAATATGTTATTAAATAACCTATACATCCACCCTAAGCTAAGTTATAAAGGATCCCATATATGTGGTAATGACCTTTCCTGAGTGATCAGGCTAGATTAGACCTTCTTCCCTTTCTTTTTGACCACCTCCACCCTTGCAAGTACGTCATAATCACTAGATAGATTGATATGAATCTCATCATCCACATGAAACTCATGGTGGTATGAAATGTTGAGGTATGCCATGTAATTTTCCACATGGTCATTGATGACCCTTTAGGGATCTCGTTCTTTGTGTTCATCCCTTTCTAGGGCATATGAATTAATATTATGCACCATATTCTATAGGTTGGGTAGGTTCGTGTACTCATGGTGGAAGATGAAGATGGGTAAATCTAGGCATGCCTTCTATTGACTATCAAGAATGTAACCCAAGACACATTTGACCAACTTATAAAAAATTTATAGCTCAATGAGGTGGTATGGGACTTGATAGAGTAGGAAGAGAGTAGTTTGTTGGATGCCTTCCACCCAAATGATGATGTGGTCTCGATACTACCGATAATCTCATATGGGTAGGAACGCCCTCTTAATTTCATATAATAATAATGTCATGTGAATATTGTTTATGGCCATGTAAACCACTAGGTATAAGGACTCACAGATGTCCCAGATGTGGTTTATGTAATGATGCACATACAAATTGTATAAAACCACATGAACCACAAATCCAGAAGGGGTCCATGGTGGTAACACTAAAGGTTTGAATGGGAGGGTGCCACAAACCACATCTAAAAGATAAATAAACATGTATAAATTTACAGCCCCTCAAGCCTCAATGACACCCTTAACTAGATTGAATTTAATGAGGCTTATAAAGTCTAGTACCTCATTCCCTTTAAGGATGATACTAAAGAGGAATACCCAAAGGATGTTCAAAACTATGACATCGTTCATGCCAAACAACTAATTCAATAAAATCATACCAACACAAAATCCCTCTCAAAATAAATTAATGGGGTAAGTGTTGATTTTATCCTTCTTATTTCATTATTATAAATTTAGGGACTAATCCTAAATGACCTCTTATATCTCATGCATCTTGGTTTATGTGTCTACCATACCCTAGTCATAAACCAAAGTGTACTCTGATAAATTTTAATGTTTCTTAAAAGTAGTCGCATATATATCTAAAATTATGTTTTGAGACCCTACATATTACACTAGGACCTTTCTAATATCATGGATACCTAGAATTTCTACAACGTGCTATAAAAAAGATCAAAACATGGAAACAAATCTGGTTTGGTCGCAGTGTTATGCAATCTTGTATTTTCAAAGGTAGCAAGCTCATCAAGGAACTAAGTTTCATCTTCAACATCATATAAGGTGGGATTTTTAATGTCCTCAATTTCCCTAAATACCTTTATAAAGTTTTCAAAACAAGTCTTCTCAGAAGAGAATGCGGTGTATTTGTATTCAGGTTCTAGCCTAGTATTTGAAGATGATGAGATGATGGTTGAGAATTGGGGGGAAATTTGACATGGAACTTTGGGTTTGAGGGAGGCATTGAAAGCTCAAGTAAGTGCTGAAAATAAAGCTATTTGGGATTTAGGAGTGGTAATGGAAAATTAGATCGTTCTAGGCAATTATAGTTCTCTTTAAAGATCTCATGTATTAATTGTATTGGGGGGCTCACCTTGTGCAAGTTCAATTATGAGTTGGTGGTACCACCCAATTGATTATTTTTTGATTTGACATTTACTTAAATAGTGCTCATCTTGGATTTGGTGGTGGTTAAGGGATGTAATGAGCATTTTAATTAGAGCCTAGTTATCCAAGTCTATTAATATGAGAGTACAATAGGCACATGCCTAATTTGGCTAATGTGATGCTTTAAGAACCCTCTATCTAGTCCACATGTCTTTCATTAGTTGTAAATTTATCTATAATTTATGTCAATTAGGCATGGTTTTAGTGTCACTCTTTTCATTTATGTGTGCTATAGTATGCCACTTATATTTATCAAGTATGTGCAACATATGTCATCGACTTATGGTCTAACCTATACTTCTCCTTTATTTGCCTAGGCTATTCTAGTTCATTTTGCCATTTGGTGTACAAGAGTGTTAGTTTAGGGAGTTTATTTTCTTCATATTTCTTATTGTGGATTATTTCATACACTTTCTACATGGATTATTCCACATCACTTGGAGATTCCCTACACTTGTGGGTTATGCCTTCTTAGGTGTACATTATCATAAGAGTTACATGTTTGACTCATTATTAGCTAGATGGAGTTACTCTTGACTAGCTATTTTGGGTATGGGAGTTACACTCTATTCTTAGTACATTTGACCTACTTTCAAGGGGGAGTTACATATTTCACTCCTTATTTTTACATCTAAGCTATTGAGTTATATATGGGGCATTAGAAATTAACTTGGAAGCTCATTTTAATGCATTCATGTTTTTTGCTTTACAATTTTGGCTCTCACCTACTCTTAGGGTTTTATGCATTTATGGCTAGTTAAATATCTTGGATGAATAAAATAAAGAGTGACATAAGGAAATCTATGATTATATTTAGGATCTGACTCAATCAATATGCCCCAAGAATTTCCTATCATTTTATATAGAAGTGACATGTGGTAGGCTTTGATTGGTTAGGCTCAACCTAAGCACTGACATATCTGACACCCCAGAGAGACTAACATATTTTAAAATATCCATGTGACATATACCTATTATTTAGGTTTCCCTGGGGCTACAACATCTTTAACACCCTTAAAAGACTAACATCTATGACTAGATCCACATAACATCTGCCTATTCATTGGGATCTCTTAGGGATCTGACATCTCTAATAGCCCTTGGATATTGACATATTTTACAATATCCACATGACATCTACCTATTCATCAGGCTCTCCTAGGCATCTAAACTCTTTGATAGCCCTAAGAGACTAATATCTCTAAAACACTCCATGTGACATCTACCTATTTGTCAGGATCTCCCAAGGCTTTGACATGTCTGATACCCCCAAGAGACTGACATTTCTAATAAGCTCCATACAAAATTTGCTTATCTATTAGGGTCTCTTGAGGTTATAAAACATCTAACACCCTTGAGATATTGGCATGTATGATAAGCTCCACATGTTATCTACCTACTCGTTAGGATCTCCCTAGGCTCTGACATCTCTAACACCCTAGGAGCCTCATATATTTAACAAGATCCAGTAAGCAAGATCATCCCACATGGAATGATCTTGATTATTTGAATGCCTAAGGAATTTTTAAAACTTTGTATTTATATGTAGGCTCTTGATGAGTGGGATTGAGACACGTGGGTGGTCTACATTGTTCTACTTTCTTGGATGACTTCGTAAACTTTGCTATACTACATATTTGTTAGAAGATGAGATGGAGACACTTGGAATGATCCCTTTGATCTAGATACTCAAGGAGTATCTACCTTAGTCATTTTATTTTATATAAGTGAGTGAACTAGATGAATACATGTGGACCCATCTTAGAGCTTAGGGCTTAGCCATTACAATTTAAACTACATTTTCATTCTTAAATTTGATGGGTACTCTTTATGAAAAAGAGATGTGGTGATGGTATAGCTATGAAAATCTTACAAAATGACCAAGTATATATATAAAAAAAGGTCACTCATATTGTAGAAGATATATCTAATCTAGATCGAGTGGGATTTAGCAAAGGTGACCCCATGCAGTCTAAATAATCCTAAAAATATCACACAACTTGGCAACTCCAATTAGCCAAGTTAGTCCATAAATCAAATGAAAACCTAAATTTGATGAATGTTATAGAACTAAATCCAAATACATGCATTAAATAACTTCCATAAATGTGTCCATTTAGACTTTTAGAATTAGATATCAACCAGATTGGCAAAGTAACTTAGGAAAAGTTTAGTTTGCTTGGTTAGTTTAGAATCAAACTAAGACCTCATTCTATTAAAGCTTAGATTTACAATTGAAGGGTCTATGGCAATAATTTTGTAATAGCCTTGATTTTGACCCAAACTGCAAGATAATGAATTTTTACCTTGAACCTGGACTGATTCATTTCACAACAAGGCACAAACATATAATTTTGAATTTAAATAGAGTCCTCATTTGAGATTTCAAAAATGGGGCATAATGGTCACATCACACACTTTATTTTTTGCATTAGTAAAATAGATTCAAGTAATGAATTTACTTTTATTGATTTTCATATATCTCTCTTTTGGTACATGTCACGTGCTCAAAACCCACATCTACCTTTCTATTTTGATTTGGAATAAAAAATTGTTGCTTTTATCTGGTCAATTTCTAAACTATTTTTTTATTTTTCTAGTTTTATCTATGTGCCTTTTTGGCAAATCTCTAAGCCTTATCTACTAAATTTGGCAAACAATAAGTACATTGGGGTAGAGTAAATCTCAAGAGTTTGAATCCTAGCCTAATCTAGAAGTCATTTGGGTCATAATCTTGAATTATTTGATTTTTACTATTGTAATATTTATTACTATAAATGTTACTTCAAGAAAATGTTAGATTTTGAAATTATAATGAGGACATATTTATACAATTATGGGAATTTTAATCATAAGTTCTATTCAATTTTATATTTGGACTTTTCATCTTTTGATTCAAGAAGTAATTGAGTCATTTAACCTGAATAGTTGATTTTGTTATGTTGGGTAGCACTTTTTTGTTGCTTAAATGATGTTTTTTAGCCCCCCTCAATTGTTTGAGATATCATAATTTCAATTACGCAGGAAAATTATCATTTTAAGAAGGGTTAATTGTGATTTAATCACTTAATAATAACCACATAGTTGTGGTTTAACAACAATTATATATTTTCATAATGAAATTTTTATTTTGTGTGAATTCCTCTCTAATGATAATTTATAGATGCATCCACTAACTTACTGATTTACATATAAGTGTCTTGGGGTTTGTCTGAAAATGGAAGGATCTAGAAACACAAAAAGGGAGGCCAAGATGAGGAAAAACAATGGATAATTACTTGTCATTGTGGGTGGTTTTTGGTTTTTATACGATTATTTTTGAACAATCTATAGGTAGTGGAAAGACATTAAAAGCAGGAAGATTATGGAGTTAGTCAAAATTTGTTTACCCACTGGGCACCTTGAAGTAGAGTTTAGTCATTATTGTGGTTATGGTATTGTCAATGAAAAACACGGAAAAGTTGTCTTCTATTGATAAAATTTTACATCGACAAGTCATCAACTAGTTTGTAAGTGTTCTTTATGCTTAGCTCATCTATGGTGTCACATCATGTGTGTGTGTGTGTGTGTGTGTGTGTGTGTGTGTGTGTGTGTGTGTGTGTGTGTGTGTGTGTGTGTGTGTGTGTGTGTGTGTGTGTGTGTGTGTGTGTGTGTGACGTGACACCATAGATGAGCTAAGCATAAAGAACACTTACAAACTAGTTGATGACTTGTCGATGTAAAATTTTATCAATCAAAAGTGTTAATCACTAAAATCTTAAAATTTAGTCATTGTACTTAATAATTTTTATTGTTCCACCCTCACAACTAAACCGTATATATATATATATATATATATATATATATATATATATATATATATATATATATATATATATATATATATATATATATATATATATATATATATATATATATATATATATATATATATATATATATGTTTGTGTGTGTGTGTGTGACGTGACACCATAGATGAGCTGAGCATAAAGAACACTTACAAACTAGTTGATGACTTGTCGATGTAAAATTTTATCAATCAAAAGTGTTAATCACTAAAATCTTAAAATTTAGTCCTTGTACTTAATAATTTTTATTGTTCCACCCTCACAACTAAACCTTCCCTCGAGTTTTAATACTATTAACATGGGTTTTATTTACTAAATAATAAATCATTTTTTTTTAAATTTTAATCATTTCTGCCCAATATAGTGATGTAATTTTTTTTTTCAATTATCTATCTATAAAATATGACCTCTCCCTGCTACAGGGACTTGGCACCCTGTGCCCTTTTTAGATAAGATTTAATTTGATTGATTTAGTTTAATTTAATTTAATTTTTATGTTAATGTCTATAAAGATCGAGAATGGATTATGGGACTAAAGAACATACTACATAAATCATGTACAATAAGGGAGTGCCAAAAACATCTTCAAATATTAGAAAGAGAAATAAAATTAATGAGAAACAACCATTCTATTATTTGAAGGCCCAAGATGTTCAAATTAGTAAAATGTGTGTTGCCTTACAAATTTGTACCAAGTTGGCTATGCATGTGGTCTCTTGAGATTCCTTAAATCCATTACTTAGAAGTAAGAAATGATATTCCTAGAGTTATATGTGTGTGAAGACATCAATTTGAGTGTTCTTTATCGAAGTTGAAATGTTTCACAGATAAACAAGGCTAAAATTTTCAAGTCTTCATAGCAAATGAATCTCCTCAGGGATATGATATGATGAATGATTAGTTTTAATAAAAAATAACCCAATAATGATGAGTGGACACTAGGATATAATATGATGAATTTCCCTATAGATAATTATTGGGAGGATAAACCAAATGATCCTTGACCATCTTCTATTGCTCTGATTATTCCTATTGTTTAATATCAATATTAATCCTAGGTAAATTATTCAATATATTTAAAACCCTTAAAAATAAAGGATGTTCTCAATATATCCTCATTTTTTTTGTCAATGAGCATTACACAATGAGAAAATACCTTCATGATCGTATGCCATCAATAGTGTACATTTTTGTGTTAGCAAATGTTCCTAAAAAACTTGAGAACATGTTAATTACAAGGATAGCTTACATAGTTAATGACAAAGCAAAGCAAAGGTTAGAAATCAAAATGAAGGAGACCATTATTTACTAAGTCAAATTCATATTAATAAAGACATGAAAATAAATTGTATACAGAAAATATGACATAACTATATGAATGACAGTTCATACATCCACAATATTCACTCCGCACATATCAAAAGTAAAAGACAAATAGGAAAATCATACAGAACATTGTATTAATATTTATCACACATCAGAACCAACATAAATTACAATTAAGTATTGTATATAGAGTACTATAAAATATTGTCTCTTCATATTCCAGTGTTTCAATATGCCAAAAGGAAAGACTCTTCACATTCTTCCATTTATTTCTTATATCTACAAGGTCAAATACATACAAAGGATTATATATAATAAAAAATCATACAATTTGCACATGTGTCCACCTATTGTACTTTATAATTTTAGTCCACCTTGTTCCTCATCTAATGCTTTCCCAAACTTAGATTAATGTCTCATCACTAGACAAAGTCACAAAACAAGAGTCCAACTGAAGTTGATGAGATGAACCATAAACAATAGTCATACTTATCATTCCATGTGTTATTTTATCGATTTTCCTTTTGTGCACTACTTATTCACCCTTTTGGGTCTTCAACTAAGTATTGTACTATCCTAATACCCTCTTAGGTTTTTAATAAGCTATTATAACTAGGTGGCCTCCCTTTACAGGTTTTCAACCAACCTGGCACCGCTGATAATTCTTAAGATTATCTTTTAAAACTATACAAAAATATATAAAACTATAAAATTGAGATGCATAGTAACTACTGAGTAGGTGGTGGTGAAATTTGAAGAGACTACACATGAGGTTGTTATGGAGGTTGTTGTGCTTGCTCTAATATTGACCCACTTGATTATATAACATCTATTGATGGAGGTTTTATTGTTTTTGTATATCTGGATGTGACTTTATATCCACCTTATTTTTCTACAAATTTTTTTGAAATTATTGTGGTGGAATGAACTAAGGCTCATTGATCACTTAAGAAATAGCAGGATCAATCTAAGAAAGGTCTTACTTGAGCATCTTCCAATTAGTTAGCATCTCACGCACCATGGTAAGCAATATGCATAGCAAAAACTAAACCAACATCAATTTTTGAATATCATCATCTTCTACGATGGTGATTAATTCTTAAACATTTGATAACTTGAGTTAAATATCAATACCAACTCATCTATTTGATCCATAATTTATTGAGATTGGATGCCCACAAATGTATTTTGCATACTTTCATAATGCCAATAATGAATTTTTTGCATGGAATTATCCCTTGAATTAAAAAATTGTTTGAAGACACTACCCATTACTTTTATAGTGGTTGTTTGGTCATCCATCATAACTTTGGCTTTATCTATTATTGTAAACTCAGGTCTAGTAGTAGCTAAATAATTATTGAGATGTTTCTTCCAATTCAATATTTCTTGAGCTATTTTCTTTGTTTATTATGCAGTGGTCTCCAAAAATTATTCATATTCCTTAAATAGATTATAGATTGCCTCTATTTATAACCTTATAGCTTGCCCTTAGATTTGCATCATTTGTAATAATTAAACATGCATCTAATCCTTTGTGAGTTACTATAATAAAGTAGTGAGTTGTTTATCTTAAAACACCACCTAGTCACCTAGGACATGTGTGACCAATGTGGGGTAAGTATTGTTGATCATTTTTTCATGCATTTACAAGTTAGGTGTTCGATTTTGTGTTGTCCTATTGTAGCCAAAAAAATTTATGTTCTAATTTTGAGGCCTTATGTACAATTTACTCTTGGAACACAATTTTACCTTTGATTTGCTTAGATAAAATCAACTAAGCAACATCTAAAGATGTTTCTAGTGGAGTAGTGTCAAGAGCCATGGATGATGTAGGGGTTATTGATGGAGCCAACATGAATTATGCCAAAGGTAGTCCAAATATGGTACACCAAGTGGATGTTATGAGAACATCCCATAACCCCTAGTTAGAGATATGAGGTTTCAACTATGTTGCTTCTTTTTTGGCTTGGGTCTTTTATTTTGTGGCTTTAGCTGTAACTTCAGCCTTAACCTTAGCATCTGCCTCAATTTGAGCTTTGGCTTGTGCCTCAGCCTTATCCTTCACTTCTACCTCAAATTTAACTTTACCTCTATCTATTTTCTCATTAGTTTCTTACTTAGATTGTTCCTCTTTGACCTTTTTATTTTGCTTGAGCCCTAACTATTACCTTTACTTTATCTTTATTTCATTACATAGCCTATGCTTCTTGTTATTTTCTCTTTAATTCCTCCCTTTCCTTTTTCTTTGATTATTCTTCTTTAACTTAATTCTTAAGAGCCTTTACTTCTTTAGCTTGCTTTCATGTAACCTTTGCTTCTTCATCTTGCTTCTACACTACTTCTACTTCTTCAGCCTACTTCTTTGTATCATATGCTTCTTCAGCCTACTTCTTCATAACCTCTGCTTCCTTGGCCTAATTTTCATGCTTCTCTTATACAAATTTGTGTTTTCATTGTTATTCATACATAGATTCTTATTTCTTACATTATTCCTCTTACGTAATTGCTTATTTCACTTCTTACTTCTTTTTATTTTTCTCTTCCTTTATCCTTTTATTCTCAGCCTTCCATTTTTGTTCTTCTAGGTCCTCTAATTATTGTACAACTTCTATTTATGGCTTGACCTATGGTAAAGTTATTTCTTCAAGATTTTCCATGACTTATGGTGCATCAAGATTAGTAATGAATGGAGTGTCCTCTAAGGAGGTGGATTCCATAATCCTACTTTTGTGCATAACTATCTATTTATTGGAGGTGGTGAAGGAGTGAGGGTATTATTGATCTTCCTCAATATTTGTTTTTGGGGTTGTGGTAGAGCTTGTACTACTTGTTATGCAACCCTTTCTTCTACCTACTCTCCAAAAGATACCATTCTTTCTTTCACTATTTGAGATGGATTTTTTTAAGGATGATTCCTTAGCTTACACATCAAGACTAGAGGTGGACTCTTCTATATAGCTTGATCTTCTTAGTGCATAGTATAAAATTCTATAGCTAGATCCATAAGGAATATTTCAACTACCAACTTATTTTGAGCTGCCTCTTGACTTACATGTTAATAATAATAGAAGGGAAAAGTTTACTAATGTCAACCCAAAGTTCCTATCTTACTTGCACAATTGGTAGGTGTGCACTACTTTATAGAAGAAAATTTCCTTTTTCTCTTAGTATAAAATTCATTTTTTATGTCTTCAAAAATGGTATTCAATACCTCCTACTCTTCTACTCCCATTTTGGGAATTTTCCCTCACCTACTATCCTTAGAACATTTGCATTATCTATCTAAGATTTTGTGTGATACATCCTCTTCTAGGGTGGTGGAGGTGAGGCTCGTTGCATAGGTGCCTTTCTCTTGCCTTTGTCTTACTAGGATAGAGTTGTTGATATTTGTGGTGGGACTTGTGGTTATGACTTATGTTATTCTTGTGCCTATTCTAACACTGGTTTTTATCCTTATGGAGGCATAGATCATAAAGGTGATACTATTCATACAACTAGAGATTTCTAGCTCCACATTTATGCTTGTGCATCCAACATTGTGATGAATAATGACATTATTGTCATAGTTGGAGTTAGTAATCCATGTACCTTGATCTAGATACCATTATGGAGTTCTTTTATCGATGCATGTTACACTATATAATGCATGACATCTTGGGGTATTCTAGGGTGTGAACTAATCAAGACTAAAACCTCAATCTGCCATGTGTTTAATCTCCCTAGACACTCATAATATTGTCCCATTTTAGTCCATACTATGTTTGTGAAGGTGGTATTATGCCAAAAATTGGTAGTGACATTAACTGGTCCTAATAATTTCCACTATGTGAAACATATAAGCAATACCAAAATTTGATACAAGAATGTTTGGGAGGTACCTCTAAGTATCTTCTCAATGTTGGTGGTTAGATCTGATGTGAGAAACTTTAGTCAGTTAAAGTCTTCATGCAGGAGTACTATGTGATATGCAATATCGATAAACCCTTTTGTTACTTACTTTGTCTACTTTATGGTTTGCCAAAACCTCTTTATAATGCATTCAACTAGAATTCACACTAACATATCCTTTATGGAATCAATTGGTATTCCTCTACCTTCCCTAGTCATATACTTCTCTCTAGTGTTAGAATTAATGGGTGGAGTGGTGGACTTGTAGGTGGGAAGGGATTTTATATGGGTGGGAAGGCCTATTACTCAAGCCATGGCCTGGGGAGTGATCTAGATTGTGATATCATACGATAAATGAATAGCTCATTTATTATATCTACTTAGTAAAGTGAGAATTAGCTCATCTAATTGACCAAAATTTAGTAGTTTGAACCATATCTTAGCATTTAATCCTTGAAGGGGCTATTGAACTACTATAACTCTTAATTATGTGACTTCTTGAGGGTCTTGAGCAAAAGGTTAGCTTTGGTTGCATCAATGAAATTGAAAGGGTATGGGTCATCACATTTGGCTTGATGTAAACCTAAGACAATCCCCATTTCTTCCTTTTGTGTATTTGTGAGTGGGATCAATTATGTATCTCTCCCATCATTTTTGTTACAACTGAAGTTGAAAACTTGCTTTGATTATTTTGGTTCTAGTTTCTACTTGGTGCATAATGAGTTGTTTTGCAAGTAGAACACAAAATTCACTTGTTAGCTAAAATATGTAATATTTATGTGTTATCCATGCCCCCCTATTATATAGTTTTTAAGTGCCTAAATGTATCTTGACAACTAATTTAATTGCACTGCCTAATTACACATGAGTTTTCCTCCCCTTATTAATTCTTACTTAGTGAACTTTCATCTAAAAGTAACCATTTTATATCTATTATCTTTGATTTACCCCTTGGTAATTATTTGATGTGACGTGATGTCCTTTCATCTATCCCCTTTGTTTTATAATGATGTTTATCAATTGGCCACACAATCCACCTTGGGAAGAATACAATCAATTCAAGTGAATTGTAATTAAAAATCTTTAATGATCATTATCCATCCTTTTTATGTACTTGTCTTGTCATTAGCACCTTGTCAAACTTATTTAACGACCTCTGATAATTTGTGCTAGTTGTCTTTCCTCAAAGTTGTCTTATGACATTTGATAACACATTGTGATTGTAGCTGCTCCTTGTTCATTGTGATGTGTTGTGATATAAATATCACACTATAAAACCACTCTAACCCTATGAAAATAAATAAAACACAAAATAACATTACATAAAAACCCTAATCTACATGGTGCTCCTTGGCACCATCTCTTTTTTAGCAATAAAAGTGATAGAGACTAATGATGGTAAGGCTTAAGCCTACAACCATTAACACATCCTAGTGATATAGTTCTATGAAAATATTTTAACACATGTGTACCCTATTATGAAACATTATGAAAAATGTAGGGTCCCTTCCATTTGATTCATAACTTTCTTAGGAATGCCTTAAACCTACTATCATACAGTTATAACATCCCCACTAAGATCTACTTAGAATAATTTAATTTTTTTAAGTTAATCAACATATTATTTAATTAGAATTCACCATGATAATCTAATTAGTGATCCATCTAAAACACACTAAGTATCTTAACTATAAAATAAGTATGTAACAACTACATGTTACTGATCACTAGGATTATATAAAACAAAACATAACTGAATATAGAAAGTAATTATAGATTTCTAGTAATGGTTGTCACAAACATATAACCACTATCTTTATGGCATAATAAGTAAATAATTACATCTTATCAGGTATAATGTTTCAATAATAATAAATATAATACAATGTACAAGATATAAGGTTCCATGGAGCAAAAGTTCTCGAACTCCAGTATCTATGATAATCTCAAGTGTCATCTCCAAATAAGTACTATTATGGGGAGGGAGAGCATCATGCGATCACTTTTTCACACCAACCATAGACCATCGATATACTACATAATCCCCCATCATTGAATGGCCCTCCCTTCATAGAAGAGTAGATAGTGATGGTGTGGGAATCTAGAGAGACAAGCTACTACCTGTCTGCTGCATAATTTCTAGGAACATGAAGTGTACCATAAATAAATATTTTCTAATATGATATCACACAAAAATGTAAATCATGAACATGAAATGACAATCTCTACCTAACATTACTTTGGCCAAAATTTTCAATAGTTATTGATCTCTAGGATTAGTCAATTTCATACACACTACTTGATCAGATTACCTTCATCTAGCATTGATGATACTAGTAAGCTAGTGAAGTCCACCTCACTACTTATTTAGTACCAGCAATATGAGATTTGGTTAATATAAATAAAATCAATAGATTCATATAGATTACTTCTTACTAGCAAGCATAAAACATGCTAAACATAGGAATAATCGAAATGTATACATTGAGTCTATCAAATGTTTAAAGGAATCTTTACAATATTATTTATCACATAAATAATAAATAAATAAGTATAGTTTATAACAACTACGTATAATCTATGTTTAGACTATATAATCTAATTTTTATAAGTATATTTAAATACATAGTATATTCTATGACAAGAAACAATATCATAGTCCATCATTTTCATGTATACACTACTCAATTTCAACAACCAGTCATAATTCTCACAAAAACATAATCTTTCATTTAAACAACTTGTTATATTTTTAGTAGAGTACACTCATGTAATTATATATTCCTGACCCTAAGGATTCTATAGCTTATTTTTATCAGTTAATAATACTACATATATAATCACACCTCTATATTTTATAATATAAGTACCTAAGCCTTCATATTTATATTTTTCATATATGCGAGCACTTATACATCCTAATTATATTCATAACATGTACTATATATAAGTAATTAGATAATATATAAATAATGTATATAGATGTCATCAATAATTTTACAATTCTAACTAATGTATAATCATGAACTTCAATAGTTCAATGGTTTAGTCTAATATGTTTTTCAAGTCCAATTGGGTATTCTATTTTATTTACATATATTTTCTTCCTTATGTTCACGCTCATTGTTTCTAACAAGTGGCATAATCACATTATTCAACCACCACATTGTCAGGTGTAAGTTTATCTAAGTGAATTTTATTATAAACTAGAATTGTATAGGATAATAATTAAGAACTTAAGAATACTATGCATCTCCTCAACACATACCTTAACTTTGATCATAAATATATCTATCAATGGAACTAAATCTTAAAATAGTTCAATCACAAGATCAAATATTCTAGATTTATATATGTATTTTAAGCATCTCATCCCAATATGATTATTGTAAAGGAAGATTGTCTCAGTCCTCTATGCCACATAATATATTCATTGCCATATAGATAACACATAATGGGGTTAGTAACACACAATGTTCATTCTAATTTATAGTAGTTATAACTGATATAGATAATCAAATGATAATCAATAGTATATCAATTCACCTTAATCATAACCTCCAGATAATATAAATCTAATATTATATTAATCTATATCGATAAATTGCAGCCTGTGGATAATTAAATGATAATGATATGGAAATATGAAATTGAATAACACTTAACATCAGTTTCATTCATATATACGTATCACTGGTTTTTATCATATAGCTCACTACACTCATTCCATAATAGGTGGTTTCATATACAATAGTCTGTGATTTAGCAATACTCATATTTTTGAGTTAGATCTTAAAAATTGTGTGTCTTATGTTCTTCTATCACACATATATGCAGAAGTGGGGTGATTTCAAAAAGGTAAGATGATTTATTATAGTCAAAAGATTGAATTTCATAAGAACCAAATATCTATGCAAGGTCAGAGGATTCATATTTTCCATATTTAAAATATATACTGAATGAAATGGAGAGGGAAGAAAGAGAATCATTATAACAATGAATTGCTAAGTTTTTGGATTATATTTCAATTGTTAAACATGTCCCTAGCAAAGAGATGACTTGCTAAGCTTGACTGGGAATTTACAAAAATTTAAATGTATAGTAAACATCATTGCTAGTAAAATAAATGAACATCAGAACCAAAGTATGTAAGCGCTTCATTTAGATGTAATGTCTACTTTTATTTTATTATTATAACTAGATCATTGTATTTTATTATTATCATTATAACTATAACTAGATCATTGTATTTTTCTATAAAGAGAGCTTGTATTTTTTTTATTTTTTTTCATATATGTAATTAGATCGTTGTATATATTTAAAAAGTTCATCATGCTTTGTAGAGATTAAAACACACAAATTCACACAAATTTTAATGACATCACCTACCTTCCCTCACTATTTTTCTCCTTTTCTTCAAATGTTGCCTTATCTTCTCCACTCCGTACTCTTATATGCTCTTATATCCTCTTCCTTCTCCAATTGCACCCCACTTTATCTTTTCTTTCCTTCTTCTCTTCTTATCTTTCTTTACACCACCCACTCTACCTTTTTCCTTTTTGGAATGAATTATTTCTTTTCTATTTTTTAAAACACTTTTCATTCTTTTCTTTCATGTAAAATCTTTGCTTTTTCCATTTTTTTATTTTTTTCTTTTCCCTAAATATATATTTTATTATTCGCTTTTGGTATTTATGTATTTTTCTAAGTATAATAAAATACAATTACATTATTTCACAATTATAATACAATATAATCCAATTGATGTAGTTATTTTATTTCTTAATTATAAAAATATATTACAATATATTTTACTCATTATATTACTATATATTACAATTGTTTAATTCACTACTAACTTAGTAAAGGTAAACATTATCAATATGACTAATGTAAGTCAATTGTATTCCTTGCAATAGTAATTGGGTGTTTTATAAATATCATAAAGATAACTAGCTTATGTTCTAAAACATTCTAAAGTCATGAGAGTTAGTCTACATATGGTAGTACCAAATTCTTATTCACACAAATTTACATTTTTGACAACATTAATAATCATGAATACAATAACACAACATAAACACACAGTACCATTCACAATGCAATCACATGATATTAATTCACCTAAACATAAATCTTAACTAACACACACACACACACACACACACACACACACACACACACAAATGTAGATAACATAAAGAATGTACTAATGCTAATAAGTCAAATAATGCATATAACATGTACTATCCAATGTGTCATGTGTGTGGGTTCTATTCAGTCCTCTATTGTCCCTCAACACCTCCATATATGTCACCATCTTCGATGATGCTCGCCCTATATCATATTCTAAGGGATGAATCTCTCATGCATCCAACTCATGACAAAAAGATAGTTAGTCCATAACATCATGACATATATATCATAAAATACTATTGAAATGATAAATCAACATGATCAAAATGTAAATAATATATAATACAACTAAATCATAGCAATGCAATCATGAAATCAAATTAACATACATCTATCCCATAATAGCATATGACTTATATCTTAACCAAATAATAATCAAATTACCAGCTATAAATATTCATGGATAATCAAGTAAGTTTGCTTAGCGAGGAATTGGGATGTGACAATAATAGTATCGCTTGGTTTGGTTGAAAAGGCTTAAATTCTAGGTATCAATCATGCCATGCCTTCTAAATTAGCTTGTGAATTTCTTGCATCCATTGTTCCTTTTGTCAAATTTATTCAATTCTAACTAAGTCCTTTAATCTTTGCCTTAGATAATCTTGGTCACCTAGCCTCATAACCATTGCAATGCATAAACTTAGAATAATGTACTCCATAGGCATTACTACTTCAAGACCATAGATAAGCTGAAAAAAGTGCAACCTATAACATGCTTGTAATGTGTTTTGTATACCCAAATAATCATAGGAATGAAATATTCCCAATCATCCCTTTTCACGTTACATATATTTGTTAACATTTTTCCCAATATTTTGTTTGATGCTTCAGCTTGTCCATTCGCTTGAAGGTGATAAGCTATACTCTTGTAGTGTGAGATCATAAAATCCTTAGTGAGAGTCTTGATGGTGTTATTGAGGAAATGCATTCCTCTATCACTGACCATCTTGATTGGGTATCTGAATCTTGTAATAATGTTTTCATATAAAAATTTGGTAGTGTCTTTTAAATCATAACTTGGAGTTATAGTAGATTCTACCAATTTGGTGAAAAAATATGATGTAGTAATAATGTTTGTGCATGAATTCATTTGTTTGGGGGACTTATAGGTTTGAAAAAATCATTTCCACACTATTTAAATGGTTGTTCTACAAGCATTGGCACCAAGGGCATCTCATCTCTTTGAATTGGCTTTCCCATCTACTGACACACATCATAATGTTTGGTGACTCTATGTGCATATTGAAACAAATTTGACCACCATAGGCCACTCTGTAATAGTTTTTTAGTAGTGGATTCACCTAAAAAGTAACCCCCTACAATTCCCTAATGCACTTCTTGAAGAAGCAATGGATCATTCATGTTCTAATGCTACTCGACATAACTCATCATATTTTTCAATTTCATATAGAATGCCATTGATGAGACTATATGGGATAGCTCAAGTGATCATTTGTTGTTTATCCCTTTTTATATAATGCGTAGGTAAAGTACATACTCCAAAATTTTTGTAATGTCTTCCATATTATCTAGGATTATAGGAGCCCTAAATCAGTGTGTATCTAGGGACTAATCCTCTATTTATTTTTTCTCTTAACCATTTTTCAGCCTACTCAAATGATCTAATCTCACATTTGTTCATCCTAGATTTATAGTTATCCTAAATTAAAACTCTTGAAACAACATAAGCCACTTAGATATCCATACTCATAGCATTGGCTTATTCACCAGGTATCGTAATGCATAGTGGTCAATGAAAATTTAAAATAGTGTGTTCAATAGATAGTGTCAAAACTTTTGAAAATGCAAATACTAGAGTTGCATCCTCTCTTTCAGTGGTGGTATAATTATTTTTGGATGCTAAAAACTTTCTACTAGAAAAATGTCTAGGGTGAACCAACCCACCCTCATCTAGTTATGATAAGACAAATCCTAATGTAATACCAAAATAATCCACATGCACGTGAAATGGATTCATTTAATTAAAAAAAAATGGGTGTTATTACCAACCTTTGTTTGAGTTTAATAAATGTTTCTTGGCATTATGATGTCCACTCAAATCTTGTATCCTTGTGTAATAGTTTTTCCATTGGTAACGATATGACTATGGAACCTTTGATAAATTTTCTGTAGTATCTCATATGACTAAGAAAGGTATGCACTTCCATAGAGTTAGATGAGGGTGATATCCCTAGTATTACAAAAATCTTAGCTTAGTCTACCAAGATGTCATCACTACATACAACATGGCCCAAGAGAACACCAAATGGTGTGAAAAATAAGCATTTCTTTAAATTCAGAGCAATACACAAAGCTTGACACCATTTTAACATTAGTCATAGTTTTGATAGATTCTCTTTAAATAGAGAAAAGGAAACCCAGTCATCTAAATATATCTCCAAGAAAACATGAATGAAATCTTTGAATGTAGTTACTACAGCTCTAGATAAAATTGTTGGTGTATTATTCAACCCAAAATGCATTACCTTGTATACAAACAATCCCCATTCAATTACAAAAGTAGTTTTAGCTTGGTCATCTTTATGATTGGAATCTGATGGTGTATACACATAATATTTTCAAAAATTTATTGATTACTGATACTTTGTATCTTATAGGAACCTATAGAGTTACAATCTCTCTAAGTGCATGCCTTAAGAGGTACACTGGGAAAGGGGTGAGCAGACCATCGATGCTTCATAAGATTGTTTTCCCTTTTTCCACTTGCCATCTACATACCCATCTCCTAAAAACATTAACCCTAATATTATTCTTCTTAATCCTACCCATTCCAATGATTTTCCTCTTTCCATCTTCCTTTTCTTGCCTTAATTCCCTTTTTGATTATCAGTTGAACTAGGTCAACCATGGCCAACCCTATACAGTTTAGGATATTTTTCACTTTTTAGGTTTGTTAGCCTTTAATTTGACCTAACTAAAACTTAGTGAAGTATCCTAAAAAATAAACTAGGTCGACCATGGCTGACCTTGTATAGCTGACATTTTTAGGATGATTTAGGGCAAGATCCGCCTATATATACAAGTTCATTTCTAACCATTTGAAGATAGAGAAGTGAAGAATAATAAGTGTGAATAAACATCTACTTATTAACCTTTCTACTTGAGAAATAAATCTTAGGATTCCATAATTCCTTTGGGGATACATATCTTGTCTTATAGAGAAGTCTTCTGGATGCATAGATAGGTTGTGTAGCCTAGAGCTGATTTATCTTTGTTATCCTTACATACCCCAATAATCTCTTGTGAATCACCTTATCCAAGGGATATATTGAGGCTCGATGGGTTCATCTTTAAGGTAATTATTCCTAACTTCATTTCTCCTTTGTAAGAGTAGATTGATAACGTAGATGTACTTCTCTCTACCATGCATTAGTATCCTATATACATTGACATGAGTATATGTCTTCTATGCATGTTTAGTTTAATTGTTTATTTTATTTATAACCCCCACTTTATGCCACAAAATTTTATGAGAACTATATTAGATTTACTTTCTTGTTTATTAGCATAGGTGAAATATCAAACCTTAGGACTCTTTTAGGGTTGTTGCATGATTGTGTTAAATTGTAGGTTTTAGAACCCTACCTCACATATTGTATTATGATAAGTGATCCCCTAATAAATGTTAGTGGATCCCCATATTGGTCATACTCTCGCTTAACAAATTTATCCCCAATTGGAAGTGTAGGTATGATCTATCTTCTTTGAACTAGGATTGATTTATAGACATGATGCATTTTTTATTACATACATTCTGGTGAACCTGACGTGAAATTAACCCTTGAAGGATTTATTTCACTTTATATCATTATTTTTAGTATTATTTTTATCATATATCTATCATATTGGATCAACTCTGTCGACCCAGTTCTAATCTCTATGTGTAGGTTTTCAAGAATAGGCAATTAGTGATGAAATTATCCAAGATCTAACTGATAGAATCAAACACACAAACTATAAATATAAATAAAATAGAAGCAAAACTTTGTTGTGGAGACTAAATTCAAAATAAAGTAGAATTATAATAATATTACATTCATAAATCATTAAAAAATAGCTTATATGAGAGGCGTATTTATAGATACAATGGAGGCATAGAGCCAAGACATTTGGCAATGTGAACACAAGACTTTTTCCAAATGGTTTGTGTGTTCCATATGTCAATATTGGTGGGTAAAGGTATGCTTACCCACCAATTTAACTATATTTTTCCCATTTACATGTGCACATTAATTACCTCATTTATGACACCTAAGTGACCTCAAAATAACACCTAAGCAAGATAAACACATCTGTAGGAATAAACCATAATAATAAATATAAGGAAAATAATATCTTACACTAACACCCCCCCTTAATCATAGCTTAAGTGGGAAAAAAAATTGGGTCCTGACAACATGACCTAATGAGGTACCTAAGTACAATGCAACTCTCACAAAGTGGAGGAAAAGGAGAAAATCCATAGGCAAAAACTCCCCCCAAAAAGAGAGAAAAGAAGAAGAGGACTAAAAGGCCTCCACTAAAGATGATGTTGATGCATCTTGTACCTCAATAAGAGCATGCAAGTGAATATACTTACTCTCAGTGAAGGGTTTGGAGAAGATATCAACTATATACTCTATAGTCTAGCAAAATTTAAGATCAATGACCTATCCATGAATGAGTTCTCGAATGAAGTGTATACGAATCTCAATGTGCTTGGTATGTTGATGTTGGGCCGAATTCTTATAAATCTAGATGGTGCTTTGGTTATCATAAAAGATGATTATGGGTTGCTTAAACTATATACCAAAATTAGTAAGAATCCCTTAAATCCAAATAGATTCAGTAGCATCATTGATAGCCCCTCTATATTGAACCTTAGTAGATGATAAAGTAATAGCATTCTACTTCTTGCTAGACCAACTAATTAATCTTGAACCAAGTGAAAAACTATATCCTAAAGTAGACTTGTGATGTTGAATATCACTAGCCCAGTCTAAATCTATGTATCCAATCAAGTCAATATCAATGCCTACTCCATAGTGAATCCCAAAATTATGAGTACCCAGAATGTAGTGGAGAATCCATTTGGATACTTTTCAATGTAGCTCATGCAGTGTCTGCATAAACCTAGAGACCATGCCCATTGCATATGAAATATCAGGTCTAGTTTGAGTCAGATAGATGAGGCTACCAACTATTTATTGATACAAGGTAACATCAACCAATGGAGAAGAACACTCAGCCTCAAGTTTAAATCCAAAAAGAAAGGGAGTAAGAGTTAGCTTACAAGTATCCATGTGAAATTGTGTAAGCAAATCAAGAGCATCCTTAGATTTTGCAATGGTAATCCCTGAGTGAGACTGAAATCTCAATACCAAGGAAGTAATGTAATAAACCGAAGTCAGTCATGGAGAATCTATCATGTAAATTATTTTTCACTACTACAATAGAGGATGAATAACTCCCTATGATCAATAGGTCATCCACATATAGAACTATAATCAAGAATGAATAATTCTGCCACAAGATGTAGACATTCAGATCAAATTACATCTAGTGAACCCAACTATGAGAAGAAATGAATCCATCTTGGCATACCAAGCCTGAGGGGCTTGTTTGAGGCCATAGATGGATTTTCAAAGTTTACACACTAAGGAATAATCTTCCACTAAACATTTTGGCTGATCCATATATATCTCCTCCTCAAGATCATCATGAAGAAAGTCACTCTTCGCATCCATCTGATGAACATCCTAATGATAACCTACAACAATGGAAAGAGTGAGTTGAATAGAATTCATTTTATCTACTGGAGAAAATGTTTTAGTAAAGTCTATACCAGGAACTTGTGAAAATCCTTTTGCTACCAATCATTCTTTAAACTTATCCACCAACCCATCTACTACAATTTTTTTTGATAGATCCACCTACATCGAACAAGTTTCCTTCCCTTAAGAAGGGGTACTAGATCCCAAGTGTGGTTCCTAATTAAGGAACTATACTCTTCATGCATAGTTTTATCTCACTAAAGAATACTATATGATTCATGAAATGATTATGAATTAGAATCATAAGCAATGAAAACATGTGGAACACCCTAAAATTATGAACAAGTCCATCTAACATCTGATGGATCCCCAACCCAATCACCTGCACTCTATAGAGTCTGTCTAACCCAAAGAGGACCCAAATTCAGACAATCAAGAGGAGATTATTCAACTTCAAAAATATGATTATGAATGGAATGAGGTGAATCTCTATCACCATCCTTATCATCTGAACTAGAAGAAGAATCTTCATCAATAAGTATCTAATCTGGATGATCTAAATCATCTGAATTGTCATCATATCCTAGAGAGTTCAAAGAGAAGGGAAAAGTATCATGTGTGGATTCTGTTGGACCCTCTTGAAAGTGTACACTCCTCTCAATGAACAACCCATGTGTGGTAGGATGAAGAATCCTATATCCCTTAACACCTTTTGTATACCCAACAAATATACAAGTCCTAATCTAATGTTCTATGGCCTTATATTTCTTCTTAGGAATGTGAGCCATAGCTTGAGATCCAAATACCCTGAAGTGCTTAACTTTAGGTTTTTAATTGCTTCAAGATTAAAAAGGAGTGATCCATTTAAATGCTTTATGAGGAACATGATTTTGGATATAGCAAGCACAATTAATGTCTTCTGCCCAATATTGTGGTGTAAGTGATTTGGAGTGTATCATATAGTTTGTCATTTCCTTCAAAGATCTATTCTTACATTCTGCAACACCATTATATTTATGACTATATGGAACTATTTATTATAGATCAATCCCTTTTGAAGTATATAATTTCTAAAAGTGATGACTAACATACTCACCACCATTATCAATGCACAAAATTCTAATGGTTTTCTCTAACTATTTCTCAAAAAGAGCCTTGAAATCCTTAAAATGGTCAAAGACCTCAGACTTTTATTGAAAAAATATACCCAATTATACCTATATAAGTCATCTATGAAGGTAAGTATTTACCTAGCCCTATTGAATGAAGGCTTTGGAAATGGTCTAGAAACATCACTGTGAATTAGCTTCAAATTTTGAGTGGCTCTCCATGATTTGCCTTTGTCATATTTCTCTTTAGGATGTTTACCAAGCATGCAACCTTCACAAACACCATCAAAAAATAAACTTGAGGCAAGCCTATTACCATATCTTATTGACTAAGTTGTTCCAAGTAGCTATAGTTTAGATGGCCAAATCGCTCATGCCATAGTTTGCTCACTCCATCAAAATGAGTGAGTAATATAGTAGAAGGGTAATCAAGAGAAAAATTTAAGGTGTACAACCTTGATTGGTGATTTGCTTTCCCAATGGCCACTATAGTATTACTATCTAGCTCTTTAATGACAACAAAATCTAGAGTAAACTCAACTTTCTTGCCTGATCCAATGTGGGTGATTTGATAAACAAATAAGAGATTAGTTGACAGTGATATAACATAAGACATTTTAAAATGTTCCATCTTTAACTTCAGCAGATACTTTTCCACAAACTTCAATGGAAGTATCATCACCTATTAGAATAGATTGCATAAAACATGACTCTAAGGATGAGAACAAGTCTTGTGAAGAAGTCATGTGATATGAGGCACCAGAATCAATCACCCATGTGGATGGATAAGATGCAACCACAACAAAGGCCTTACCCTTGCCTTTCCCCTTACTATTTTTTTTTCCTTAGAAGACTCCTATGCTAATGAGGTTGATTTGACTGTATCAAGGACATTGATGTTGTTTTTCTCAAGCATCTTTGTTTAATGATCAATCTATTTTTTCATACATTTTATTTCATCATGCCCAGTTCTCTTACAATAGGCACATGTGATCCTCTCTTTGTTGGATTTCCCACCTGAAGAGGACTCATATGATACCTTTGGCTTAATATCCAATTTATGACCCTTTCATTTCTCTTAGTCCTTTTTTTTTTCTTCTCTTTATTTATCGAAGTCTTTGGTTTGTCTTGACTCAACAAAGCATGTGATTTAGAGGAATTCAAAGTACCCATTTGGATGAGTTTGTCTTTCTCCCTAGTTAATTATTTGGCAAAATAATCTAAGGATGGCATACTCCATGCAATTCCTAGGGCACATTTCAAAGCATGAAAGGTAGAGACAAAAATTGAGTAGTTAGGACCTAACTTGGAAAGAATAAAGAGGATCAATTGTTCATCTTTTTTTTCTATACCACACAATTTTAATTGAAACCTAAGTGATTAAGTTTAGTGAAAAAGTCTTCTATAGTGTCAAATTTTCCTAGACTCAAATTAATGAGCTCATTCTCTAGCTCATGACCCCTCATTACATTCTACTTCCCAAAGAGTTGTTCCAAAGTGTTCCAAATCTCATGTGGTGATTTAGTAGATTCAATGTAAAATATTAAGTCAAGAGAAATAAAAAAACACAAAATACTATATGCTTCTTATTATACCACTTAATTTTATCAACACTAAGTTCTGGTTCAGCTTCCATATTCATGGTTATCCTATGTAAACCTCTGCTTCTTAGAAAAAATTGTACTTTATATTTTTAGTCATTATAATTAAATAGAGTGAGAAGTGGAACAAAATTCTGATCCATGATGTAGTGTAAGCAAAAACTAAATCAGCAATAGAGAAGGCAAGACACTCAATAACCCTCCCCAAAACTATCAAAAAGAAGTCCCGCAATTTACAAAAATTTAACACTTTATGTTTTAGTGCATATACAATCAGCACTTTAGGGTGCATATAATTGGCACTTTATGTTTTAGTGCATATACAATGGGCATGAAATTTTTACATAATAAATTCCAAAAAATCTTTAAGATATCATTTAGGGCCAAAGACAATCGTAAACATGAGTATAAAGTTGATTCATGAAGTTTCAACTCATGTAAGAAGGACAAATGATGCATATAGTGTAAATACGGTACTACACAGTAGATCTACATTTAGATATAATGAATTATCAATACAGATCTACACAATAAACCATAAAGATATAGTCAATGTTGTTAAAGTACATGGTTTAGTGGAGTGTTCACCATCACACAATACACACAACAACAAGATGACTATTCAAGATTGTTGAATGTTTAGTAAAATGCAGTATTTACTATCATGCAATACACATAGCAATAAAGTGGTTGGCATAGAAATGACTGAAATCTTTACATTAAAGGTGTAAACAACAACGCATGCTCATAAAAAATGGATATCAGACTCAGTCGAGAATGCATCCACAAATGAGCAATCTATGCAATGATTACATAAGTGACAGTGATATATCACAAAGAATGGGCATTAGGCTCAACCAAAAAAATGTCCATGAGGAGAACAAGAGTTTTAAATTGTGAGTTAAGCAAAGGAGAGGAGAAATTTTGTTTTTCTTGTGAGGGGGTTTGACCACCTACCAAAATCGGACCTCACCCTTCGTGAAATAGAAGTAATATTAAAAAATAATTAAAAAAACTCCTTACAATATGATTTCCCATAATAATATTATTTTTATAAAAATAATTAAAAAAAACTCCTTAAAACTTCATCATAAAAAAATTTAATTTTGTAATTTTTTGAATAGTATCATAGTCAGTAAAACTATGATAACTTTCACAATTCTTAACAAAATTATGAATTTTAAAATTATCCAAAAAGAGGAAATAAAGGTGCATTGAAACTAGAAAAAATTAAGATTAATTTTTTACCATTTAATCACAATCGAAAAAATACCAGTCATTTTTCTTTAAAAAAATGGATTTGCAAAATAACTTGTAAATCTTGCCTCCTTATAAAAAAATGATTTTGTATACTATTGAACCAGCTTGAATCCTCATTTCAGATCTATAAAAGGTTAATTATATGTCCAATACAATTGAAATAATTATAAATACTGATGAATTTCACCAATTAGAGAAGAAAGGACTGTAGATGATACACACAGATCTACAGGTTTCTCTTTTACAATCTTAATTCAAATACAAACTCAAAAAACTACTTAAGATTTCAAGAAATTAAAAAAAATAGTGTTCATTACTAAAAATGAGCTCTGATACCATGATGAAATTTTCCAAGATCCAACTGATAGAATCAAACACATGAACTACAAATAAAAAGCAAATAGAAGTAGAACTTCATTGTTGAGACTAAAATCAAAATAGAGTAGAATTATAATGGAGACATAGAGCCAATGGAGACATAAATACAAGACATAGGTACAATGGAGACATAGAGCCAAGACATTTGGTAATGTAAACACAAGACTTTTAACAAATGGTTTGTGTGTTCCATATGTCAATATTGGTGGGTAAGGGTATCCTTACCCACCAATTTGACTATATTTTTCCCATGTGCATGTGAACCTTAATTACCTCATTTATGACACCTAAGTGACCTCAAAATAACACCTAAGCAACATAAACACACATGTAATATTAATCCATAATAATAAATATAAGGAAAATAATATCTTACACTAAGAATTAGATCAACTCAGATGACCTAATATAGGTTTCCAGACTTCCAAACTTCTAGTTTAGGATACTAGTTTGATCTAGTCAACCCTGTACACTTTTAGGCATCCAAAAAACATACTAGGTAGACCCTAGTTGACCTTACACATTTTAATACTTTTGCAATAGGTCCTTGCATAGCTTGATCGACCTAGTCAACCTAGTTAGCAGGTTTTACCAGCATTCTTGAAAGTTCTTGATCATCAATCTTCATTATTTACATCTCTGATCCACCAAGGTTCCTTTTTATCTCTATTTCTCTTTCTTTTACCTATTTTTCCATTCATAGTTTTTAGTCTTTAAAATTACCCCTGTATAGTCAATTAGATTGACCATGTTGACCCAATTCTGTGTTTTGTGTACTGTCTAAAATAACTAGGTCAACCCTAATTAACTTTGTACATTTTTATACCTTGCTTCCATAGTACAATTTTGACCATGTTGACCTTGTTTTGTATTTTGTGCATATAGTGTCAACACTATACCTTGTTTCAAGTTAGAATTAATCTTTATATGTTAGTAATTAGTTCACACTTTCTTTTCTTATTGCTTACATGCTTAGAATAGTTCACATAGTCTAATTAAGGGGTTTTTAATTAAATATTAGTTTCACTATTTATATTTTATGCACACACATCCAAATCACATATTCTAAACAAGCACTTTAACATTTATCTACCCAAGGCTAACCTACTTATATTTTATCACCAAGGGGGAAGTCGAATTGATACTCTAGTCAAGTATAAAACATGGTTAATGGCATATTCTAGCTAAGCATCTGACACCCTTATTGTTATAGTGTGTGAAGTGAGAGGATAGGCCCCAATACCAAGCTTGTATTATTATGACAATAGTCCCTTTTAGCTCAAACTACTTGAAACCATCCTTAGATTGTTATGTAGTTCCTTGTTTACAGCCAACTTCCCATCACATTTAAAATCATTCCTTAATAATCTAATAAAACATCTTAGGTTGACTAACTAGTTAGCTCTTTAATTTTTAAGTTAATTGCTTGTTCTTTCTCAATTATGTGTGTAAAAACTTGCATTATCCAATGTTAGTGCAAGGTTTTGTATTTTTTACTTCAATTACATTGGCCAACATTGATCCAATTGACTATTTGTTTCTCTTCAATTCTTACTTTCCTATATAAACTACAAAAATTATCTTATTTTAGTTTATAAATTGTTATCTTTATTTTCTTTTTCCCTGCCTATTATACTAAGTTGACCTAATTGACCCTATACCTTTTTTAGCCCTTATGTACTATACTGGATCAACCCAGTCGACCATGTACTATCAGTAACCTCTTTTACCTCTTTTTCCAATCTCTATGCACTATATCGGATCGACCCAGTCAGCCGTATATATTTTTGCAATCCCTATTTTTGTGTTAGGTTAAGCCAATCGACCCTATACTATTTTATTCACTTCTTGATTATTTGCTTTCTCATCTTGATTCCTTTCCCTTCATCATGAAATTTATATTTAATAGTGATATTGAATTGTTGTCAATAGACATGATGAATCTTACCAATCCTCATAGGGTCTCCCATAGACAGAGTAAGGCTCCTCTATTAGATGCTAGTAATGTTCATATTTCCACATGCACAATGAACTATGGGACCCCTCCTAATACCTCTTCACAACATAATCCTGTTTTCTCACTAGAAGATTAACCTAAGTTAGAGTATACTCACAAAATGCTTTTCTTTATCGCTAAATTTCCTCAACATCAAGGAAAGGATCCTTCTACCATTTACAATCTTATGATTAGTGGTCAAGTTGAAGAGCCTCATTCACCTACTCCTACATTCTCAACTAGATTTATGGGTACCACTTTCTTTGATTCTCAACCTCTTCCTTCCCTTCTCAAACCATGACCTCTTCTTCTTTAATTTTTTCCACCTTTATGCCTAGTATCTCCACTAACATGGTAGGTTCTACATCTAGTGGGACTCTCTTGAGATCCACTATCCTTAGTCCATCTACTAGTTCTTCATTTTCTACCCAAGGCAATCATGGTTCTAGTGCTTCTTCCTCTCAACCCTTCACTAGTCTATCTTTTGCTACACAAGCAAATTTTACCACTAGTGCATCTCACTCTTATAGTTTTTCTCAAGCTCCTATCAACACCAATAGTGCTACCCAAGCCACTAATGCCAACACTAATGTTAATCAAACACTTCAAATTTTATTGCAAACTCTCAATAAAATGAATACATTTCAAGCTCATAACACAAATCAAATGATGAGAATGCAAAACCACCTTCTCCACCTTCAATCCCATTCACAACCAATGGCTTGGGGCACATATAACCAGAATATTCCCCCTCCTCCTCCTTGAGATTCTAAAGGCAATCTCATTCCTCAACCTCCTTTTATCAAGAAAACCATTAATCATCTTCAAAATAAATATCTCACAACTCAAATTACTAACATTGACATAGGAGATATAACACCTACAATTTATTATAATGGATCAACCAATCCTACCCTTCATCTTAAGATATTTGCAAATCTTTATAAGGATTAGGTCAAATTAAACACCTTTTTTGCTACCAATCTCCTCACTAAAACCCTCAAAAGTGATGACTTGGATTGGTATAATTAACTTAGACCACATTCCATTACTAGTTTGGAGGATTTAGTGAATGCTTTAGTGCAAGAATTCCAAACTAGTGATCTTCCCAAAAACACTTTGGCCCATTTCATTAATTGTAAATAAAAAAAAATGAAATTGCTTAAGCCTTTATTAAAATATGGAAGACTTTATCAAACAAATATGAACATAACATGGTTGATGACAATCTTTTCCATCTCTTTACCAATGCCCTTTTTCCTAAATTAAAATATCAAATCCACATTCTCTCTTCACATACTTTAGAGGAGGTTATTGACCAAGTTAAACATCAAGATTTCCTAATGCATCAATTCAATCCACCCCAACCTTCTGTGGGTCCTCATATCTTACTAAATAATAAAAACCATAATATTACCAATGATGGTGTTATCGATTCTTATGACACCATTCACAATGTTTAAGTTGTCATTCTTAACCAATCTTCAAAACTAGCTCCCCCTTCTCAATAATATACTAATCCCCATTTATCTTCACCAAACAACATCAACGTTCACAAACCTCTATCCTCAATTGCATTTATTAAACATCTACCTAGGCTTCTTCTATGATAACTTTACCCTACTCATCCTATGAAATCTCGATATGATCCTAACAAGTTTTTTTGGTTGCATGCTAGTTGGGGTCATTCTCATGAGACCTGTAGACAACTTCATACTTTAGCTATGTATTTTATTCTTGGACCTAATTTTGATCATGATTATATCATTATAAAGTGTCAACAATCTTATGAAATTGCTTTCAAGGATTATAAAACACATGACAAATCTCAAGCCTTGAATCAATCAAATGCTCATTTAGCTATCTATAAAGACCTCTTCCTAATCACCAACTGATTCAAGACACCCAAGATAAGCCCACCCCTTCCACCAAAAATGTAGACATTATTTTTGAACCAACTTTTTAATAAAATGTGGTTATCATGATTAATATGCAAAGGGTGGTTACCTTCATTGATTCATAGCCTATCTACAATCTATCTAGAACATATCATGTTATCTAGGATTCTTCTCCAAATCATTTAAATGAGTTGGGGAAAGATGATAATATTAATTTTGATGATCCAATTTATGATTCTCCCTTGGATAACACTTCCCATTCTATTTCTACCACCCTTTCATCATCTTCCAATACTAATGATCACCAAATTTCTACTAACACTTCTTATTCCAATTCTCCAAAGCAACTTGAACCAACTACTTAATCATCTCAACACGATTTACAACCTTATTCCAAATCTTATTCTCATTATTATCAATAAAAGTTACAATATACTTCAGTTCCTCCTTCCAAATACCTCCTTAACCATTACACACCTATATCTAATAACCTCCTTATGAGCTATGATGACTGGGATCCCATTACGGAGATCACTAATCTCCCATCCCAAATTCCATTCCTTGAGATTATGAGGACTTATCCCTATCATATAAACCATTCCACGTAGCTATTATTCAAGATGAATGTCCCTCATCCTCACCTAGTAGGATGAGAAGTAACTTTATTTGGTTTTGAAGATAGTATTTTACAATAATGTGAAGAGATGTCTATCAACATTGATGAAACTATAGACATTTCTCTTTCCTTAAAGTTTCCCATAGATTCTATGATTCTCAATGAGATTTTGCTTCATGCAGATGATCCTTCCTTATTAATTATCATCCAAATAGGCAATATCCAAGTTAATAATGCATTGATTGATGAGGGTAATGGCACTTAAATTACCTATCTAAAATTCATTAAGACTCTTAGGTGTTCAGAATGTAATCTCAAGTCTACATGCAGCACATACCAAGGATATGATAGAAGGCACATGCCTCTTCTAGGTTGTGTGTGGGTTCAAATTACCATCCCACCTATCACTTTATGTGTGAAGGTGATGATCTTTAACTTCCCTATTTCTTTTAACATCTTTTTTGGTAGGCCATGGAATCACCACATGAGAGTTGTTGGTTTTTCTATTTGCCAATGCATTAAATTCCATCATAATGGATACATTTACAAGATTTAAGGTGATACTAACCCTTGGAATTTCAAACATTTCCAAGATTTTTGTGTCTTCAAGATTCTTACTATTAAACCTTTAATAAGCATTCCATTCTGTTAGTCACAACATCTCAAATTTCTTGTTAACTCAACTCGAGGTTATACTGGGCATCCCAAGCTCATTGGTAAAATTCCTCCTAATGAGATTAAATTAAAATTCAAAACTTCTGATCTCTCACCTCATCTCATCTCTTAGCTTCCTACTTCCTTGAAACCTCGCTCTTGCAAACCTCCTTGTGATGACATTCTTGTAGTCTTAACCAAAACTAGGCATTCAATTCACCATAATTCATCAGATGATAAGGTTATCCCTACCTATGTCATTGATATTCACACCCTAGATTATGATTATGGTTACTCCTTAGATGATCTATTATTAGGTGGTCTTATATAGGCCCATGATGTCAAGATTGTCTAGTATCATTCTTCTTTACTTGAGTCTTTTTGTGCATCTCATCATTTTCCTTCACTTATAGTTCTTGATTTTTGTATTTTCCCCTTTATCATAGGGTAGATATGGAAGCAACACCTTCAATTTCTAAGGAGACATGTAAGACTATGCTCATAGATCATGCTATGACCAGGCCTTACCACTTTTCTAAGTACCCTAACCCTCGTAACTGGTTTACCCCTGAGGTTAGTGTAACTCTCCTTAGACCTTTTGTAGATTCCACTCCTACCTCAATAGACCCTTACATAGTTGAGCCTCTTTTTACTCTTGCTATAATTGATCCTTTCTTGCTCCTACTATCAGTGAGCATACCTTTGTTCTTGATTCCATTGCTCCTTCTATTGATCTTAGTTCTATTCCTTCCCCATCGTCACCCTCACTTAGTGATGGTTTATTTTCATTGCTTAATATGGATCCTCTACCCACTAAATGGGATAATGAGTGTTCTCCAACTTCTTTTACTCCTATTTTACCTCCTTCCATGAGTGATTCTACTAAAACCACTCACAAGTGTATTTGTTGCTTCCATGGGATAGATAACCATTCTTCTATCCATTATCATAATTTATGATAATATATTGATACCTTGTGTCCTTCTTCCCCATCATTAGATAAGTCCATACCTCTCTCGAAGGTACTTTCTGAATATCTATCCAAGTATGGTGAGGTATATTTTTTATGGCATCTATGTGGCACCTATCATACCGATCATTTATGCATCCTTCAACATCTTAATGATCACCTTATAGCCATTCCCATACCTTCTACCACTCCTCCCATAGGTCATTCCCATAAGAAGGATCCTCCTTCTTCTCCCATAGTTCTACCTCTTGTGGTCCCTTTACCATTTTTTTTGCTTTCACCCGTGGACCTTTCATCACCCATGGACCTTCCATCACCCATGGATCCTTCTCCACTGGTGATTCCTACATCTCCCTTAGAGCCTACTCCCACACATTCTCCTAACTATCCCTTGCCTAATTTCCCTCTGTAGCATGATCCTTTGAGCATTTTTACTTTTTCTATGGAGGAGATTAGAAAATAAGTATTTTCCTAGTATTTATTAAATATTGATGAGACATTAGCATCTATTCATCTCCAACTTCATAAATATTTATCTAATGTATTGGATAATGTGTGTGGATAGTTTTATGAGTATTTATGAGCACATGCATGGTGTTTTCACATTTCATTTGGGTTGGATGTGTTCTCTAATATTATCTTTATCTATCTATTGTATCATTTGACATTATATCAAATTTTTCCTTATCATATATGATGATTTCTTACATGTTGTACTATATCTTGATTATCTTATCATTTATATTTTTCATATGATTGTCTTTCTTTATCATTATTTTCTCTCTTTTGCTTGAATTTTTCTCAAAACTCTTTTCTTTCCTCTTTATGATTATTTGATTTCTTATCTCCATTTTTCATAATTAATTATCATTATGACTTGGTTATCCAAACCCTATTCCCTTTGGTTCTTGTATCCTTTTACCTGGTGATCAGTTAACAAAAAATCCTACTCATTACCATATCCTTACACCGATCCACCTTTTTTATCTAATTTTTCCATTCTTCCTTTTCTATAAACTAAGCATATACACAGTTGATACTTGAGATCACATGCTAGTTCATTATCAAGCCTAAGTGTCCTAGTCAGTCTTTGTCTTTGGTTATTTATTTTCCTTTAGCCTTAGCCTGCAACTCATTTTTGTGTATCACTACATCTCACACGATTGGTCATTCTAAGTCCGTATGGAGGAGGAATCTTAAAACTCCATAAAATGTTAAAATCTAAATAATTTAAACAAAAGGCAATGATATCAAAGGGAAAAATTATTCTTAAATGTCAAATCACACTAAAAGACATGATTTAAAGCGCATCTCTTTCTTCTAGTCAAAGTTCAAACTTCAGAGTTAGCCTCATGATAGAGTTGAGGTCCTTTGGGGTGTGGTAGGCTAATAAATTAGAAGAGGAGAATAAAAAAATCTTTTAGTGCTACCTACTTTCTCATGCAAGTACCCAATATTCACAGTAGATCAACGACTTTGTAAGGGGTCCTAAAGAATAGGGAACACATTTTGGGAAGGTAGGCCCATTTTCTTTTTCTTATACCATTCTACCTTCATTAGTTGATCTTAGTATCATGCCTCTTTTCCTACAAAGTCTTGTGTCTATAGTGAATAGGTTTCCTTTGTACATAGATGACCACTAATCACTTAGTGTCTTCTGATGTCCTTAGTTTGCCTCATATTTCCTAAGGTATTCTCATAACATGCCTAAGTCTTGCTTTTTACACTCCCTTATTCATTCCCTATATCCCTCATATTTCCTCTTGAGAAATATTATTTTGTCTACTGATCACTCCCCTTGGGATGTCATTTGTGAGTTTCATTGTAAGACTGTGAATAGGACCCAACCATCCTCACAAATTACCATCTTTTTCCTTCTTACTACCTATATATTTGATTACCTTATTTTTCTTATTTATTCCACCCTAGTGGTGTTATCTTTGTGAGTTGTAGTATAAGACCATGAATAGGACTGGACATTCTTCACAAAATTTTCCAATAACCAACTCATAATCTAAAATTACATGTGTCAAATATGAGATAAGATTTGATTGATTATGAAGTTACACATCATTGACATGCTTTCTAGCTTGATTTAGTATGTTTTATGCTTACTTCATTTCTATTTCACTTTCATCTTCTTATTTTCTGAGTGCATGTAAGAATACAACCATTTCTTAAATTTTTTCATACTTTCCAACTTGAATTAGTGTGATCAATTTAAGACCAATATTTTACCAATTTTATTTTTATTTTATACTTCCCAGCATGATTTAGTATAATTGATTAACTTAATTGATTTGTATTTATACCATTTATGCCCTTTTACATACCTTTCATTTTATTACTTTGTTTGTCATACTTCCCAATGTGAATTAGTATGATTTTACTTGTTTTAATTTGGTGCAAAAATCTTTCACTTTGGTTTAAAAATAAATTTATTTTTACAATCTTGTTTTATCATTTCTTGGTTCTTTATACTTAGTCATTTCTTGTCATTACACATTTCCCAGCTTGAAATAGTGTGTAGTATAATTTCTTGATTGATTATATTTTTCCAAGTCCTTTTTACCTATTTCTTTTTAACCATGCATGTGTTTTCCATAATGCTAGAAAAGAAACCACATCTCATATATTTCTTATATCATATACAACAAATCTAAATACATGTGATAGATAGAAATATATCCAAATCATCCACAACCTCAACCATAATGGCAACATACACAACCAACAATAATATGTCAAAATGATGTGTGTGTGTGTGTGTGTGTGTGTGTGTGTGTGTGTGTGTGTGTGTGTGTGTGTGTGTGTGTGTGTGTGTGTGTGTGTGTGTGTGTGTGTGTGTGTGTGTGTGTGTGTGTGTGTGATAAGTTTTAATACAACATATTCAATCATATACAATGTTCTAGCTCTATGTCTAGGTCCTATCATGTCTATCTCATGGCCTAGACACACTACCTATTAAGGCCTTGATCTGACTCCTCTAAATAGTACACTATAAGGAGGCCATTAAAGATCTCAATCCCTCTACATGTCCCTATAGGTGTGTTACCTACACCTGTGACTCTATCAACGGAGTCCAGATATCTATCATCTGTGCCACTATGGCTAGATGCACAACTATCTCCTCAACCAAATCCTATCATGACCACAACTCACCTGCACCCATCTTTGTTAGTGTTTATATCCTCTCTCTCTATGCCCATATCTCTCACTACCTCTCTAGCTAGTCTAAACTATCTCACCTGATCTGGGGTAGATGGTACGCTAGGATCCTCTAATGTAGTCAGGTCATATGGCTACAGAGTCTCATCCAAGACATTATGGAGTGATACCCTTACTAGGGACCCCCATATCTCCTTTGCATCCTTAGATACACATGTAAAATCACACCAAATAGATATTAGATCATAGTTATATCTCAAAATATCTATTTATCTCTACTTCTAAACAAAAACATAAAGCAATAATTTCACCATCTTTTCTTACATGTCTGTGTCTCAGCTACTATGGTCTCACCATCTGTGTAACCACCTAACATAGTCTCCCCATCTATTCATCTTCTAGTACCTCCTTTATAGGCCACTTCCTCAGCTCAAATCCCTCTGGCATAGCTTGTGTCTAACTCATCTTGAGCCTATGTAGTCTCTCTATCATCTATCCCTCCTCTAGCTCCTTTATTAGCTTATCAAGGATGACATCAATCTCTACTATCTCCTACTACCTCCATCACCATCATGTCCTCAATGGTCAAAGCTCTTCTTGATATAGAACTAATAGTGGTACATCTAGTATCTCTACCTCCCTATCCTCCTAATCTATTCCCCATCATGCTCAACCAGTCCATGGCCACTCATGATGTGGTATGAGTGTCAGTCTCACTATCTATGCTCTGAGTCCTCTCCTCCCCTATAGATCTCTCACATGTCAATCCCACTACTTGGGCATTAGTATCAATGTCACTAGATGAGGTAGGCCCATTTTTCCTAGTACTTGTGCCACCAAATGTGGCTCTCTCCACCACATGTAGTGTCCAATAACCTCTATCCTCTCTGTCATTGGTGAAACTATGTACCAGCTCACCCATGTAGTTACTATGTCTCTATATAGATACTACACTATGTCTATACATCTCACTAACTATAGTGTTGGCACATGGATCATGACCCATGCTACTTGGTCCTCTCTCCATGTCTGTACCTAAGGTGACCTATCATCAATCATATGGGGCAACCCAATTAGTAAATACCTAGGAAACCTCTCATATATCTAGGTTATCAGTAATATGATCAGTATCATGGTCTTCTACCCCCTAAACAACATCTCATATAGATCATGTATAAGCTAGACCTAGATAATAGATCATAGATCATAGAGAACTCACTCTTCTAGCATCATCTTGCTCAAGGCTATCACTACTAGTGATACCTTACCATCTAACTTGTGATAGAGCACCCACTATGTCATAAGTCCTATCATAGCTTTCTATATATATATAATCTATGATGTATATAAATCATCCATATTGACTCTTTGGCCTCCCAAAATCATCTTTGAGCATGTAGCCCACATGGATAAAGCTCTCCTCTCCTCTATGTTTTCTAGTATCCCTATGGTCACTAGTGTTCTTGCTATGGGTAGCCTGAGGATGGCATGAACATCCTCTAGTGTGATGGCCACCTCCATCAAATCCCCATCCACCTCCCATCTAAAGGTGTTAAGTCAATTGTTCTTGTAAATTGAGGAACATGACTAATAGATCTAAACTCATGGGGATCCTACACATATTAGCTATGCCTCCTAGACCTATGGATACTAGAATAGCCTTATCTCTATCTGAAAATAACTCCAATAACATTGGTAACTAGGCCAAATCCACCAACATCCAAAACCTCCATCATCTCTACAACCGATAAACAATAAAGGATGTATCAGTTCCTTCATGTCATGTATAGTCATAATACATTCTTTTTACATTTTTACATCAAAAACAAGCCTAATTACTTTCATTCTTATTCATTTTTTTCATTTTACCCTATTTCTATCCCACTCGATCCTTCTCACCCTCTTTTGGTCATTTCTAACTATTTTAGCCATCTTTTGAGTTTCTACACGCTTTTTTGTGTTTATTCTAGTTCTTTGGTCAACTTAGTTTGACCAAAATTTCCCTATTTTTACCTTAGTTAACTTCAAAATCTTAGTCAACCCTCTTCTTTTCCCCTTCCTAATGTTCCATTGTCATTTTGGATCTTTTAAACTAGTTGTCAAACTACATTAGCTTAGTAGCTTGTAAAATGTATAGGGTCAACCCATACCTATTGGGTCGGCATTGTGGATTCTATGTAATTTTAGCCTACTGGGTCAACTGTTTATTCTACCTGTTGATCCCTTACATTTTACTTAAAAAGTGCATATTTTTACTTTCTTCCTAATTCCTCTAAACCCATTTCCCATCTTGTTATTTTTTACCCCTATAATCTAATTTTATCTCATTTTGATATCTAAAATGCTAAAAATTCAAAATTATTGAAAATACACTTAATTCAATATAAATTTCAAAAACTGGTATGAGATTCATAGATGTATCCCTATAGTGCATATTTTGCTACCTCTCGAGCCTCTCCCTATCTAGCCTAACGTCTCCTCACCATCCTAGCTGGTTTTATCTCCAAAGCTCTCTTTTCTTTCCTTCACAAGTCAAAATAACAAATAACTTATCTTTTCCCCTATTTTAAAACCACTTTTAGCAATTCAAATTCTTTAATTATTGTTCTACAAATTCCTTGCTTTGCCTATATCTTTATTTTTACTCATTCATTTTCAAAACCATAAAATGCATTGGATTCATGATGATGTAGATATTATTTTCCACTATCATATGCTTATCTTCCAAAAAAATTGATTTCTGGCTATTTTTTCACTAACTTCTACAGGTTTACTTAGTGTTTTTCACACCAGATTCCTTCACATCTCTTGCAGTCTAATTTATCTACAACACTAAGGTAAGTAAAGGTATGTGTTTTTCAATACTATCCTTTCCTTTATCTTATTTATTTCTTACTACACTTTACTTAGCATTAGCATTGTATGTTATCATGTTTTATATTGAATCACCATCCCGTGTTACACTTATGTGACACATGATGAGATTCAAATGTGGCATATATATACACATAATATTTTAAAACTTTTATTTATTATTGATATTTTGTATCTTGTAGGAACCTATCAAGTCTCAATATCTCTAAGTGCATGCCTTAAGGGGTGCACTAAGAAATGGGTGGGCAAATAATCGATGCTTTGTAAGATTGTTGTCCCTTTTTCCACTTGTCATCTACACACTCATCTCCTAAAAACATTAACCCTAGGCTTATTATTTTTAGTCCTACCTATTCTAGTCATTTTCCTCTTTCCATCCTTCTTTTCTTTCCTTAATTACCATTTTGACTATCATTTAAACTAGGTCAACCATGGCTGATACTATATAGTTTAGGGTATTTTTCACTTTTTAGGTTTGTTAGCCTTTTGGCTGACCTAGTTTAGACCTAGTGAATTATCCCTAAAAGCACATTGGGTTGACCATGGCTGACCCTATACAGTCAATGTTTATAGGAGGATTTAGGGTAAGATTCACACACACACACACACAAGTTTATTACCAACCATTTAAATATAGAGAAGTGAAGAAGAATAAGTGTGAATGAACATTTGATTATTGACCATTCTACATGAGGAGTAAATATTAGGGTTCCATACTTTCTTTGGAGATATGTAATTTGTCTTGTAGAAAAATATTTTAGATGTATAGATAGGTTATGTAGCCTAGATCTGAGTTCTCTTTATTATCCTTACATACCACAACAATCTCTTATGAAGCACCTTGGCCAAGGGAGAGACTAAGGCTCGATGGGTTCATCTTTCAGGTAAGTATTCCTAACTTTATTTCTCCTATGTAAGATTAGATAGATAACGTAGATGTGTTTCTCTCTTTTATGCATTAATATTTTGTATGCATTGACGTGAGTATGTCTTTTATGCATGTTTAGTTTAGTTGTTTATTTTGTTTCTAACCCCCACTTTGTGCCACAAGATTTGATGAGCACTAGATTAGATTTATTTTTTGTTTATTAGCATAAGTGAAATATCAAACCTTAGGAATCTTTTAGGATTGTTACGTGATTGTGTTAGACTGTAGGCTTTGAAACCCTACTTAACATGGTGTATTGTGACAAATTATCCCCTAATTAGGTCTAATGGATTCCCATATTGTTCATGCTCCCACTTAACAAATGTATCCCCAATCAAAAGTGTAGATATGCTCTATCATCTCTGAGCCAGGATTGATTTATAGACATGATGCATTTTTTATTGCATGCAGATGGTACCCACTAAAACCATTTGTAAGTGAGTATACTTTGTGACCTATGACTAACTTGAGGACTTCATTTGTGAATGGTATTGGATCATTGATGTATGCATCATTGAATTCATGATAATTTTAAAAAAATCATATTTCTATATATTTATTTGGTTAGATCACTATGGGACTCATCCAATCTACTTTTTACACTAGATTAATGATTATGGTTTCCTGCATTTGATCTAGTTCAATCTTTACTTTTATTTTTATGTTAGGATTTATCCTATATGGTCACTTATTAATGGGTTGATCACATTATTTCAACTCTATGTGAATTTACCCCAATGATAGATCTACACTTTTTATTTAAAATAATTTGGTTAGGAAAACATCTTGATAGTCTTGTAAAAACTCCAATGCTTCAAAAATTTGTTCCTCTCCCCAGTAATCTTCTATCGTCACAAGCTTAGGAACTGAATCTATTCTTATGTTTTCCTCAATATTTTTTAGGGGTTATTAATTCATTTTGTTTAATGTGTTGGGTAGAGCATCTTATAGAGTGAATTAAATTTCCCTTTATTAAATGTTTCTATTGCTTAGTTTGTTTGCCTCCACTTACTCAATGTTTTGGGTTAGCATTGGTTCAACTATTAAGTTGTGGAGCTAAAAGCTTCACCAGGATGCTAATCAAGAGGTTTCTAAGTTTAACCAGTAACCGGCATTGGTAGTATTGCCGACGTCGGTCAGGCAGGGACCAGGGATCGGCCGATGTCGGTCAGGAGCAGACTGATAGCAATCGATGTCAATCACCTGTGCATGTGCATGTGTTTGCATGTGTTTCCAGAATGCATTTCTAGAATTAGACTCGTCTAATTTTAAGAGGTCTGAGAGTGTTTGCATGTTAAAGACTAATTTAAGTCTTGAGTCTGTGTTTCTAGTTATTGTAATTAGAAGTCTAATTATTGTATGCTTGGGATCCTATTTAAGAGACCCATGAGGTGTGTATTGTAATTAAGTCAAGTAAAGCATTGAAGCAAGAAAGCAAGGTCAAAGGAGATCTGCAAGGTTCAAGGTCAAGGAGATCAGCTGAAGCTATCAAGGAGGGGTAACAACTCAGGTTGTTGAGTTAGTTGTGGTTGAGAAAGAGAGAGAGAACTCTTGAGTGAAATACTGTACACCCAAGAGGTGTGAAGAGGAGAGGAAGATTTATTTATTGTATTCAAGAAGAGTGATAATATAGATAGTATTGTTTCTCATATTCTTTGTTGTTTCAAGTTTCTAGTTACTTAATCATTCTGGTTCAATTCCATGTTTAATTGCTTATAGAAAAGTAATCAATTATGCTTCCTAGATCCTGACAAGTGGTATCAGAGCAAGGTTGCAGGGAGCAGGTTATTATTTGATTATAGGTCATTCTCAGGGGTTTCTGATTGAGTGGGAGTACATCAATGACAGAAGAAAGTAAGTTACGAATGGAGAAGTTTAACGGCAAGAATTATCAACATTGGAGGATGCAGATAGAAGATTATCTATATCAAAAATATTTGTACTTACCCTTGGGTGGGGTTGCATGCAAGCCCACAGATATGAAGGATGAAGAATGGAATGTTCTTGATCAGAAGGCTCTGGGATCCATAAGGTTGAGCCTTGCATCATCTGTGATTTTCAACTTATCACAGTGTAAGACAACAGAAATGTTGATAGAATCTTTGGAAAATTTATATGAAAATCCCTCAACTTCAAATAAGGTATTTCTTATGAAGCAGTTATTTACTTTGTAAATTCAGGAAGGTGGATTGGTATATAGTCATCTTAGTGATTTCCATGGTTTGGTAAACCACTTAGCTTTAGTCAATATTGTTTTTTATGATGAAATAAAGGCTCTCTTAATCTTATGCTCTTTAGCTGAAAGTTGGGATAGTTTGGTAATGGCAGTAAGTAATATTGCGTCTACTTCTAAAATCTTAAAAGTTGATTATGTGGTTAGTGTAATCTTGAATGAAGATATTTGTAGGAAAATCATAGGTGAATCATTAGGGAATGCTTTAAGTGCTGAAAGCAGGGGAAGGCAAAGAGAGAAGGTCGAGCAAGGGAAATCAAGGTCAAAGATGGGAAAGAGATCCAAATCCAGAAATGGAGGTATCACCTACTGATTTTGTGGAAAGAGAGGACACACAAAGAAATATTGTTGGTTGAAGGATAAAGAAAATCAACATGAAGGTAATGAAGAAGCAAAAGATGCAGGTATTGCGGCACAAGATGCTCTCATACTTTCTTTGGATAGTCAGGTAGAATCATGGGTTTTAGATTCTGGTGCTTCTTTTCATGCAACCCCAAATAGAGAATTGTTCCATGAATATGTCCAGGGAGACTTTGGAGAGCTTTATTTAGGGGATGGCATGCCTTATCGAATGGCTTGCAAAGGGAAAGTGCAGCTAAAATTGCAGACAGGCAACACATGGGTGTTGAAGGAGGTTATGCATGTCCCAGTCTTGAAGCAGAGTTTGGTTTCTATAGGAAAGTTGGGTGATGAGGGATGCACAGTAACTCTCACAGCAGATTCTTGGAAAGTTTCCAAGGGTGCACTTGTTATAGCAAGAGGTAAGAAAGTAGGTACTCTTTATCTATCTACTTGTATTACTGATTCTACTTCTAGTTTATCTATTTCAGCTATAGATTCAAAGATGTGGCTTAGTAGGCTTGGTCACATGAATAAAAAGAGAATGGATGTTCTTGAGTTAAAGGGTATGAGTTCAGATTTAGAGGGCATAGATCGTGGTCATTGCAGGAAACAAAAATTTGATGTTTTTGACAAGAACAGGGAAGCCTTAGTGTTTATGGAAGAGATGATGGACAGAGATCAGTCATAGGGGTTGAATAATTCTGAGCAGGGTAGTATGGATAGGGTTTTGATCCAAGATAAGCTCGTGGGTGAAAAATTCATCACTTATAGGAAAACATAGTTACCAACATCGGTCACATGGAACTGACATCGATCAGGCAGGTACCGACATCGATCATGTGCAGACCAGTAGAGTCGATAGTGTCAGGTAGGCAGAGACTGACATTGGTCAAAGGGAATTGACGTCAGCAGGAGGGTTAGTCGCATGGAACTAACGTCAGTCAGGTGCAGACTAAGAGATGGCCGAGATCATCCACTAGAATGGATGTTGGGTGGATAGCAAGCTGTCAAGGAGTCTCAAACGCCCATATGGAGGACTGAAAGGGTAAGTGGACCTCATATTCATTATTCACCTTCTTTATATTACTTGTTGCTTACTGATGGTCAAGAACTAGGAAGACGTGAAGAGGCAATGCAGGTAGAATCCAGGAAACAGTGGGAGCATGGCATGAATTCTTTGGAAGAAAACCAAGCGGGAGTTTTGGTAGAGTTGCTAGTCGAGATAAAAGCACTGACAAACGAATGGATTCCCAGGTTAGAGAAGAGAGTGGATGGACACGTGAGATAGAAGGCTAGGGTATATGGTCTTGAGCAGGCTGTAGGATAATGGAGGTTTAACCATTGTGTTTTCTTTTACTAGGTTGGATAATATTAGCTACATTATCCTATTACTGTAGTGTGTATGTTTGTTGCAGGGTTACACATGTAGAGAGTTGCTGAGCTAAAGGTAAAGTTAGTTCAGATGGGTGTCATAAAGAATATGGGAGTAGCAAGATTCTTTGGCATAAGTATGTCTAGAGATAGGGAAGATCACAGGTTGATGTTGTCTCAGGATGATTGTGTGAATAAGGCAGTGGTGAGGTTCAAGATGCAGGATGCAGAATAGGTTAGCACACCTATGGATAGACTACTCATAGAACAATGTCCCAATTCACATGATGAGGTTAAGGACGTGGTATGTACTAGACCTGAGTTTTTCCCAAGCAGTGGGAGTTGTCAAAAAGATTAGAGCCAATTCGGGAAAGGAGTACTGGAGAGCAGTTCAGTGGATTCTCAGGTATTTGAGAGGGACCAATAGCAGGTATTTATGTAGGGTCAAGCACTTCTCTACATGGTATGTAGGTTCAGATGTGGTAGGTTACTTGGATGACAGGTGTAGCATCACAAGATGTGTGGTGGTTGGTCTTCAAAATTGAGCTTGAAGATGGAGGTGCCTGAGATGGTTAGTGGAGGTTCCTGTATAGGTGCAGTTGTTTATCTCCAAGTGGGAGATTGTTAAGTTATGGAGCTAAAAGCTTCACCAGGATGCTAATCAGGAGGTTGCTGAGTTAAACTAGTAACTGGCATCGGTAGTATTGCTGATGTCGGTCAGGCAGGGACTAGGGATCGGCTGACGTCGGTCAGGAGCAGACTGACAGCAACCAACATCAGTCACTTGTGCGTGTGCATGCATTTGCATGCATTTCCAAAATGCATTTCCAGAATTAGACTCGTCTAATTTTAAGAGGTCTGAGAGTGTTTGCATGTTGAAGACTAATTTAAGTCTTGAGTTTATGTTTCTAATTATTGTAATTAGAAGTCTAATTATTGTATGCTTGGAATCCTATTTAAGAGACCCATGAGGCATGTATTGTAATTAAGGCAATTAAAGCATTGAAGAAAGAAAGCAAGGTCAAAGGAGATCTACAAGGTGTAAGGTCAAGGAGATCAGCTAAAGCTATCAAGGAGGGGATAACAACTCAGGTTGTTGACTTAGTTGTGGTTGAGAAAGAGAGAGAGAACTCTTGAGTGAAATACTGTACACCCAAGAGGTGTGAAGAGGAGAGGAAGATTTCTTTATTGTATTCAAGAAGAGTGTTAATACAGATAGTATTGTTTCTCATATTCTTTGTTGTTTCAAGTTTCTAGTTAATCATTCTGGTTCAATTTCGTGTTTAATTGCTTATAGAAAAGTAATCAATTGTGCTTCCTAGATCCTGACATCAACTTCCCTTTATGGTTCAAAGAATCCTTCCAAATCCAAATCTTCATCACTATTGATATATTTTTTTAGCTTATCTATTATTCAATTGCAAGGCTTAATAAAATATTATTCCTATTGACTTACCTTGTGATTGTGAATTTCTAGATTCAAATCATGTGTTGCTTCCTCTTTTGATGATAAGTCTATTATGGATCCTAAATCTTCTACTCATCCATGACACAGATTCTAAGTTTCTTCAATGTCTTATGAACCAAAATTTTATCATCTTCAAACATAAAGGTTTGAATATAATATTCTTACACTTGTGCCCAATGTTTAGTTTTTCTTCTATGTTCTTGATGCATTTAATGAGTTATTGGCAATGGTGTTAGGGTGTGCCTAAAAATGTGCACCCAATACCTTGGTTCCACTGCTTTTGTAGGCAATATATCTAAAAATTCATCAATGTGTAGCTCAGGACATTATCCTCTTGAAATAATGGCCATTAAGATTTCATTATAGGTGGTAACATAAACTGTGCATGAAAAAATTCATGAGCCTCCTCCCAATGTATCTCCATATCCTTATGAACTACCCACAAAGTTATAGTAGTACCTTTTAGATCATTTATGAGTATGATAACTCTTTGATTCACCTCCAACATATGGGTATCTAACCTAAAAATAGATGGATTAATATCCTCTATCACAAAGTATTGATGTAACTAACATTCAAAGATGAACACAATATGCAGAGATCGTAACTCATGATCTCCTTTTGCCCAGTTTAACATGTGATCGTATGAATCACCACTTATGGAAGATGTTATTTTGAAAGTTAAAACACCCTATATAGTTATTTTGGTAAAATCCATCATTGTTACTCTTGTATTATTTAACACATCCACTTCTGACCTAGTGGGAGATAGCACAGATGAAGAGGTACAACCTTCAATCTAAAATAGTGGTACTAGTGATTTTATTATCACTAGTTTGTAAGATGATTATTTTATGATCTATAATTTCGGTCAATTAAAAATTGATACTTAGCAACTCTAAATACATTCCTCTATGTCTACGTGCTGACTTTAAACCAACTCTTATCACCATAGGCATATTGTGATTCTAGTTCCTTTGGAATTATGTATGACTTTTGTTCTATTTTATTTAAGGGAATAATAACTATCTTATCTCCTTAGTGAGATTATAGTTGGTTGTGCACTATGTTAGTAGTAAGTTTCCCATCATAAGCCCATTTTTTACCAATTAAGGTATGGTAATGGGTCTTAGTGGTTTTCATATTGATGACTTCAAATTCATCATGCAGACTTAAACTTGACCACTCTAATCTCAACATCCTCAAGGTAACCAATCAGTTCTACTCACTCATAATATGTGAGGCTAAGTATGACAAGAATTCAACTTAATTATAGCCTACTAATAGCTTCCCAAGTTGATCTAGGGATCATATTTATATTATTCCCAAGATCAAGTATAACATTAGGGATTTCAAAACCTACAAGCTCAATACCGATGTGGGAATCAACATACAAAGGCTTCTTATTTTTAACATATCAAATAACCTTATCCACATGTTGTTTCCCTTGTTACACGTAGTATAATAAATCATAAAAGAGGTTAGTAATATTCTAAGATATATCCTCATTGTGGAGTGTACTAGGTAACTTTAGTAAGTCTTTTAAATCAAATAAAACTCTTTCCTACTGGAATATGCACATAATATACCCATACATCTATGCATTAACAACTATTATATCACCCTTTGAAGTATTATATTATTGTATATTTTATATAATTTGAGTTGATTGATACATCAAAGTCTTCACCCTTATAAGATCAAGATACCAATCAAGCTGATTTTTTATAAATCCCTAATCTAATGGAAACTTCAAAGGAGGTAATCCTTGTTATGCATGTTGTTATCTAGTAATTGCCTGAATGAATACATTTTCCTTACGTTACACATCGATTAGGTTTCCATTATGCACAAATTTTCCTTTCTTTACTTCTCAAGCACTGAACAATCTTTTGTTTGAAGTTCGCCTTCAATTTTTCAATATACACAATAGGTGTATCTCTATGGGTTGGTAGGGAAATTCTTTGCATAGTGATTCTACTCTCCACATAAATAAAATTACATAGGTGGTTGGGTTTGTCAATTTTAATTATTATGGCCTCCTTGATATCCTCCTTGGTATCCTCCTTTGTAACCTCCTCTATAGGCACCTCAATTTTGTTGGTATCTATTTCACTGTATTTTAAGATCATTTTCTTTTATTTTTTAAAACAAGTAAAACTAAAGAAAGCAAGAAGGTGTAGATGAACCTAGATGTGTTTATGTACTCTATTGATCCTGACATCATGAGTACTTCTCTTTGGCTAAGGAGGAATTACCTAAAAATAAAATAATACTTAAATATGATTTGTATTAGAATGGTTGATAAGTGGGTTGCCTAGCAATTGCTAGATCCTATAAGTATGAAACTTCCTAGGATGGTTGTCAACCCACTTGTTATAACAAGTTAAGTCTAAATGAATGCTGAAAAGAAATGATTTAATCAAAGAAATAAGAAATTAATTCAAATAAACAATAAAATACTTCAAAATGTTTGATTCCTCTTGAAATAATTTAAACTAATTTTCATAAAAGAAATGCTAAAGTGATAATAGTTAGGTTGGGTTATTGTGGATAAATATTGTGTTGTGACAGGGATGGAGAAACAAAAGTTTTGGTAAGTTGAAAGGGGTCTTTTTCTCTTGATTTTTTGGGGAGAAAAGTTTACACAAAAATTGATGTCAATCCTTTATAGATCGATGCAAGTTAGGAATAACCGATGTCGGTCATTGTTTATAGATATAGTTTTAACTTTAGTAAAAAGGTTGGATTTTAGGAGAATTCTGAAGAATTATTGGGCTAATAAAAGGTTGAGGTAGGATCATGAGGATGGGAATGAATATAAGGATTCCTCCGGTAGATATTTTGGCCTCACAAGAGTGTGGAAGGTTAATGGATGTTGGATGGAAAAGGGGTGTTGAAGTATAGTACTTTAGCATATGTAGTTGAGGTTGTGGGGAAGGTATGAAGATTATTAAAACAATAAATAATAATTTAATAAAACCTTGAAATTAATCAATTATACAAAATAACTTATCTTGATGTAATAATGTTGTCATGGAAGTAGATGGTAGGTCAAGAGAACCTTCATGGAGTCCTGGGATATTGCAGGTAGTGTAACGGTGCTATAACCTTTAGTCTATCAATGGTGCAGCTCTTTTATACTTTGAAATTCTCTAGCTCTCTAGTTTACTAACAAGTTCATAAGAAACTGATCACCCATACTCAGAGTCATCTTGTTCAACCTCTCGAGTAAAGGTCATGGGTAGTCTTAAATAATTGATGTTAGTCCTGGTCAATAGGTGTTGATTGAGGGATGACTGGTGTCAGTTAAGGTAGAATAGGTCCAACTTGCCAAAAATAGTGTTTTGCACTTAATTTTGGCAATTAAGACCATTAAAAATGGTCTAAGTTGGTTTAAAGGAGTGTGGTCATGTGGGTAGAAAATGTCTAGGGAGGTTAGGGAATAAATGATAGGGTAGGAAATGGTCTTAAGGAAAGGTGTCACTAAGTTAGCCATGGGATTGGTTAGGGTGAGGTATAAAAAGAATTTTATTAGCTTAATTAATTAATTAATTAATTTAGCTAAATGTGGGTAGGAGGTAAATGATTTTTTAATAGGGGATAAGAAATGCTCTAACCTAAAGGGGGGATAAGGGGTTGAAAGAGTGTGTTGCAACATCTAGAACCATTAGTGCAGTTTTCTAGTGTCTACAATAGTTTGTATTAATAAGCTAAAAAATAAAAATGAATGGTTAGTGGAATGTTGGATGCCCCAAGTGTGGGATGAGCTGTTCCTCCTCAAATTGGGAATCGATAAGGTGAAATATAATCAGGATTTCATTTGACAAATGGATAAGTTGGTGACCAAGATGGTTGGGTCATTAGGTATTTAAGCCTGAACAAGCCCACAAAATGTGATGAGTGCAATATCATAAATTTTGAATAGACTAGGCTACCATATTTGAAGGAATTGGTAAATAATGTTGCACTTAGAAGAATAAGTGATAGGGGAACAAAGCCACAATGTTAGGCTTATTTGATATGGGTTACACCTATAAACTCAAGTCTTCTAGTAGAGGTATATGTAGTCTCATAGATCAAAAAGTAGGATATGATCCTAAGCAGCCAAAGTAGTTGCATGTGTTGGGACTGCAAGTGTTCTTGCTTCAATGCACTTAAAGGGTTGTGCATAAACATGCATTTTTCAAGTATGGATATGTAGGTAGGCAATAAAAATGACCAAGGTAATGTGGTCACAAAAAATTGAACTATAGGACAAAAAATGACTGAGTGTAAGGTGATTTAGCTAGGTTAGTTGGTGGAGATAAAGTGTGCTCTGATGTGTGAATGGTCATTGTAACGTGGTGGGTATGGAAAATTTTGGTTGGTAGTGTGAAAATTGGTTACCCAAGTTATATAGGAATAAAAAAGGACTTAAGGGGGTCAGTATGGTGGTTGGGGGTTTAAAAAAACCTAAATTACTCAACTAATAGTAGTCAATCCAATAGAACAAGGACTAATGTTGATCATCTCAATTGATAATAGGTCGACATCAGTCAATGACTAAGCCCTATAAAAGGGTTTTGCTGACCAAAATGGTTAAGTGTTCTTTTGATTTTTTTATCTTTGGAAAAATTTGGCCTATGAATTTGAAAATAACTGAGAGTAGTTATCGGATGAGGTGAGTGACAAGGCAAGGACATGGAGGCATGAGATTGGTAGAACACAAGGACAAAGCATGGGTACCAGGTGTTTAAGTATTGTGAATGAGGGGTTTTGGTGTGGTGATTTAGGTTGTGCCACATAGAGGAAGTGATAATTCAAGGTGTAGGAGCCTAAGGACTAGGTGGGGGTGGAGTACCATCAAGGAGGTAGAGCCGATATGAGGTAAGTAGATGGATTTTTTGTTGTTTATGTTGATTGTGTTTAATTTTATTTATGTTGGTGATTTTGATGTGGTTTTAGGTTAGTTAAATTCATTAAGGTAAGGGAAGGGTACTAAATTTAGGGTTTTGAATGGTTTAGGTAAAAATATAAGGTTTATAGTCTTGGCCCTAGTTCTAATAAGGACTAATATTAGTTATCATTGACTGATGCCAGTCGATAAGGAGTCAATGTCAGTCAACTATCAATCTACATTGACCCCTTTTCAATGGCTAAGGGGACAAAAAGGAGAAGGATAGGTTGAGTTGGAGTAAGGTTAGAATGTGTTATATGTGATTATGAATGGTGTATAGATATTTAGAAGGTGGAAAGGTTAAGTGTGAAATGCTAGGTTTTAGGATGGGTGAGGTTGGGGTTAGGTGTCTAATAGTAAAAGTTTGTGTAGGCCAAATGAGCCTAAATGAAGGTTAGTAACAAGTCTAGCTGGAATGTTTTGCTTGTATAGTTATGTAAGAAAAGATTAGTTAGTTTTAGGTATAGAGTGAATAGGTGAGTAGTTGAATATTTGATGTTATTTGTTGATAGTTTGTGGTCTACTAAGTCTAGGATCTAACCTTGCAGGGTATGTCTCTACTAACTATGTGGGATCGAGTTCCACCATTACTCAAGGGGTTATGGAGGGACATTACTAGTGAGGATTGGATCCATATGATGGTTTCAGATTTAGGGGGTATGTAATACTATCTTTACATGCCCTAGGATGTAAGTATGTTCATGGCCCTCATTGAGAGATGGGATCTGACTACCAACACTTTTTGGATACCTACAGGACAGATTACTATTAGTTTGGAAGATTTGCATATGATCCTAAGGTTAATGATACATGGTCAAAAGATTAATTTGATTTATGGTGATGAGCTAGGTGTGTAAATAGATTTATTATATGGTGAGGATGTAATAGAGGCTTGGTACCACTATGGGTACTTCTACTTCAAGGACCTATATCAGTTGGATATAGAGAGGAGGAGATTGATGACAATTTTGATGATAGCAATCACATGCTATGCTTTTCTAAACTCAAGTGTCAAGAGGTATCCCTGAGCTTTTATGAGTGTACTAGTTGAGATGTATGAGGAGATTATGGTCTATGTCTAGGCACCAACATTTTTGACACAATTTTAATGGGATCTTGTGGGATACCAGGTGTATAGGAGATATGGGATGAGTGTGTGCTTCCTACTTCACTGTTAGGTTTATGATCACATCACTATTTTATATCCAATTAGATTGTCATGGGCTACATGGAATTAGGCTTGATTCAAAGTTGGTTTCATGTGGTGGAGGTTAGATATGGAGTTATCATGAGAAGATGGTGTCGTACAAGATGTAGCATGGTACAAATATTGGATAGACATTTTGGTTGATAGAGAATTCATTTGGAGACTATATGTGGGTTTTTCATCATGTACAGGGTTGCATGCACATAATTTTTCCCTTTAGAGATTTAGATGGATACATGGGAGGAAAGAGCATGAGGTAGAATTAATACCCTTTGATCATGTATGATGATAGTTTATCTTGGTTTAGGGTGATCTAGGAGTATTCCTAAGATATAGACGATAGGATGCAAAGGTGTCACTTCCCTTATGATAGCCTTCAGTGGAGGAGCCACTTTTTGAAGAGATGTCATCTCCTACATTAGTTGATGATGTTAGGTGACTCTAGATTACATTACTTGGTGGTATAGATGACACCCTAAAACTATAGGTGGGGATAAAGGATAGGGCCCTACTTTTAGAGGAGATGATGGACAAGGTGATGAGCAAGGTGATGTGTAGATGGAAGAGGCATCCCTAGATCTATAGATGACTATTGTAGAGGGATGATGTGAGAGCATCACAGGGTACTATATAGGAATAATTGACCACCATGATATATCAAAAATACATTACACAAGGGAATCTGACTACTATGACACAATAGCAAGATTATGCATAGGCTCAGCTAGCTATGCAGATACAAGAGAGAGAGAGATAGCTTATAGGTATAGCTGATGACCATCACCTAGTAGAGAGATACTGAACAAGGATAGTTGACTACTATTACATAAGAGAGGGATGGAATGTAGGTGCATTTGACCTTGGTTACTGCTGAGAGGGATGCTCTAAGGTAGGTAGGAAGGTGACCATCATAGATTAGACCATCTCCATGTGGGACTGGAGTTATCATGCAATCACCTCATACCATTTCATTTACTAGTTACATCGCTACAATGGAAGAGCAAAGATATTATGAGGGTTATGTTATTAGGGGGTTGTTAGATGTGCCTCAATAAATAGAGTATTTAGTAGAGCATGTTATGTTGAGGAGCTTGAATAGTGTTATACCCAGTGGTGGTAGAGGCCAGATAGCATCCACAAGTGCACAGATAGGTCATAGAGATGGAGAGGATTCAGGGGATAGTGGTGGTATTTTATCATAGATTACTATCTATTGTGTTATATTATGATTTTTATTTTGTCATGTGAGCCATTATATCATGATGTACACATCATTTTGAGATATTGACATGGACACTTATATGTATATATATTCAGCACATGGTTTATTTATGATGTTTTTTGATGATGATGGATTATGGTACTTATGATTTGATTACTATATGCTTATATGATGTTTTGCATTTATCCTTATGGAAGGTGTATGTATGATCATATTTTGATGTCTATGATATAGTTGAATGTAACCATGTGATTGTCATTTTTAGATGTATATGGATGACATGAATGTTTTAAATGAAAATCATTGTCTAATTTGTTTTAGAAAAATGACTAAGTATGATGTGATGTGATTTTTGATGATGAGAAACAAATGATTAATTTTTATCTCATGTATAGATTGATTACAAACTAAATGAGATTGTAATTTGGTTCATACATAATAAAATTTTGTTACAATTTTTTGTGATGAGCTGTATTGATTTTAAGCTTATTGATTAAACTTTTGATGTATAATGATGGTGACATAAAGATTATGATGTGATCTGTTTGATGATGTGAGATAAGAGTTTATAAAACACCTATGTGAATTATAATATAGAATGTTCTCATAATAAAAACACCTAAGTAATGATTGAAGTGGATTTAAAAATAGAATGTACATAACAAAACAACTAAATGCTTTATATTGTGATTTTCTATTTGTAATGACTTAGATTATTTGAGATATACAACCTAGACATATATATTTCTTTGGTTGAGATGTTATATTTAAGGGGTGAAGGTGAATATTGATACGATGACTCAAAAGAAAAAGGTAAGACCTACACCTCAATGATTGCTTCAACAAGTAGTCATGAAATTAGAAGAAGGAGGTTAAATTCTCCTATTATCAAAGACCATAACCATAATAGGTAGGCTCATGTACATAATCCCCTTACTTTCTAGTCATTAGTGTTAGTTCATTTATTAAAATAAGTGACTTAATCACATTCTGTCAAGTAAGCTTAAAATCCCTTGATTGAGAGGGTGAAAAGAGGGTGAAATAATGCAGATACGTAAATGGAGGGAAATATAAACTTATTGTGGGGATGGATTGCCCCTTTTATAAGCAAATCCATGTCTTATTTTGGCATAGACTAATCAATGATGGAAGTCCAACATTCTTTGGGATATATATATATATATATATATATACTATTTTTAATTTTGACTTAGGGTATTTTGATGCTTTTTTCATTGATAGGTTGGGGAAGATGATCAATATGAGAAGATTCTATGCGATTTATTTTATTTACAATTTTTTGACTTATCCATCTTTCAAGAGAGTGGTCTATGTTGTGGATTTGTTTTATTTTTATAGCTATCCTTCAATGGAGTAGTCTATCTTTTATGAGCAATTTAGAATTGTTTTAGCAGTTGTCCTTCAAGGGAGTAATCTGCAAGTTTAGATATGACCAATAATAAATTAGTTTTCTATTTTTAAACATGGACTTGCTTATATAGGCTTAAGGTTTTCCTTTATGAGGGTAAAACCATAGCAGAAGAAGGTTAAATGATGGGTGATAGAGTGTTTAAGAAGAAATAACCATGGGGATCCATGTTATAAGGGTTAGAAAGTATCTAATAGAATCATGCCATGGGTAGAGTTGTGGTACCCATGTTTAAGATTAGGCTAAAATTATGATAGATAATCACATGATTTTTTGCTTTATTTAGTTGTCCTTAAAGTAAGGATATTAAGGTGATAAGTTTGTAAAACAAGGGATGAACTTAAGTTAGACACAAGGTGATTTAGAACTTGTTTTAACAAAAAAATAGACATATATGCAAAGCATTGAGGAGCTCATGTTCTATTTTTCCTTCAAAGGATAATAACTAGTAAGTTCCTAACCCATACTTATGTGTGATGATAAATAGCCAAGCCAATTGGGATCAAACTTTCCCTGCTTTCTTCTTTCCATGTTAGTTACATGATGATTTTATTTTAAGACAAGGTCACCAATATTGAATTCTTTCTCTTGATTTATTATTGATGATAGTCATGTTCTGATATGATATCCTTTAGGGATATGCAAAGGGAATGAATTTTCACTTCAAGAGGCAAGACAACCTCTTCACTATAGATAAGTGAGAAAGGGGTGGCACCCATAGGGGTTCAAATTCTAGTTCAATATGCCCATAGGGAAAAAGGAATGTGTAAGTGTTAATCCCTACTAGATTCATTGACCACTTTGGTGAGTATTCTATTAAGGGTATTGTTAGAGGATTTATCTTGTCCATTAGCTTATAGGTGGTATGGAGATCAAAATCTTAACTTGATGCCAAAAGTATCTCAAATTTTGAATACTTTCTTATTTTTGAATGATTTTCCATTATCAATGATGATTTTATGAGGAACACCGAAGTGACATATAATATGATGATTGATGAAGTTAACAATCTTATTGTCTTTGTTTGAGATGAGAGGAATAACCTCTACCTGTTTGGTGAATTATTTTGTTGAGGTGATGATATAATGATGTCTCTCTGAAGAGTGAGGGTTGATCTCACTAATGATATCCAATCCCCATTGAGAGAAGGGCCATAATTCCTTAGCAACTTGAAGGGCATGACTAGGAACATTATGAAAGTTGGCATGTTGTTGACACTTGACATAATCGCAATAGTCTTTGTTAAGGGTGGGCTAATAGTAGCCAAGGTGAAGTATGTGTTTAGTGATAGCTAAACCACTAAAGTGTCATCCACAAATTCCATTGTGCATTTCTTTGATTAAAAAAGTGATTTCTTGGCTATAAAGTCATCTAAAAAGGAGACTATCAAAGCCTCATTTATAGAGGATTCCCCCTAGTATGGTATAATGATTAGTAATCTACATGAAAGCTTGTCTACCATTCTTAGAGAGGTCAAAAGGAATGATGTCTAAGGTAAGGTAGTCAAAAAGGTATTTATACCAAATATTTGGTTGGATTTCCTCCACATTGTAAATGGAAGGGAGGTCCACTTTGGTGTAAGAGGTTTCATTAAGTCTATGAATGGTGACAAATATTTTAGATTCTAAAGGTGTAGATGGGATTTAAGAAGCAAGAAAAGCCATGGTGTCAAAAAACTTATTTGTTGAATGTGGAGAGGCTTGGATAAGGTAATGATCAAATGATTTCAATAGTAAATCTACCAATTGTTTGTATTTATAGATAAAATCATTTTAAACTAGTAGGAATCATTGATTTGGTTGACCACAAGTTGGGAATCATCAAAAATGTTGATCGATTTTACTCCCAAGGACAAAGTTGTTTGGAGACCTAAAACCAAGGCTTCATATTCAGCCACATTATTGGTGTAATGAAAGTCAAGTTTGAAGGACAAGGGAAAAGAGTAACCTTCAAGGGGTATAAATATGATTCTTTCACCCCCACCACATTGGCATTTTAATTCATCAAATAACATTATCATTTGGTAAACAACATACTCTTAAGAGAGAGTTGCAATAGACACATCAAGAAACTCATAGTTGGAAGTTTGGTTATCAATTAAAGGACCTTCAACCAATTGATCGGAAATGATTTTCCATTTGACTAATTTTTATTGAATGAACTCAAGATTAAACTCAGCTAAAATCATGAGCCATCTAGCCATACATTGATTCTGATATGGCTTAGAATGTATGTACTTGAGGGGGTCGATGTTTATGATGTCAAACTTTTTGTAGTAGAGGAGGTAGTGACAAATTTTGGAAGCCATGAATACCAAGGTGAGGCATAAATTCTTAGTATGGGTATAATGAGTTTCATACTCTACAAGTGTTTGACTTATATGTTGGTCCTCTTTTGGAGGGACAAGGATAGGTGGAGAAAAAAGGTATCCTTTGAGTAATTTAAAAGCCTTTTGACAATATTCATTCCACTTAAAGGAGATTTCCTTCTTAAGAAACTAGTGAAAGGGATGACATCTATAAAATAATTGAGAGATGAAATGGCAAATGGATTGAAGCTTACCCTAAAAACTATGGAGTTGTTTAAGGTTAGCTGGAGGAGGAATGTTTAGGATTGCTTTGACTTTAGTAGGATCAACTTTTATTCCATGAATGGAAATGATAAAGTTGAGGAGCTTGCCTAACATGACCCCTAAAACACATTTCTTTGGGTTAAGGCAAACATGTAATTGGATAAGGCAGTCAAAGATGACCTTAAGGATTGTCAAATGGTCTTTACAACATTTGGACTTACCAAGGAGGTCATCTACATAGTCTTCCATAGTTTTATGGATGAGGTCATGAAAGATGTAGGTCATGGCCCACTAATAGATTGTACCAGCATTCTTCAAGCTGAAAGGCATGACCCTATAGCAAAAGGTTACCCATGGGGTGATGAAGGTAGTTTTGTGTTGATATTTTGGGGTGATTAATATTTGATTATAGCCTAAAAATCTGTCCATAATAGATAACATCTCATGGCTAGAAGTTAGATCAACAAGTTGGTCAATGCTTAGAAAAGGAAAGTCATATTTTGGATAAGCAAGGTTGAGGTCAAGAAAATATATACAAATACAAATCCCTCCTATTGATTTAGTGACAAGAAAGAAATTTGAGACGCATTATGGATAGTCAATGGGTTGAATGAAGTTGACGGATAAGAGACATTGTATCTCTTCTTTAACAATAAGGGTAATGCAAGGGTGTATTATTCAAATATGTTGCCTAATAGGCTTGGAAACAAGATTGGTGATGATGTTTGGGATAAAAATGGAACAGTCAATTCTAGGCATGTCACTATAAGACCAAATAAATGTTATGTTATGGTCATGTAGAAAAGAGGAGAAGTCTTGATGTTCTAAAGAATCTAAGGATTGGCCAATTTTGATTATGAAAGGATTGTCCCAAGTGCCCAAGTTGGTATCAATGGTAACTTTATTCAACATGGTTGATGTCTCAGAAGGAAGGGGTTTATGAATATAATAGTCTTTATCACTAAGATAGGTGAGAAGGGAATCATCATATTGACACTGGATGGTATTAATGGTGGGAGAATCATCTTATACCATATTAGGATGAGTTAAAGGAATGGTTTTGATTTCCCCATGAATTTGATAGGTCAGGGGTCCCAAACTAATCATGTTAATCCAAAAAAAATTTAGGATGGATGTAATCAGGGTCATCAGACTCTGAAAAATAAGAGGTTCATGAGGATAAGGTTTTTTCCTCAATGATTGAGATGAAAGGTGTGATAGTTTGTTCCTCTAGTTGGATAAATCCAAGTTCATGTCGCTCATGAGGATTTTGAGTTATACATGGGATAAGCTCATGTGTTCCATGTTCATAATGGTCTAAACTAAATCCCTTACAAGCACATTGATGAGGTATGTTTTGGCTGAATTTGGTTTATCTAAGAAGGAAAAATTTGAGGTAAGTGGTTTGATAGAAGGTGAGGTGTTAGAAGTTGAAGGTGGTTAATTGAGTCCCCCATAGATGAATTTGGTTTGGTAGTTGGGATAAATAAAAGGGATGATAATTCCAATGTTAGAATCATAATGAGGATGTTGATCAATATTTCCATACTATTGAGGAGTAGGAAGGGTATTGAGAGTCAATAGGCGGTATTCTCTAAGTAAAAGATGAAGGAACATGGATTCTAAGGGGTATTTCATAGGGATTTAGGAAGAGGGTATGGTTGAGCTTATACAATCTTCATTGATGGAAGTTAAATGGGTTATATCCTTTAATGGGATGAGTACATAATTTAGGTGGTAAGTTATGTTGCATGACTTAAATGGACTAAGGCTTGTGGGGATGACATGAACTTGACCCTCATGTTCAAATTTTAAGCATCTATGCACAGTTGATAGTACACAACCCATGGTCTAGATCTAAGGGTGTATAACCAATACATTATACTAAAATTCCCCTTATACAATTTAGAAGAATTCAGTGAGAGGTTGAGGGCCTAAACGTATGTGAAAGATAACTATTTCGAAGGTGGTTGACATTGTGTCATTAAAAGATTGTATCATGGTAGTGGTCTCAGACATGATGTTCTCGAGAAATTTAAGTTGATCATAGGCATGGGATAAGATGATGTTGATGTTGATGTTGATGTTATCTCCCTCATCAATAATTACCCTTTATATTTATATTTGATTGATGTGGACTTTGATGAATAGGGTAGGATTTGGATCATCTAGGTGGATAGGAGGTATCTCAAAATCTTGGAATGTGACAAGGGTTGATACTTAGAGGGTTCCAACAAGAGATACTAGAGGTTTAGGATCTTCAAGTTGGACCTCAATAGATTGTAAATCCTCCATCATGGATTGATGGTGTTGAGTTGAAGTTTGGATCAATTCATACAAGGTCATCTTCACCAGGGTTTGGTGAATTTATTTGAGAATCAACTTATATATCGGTCCTAATGGGTTGGATTGAGGTGTACCCAAGATAGAAATCTTAGGTTTTGGTGAAGGTGATTGGAGTGCTTCAATAGAAGAAGGATATGTCTAAAGGATGTATATTTTAGATTTTCCCTTATCCTTTTGACTTTATAACCAAGTGACTACATGGTTGGTGTCAATTTGGATTGTATGTGGGCTGGTAGGTTATTTTGGTTCATCCTTACTCTTTGACAAGAGCTTGGATGTAGGTTTATGTGAGGTGGTAGTTTTTGTTTTTTGGCTTAGAGGTAGGCTAAGAGGAGGATCCTCTATCAAAAGGTCATATGTGTCACATAATTTTTGTATTATGTCTTAAAGAGCTTTACAGTTCTTAGTGTTTTGTCTAGGTGTTCTATGGTATGCACAGATTAAGTTATCATTGAACCAAGTTGGTTTTGGGTTAAGAGGGTTGAATGGATTAATGGTAGGTAAGGTTATGTAGGAATATTATGTTGGGTGAATATTTTGTCATCAACTAACTGATGGAAAAATGGGTATATCAACCACAACATAATGAGATTTATACGGAAAAATGGGTGTGGTTACCACAACATAATGAGATAAATCTCTCCTCTCAATGAGGGGAGGTTCACTATAAACTATAATATACTAATATAAACTAAAAATAGACTTAGGGGTGAAATCATACCATCCATCTCTCTTTTTTTAGAGATGATGTTCACAAAATAAAGGAGAATCCTTGTGTAATTACTGAAGGCATTTCTCTTCTTTTAGAAATGATGTTCAACAAATAGCAAGAATTCTTCCTGGGTAGTAACTGGATCCACAAGAAACCCATGAAAGCACAAAGTCTTTTATTTTTTCTCCTACTGATTTAGGACAAAGTAACACAGTAGAATGAAGTGCAGCACAAAATCTCCACTAAAAACTATAATAGAGTAAAATATTACGAAGGATAAAGGGGAGCTCAAAGTCTCTCCAATATCTTGAAACATAAAACACATAGACTAAAGACAATTATGGTAGCACAAAGTCTCCCACAGTTGACTTTAGGACATCTTTCAAATTATTTCCACTTTTTTTGCTTATTTGATCAAATTAACAAGACTATATTTAGGAAAAAGACATAAGAATGATTTCCTAGATAACACAAGCAATTTCAACACAAAGTCTGAAAGGTCACTTTTTTCTCATTCACTTGATAAAATATGATTAACAGTCTGAGCTCAAAGTCTCAGGAATGCCTTTCAATTTAGGCAGAGTTTCATTTCTAATAATAGAGAGATCCCCCTTTTATAAACTAAGAGATTACAATATATAGCCTCCAAAGAAAGACTTTGGTGCTTGTTTTCACAAAATAGCCCATGCTACATTGAATGCATTGGGAAGAAGAAGTTTTATGAAGGGGTGATGCTGGAGCCATTCAAATCATATCAAATGTCCTCTCTAAAGCATGGGTTTCCTCATCTTATGAAAGGTAAGGCCATTCCTCTTTATGATACTTATATGACTATCCGCTCATATTTACTCAAATAAAGAAAATAGGCCACACCATTAAATGCTTGCACTCTCTGATATCTACCTGGTGGACTACTCCACCTCCTAGAATAACTCTCCTACAAATATTTTTGGATTCTCTGTAACTTTCTCTCTTTACTTGCTATATTTTGTCTCTTCTCGGTGATCTAAGCTCTTGGGGCTATCTTCTCACTTTCTATTGGCTCCTTTAGCTCCTTCCTTGGCTGGTCATTGAGTTTGTTGTCAGGTTTGTGTTATTCAAAAATCAAAGGTTATTTCATTACCCTAAATTTCACATCCATAGGGACATCACTGGTCACTTTGAACCTTGAACCCTTTGAACCTTTCAGAGTTCAAAGGTTCAAGGTTCAATGGTTCAAAGTTTAACAATTTAGCAGTTCGGCAGTTCAATGTTTTGTCAAGAACCACGTTCACTTAGTCTTCTTTATGATTTTAAGGTGTCATTGAACTAATTGTTTACACCATTCAATTGAACTATTTGGTTGAACCTTTTTCTAGAATCTTTTGCTTGAACCATTCACTTGAACGTTCCACTTGAACCTTGAACTCTTTGAACCTTTTAGAGGTGGAGTTCAATAGTTCAACGGTTCAATGGTTCATTGCATATCATTGAACCCCACCATTAAACCTTTTTTATTGAACCTTAGTGTTGAACCATCCTTATAATTTTTTAGGAAATGCCTTAAGTGTTTTGAGATTTTTCCTTGTGAAAGCCCGCCTTTTGAACTTATGATTTCCTTAGCTGAAAAGGCTTGTGCAATTGAATAACTTAACTGCTCAAAACATTTTGATAAAAAAAGAGACTATTTTGGCTTGTAGGACTAAAATGGTCGACATGTTGTCCACAAAAACAAGTGAAAATTTTTGGGAACAACAGCTAGCTCTAGTTGGGGAACTTCCATCGATTGTATTTTAAAACAATCGAATGGAGTAGAATCCAAACTCTAAGTGCCTTCATCTATGCCATTAGGCTACAGAGTCATGCCATCCAAAAAGATAAATATGCCAAAAACCAAATCAAAAACATAAAATAAACAAAGACTATACAAATGTACAATTGGACTTATCTGATACTTTAAGGATTAAAGTGCTTCAGATGTTGCCCACTGTGAGGTAGTGAAAATGGCATTCCATCTTGATATGTTAGTAATAAAATATTTTCACCCCAGAATCGATGATTGGAAAATGGACCTCTCCACCAAGAATCAAATTTTCTATGCATTCCTTTTGGTTCTCTCCTCTTACCCCTTAACAAGACTTGATCTCCAATCTGAAAACCATGAATCTTTGTTGTTTTGTTGAAAAGTTTCTTTACCTAGTTTCGATGTGCAATAATATGATCTACTACCATAATTCATTGCTATTCTATTTTAGTTAAGCACTTTATTTTATTTTCCCCGTTAAACACCTACCAATGGTTGGTATTATCAGGTATACTTGGTCGAAAGACCAGCTCAATAGTGTACTTATGCCCTTCAAAATCTTTGTATGGAACCATGAGGGTTGTAGAGATAGCCAGTGAATTTGTACGATCATTAAATTCTTTGGTCATAGCAGAAATATTGAAAGCATCAAAATTTTCAATGCAATCCCATACAAGATTTTGATAATGTCACAATCTTTCATTCTTGGTTTGATACAGATTTCTCACCTAACAAACCACCCGTTCAGCATTTCCTTGGGTGTGAAGAAGCTTAACACCTCTAGCATGAGCAGCTTTTAATATGAGTAATAAAGATTCATACTCGGTGGTGTTGTTGGTATTTATAAACTACAACTTATATAAATAGGGGAGAATATCTCCTTGTGGAGATATCAAAACAATTTCAGCTCTAAAACTGGTAGAAGAAAAGCTACCATCAAATTCTAGAATCCAGACATCACTAGAATATGATCTCCTTTCAAATTTCTCTTCATTAGGGAGGGAAGATCATTTTTCATCTAAATAGTGCTCTACCAATTCTTTTGATGTCTTATCTGAAATTTTTGTATTGTCACTTAAAAAACTTTCATCTGATGAAATAGAAACATCTTTTGTAGACAGAAAGTAGTTACCCATTCTTAAGGATTCAAACAAAATTTGAGTTTCAGGGTCAGATGTTTGAGTGACAATATATTTTGATTCCTTCTTAGGAAGTAGCCTTTGCATGATGCCCTTAATAGGTATCCTCACCTCAGATAGGTCCATGTTCAATTCTCCACCAACATCCTTGCAAAAATTTCATCTAAGTAGAATGCCATAGGAAGTTGGAACGTCGGCCACTAAAACTATCATTTTAATCATTTTTTATAGGAAGGCCATGAATTCAAATTAGGAATCTTTGATCTGACCCAAAAGTGGCACTTTCTTGTTTTCCATGGAGAAACATCTCCCAAAAGTTTTAGTTAAGGTAAGACCGAGAGAGTCTGCTACCTTGGCGGGTATAACATTGTCAGAGGCTCCAGAGTCTATTATACAGTTGTTCAACTTATGAACATTAATCAAAAGTGAAACATAGAAAGGTTCTATTTTCCCAAGGGCAATAAGAGGAGTAATGACAATATTATTTCAGGTGGCTTTGTTCTTTGGGGTATCATGAGTCACCTTTGAAACGTTTTGTCCTGCAGGGATAGTTTTGCTTTTGATGCATTCAACTAGCCTATCCAACTGCTCAGGGTTGGATTATAAGTATTAAAACTTATAAATTTGGATCTTGGTCTTCTTAGTATGGTCAATTATATCAAATTACTAAAAATAACTAGGAATAGAGGAAGGAAGTCCATCATTTTGTGTTTGGTTAAGTGTGGTACTAGTCTGAGAAATTGAAGCAAAAGGTGTAGGGTTGTTTGAGGTACTTACTTTCTTATTGATCACCAGGTCCTTTGATTGGAAAGGCAGTGAAGTCCCTCATTTAGCAATTGAAATTACTAGTTGAGGTTCTTCTCTTGCTTTTCCCTCATCAGCTTGTTGAGTTGACTAGTTCTGGGACCTAGTAAAAATAGTGTATGATCCATCAAACATTTATCTCTTACTTCTAGCTTCATCCTGGTAATTCAGGAAACCAATGTTGGAGTCACCAGCTAATTATTATTCACCTTCTACAAAGAGATCAGCATCATCTTCTTGGTCCAACTCAGGTTGGAAAGAGAAATCATGTTCAGCTTCATGATGACCAACTGCTGAGTTAGCTAGTGTTGCTTTAATGGCAAGCTTCCCCTATGCAGGAGGGAGATAATTTAGTTCTCTTGATTCTTAATAGCATTACCTTGATATGACTAGTTGGGAAACATCCTCCTTGGTATATCCCAATAAGGAGGGGCAAACATCCCTTGTGCCATTTGTTTTTTCAGAGCTAGCAATTCATTTGCTAGCTTTTGCACCATAGGATCAGTGGTGCCTGTAGAGAAATTTTTAGAAGATGAAGATTTATTTTTATTAGGATCTCTTCTTAGCTTTCTTTCCAAGATAAGATCATCTTTAACCTTAGTGGCCAAAATATGAGCTGAAGCAAGATCTATGTAGCCATCCTGCCTCAACAAGAAACTCACTTCAGGAAGCTGAGAATTGATGAAGAAGCATTTAAGATTTTTTGGCATCAGTGGAGCAATTATAAGAATCTTGTTCCTCAGCTTGTCAAATTTAGCAATGAAGTCTCACATAGGCTCATGAGGCTCCTTATTCATTTGTGTAAGCTAGGATAACAGGGCATGTGTATCTTCTATAGGTTTTAGCCTAGCCTTAAACTTGGCCTTGAGAGTGTTCCAATCAGTTACTATTTGTGCTTGCAGATGATAAAACTAGTCTGCGACAGTGCCTTACAATGTTTCCACAAATAGTCTGACCATTATATCTTCAAATTCAACACTTATCACACCATAGGCTATGTAGAAAGATGTAATATGCTCATCAGAATGAACTCTCCCATCACCATAGAACTTGGGAAAAAAATTTCTTGAACTACGGGGTAGTTCATGTAAAGGTGCAGTTAGATTCAGAGGGCCAAAAGTGTTACCCCAAGGGCCTTGGGTTGCCATGATATGATAATTGAAAGGAGGGATAACAAATCTTTGCAGGGTATGTATAGACAAAGCTCTGGTAGCAGAGGAAAGAGAAGCTTTGCCTGGTATTGGGGACCTGACGTAGGTAGGAGGAAAACTCCTGGTTCATTGAAGGCAATATTATGGAGGAGAAAGGTCAAAATTATTTTGCTACACAAACTCAAACATAGGATCAACAATACCTTGAGCTATTTGGCTGTGTATACCATGGATCTACTACAGTGTAGAATGGAAAGAACTAGAAATTCTTTAATTTGAATCTTGAGGCTTCAAATTGCACATTCTTCCCCAGCAGAGTCACCAAAAACTATTGGGTGAATATTTTATCATCAACTAACTAACGAAAAAATGGGTATATCAACCATAGCACAATGAGATATATACATCAAAATGGGTGTGGTTACCATAGCATAATGAGATAAATCTCTCCTCTCAGCAAGGGAAGGTTCCCTATAAACTATAATATACTAATATAAACTGAAAATAGACTCAGGGGTGAAATCATACCATCCATCTCTCATTTTTCAAAGATGATGTACAAAAAATAAAGGAGAATCCTTGTGTAATTACTAAAGGAATTTCTCTTCTTTTAGAAATGGTGTTCAGCAAATAGCAGGAATTCTTCTTGGGTGGTAACTGGATCCACAAGAAACCCACAAAAACACAAAGTCTTTCATTGTCTCTCCTACTGATTTAGGATAAAGTAACATAGTATAATGAAGTGTAGCACAAATTCTCCATTGAAAAATACAATAGAGTAAAATATTATGAAGGATAAAGGGGAGCTCAAAGTCTCTCCAATATCATGAAACATAAAACACATAGATTAAAGACAATTATGGTAGCACAAAGTCTCCCATAGTCAACTTCAGGACATCTTTCAAATTATTTCCATGTGTTTTGCTTATTTGATTAAATGGAAAAAACTATATTTAGGAAAAATACATAAGAATGATTTCCTAGATAACACAAGCTATTTCAACACAAAGTCTGAAAGGTCACTTGCTTTCTCATTCACTTGATAAAATATAATTAATAGTCTAAGCTCAAAGTCTTAGGAATGCCTTTCAATTTGGGTAGAGTTTCACTTTTAATAACAGAGAGATCCCCCTTTTACAAACTAAGAGATTACAATATATAGCCTCCAAAGAAAGACTTTGGTGCTTGTTTTCACAAAATAGCCCATGCTGCATTGAATTTCATTAGGAAGAGGAAGTTCTATGTAGGGGCCATGCTGGAGCTATTCAAATCATATCAAATGTCCTCTCCAAAGCATGGGTCACCTAATCTTCTAAAAGGTAAGGCCACTCCTCTTTATGATACTTACACGACTATCCACTCATCTTTGCTCAAACAAAGAAAAATAGGCCACGCCATTGAATGCTTGTGCTCTCTAATATCCACTTGGTGGACTGCTCCACCTACTGAAATACCTCTCCTATAGATATTTCTAGATTATCTATAATTTTCTCTCTTACTATATTTTGTCTCTTCTTGGTGATCTGAGCTCTCATGGCTATCTTCTCGCTTTCTACTAGCTCCTTCAACTGCTTCCTTGGCTGGTCGTTGAGTTTGTTCTCAGGTCTGCATTATTCAAAAATCAATAGTTATTTCATTACCCTAAATTTGAGATTCATAGGGATGTCACTAGTTGCTTTGAACCACTTTAAACCTTGAACCCTTTGAACCTTTCAAAGTTCAATGGTTCAAGGTTCAATAGTTCAAAGTTTAACGGTTCGACAATTCAGCAGTTTAATGTTTTATAAAGAGTTGCATTCACATAGTCTTATTTATGAGTTCAAGGTGTCATTAAACCAATTTTTTTACACCATTCAGTTGAACCACTTGGTTGAACCTTTTTTTGGAATCTTCTTCTTGAACCATTCACTTGAACCTTCTGCTCGAACCTTGAACTATTTAAACCTTTGAACTCTTTGAACCTTTCAGAGGTGGAGTTCAATGGTTCAACGGTTCAATGGTTCATTCCATATCATTGAACCGCATCGTTGAACCTTTTTTATTTAACCTTGGAGTTGAACCATCCTTACAATTTTTTAAGAAATGCCTTAAGTGTTTTGAGATTTTTTCTTGTGAAAGCCCGCCTTTTTAACTTGCAATTTTCTTAGATGAAAAGGCTTGTGCAATTGAATAACTTGACTGCTCAGAATATTTTGAGAAAGAAAGAAACCATTTTGGCTTGTAGGACCAAAATGGTCGACATGTTGTCCATAAAAACAAGTGATATATTTTGGGAACAACATATTGTAACAACATTTTTAAGATAGTAGAATGGGATTCTATTAATGGTGTTAAGAGGGTGAAAGTATTTATTTTGGTTATTTGGGTTGGCACCTTTTTATGGGTAGGTACTATAAGTGAAGTTTTCGTTAATTTTTGTGCAATGTTTTTGGTTGATGGTTTTAGGGTTAAAGGTTTGGTGTGGATGGTGGAGGCATGGTAAGAATAGGAAGTTGAGTTTATGTTCTCTTTGTTGGAAGGTTTAGCCTTTTCAACAAAGTGGAAGGGTGAGGTCCTAAAATAGATAAAGGGTATGGCCCTAGGATGGAGGGTGAAGTTGAGATGGGAGGTGAAATGGGTTTAGGATTGTGAGTCTTAAGTGGTCTAATCTTATTCTTTATTTTAGGTTGTTGGGATTTATGTGGGGTTTTCAGTGTCAACTACAATTTTAAGGGTGGATGAGTGAGGTTTTGAGTTGGAAGAAGACCCAAGTTATTGATAGGTTTGAGTAGGGTAGTTGGGTTTATTTTATTTATTTTTAAGGGATTTGGGTTAGTTGATTTGTTTGAAGTTTGAGACATGGATGAGTTTATTAGTTTGGTTGAGGAGAGAGTGGTTAAGCTTTTTGATGTTAAATGTTGGGTGTTTTATGGTTTTGTTGGATCTTTTTTTGTAGGGTAGGGAAGTCCAAGATGATGCCAAAATATAGCTCAGTCAAGGTTTGGTTGTGATAGGAATTTGAGATTTTGAAATAACCTTGAAAATGGTTTATATGTGGATTTAGCCTCCTTAATAGGGGTTTCCAAGGGGAGACTAAGTGGTTGAATAAGTAGGATGGGCATGGTTTCCTCTTCTATTAGCAAGAGTTATAAGGTAATGATGGGTGGTTCCACTATTAAGTGAAGTGGAATAGGTATGATATCATCTTCCTTAGTTGATATTCCAAAGTAAGGATGGGTGATTCCATGGTAGGAAGTGGATTAGGTGTGGTAGTATCTTTCTTAATTTATATTTGCAAAGGAAGGATGGGTGATTCCATGGTAGGAAGTAGATTAGGTGTGGTGGTATCTTCCTCAATTTAGATTTACAAAGGAAGGATGGGTATTCCACTATGGAAGTAAGTGGATTAGGTGTGGTGGTATCTTCCTTATTTGAGCATTCCAAAGGAAGGATGGGTGATTCTACTATGGAAGGAAGTGAAATAGGTGAGATGGTATCTTCCTTAGTTGATATTTCCCAAAGAAGGATGGGTGATTCCACTATGGAAGGAAGTGGAGTAGGTGAGGTGTTTTGGGTTGGTTATACTATAGAAAGAAGTGAAATAGGCATGATTTGGGTCACATGTTATTCAATTTTTAGTTCATTAAGGATAATGTTTATAGTATGAACCTCACATTTATGGGATGTTTCTATATTTGTATGCTCATTATTTGAAGAAGGTGGGTGGTTTGGAAATGGTTGTTAGAAGATGTCAAGAGCTTGATTTGGAGGTGCATTTGGATTATCCATTACAATTTCACCTTTATCAATCAAATATTGAACTATGTTCTTAAAATATTTGCATCTATCAACATTATGTCCAATGGCGTGATGGTAGTTGTAGATCTCATTCTCCTTATACCAACTTGGTATAGGATGATATGAGAAATTATTGAGGAGGTTTAATTTGTGGAATTTTGATGATGGATGCTTTCAATAATTTCTCCAAAACTGAAGCATACGACTCCCCTAGCAAAGTGTATTGATTTTGAATAAAGTGGTTTTGGAGTTTTGGATTTTGGTTTGAAGATGTGGATGGGTTTGACTAGTTTACCACTGTAGGAGGAGACATCTTAAGGACAATGGCATTGGTTGATACTTTGGTATTGGGGTGGTTTAAAGGTTTGAGGAAGCTTTGGTAGATTTGAAGATGGCATTATTATTCCTAAGCTTTAGTTTTCATTCATCAATTGTTTAGATTTCCAATTTCTTAAACATGGTAAATGCTTCATCAAAGGTATATAATGTTTAAAATTATAGGGTAGATGAAATGTGTTTGGCACATGCCTGAGATAAAAGTTCAATCAATTCCAGTTGAGGTAAGGAGAAGGAAAGTTGGTTTATTAACCCCCTCCATTGAGCAAAAAAAATCCCTAATGGATTCATCCTCAAATTGGCAAATAAAATATAAGTTGATTATGGATACTTTAATGGAGATGTTTATGGAGAAGTGATCCAATAAAGTTTGCATAATTTGAGAAAAGGAAAAGAGGGAATGCCTAGAGATGGAACTATACCAATCCAACGTGGGTCATGCTAAAGACATGGGAAAGGTTCAAAGTAAAATAACATCATCATAGGAAATGAGATAGCATGCATGCCTAAATGCTATTAAATATTGTTTCGGATCCTCCTTACTTTGGAATTTAGAGAATTTAGGAATTTCCCATTGAGTGGGGTAAGGACAAACCAGTACATAAGGATGAATGGGTTCATTACAAATATGATCATAGGATAAAATATTGTGAGCTCCAAAAATTGATGTCTCTAAAGTTATCATTTTATCTATTAACATCTTGATGAGGTTTGTTTGTGGTGCACCCACATAGTTTTAGGGTATGTGTTGATGTGGTTGTGATTATGCAATGTATTTCATGTTAAAGGTTAGGTTGATGCCACATATTGATAGTTGGTTATGAAAGGTTGGGATGATATGGGAGGCATATATCCTTGTGGATTTGGGACATAGACTTGATTAGGTGTAGTGTGTATTTGTTGAGACATGGGCATGGTTGGGTTTATTTGTTGAAGGTGTATGGTTACTCTTGTACTTAGAGGTGGAAGAGTGGATGGTATAGAAACTACTAAGTTCTGAAATGGTGTCGATGATGTTGTATTTTGGGTGGTAAAAGGTAATGAAACCATACTAGTGGATGGCATCCCAATGATAAGTGGTGCTTGAGTTGTCATTAGTTGGGTTGACTCTACATTTGAAGGGTTGGTTATGAGGTTAGTGGAAGTTGAAGGTGATTGGGTATTTTTTGGTGGGGCAAGAGAAGCTTGGCTTTAGGAAATACTAGTAGATGGGTTGTCTATAGAATATGAAGCTTGAGTTACCATGGATTAGGTAGTGTAAATAGTGGTAACCAAATTCTCACCCATAAGGTAAGTAGTCATACCATAAGGGGGTTCAATAAAAGGAACTGAAGTAGGGGCATAGTTGGTAATTATGGCAAGGTAATGTTGGAGGGCAATTGGGTTGTTGTCAAGGAGATTTATGAAGTCCATGTCCCCTCAGGAAAAAGACTAGGGCATATTAGGACTCCTGAAATGGTCGATAGAAATCTCTACATCTAGAGTGTGCTCCATGGATGAAAAAGAGGAAGAAGGTTGGTGGTGTGGTTGGTTTTGGTTAGCTTGATCTTTGGCTTGTTGTTGTGTCAACACCATGTGATAATGTGGTAGAAGTTTAGAATTTTATTGGAAATGAAATCAATAACTCAAAAAAAGATCAAAGAACAAAAACTCAATAAGATCACACACTAAAATTACGTTAGATCCTAAGAGTTTTTTATCTTGCTTTGGGATTATGCCTTAAGTTTATAATTTTGTGAGACTCCACTTGGATTTTGAAATGGGTACTAGAAAAAGTATTATATGGATGGTTTTAGGTATGTTTAGGCTCAAAATATCTCTATATTAGAATTGGTACAAGGCTTGGTATTAGGGCCTACCCCCTCACTTCACACACCATAGTGTAAGGGTGTTAGGTGCTTTTTTAGTATATACCTGATATCCAAAGTTTATACTCAGTCAGCATATTGAGTTTGTTCTCCCCTTTGTGGTGAAATCCAAGTAGCATAGCTAGGATGAAGGTTGCCTCTAGGTGATGAAATCCCAATTGGTTCTCTTATGTCAATGTTTGATGAATTGATTGTGTAATTGGTTTGGTATGTGTGTGAAAAGACGTGATTGCTACATGATTGATTTACCCAATTAATTAAGCTATGTGACTTAAGTAAACAAGCAATCAATGTATGAAAGGTAGATTTTAATCCCAAAAGAAAATTTTAATTTATTTTAATGAATACAAAACCTCTAAATGTAACCTAATTTCAAGATGATAATGAAAATCCTAATCCTAGGATGATTGCCTTTTAGATTTTAGAAAGAAAGAAAACATAAAAATGCTTTTTTACTTTTGGAGATAGAGAAAGAATAAGTGATTTTGCCTTTTCAAGTAAATTGAGATTTAGAAATGAATAAATGCAATGAAAATTGTTTAACCTTTTGAAATAAATTAGATGATTTATTCACTAATTCAATTCTAAATTTCCTAAAACAACTATAAACCCAAGAGAAATCAGGGGTCCCATAGGGCATGCCATAATGTTTCACTATATTTTTAGATCATTTTATTTTATTTTTGAAAACAAGTAAAACTAAAGAAAGGGAGAAGGTGTAGATGAACCTGGATGTGGTTGTGCATTCCATTGATCCAAACATCATGAGTACTCCTATTTGGATAGGGAGGAATGACCTGCAAATAAAATAAGACTTAAAAAAGATTTGGATTAGAATGGTTGATAAGTGGGTTACCTAGAAATTGCTAGCTCCTAAAACTATGAAACTTCCTATGATGGTTGTCAACTGAATTGTTAAAATAAGTTAAGTCCAAATGAATGATGAAAAAAATGATTTAAGAAAATAAAGAAGAAATTAATTTAAACAAACAATAAAATGCTTCAAAATGCTTGATTCCTCATAAAATAAATTAAATTAATTTGCATAAAAGAAATGCTAAAGTGATAATAGTCAGGTTGGGTTGCTGTGGATAAATATTGTGTTATGATAGGGATGGAGAAATAAAAGTTTTGATAGGTTGAAAGGGGTTTTTTTAGCTTGTTTTTTTTAGGAGAAAGGTTTACATAGATACCAATGTCAGTCCTTTATGGATCTATGTCAGTTAGGAATAACTGATGTCGATCACTGTGTGTAAATACAATTTTAACTTTAGAAAAAAGGTTGGATTTTGGGAGAGTTATGGAGAATTTTTGGGTTGATAAAAGGTTGAAGTATGATTTTGAGGATGGGAATGAAGCTTAGGAATGCTCAGGTATAGATTTTGGGCTCACAAGAGTGTGGTTGGTTAATGGATGTTGGATGGCAAATGGGTGTTGAAGTATAAAAATTCAACATAGGTAGTTGAGGATATGGGGGAGGTATGAAGATAACTAAAACAACAAATACTAAGATAAGAAAACCTTGAAATTAATAAATAATCAAAAAGTAATTATCTTGATGCAGCAATGTTGTCCTAGAAGTAGATGGTAGGTCAAGATAACTTTGATGTAGTCTTGCAAGAATATAGGTAGCATAACAGTGATACAACCTTTAGTCTATTAATGGTGCAGCTCCTTTATGCTTTGGGATTCTCTAGCTCTCTGGTTTTGCTCTTTATTTTACACATAAGTTCATAATAAAATGATCACCCATACTAAAAATCATCTTGTTCAACCTCCTGATCAAACGTCATGGGCAGTATTAAATAATCTATGTCATGTTGAGAAGTGTTTTCATTGATGTCAAGGTTGATGTCATTAACATCAAGGTGCATCTGGTAAAGATGCATGTTGAGTGTTCTATGAAGATATGAGTCATGTGACAAGAGAGAATTTGAAGTAAACCTAATGTCTCTCTATTGAGAGAGAATTTTAAGTAAACCAAATGATTCTTTAGAGGGTGATGTTAAGGTTTAGGTCAAGTAAAGCATGTTTGAGTACTAGTTCTTGAGTACAAGATGTCTTAAGAAGCCTTGTCTAAACTCTATGAGAAGGTGTGCATAATGAAGCTTGGTTAAGTAAGTAAGCACAATATGCTGAGAGGTTTTTTATCATTGTGTGATCATGCAAGAGAAGTGAATATACTTTCAAAAGTGTTTCAAGGTCATTTTTCAATCTTAAAGTGCTTGAAAACCCTAGTCATGGCACTAGTCATAGCTTGTAAATTCCTAGTGAGATGGATGCATAGAGGCATAAGAGGTTGTATAATTTTTATTTATTATGCATATGAGGCATTGGATCACTCAGGAGGGTTTCAAAGTGAGCCTACAGAGGTATGACCTTAAGTCGAAGTCTTTAACTAGACTAGTTCTAGACCCTGCCTAACCTAATGAGGTGTTATTAGGTGTTATCAATACTATGAAGAATGTATGGATGTTTATAATCATGAGAGAGGTTACATTATCATATTATTAAAGTATTGAGAGCCTAAAAATAAGTTTGAAGGTCAGTTCAAGACCTAATGAGGTGTGAAGACTTAGGTGTAGTAAAGAAATATAGTGAGAGCATGGCCTAATGAGGTATCAGGATCATTTTACAAGACATGTGAGTAGGCAATCATTTAAAAAGGTGACTAAACTTTTTTTAAGCATATGCATGAAGTTATAGGTCTTAGTTTGCAAGAAAAGGCTTGAAAAAGTGTTTTGAGGTCTCTCAAGTGCACAAAATGAAGGGTTATCAAATTGAGAAAGAATTTTAAGTATTCATTGGCATGTTTAATATCTACATGAAAACCTAATATATTAAGGTGAGATGGGGAAGGGTCCTAGATAAGATCTCCAGGCATTATTTTTGTAAATGAGGGGCAAACCTGTATGAATAATCATTAACACCAGAAATAGTGTTAACCCTCTCTAAAACCCTAACACTAACCCAATGTGAAATATATTGTTCAAATCAACCCATAATGATCTCAAATGACTATAAAAACTATTATAATATGTATTCAACTCTCCCAGGCATCTCTAGGTGTGATTGGTTTGTCAGGGGAGTGAGTGGATCCTACAGGAAAGGCCTTGTTTTTTGGAGATTTATTATATTAGTCAAAGTTGACCAAGTCAAAATTGTTAAATGGATGGATTAGAAATATTGAGACTTTTATTTTAATTCCATGATGGTTTTTGAGTAGGTTTTATCCCTCAGGTGTGTTAAACTAGTCATACAATTTGACCAGTCGCTAGCAAGCCTAATGATGCAAACAGTGAAAAACCCAGGCAAAAGTGAGAAGGTGATTAAGGATGTGTTATCATGGATTAGGGATGAAACCAAGTGTATGGAGAAATTTTTCAAGTCTTTTAATACATGATAATGTTGGATATAATTTTTGGATGTTAGTGGATATGATGAAAATGTTGCTCATAAGTTGACCTGTCTAGTACAGATGAGATAATAAAGGTGTAAGGTTATGAGATTGGTCTACAAGACCAATATTGTTATTTTAACATGTTATATTTATATATAATAATGGTCTAATTGTCTCATAAGATAATCCACATGCATCATGAGTATCAATAAATGGTCATATAGGTGTTGAAATACAAAATCACCATGACTGGTCTTCAAGGCAAACTAGCAGTTTTGGGTAAGCAAGTAATAACAATTATTGTGTTATTTTTGATAATTCTATATCAGTTCTAAAGTCTATCCCAATGATCTATCATGATGGCCCTTTCACATAATATTTATGTATTGCGTGCTCACATGAAGCACATATCAAAAGACCAGTTCTTGTAGGTTTTGTTGCACAATTTGGTTAACTTGTCCATAGTCATTTGTATGCTAATCAAACAGGGATTATATAAAAGCATAAATAAACTACCTTGATCCTTTGAGTTCTAGGTTTCAATAATATCACTATGAAAACTATTGTCATTTTCTATTATCATTAGTTATCTTAGAAAAGAAAATGTGATAGGGTATAACTCATATATAAGCCAACACTTAATTCACACCATCGTTCATCAAAAAACAAGAAGCTAACAAAAACCCGCTATTCTCATATGTTAATATTAACCCATATAAAGGTATATGTTTGTCACAATCACATCTTAAAATCCATCCATCATCATAATTCTTTACAATATGGGTATTTATACTTATTTTTCCCTAACCAAGTGCTTACAATCATTAATGGCATGAAAAAATGGACAATGAACTCTCAACAGACTGAGAGTCATGGTGCTTAACAATCAGTTCTTCCTAAATATATAGGCCTCTATGCCCCCTATATCCTCACTCTATGTTATATATTTATTTCCATATGTTCCTCTCCTTATAGGCTAGTGCAAAACTTCCTATTAATAAGGTCATAGTGACCCATTTGAACCATTCTTCCCATTGCTCCCACTTCCCAGACGTTCCCCTAGTCTTCCACTATTGTTCTAAGTCTTATGTCCTTGGGTTTTTCATGACTCATTCCCATCTAACTGGGTCTTCTCACATTGGTTCATTCACACCATTGTCATCTTGCACCTCGTAGGTCCCACATCATGATGCTCCTATTCCTATCAATTTTGTGATATGGTATTTCTGGACCATAGTCCTTTCATGTCATGTCAATTTTGTGCCAAAATTAGACGACACTTAGTCAAAATTTTGGGTCCAAAATCACCCCAAACTATGCTTTTAGTTTATCTTAGACTAAGTCATGTTAGCATCATCGAAAAATTTAGGCCTAGACTGATTGAGCTCATTCTTATAATTATCCCAATGTGACAATGCCTTAAAAAAATTCATAGTTATTTATTCTATGGTCCCCTTTACTTTCTTTATCTCCTCAGGTAGGTTGGGGGTCTTATCATCCTTCTTGACCTATTCATCCAGGGATGTGGTGGCATCCTTCTAGATATCTTCAAGTGTGGAGACCTCCTTATCAACCTATCCTCAGAGGGATACAAAATTTACATTTAGTTATTGATGATATTTATTGATGGCATCTTCCATCATCTCTACATCCCTAAATGATTTTACATGCTCGACATGGTCTTTTATTAAGAGAATCACATCAATGAGTTTCTACCTCTGGGCTTCTTCATCTTGGAACTGAGCCTCTAAGACTTTATTAGGACATGTTAGCTGTGCAAAAATACCATCTATAATAGGGATAACTTCCCTAAATATCTCTATAGTGCACTTGCAATAATTGACGGCCATGGTGAATTGTTTATCCAACTATAATCCCTCATCTCACAACTTTCTTTGAAGTGGATGACAGCTGTATCTTGTGCTTTTTGTAAGGTAGGAGACAGTTGTCTCTTTTAAATTTCTAACTTATGATGGGAACCTTACCCCTTCATGCCTTAAATGATGCATGCACCTTTAGTACCTTATGCATCTTTAATAACTTGTACACCCATATAAATCATGCACCTAAGTAACTTGTGTGTTTTTCATATTTGCCTTTTTAAACATGAATTCTTCCCCCACACTAAAATATGTCATGGTCCTCCATGAAAAGAATAATAACTTTGAAAACAAAATTATAAAAAGGTAAAGTTGCATGAAGAAAAGGTAGAATTTTTATTGAAATCATTAAATCCCAAAATAATGGCATAAGCCTTATTGATTACAAAAACTTTAGCTATTCTAAAGTAAAATACGACTAAAGTTGGCTTCTATTATAGTGCCCAGGAGGGAACTAACCATCCATCCTTTATAACTGACATGCTCCAGTAGGTCTAATGCTATGTATTATAAAAGGGCCATCCCAGTGTATGTGAATCTTTCTTGGGTGGTGCATGAACTTAGAGTCATATAAAAAGACCTTCATTCTTAGAGAAAATGTTTTGTTCTTTATATGGTGATCATGCCATGCCTTTTGCTTACATTTTTATACATTCTGGCTCTAATGAGCAAGGAATTGAGCTTCATATAATTATAATAAAGTGTTTAGGAATGTTTTTAAAGATAATTCTTCATTTACTTGTCCTATGCACGTAATACATAGAGATGGTACCAAGAACTCTACTAGTAGGACTATTTCCTTTCCATACACCAAGTTGAATGGCATGCTTTTGTTTAAGCATTTGAAGGTTGTTTAGTAAGCTCATAGAACCATAGACACCCTATCATCCCAATCTTTTGGCTAATGTTAGAGATCTTTGTCAAAGTGTTACCTTGGATTTTGTTAAAAGCTTTAGCAATTTCATTGGCTTATGGGTGATATGGGGTTATTTTGTTGTGTGCGATCATGAACTCAGCCAGCAAGATGTGAATTGTTTCATTCAAAAAGTGGTTTCTAAAATCATTGGTAAACTAAAGGGGCATCCAAACTAAGTTATGACATTTTCCTAGATGAACCTCATAGTAGTAGCAGTATTCTAATCCTTTATCAGTAAGGCTTCAACCTAGTACATAAGATAGTCAGTTGATATAATGATGTACTGATAACCTATCTATCATCCTACTAGAGTGATGGGACCAACAAAATCAATAGACCATTTTACATAGGGTTATTGAGAAGGGATACATCATAGAGGCATAACATCTCTCTAATTAGGTTTGCCTATGCATTGACATATGTCACATTGCTTAACATATGATTTAGCATCTTGGAAGAGAGTTGGCCATCATAATCTAGCTAGTAGAAGCTTCTGTGTGATAGCCTCTGTAGCATAGTGTCCACTAGAAATACCTTCATGAACTTCATGAAGTACCTTGAGGTGCTCATGTTTTATTACACACCATCAAAGAACTTCATCATAGCCCATTTTATAAATATCACATACTGTAAGTTAAAAAGGTGTAGCATGAACCACAAGTTGCTTTTTGGCTTACAAGGTGAGATAGTTAGGCATAGAACTAGTGATCAAGAACACTATAATGTCTTCCAATTATTTAGGCACCTATGTAACATGGAAAATTTATACATTAATAATATCATCTTCTATGGTGCATGGTGGTTCTCTATTCTCAATTTATGATAGGTGGTCAGGTCCATAATTGGCCTTCCTAAGTTTCACCATAACTAAAAATTGGAATTTTGGAACAAAATAATCCAGCAACAGATCCATCCATGTAGTATGGGTTTATTGATAAGGTACTTCAAACCTTATGATCTATATAGAAAAAAAAGGAGTGGCTAATAGGTACTATCTGAACTTCTATAAAGCATAGACCGTTAACAATGCTTTGTGTTCCGTAGTGGTGTAGTTTTTTTTCACCTGGTGTGAGCTTCCTTTTGGTAAATTATATTGGGTGATCTAGGTGACCTTCACCTGGTTGTGTAAGGATTGCACCAATGACCATGCCATATGTATCAATATGGACATGAAATGGCCTTGTTTAAATAGGGAATTAGAGAATAAGAGTAGTAACTAGCTTTTCCTTAAGTGTTTCAAAGGCTTCCTTACAAGAGCAAGTCTATATGAAATGTTCATCCTGATTTAGAAGTTCTTCTAAGGGCACAATAATCTTTGCATAATTGTGAATGAACTTTCTATAATAACCTGTGTGGCCCAGAAAGATGTGGACCTCATGTTGAGTCTTGGGTGCTGGAAGGTGAATAATAACAAATACCTTCACCAGGCCTACCAGGAGTCCTTCCTTACAAATAATATACCCTAGGAGCACACCAAAAGGCATCAAAAATAGGTACTTATGTAAGTTTAATGAGATTTGTAAGACCCAATAGTGCTCGAGCATAAACCTGAGGTTAGCACAATGGTCCTTGACCAAACTATATATTGTCCAATCATACAAATATATTTGGAGGAACTTATGGATGAAGTCCTTAAAGGCTTTAACTGTTATTCATGAAAACACTAATGGGGTATTTTTAACCCGAAGGGCATAAAAATATAGGCAAATGATCCCTATTTAATGGAAAAGGTTGTCTTGGGATGGTCTTCTTTAGCTATTTGAACTTGATGGTACCCCAAGAATCCATCTATGAAGGAGTACACTTCACAACCAAAAAAACCTTCAAGGATTTCCTCTATGAATGGTGATGGAAAGGGATCTATTACATAGGATACATTGAGCACTCGGTAGTCCACACAGATATGAATGCATCTATCCTTTTTTTTACTAATCACCATGAAACTAACCCACTCAAATTCATCAATGGGAGTGATTACTCTAGCCTATATCATACTATAAATCTCATCTTTAACATGCACCCAAAGATTAGGATTCATCCTATATGAGCATTTTTTCACTAATCAAGTGCCATCAACTAGCTTGATATGCATCTTCCCTAAGGACGGGTGGACTCCCTTCATTTCAATATAGTTCTTTAGGAAGACAACCTGATATTCTTTTAGCAATTCAAATATTTTTCAAATCTTTGTGTCAGTACAATAATTTCCTATTATAGCCAACTTTGGTTCTTATTCTGAGCTGATGTTGTGTTAAACAATCTGAATAGGCCCATGATAGGGGTTGTCCATATCATCACCTGTGTCTTGAATAGTTCTTGTGCCAATATCTATAAGAATATCTAAATGATTGGACAATGGGTTGAGTGGAGTGGATCCTTTACCTTATTCCACTTGTAATATGAGCTTTTATTCTCCCAAATGAATTTCTTCACATTAGTTCAGATTAAGGACTAGTATGGGTGCAAGTTCTTGGTGTATCGATGGTTTATGGAATATTATGTAGGGGCTCTTTAGGGTCCTAATGGATAATCCTCAAATGTTCTTCCATGGTACATGAGTCACCTACTACCACTTCATGCATGGCTTGGAGGGTGAGGTGCAAATCCATTCTTGGTGAATAATAGGACAGTGTTGATTTCATGTTCTCCTTTAGCAAATGCCAAAACTTGGTACCCATGTGTCGCTCTTCATGAACATACCATGATCATGCCCAAGTTTTTAAATTTATATAAAATGCATGCACCCATAAATACATTGGTAAGTAAGACTCATTGTTTTTCCACATTGTTTCACAAGCTTTAATTTGGGGCTCAAGGGCTTGTATTCCACTATAGTTGACTGCTCCCTTTACTTTGTTATCATGATGGAACTGGTGGTGTAAGGATGAGAGTACCTGATCCCACTGGTGGATTTTTTCACAATGGGTTTTCCACCATCATGCAGTTATGCCATCAAAGAGATGAACCAAATATCAAAGACGGTCTTTATTAGTGTCATAAAACTCTTCAAGGCATTGAATGAAGTCTTAAACTTCCATCTGCCCGTGAAACCTTGAAACCTCATCAAGTCTTTCAAGTGGTGTCTCTATGATAGGTCACCTTATGACTTGGCCAATGATAAGGCAAATGAACTTATGTCTTTTATTAAACTGAGGACATTCTCTTGGTTGTTGATGGTGTTGCATATTCTACTAGTGAGTTCATAATCACCATGAGCCTAATAATTATATGCATTGCTTGCAGTGTTAGAGATGGACTGAGTATTTGACCATCAAAGAATGTCATTTAGATTGGGATATGTTTTCTCATCATTCTTTATAGTAGTGTTATAGATATGGTTTATATCTTCATCAACATGGAAAGGCTTTATATAAGGGGGCCCTTATGCTTGATCTAGTGGTATTATAACACACTAATCAATGTTTTCAATACTAATGTAGCACTTTTTAAAGCTTAAGTCTATATTATTCTCATAAAACCAAGGTATTCCCAATAGATATGGGTAATCATCAGGTTCAGCTAGCTCTAAAACCTCAAAATTTGATTTGAATGGTACTCCAAGTATGTCAACCATTGCATTCTTGAGGACCCCAATAGGTAGTGCATGACTTTTATTTACCATAAATAAGACATGAGGTGAAGGCTATAATGCTAGAATAGACATCTTATGCCAAGCATCCTTGGTGAGGAAATTGACTTCTGCATCGGTATCTACTAGTATGTCCTAGATTACCCATCCATCGATGGCAGCATTAACCAATATTTTTTATCTTTCGAGAGAGTAGAGGAACTAGGAATGTCTTATCACTAAGCAATATTTAAATGGAGATCTTCACTTTACTTAGTGATGTGAGGGTGAACCTAATATATTATTCAATATTGACTCTTAATCCAAATGTTGAGCTATGGGACAATATTCTCATCCAACATATGCTTGCATAGTTCCTAAAAGTCAACCTGTACCACATGTCGAGGTTCATCTTCCCTTTGCACAATAGCATACTGGATTACGTCTTTATCTTTGAGGAACTAAATCTCTTCGTAAAGTTTTTTTATGATTTCCATAATATCTTGGAGTACATCCTTTTTATACTGAACATCAAGATACTTTCTAGCTCATGGTTCTTCCCATTGCACTTTCTCGATAGGATTAGTTGTTGATTGGGTTTATCCCCCACTATGAGTGGTAATGTTTACATGTTAAACTATAGGCATGGTTAGGCATGCATGCCAATATGGTTTATAAATTTGAATCATACCAATGCCCTTTTCATTTTACTCCTTGGTGATAGCTGTATATAAGTTAGGCTTCCAATTCATGGTCCTTTTTATAAAAAGTGCCCATCAGGTAATCTAGGCATTCCCTTTGATAGTGGTCTAGAGACCCACATTTGTAATAAGTCCTAGGTGATAAATGACCAAATCCTCATCCTTTCTCTCTTCCTCATCCATGATAGCCACCATTGTCTTGAGTATTCTCTAATGAGGTTTGGTTCATGTCATGTGCTCGAGCTTCATGGATGTCACTAATCAAGTGGCAATCATTAGTGTCATGAGTATATGTATCAAATATATTATAATAGTTAGACACCTTAGTGTGCATATCTCACTATAGAAGAGGATAAGAGTGGACATCACGTTCCTCATGAGATATTTCACATGTTTGTTTAAGTACCATGTGGGTGTTCTTGCATGAATAATTTCTTCATGTATGCCCTTCAGATTTGTAGTCTGTACACCAAACACCATTACATGTTTCATGCACATTATTGGCCATCAACTTTTGAAGTTGTGATTCCATTGAGGCTATTTGGGCCTCCATAAAGGGATTGATCCTAGTATTAATGCTTCTAACTACCTCAACATGGACAACAGCTTCCAAAGCCTCACACAGACTAGTGAAGGTCCTATGTGACAAGGTTCGATGAAAAGGTAGTAACAATCCTCCCATAAACCATCATACATGTTAAGAAACATTAATTTCAAATCATAATTTAGATAAAAAAGTTTTAAACCTTACATCATACTCATGCACATTTTTAGTGAGTCCTTTCTTTCTATCCTTCAGCACTACTATGCTCTATTGCTCAAATTCAGGAATGTCAAACTCTTGAAATAAGGTTGTCTTTAGTTAGTCATAGTTGACCACTACTTGTTGAGGGTCAAAATTGTGATACCATTTGTGCACATGCTCCAAAATCATAGTTACAAATTATGTGGCATGACACTCAGAGGATGTAATGCCTCATGCCCTCCAACTTAGTTTACATTTATGGACATGCTCATCTACATTATCCATACCTTGATACTCTAGTAAGTATAGTGTCATCTCATAATACACCATAGTCAATTAAGGTGATTAAATGAGTGGTTGCTAAGAACCTCTAGCCCCAATCCCTTGAGGAGGAAGTCCACTACCTCCTATACCACCTCTTAGTCTACCTCTAGTGACTCCCGTAGTAGTGCTTATGATCTGAGCTGTAGTAGATGGTTGATTACTCAAATTAGGGCATGTATTCTATCCTTGTAGGATTGGTCTGCCAGGCATCCCAAGTTGTGTCATATAATTCTCTTGAAGAGGGAAAGAAAGTGTTAAGTCTAAATGAGCATTAAAAAGCTCAGTTTTAATATCCCTTATTGATTTAATTTTTTATTCCAAACTTCAATTTCATATGTGTACTTCATCTGACTCAAAAGCATGAGCATGTACTATGGTGGGGGAGCATGTTTGGTTCAGACTTGGTTCCTTGATTCCTTCCATCCAACTTGTTTTTCCTTCATAGGATAGAATCATCATAAAACATAGCTTGAAAGTGATTGGGTCTTCATGTATTTTTTCTTTCTTATAACTCCTAACAACACTCCTTGAGTTCTTTTGGTCTCTTCACGTGCTACTAACTCCTATAATCCTTTGTCAAGTTTCATTATAATTTCATTTCCATAATGCATGTTGGATGGCTACTTTTTTAAACCCATAATCTTCTAACAACTCCTATTCCCTCCTTCCAAATGTGTGGCTCATGCACAAGATGATTTATCCCTCCATTGGTATAGTTTCAAGTCTAAGATCAATAAATAACTTCTTGATTTCAAAATCAAAAATCTTAATATAATGACCACATGGTTCTCAAAGGAACTATAACTTGGATTCTTTAGGGCATGAATAAGATGTTATAGCGTACTCTAGAATGTAGCTATTTAGAACTCCTTTCCACCAAAAGTTGACTACTCACGTCCATGGGGCTCTAAGTCATGTTAAAGCCCTTTGTCGTTTTAGAATCCAAGACTACCTCCTTCTAAGATTCATTTATCATCCTTGAGCATATGCTATCAACCAATCATGTAAATGAATTGGGACCTCCAAAAATAAGGTTTCATATAAAGCACTATAGAGATCCTGCTCTACCCACTACTATACATAGATTCATGCCTCAAGATAAGGAACTTCAAAATTATCTTCAACACTAGTAAACCATTCTTATATATTATCCAACGTAATATACTCAAACATTTTTCCATGACTTTGCTTCAAGTGCTTCAAGTCCTAACAATGGAACCAAAATGTTGGGTTATTTTTTATAATTCCATATTGGCACTAAAGTTTAGCCCAAAGAGATAGCATGTTGGCCCTTTCGCATAAGAGTTATGTCTTGCATGCTCACCTGAAGCATGTAGCAAAAGACTGGTTCCCATAGGTTTTGTTACAAAATTTGGTTAACTTGTTCATAGTCCTCCGTATGCTAATCAAACAAGGATTATATAAAAGCATAAATAGACTACCTTGATCCTTTGAGTTCTAGGTCCAAATGATATTACTACATAGAATATTTTAATTTTATATTAGCATTAGTTATCTTTAAAAATAAAATGTGAAAGGTTATATCTCATATATAATCTAACACTTAATTCACACCATCATTCATCAAAAAACAAGAACTTAACAAAAACCCATTATTCTCATATATTAAGCTTAACCCACAAAAAGGTATATGTTTGTCATAATCACATCCCAAAATCCATCCATCATCACAATGATTTAAAATAGGGGTATTTATAATTATTTTTCTTTTACCAAGTGTTTACAATCATTAATGGCATGAATAAATGGCCAATGAACTCTTAACAGATTGAGAGTCATGGTGCTTAATAATCAGTTCTTCCTAAAGATCCAGACCTCTATGCCTCTATATCCTCACTCTATGTTATATATTTGTTGTCATATATTCCTCTCCTTGTGATCTAGTGAAAAAAAAATTATCAATAATTTTGGATTGATCTATATGAACCATTCTTCCAACTGCTCCCACTTCCCATGTGTTCCCCTAGTCTTCCACTATTATTCTGAGTCCTACGTCCTTGGGTTCCTTGTGACTCAATCCCCTTTAACTAGGTCCTCTCACATTGGTTATTTCATGTCATTGTAATTTTTCACCCTATAGGTCCCATGCCATGTTTCTTCTATACCTATCAATTTCATTCCATGGTCCTCCTACACCGTGTCGGTTCCATGCCAAAATTGGACAACACTTAGTCAAAATTTTGGGGCCAACAATGATGAATTTGAGACTATATGCCATGAATTAATGTATCTAATGATCATGACATTTTTTTTTGACATTTATGTCCCATCCATGCTTTTATAAGGTTTTAGAGTCAGTGAAAGTGATTGAAATGTTGAATCCAAAAGGGGTTTCCTAGTTTAGTTTTGACTGTGTGTATTGAAGATAACAAATTGGTTTAAAAGACCAATCATTAACAATAAATATTATGATATTTTTATTGGAGGTTGTTTTGAGGATTTTTTAGGATAATTTTCATGTGTTATAAGTACTTGAGTGTGTTATTTTAGGAGTCATAAGTTCAAGTTTACATGATCATGTTTTGATGTTTGTTGGCATTTTTGAGGGAGTTATTTGCAGAGAAGGTTTTGAGTCCTTTTACCCTAAGTTGTGAAGTATAAATCACATGATGATGACCCTAAGGTCATATATATTTTGTATACATTATTTTTTTCCATGGATGTTTGGAAAAATTATGTTTATGCTTTAGTTTTTCAAGACATACTTTCTGAGTATACACAGGCCTAGTTGTGAACAATACTAACGACATGCTTCAAGTAGTGGTTAAAAATAAAAGGTGGTATGGAACCTAGATGACATTATTAGGGATATATTCTAGTTTTATATTATGTGTTCCTAGCATGTGATGTGTTGTAATGTGTTATAAGGAAGGCAAAGTGTAATGTGTCCTAAGTAGACCTAATGGGATTAGGTTTCCATGAGACCTAAAGATGAGATAATGCCTAATTAAGGTATGTAAGACCTAAAGGGAATCAAAGAACATTTTATACATGTTTATGATATGGCATAAAATATATTCCATGGATGACCTAAGAAGGTAAGGATGTTTGGCTAACCAAGAAGGATATACACAAGAGGCTTGTATAAATACAAGGTAATTTTAGGCCTATTAGTGTGAGGAAAGAACAAGTGAATGAAATAGAAAATTGGTAAGAATAATAAGGTATTGTATACCATCATAGGTATGTAGATTATCTATGATGAATTTTTAACATAGATTATGTATATGAAAATGAAGGTCATATGACCTAATCAAGTCAAGAAGAGGGCTAGTTGAGCGAAGAAGGCTAGAAGGTAGTTTGAGAGGGCTAAGAGTGTGAAGAGCTTAAGAATTGGTCATCATAAATTGGTTGAGAAATAGGGTTTCCTAAAAGTGATAAAAACTATTAATTAAGATAATAAAATTCTATTTACACCTCACCCTAACCAAGCCCATGATTAACTTAGTGACACCTTGCCTTAAGACCATTTCCTACCCTAGAATTTACTCCCTAACCTCCCTATACTTTTTCTGCTCATGTGACCATACTCCCTTAAACCAACTTAGACCATTTATAGTGGTCTTAAATACCAAAATTAAGTGTATATCATTATTTTTGTCAAGTTGGACCTATTATATCTTGATCAATGCCGATCATCCCTCGATCGATGTCGATTGACCAAGATCAGCATGTTGGAAGCAAAATGACTAAGAGGGGGGGTGAATCAATCTTCAAAAACTTTATTATCAATTCCACTTAATAAATCATCAACATATCGATCAAACAATGCATAAGCAATCAACTATACAATCATGAAACAAGATTGCACAAGTCAACACACTTATATGTAAGAAACCCTCAAGTGGAAGAAAACCCACTAATATCTAAAAATGGACTACAGTCTTATAAGACACACATAAAATTTAGTAAATCACCCACTTCACATGGATCACTAACCCTAACTAGCTAAGCACCAACTCATCTATTTTTTATCAAGCACCTACTTGCAAGGAGGCACAAACCCACTTGGAAGGGGTTTGTGCTTCCTTGCAAGTGGGTACTTGCTAAATCCTGGCTGAGTTGGTGCTTAGTTAGTTGGGGTTGGTGCTCCATGTAAAGTGGGTGTTTTAATAATTTTGATATGTGTCTTATAGGATTTTAGTATATTTTTAGATATCAGTGGGTTTTCTTTCCCTTGAGGGTTTCTGACATATATAGTGTGTCGACTTATGCAATCTTGTTTCATGTTTGTATAGTTGATTACTTATGTATTGTTTGATCCATATGTTGATGATTGCTTAAGTGGAATTAATAAGAAATTTTTTGAAGACTAATTCACCCCCCCCTCTCAGTCATGTTGCTTCTAACATGTTAGTCCTGGTCAATTGGCATTGATTGAGGGATAACTGACATTGATAAAGCTAGAATAGGTCCAACTTGCCAAAAATAGTGTTGTGCACTAAATTTTGGAAGTTAATACCATTATAAATGGTCTAAGTTGGTTTAAAGGAGTGTGATCACATGGGTAAAAAAAGTCTAGGGAGGTTAGGGAGTAAATGCTAGGGTAGGATATGGTCTTAAGGCAAGGTGTCACTAAGTTAGTCATGGGCTTGGTTAGGGTGAGGTGTAAATAGAATTTTATTAGCTTAATTAATGTATTCATATATCTAAATGTGGGTAGGGAATAAATGGGTTTTGAAGGTAGGTTAATAAATTCTCTAACCCAAAGTGGGGCCAATGAGTCAAAAGAGTGTGTTACAACATCTAAAATCATTGGTGTGGTTTTTTAGTGTCTACAGTATCCCCATCTTTGTGATTATTGTCCAACATACCCTTCTTTCTAGTTTTATTATGCATCATACCCTCCATATTTGCACTGAGGTGAAATTAAAGCCTAATGAGACTGATATGGACTCATATTACTCCAAGAAGACTAATATTGGTGTTACAAATAAGATGGTGTCTAGCCAACCAAACCCTTGGGTGGGTATTGAAATGACAAAGGTATCAACTGGGGACTATATTTTGTCACACTTTCCATATCCACCTCCAGACTTGGGATACCTTTCTTCGTAGCTAGTAATTAATATTCCAAAATTATGAAGACATTATTTATAATATCTTCCTTTATCTCTTGTAGAGCTCTACAATTCCTCTCGTCATGATTTGTCAACTTGTAAAAATTAAAATACATGTTCTATGATTTTTGGATATATTATTGTAAAAGATGACACTTTGAAGTAACATGTCCAACTACTCTACATATTTTACAAAACTTTGTTTTAAGTTTTTTTATAGTCATTCCTATGGTGGCCTTCTTGACCACATTCTATACACCATAATGTTAATTTAGACTTATCATTCTCATCCATATCCTCCTTTTTATTATAAATGAATATAGTTTTGATTCTAATTTAGAACCTAGTATTGAAAGGTCACCATAATCCTCTATTTTCTCCACTCATATAACAATAGATCAAGCATCAACCTTAGTCAAGAATTTAGAGTGTGTAATAGCAAAACTAATTCTTGTTTGTATCCCCTATATGAACCAAGTAACCTTATCCTCATCTTTTAAGATGAAATATATTTTATTCATAACATCAAAAAATCTATGATCATAGTCCATGACTAATTCTCTAGACTTTTGTCAAATCTATTTCAATTCTTGAATAGTTTAGCTTATACATTTCTTCACCTTAAACTCTACTATTAACATATCCTTGACTTGCACAAGGTCAAAATTATTTACATTTATTGTACAAATGAACTCTAAGACTCATCCTAAAAAATCCCCCATGATTTTACATCTCTTAACATCATCATATGTTACCCCCTTAATATTCCATTTCATATGGTAAGTTACCATGTATTGTTTAGGATCTATAGAGCCATCATATTGAATTAAAATAACAAACATACTTGCATTGAGTGACACGGTTGGCACACTTGTAGTTGATAACACAAGTTTTGGTAGATTGGTGACTATGATTGTTGGTAAATGCACACTGGTCACTATGATTATATGTCCCTGCATAGTGTTTACTGTGATTATGGACTTCTTCACACTAGTATTTTAGGTGTTTTAAAAATGAATATCAACTATTCTATCTTCTTATTTATTGCATGTATTATATTTGCACTCAAATTTCTAATATTATCTGTAACGGAATCAAACCAACTTGTATCCTCCTCTTCTCATACGCTTCTTCTACCAGATAATAAATTGCACTGGGGGGATGTGTTATCTTGAATTGAATTATCTCTACTTTAAGCTTATTCTTAATTTCCACTTGAACCAGTGATAAATCTGTATTCCCTAGGAACTTTCCTTGGTCTAGAAAAAATCCCTTTCATTAACTATAATCTAATTTTATTTTCTAGATACTATGTTGTTAACCTACCTTCTTCATCCTACTCCCTGAACTTCATATCTACATTACTATTATTTATATATTCTTATTCATCAGGCCCTTTTGAATAATCTACACATTCTTTACTTTTAACATCTCTCCAAACCTCTCTCTACATGATTTCATTTTTAGTATCTTTTAATCTACCCTTACTCATTTTCATAATTAATTTGGGATTGCTTGCTTTATTCCATCTTCTTTGTTATCACAGCTCCCTTTCTAATCCCATAATTTTATTCTTTCTCTGGTTCTTCTCATCCTCCATTTTGGGGTAATATTCAATTATCTTTACTCATCTTCACATCATTCATTTCAATCTTACACGCACCACCATGGTACTCAAATTGACTACTCCAAGTTGGCATGAGTAGGCACTATGGCCTTTTCCACAACCAACATTTTGATCAATTTAGGTATTCACTAAAGGAGCTTACCATGGATTAATTTAACAAATAGGTCTTACACATATTCAAAGGCCAAATAACTTTGCACAACAAACTCTGTGATATAGTTATCATTTGTGGTCTAGGTTGATTAGTCTATAACACAGGTCTAATCAGTATCTGGGCTTCATAGTCTATCTACCTTATCTTTCATCTAAACTATACTCTCCATTCTTATTGGTTGGAAATAATAATACTCTAGTTTTGACAACCACACAACTAATAATCTAGGTAATTCACACTAGAAGATTTCATAAATCTCTCCATATATGTGTTCTTGAATTATCTCCTTTACAGTCACTTTGACTCTTCTCACTTCTTCCTCTACAAATTTATAGTTTCTCTCATCCAACCATATTTCTAAATCTCTTTTTCCTATCAACCATCTCAAAATATTTCAAAAATTTTCATGCTCACCACACCATTGTTAACAGAGGTTCCTGGAAAACTCCAAAACATGCTAATTATAGGGATAACTTGTGCACTTAATGACAAAGTAAAACAAAGGTTATAAATTCAAACTGAAGGATGCCACTATTTACTAATTCAAATTCATATTAATTAATACATGAAAATAAAGTGTATACAAAATAGATGACATAACTATATGAATAATAGTTCAGACATCCATAATATTCATTGCACATAGATCAAAAGTAAAAGACAAATATAGAACATTGTATTAATCTCTATCACACATCAGAACCAACATCTATTATAATTAAATTCTATATATAGACTATTACAAAGCATTGTCTCTTCATATTTTAGCTTTTTGATATGCCAAAAGGATAGACTCTTTACATTCTTCCATCTATTGCTTATGTCTATAAGGTTGAATACATACAAAGGATTATATAAAAAGACAAAATCATACACTTTGCATGTGTCTACCTATTATACTTTATGATTTTAGTGTGACTTGTTCCTAATCCAATATGTTGTTACCAATAGTTAGACGATCGGTTCTTTCTACTATTGCCCTATGCTCATCATTAGAAATTACCTCAAAGGTGAAAATCACACTGGATGTGGCTTCATGTTTTGGTAATGTCAAGTTTTTTAAAGTGAAAGTGTGTAAATTGGTAATCATACTTCACTCGACACCCATGACTAATGACCACACCTCACATTTTATGCACAAAGTGTTAAGAAACAATAATTTGATATTTCTAGTGCAGGTGACAGTGGGAAATGAGGTGGTGTACTCCTTCATATGATGTGGAAATGCATTATGTGAGTATGAGATGATTTATTTCACGATGAGCTTTAACAATGGCAAAGTAGTGGATAAGGGCAAAGCCATACAGAGCATGAAATTTGTGAAAGATTTCAAGGTGATCTGGGTTAATGATAATTTATTTTAGTGATGAACTCGAATAACCCTAGGTAGATGCATGTGCAAAACTCATGGCTATGTCACAAACTAATGGATATGTCACATATGTCAATGCAATCCACAACATCCACCAAATTGTTTCAATTTCCTAATAAATGATTGAAATATGGGTCATCTCAATGAACATGTATGTCATATATTATAATAATACATGATGATATTAATATAAACATACACAATATTATAATATATGTTAATATTAAATATTTTAATATATATTGTATGAATAATATATTATATACCATATGTTATATAATTATATATTAATTATATATAAAAATTATATTATTATACATTAGTTTATATATTATATATTAATATATAAATGATACTATTAGAATATATTAATAATATTAACATAGATTATATATATGTATGTATACATATACATTAAAAATATACATATACACATGCATATATATCTTGAGATTTATTATTAATATTATTATACATTAATATATATAATATGATATATATGATAATGTTATATAATAAAATTATTACAATTTTGTATAGTACTATAATATATATAAATAGTATTCCCCGTTAATGGGTCTTTGGTATTGAAGTCTAGTCATAGAAAGGAAGACAATGCAAACTAGATTTCATTTCCCCTAGGTTGGTTCAAATTAACTTTTGATGGTTCTTTGCAGGGCAACCCTAGGGCATTCGGTGTAGGTTGGATTATCAAGGATTTTTGTGAGCCTTTAATCAGAATAACATCCCTCAATCTGGTTGTGGCACCAATAATGAAGTTGAGGCTGAGGTGTTAGTTTTGAGTATCGAGATGGATTTACAATGTGGACTAGATAAGTTGATCATTAAATGGGATTCTATGGCATGATTCAAGTGCTTCTAAAGAATAATATTATGCCCTGGTTAACCAAAAATATTTTGGAACTAATTTGGCCTTGGTTGGAATTTTTATCTTTGTGGAAAGCTCAACAGTGCTTCAAGGAAGCCAACTCAGTCGCTAACTTTCTTGCCAGCCAAGGTACAATTTATATATTATATATAAATGATATTATTTAGTATAGTACTATAATATATATAAATAATATCCCTCACTAATGGGTATTTGGTATTGAATCCTAGTCGTAGAAGGGAAGACAATGTAGACTAGATCCCACCTCCCCCAAGTTGGTTCAAATTGAATTATAGATTTGCTTGATTCTTTGTTCACTTCATCGATTGATTTTGGACAGTGGCACTCTTACTAATATTTGGTTATTAAATCTTTTTATTTTTATCATTCCCCTTATGTTTTTTTAGATGACTTTACATTTATTTATAGCAGTGGTTGGATATGTTGCCATCTCCCCTAAGTTATGGTAAAAGTATGTGAAGAGGGAAACATGTTTATATTTATCTTGGCTAGTGTTCTTGACACATTTACTTATTTGGCTCATTTCTCATGGATTGTTAGCTCCCTCTACTTTTTATTAGCATGAACCTGCCTTGGATGATCATTGTTTCAGAACCACTATTCTACACCACTAGAAAAAAGTGAGAGGCCTTCCTTGGGGAGGTGACTGAGAACATAGTGAAGCAATATTTCCAAGTGTCAATACCAAAAAATATTTATTTAATTGTGATAATCTTGGGGGAGGTTTTCATCAACTCTCATAGTAAGGTCAAGATAAACTCTTCCTTGGTCTCAGTTTTAGCCTCCAATTTACTTTTGCTTATTGAGGACCAAAAATAGGTCATCGATTTAGTAGAGTTTTTTATGAAATTTATTCATAGGGTAAGTGTGTCAAAGGCTTTTGTTGTTTATGACCTAGGAAATCATATATATATACCTAAATCTCTATAAGGGATGAAATGGGCTTGATTCCTTTAGCGGTGTTTAGTTAGCTAAAAGGAAGGTTTATTATTCTCTTCAATTTTTTGGAACAAGTCTCATAGGCTTGGAAGGATGACCCCTCTCAAGTTTGGTATTTCCTCCCAGCTCCTCCTTTGGATGATGCAAAAAAACCAATTCCAAATTTGGAGGCTCTTTTGCATACAAAGCATTCCCCAGCTAAAATGATAATAGTTAAATTCTTGTTTTGGGTGGCTAACATAGTAGTTATGTTCTCCCCCAATTGGGTGAAGGCCCAATTACGTCATGTCTCTAGGATTATTCTAAAATTATACATGACTGGATTTAGTTTGTTGTAACATGAGTTTGGGAAGTGTTTTCATTCACAGTAAAAAGTGGCTAGCTGGTGGTGAGTCTTCAACCTCTCAGTAGGGCTTAGCTACTAGTCTAGGTATAGATTTTGAGATAACGAGAGTGTTGGGGGTGGGTGATATTGGTAGTGGCATGGCTAGGTTGTCAGGTGGTGTCTATGTAGATGTTGACTCCAATTTCCCTTCATGTTCTTGATGTTCAAATTTTGTGTAGGTTTCATTACATCATGGTTTTTAATATTCATTGATGTTTTCCCTATTGTCTTCCTATGTAAGGGTATTGGCATGAGATACCACATCCATGTTGATTTTTTGTTTTATTGACCATGCTTACTATGGTTGTATAACCTTATGGTCATTGATAAGCTTTTAACTACATATTTTTGGGGTACTCTAATATATGAGTGAGGGAACCCTTTAACCCTCAGTCACTGATCCCAAAAAATGTGTGTGTGTGTGTGTGTGTGTGTGTGTGTGTGTGTGTGTGTGTGTGTGTGTGTGTGTGTGTGTGTGTGTGTGTGTGTGTGTGTGCGCGTGTGTGTGTGTGTCTATGTGTGTGTGTGTGTGTGTGTGTGTGTGTGTGTGTGTGTGTGTGTGTGTGTGTCTGTGTCTGTGTCTGTGTCTGTCTATGTGTGTCTTTATAAATAAGGGCCCCATGCATCAATTCCCTGCAGGAGGTTAGAATAGTTTTCAAAAATTGATTTAAGCAGTGATTATAGAGATCGATCTTGCTCACTACAAGAAAAACACTATCAAAATGAGAATAAGACAATAATATATTACCAATTCCCAAACAATGTTATGAAATACACATGAATTTGAATCACCACCAATAAATTTTGCATGATTCTATAGTGAAATATTTACATGTCTAAAATTTGAAATCCCTATACTGAGAATAATACACTTAAAATTTTCTAATTTTGGAATAATGAAAATACAAGTAATCCACATTTAATTCCCATAATTAAATAAAAATATTGTAAGTCTAGCCAATTTCCATCACATCTACAGTTTAACTTAGCTAAGGCATGTCTACCTAAATAAGATGGGACATAATTTTTTTCATAAATCAAGATGATAGAACTAGTTCTTAACTAATCACACCCCCAAAGATATAAATCTCATAAAAATTGGCTAAGTAAACATGTGATTCTCACTGAGAAGTAGCATCTAAAAAGGGCAAAAAGTGTTTAGCGATAGCGAATCCACTGACATATTTGGAGTGAATTTTTGCACTTGGCCTGGTATTTTTAGATGAAACTTATTGATGCCAATATCTTTTTCTTATTATTTAAACCTCTTAATTCAAAGATATCATATTCTCATGCACAACTAAAATCATTGAAACCTACCTGAACCATGTACCTGTGCATGCAACTTTTCAAAATCTACATAACCTTGACATATGACTCAATGGTGAAGTATTTAAATTGTTGGCTACATTTGATAAACTTTTATGGATTAGAATGACTCACATCATAACTACAAATTCAGTCTTCCAAATATATAAAAATATCACAAATTCAGTCCTACAAATATGGAAAAGTCTTGCAAATTCCTTCCTACAAATATGGAAAACTCTTAACCCCTTAATTTAGGATCAAGTGACTAAATCACACAATTACTAGGATCATTATAGTGGTTAGGGCTAGCTGAAGACATAAATTTCATATAAAAATGCAGCACATGACCAACTTGCTTTGTGGTTGTAGGAGAATAAATTGCTTCCTTTGTTTTTATGTTGCATCCAAATGATGTCTCTGGAGTAGTTGACCCTTCAAAGATTGCTTGATTGATACTAATATTTTGTGTGTTTGATTTTAATCCTCTAGCATCCTTGGCATTACCCTTTAACTCTTGTTTATCAATCGTTGCTCTCTTTTTAGTAAACCATGGAGATAAAAACATTGGACTATTGTACTTGTCATGATTTCTAAATAAAGTTGGCAAGGAACTTTCAAATGAAAATGAGGTTGAATCTAGTTTTTTAGATACTGGAAAAATCAACCTTCGGCACTAGAGCATCATCTAAACAAGATGCAGTCCAATTCAAAGTGACTCTGAGGCTAAACTCATAGGTTTGGATAGTGAAAAAAAATCCATTAGCACTGCCACTGGTATATCAATGGGATAAAATGTTGTCCATCCAAAGATGAGCTCAAATAATTCATTTGATTGTTGCATTTTTCTTGAAAAGGGACCTTTAACATCTAACCCAAGATCTTTTTGAGGGGAGATGGTTGGGAAACCTTAAAAATCAAAACAAGTGGGCATAGTATGTGAATTACCTAATCCAATAGTTGTGCAACACCCTTCAGTTTTATCCTTCCCAACCATTTCCAAAACATGATACCAACACCAAACATGCATCTGGCCAAATAACATACAATTTTCATTTAACAACCAATTTGCATAATAATAAATAACTATGGATACCATTGTAACTCAAAAAAATAAATTAGGAACTATGCACTAAAGATATGTAAGCCTAATTTTTTACATACAAATATAATAATTGTATAGAAGGAATTTTATTTCAACCTAGAACAAGCAAACACTAATTCAGGAAATGAGATACATTATAAAATCTACTAAGAAAACCTAAACAATATTCTACATCATCAATTAACAATCAAATTATTTGAAGTAAATTATACAATAGTACCAGTGCAAATATGTAGCACAAGTATCAAGGCTAACCTCAAAACCACACTTGTAAGGTTTCAATTACCGATCAGTCAAGTCCATTTCATCCATGCAGAGTGGGAAAGTGTTTTCCCCATCATCATTCACAAAGTCCATGGTGTTAAAAATGGAGTTGCTAAACCTTTGTCTCACAATTTTCTTGGAAGCAAAAAAGAGAAAAATAAGTTAAAACAAGTTCCACGTATAAGATCAAGGAATGAACACAAGGTTCTTAACTCAGAACAAACCATGATGTTATCATACATAAGGCTATCATTATAAAATAATAAACCTATGAGGGTATAAATCCCTTCAATATATAAATCACTATTATAAAATGCTAAACATAAAAGCATTAAAAAGAATTTAGCAGACAACATGCAATTTTTAGACAAGAGTATAAAACCATTGTATTAATAACACCTAAGAGTGATTTTCCTATAGTTGAGAGACTTATTGTGCTAGTCATAAAACTCCTGAGTTTGAGTGGTAAATAATACAAAACAAGCTAAATGGGACCATGTCTCCAAGATTATCTGAGACTAAGTGAGTTTCAGAAAGTCTCTCCAAGTATGAGCAAGAGACTCCACCACCTAAAAATGAGAGAAAAAAGAGCCCTCTTTGCAAGTCAAAGACGTTTTTAGTGTAGCCACACGTTTTGGCAAGTCCAAGTTGGTATGGTATATCCTTCTTGTTGAGTTCAAGCCATGTATGAGTCTCATAACTATGGATCCTCCATTATTCATTACAACCCAATTAGCACTCAATTCTATTAAGCAATTATGTTACTATTAGACAAACTGGATTTTACATGTGTGGTCTTTCCCCATTCTTGATATGATCTGCTTTATAGATTCACTATAATCATAGAAATTAGATTTGTCTACAAAAATTAAGATAATTAGTATGGGATATTCCTATATAGTATTTATTAGTAGTCGTTAATCTTTTATAGCCCACTCTATTGGGCCTTCAATAAACCATAAACTCGTGATAACAATCATTCTGTTGAGAAACATCCATATAATTTCCCAAACCAAATTTGCACCAAAACCTAGGAAAACCTCAGACCAAGCATCCACAATTTACTATCAGAGCAAATCCACACCATAAAAAACCTAAAAGGCATGTCTTACACAAACTTTCCCTAGCAAAAATAGGGTAGTGAATAGGCTAGTAGGGTATCTATACATCAATTAAATACCTAAACCTTAAGCCTTTGAGCTAATGGAAAGAATAGGGGAAAAACGAGGCTAGTGGCTAGAATAAATACCTATGCATGTCATAAAATAACTTGAGATCTTTCCCCAAATATAGTATAACCTATGTATGGTTACTTCAATATAAGTAATGATATTCTTCACTATTATCAATGAATAACCATTAACCCATTTTTTCATTGGTAAAATCCTATATATGTTTTGTTAATGTAGATATATTGTTCATTATTGCTATCACTCAATGAGTCAATAATGAATATTGGGGTTCAAAATAGAATTATTGACTCATAAAAACCCTATAGCTTATGCCTATCCAAATTTTATGCAAGAGTGCACTGATCCACGCACAGCTTCAGCACTTATGAAATTTATGCAGCAACGCATGCATCAAAATTCCTGCAATGTATGCTCTTCTAGTTTCTATGTAATAGTCCCTCAATAATGTTGGGTGGTTTGTAATTTGGCTCTTCATTGTAACCTTGTTTAGAGATAAGGGTTGTGAGTAAGATATAAGGGGTTTAAGCATGTTTTCTTTGTCTTTGGCTTTGATCTTTTGCATAATGTGACACTTTGATTTAAAGTTTAAATCTTAATGAAAATTAAGCTTTAGCAGAAAGTGATATATGGTCATCATAAGTTTTGTTTTAAACAAAGGCTTAACCATGGATTTTTTGGATAAACATGCTTAGTTATTAAAATGGAATAAAATTATTTAATTTCACAGGTAAGAAGAAAAATTCATATTGTGTAGAGTTGTCTAAACCCAAAAATATTGCATCCTCAGGAAGAGCATATGAATCCATGATCCCCACCCTAATTGTCTTTAGCAATTAAATCGTTGAAATTTTTTTGAAAGCCTTCAAAGATTTGGGCTTAAATTCGTGTAAGTGGCAAAAAATTTGATCATATAGAGAGAGTGGATGTGGAATTTTGATAAATTATGGCACTTCTTGATCATGCTGATGTTTTCTAAATTCCACTGGTGATATCCCTAAATTTGTAACAATGCATGGAAAGTTTTTTAAATGAAACAAATTCAATGTCAACGTATAAAAGAAAATTATTAACCAGGGAAAGTGACAGATCAGAGTTGTTTTCATTTCCAACTATTTATCGCCAACTGTACATGACATCAACAGTTTTTCTTTTAATAATATGTTAACAATTTTCACCAAACACAACACAATTAAGTATTTTTTTTATATTTTTGGTTAATAAATGCACAAGTTAACTATTGGAGAACTACAAATATTTGAATGCATAAAATTAATAATTTTTTATTAATTTAGAAAGTAAAATTCAATCAAAAATTAAAGTGAATTGAATCCATTAATTATCCTTTCAAAACTAATAATATAATATTAATTTATTATATTGTTATTAATATATACCATATTTCATATTGAAATTTATATTATATATATATATATATAAATAGTATATATGTTTATATTACATTTATTAAATATTATTTATATTATATAACAAATATAATATAATTTTATTTATATATTAATATAAAATATTTATTATAATTAAATATTAATTTTAATATATAAATAAATAATGTCTAATATATATAATTATAATAGTTTATATTTATATTATTATTAAATTATTCAAAATATGTCTAGCTCAAATGTCCACATCACTCCTAGCTAGTACCACCGTGCAAAGGAACTTGAGCATGAGTGTAACAACTTGTAAACCCTAAAACAACATAACAATTCACATGGTCTTCGATTCGATGTGCCCACCTTCTAATAGAGTTGGTTAACGTGCCTCCTCATCGTTAGACCTAATGAGAAGCATTCAATATCCATAGTGATCGAACCAATTAGAAGCAATGAAATCAGAATCCTAATCTTTGAGATGAATATCCTATAGGCGAGATGGATCTTTGTTTGTAGCTTCATAATGAAAACCCCTATTGCATAATGAGGTGAAAATAGAAGTGAGGGATTAATGATATAATCAAATAGGCAAGACCATTTTTCCCATCCAATATAAATATTATAAATGCAATCAATATGTATTATAATGTTTTTAAGATACTTTATTTTAATTGAGTTGTAAATAAAAATTTCTATGTGTTTGATATTGTATTTGGTGTCTACTTATTGATATTTTATTTTTGCAGTAAATATATAATAACAATCTACATCAACATTTTTAAATGGGCAAGTTTAATCAATATGTACAAAGTATTTTCCATGTTGTTTAAAGAGAAAATGATAAATATTTTCAAGTAATTTTGACTTAGAAGTTGATGAATAGAACAAATGATTAATATATTTCAAAACGTGCATGTATTTGAATTAGTTAGGTTGATGTGGTTGAAGACGACATATTGTGAGTTCTAAAATAGTTGACAACATAAGCATGTTTTGACATAAAAGTTTTTGGTAGACAATAGTCAACCAACACTTTGTGCATGTTGGTTACACTCAAGGATGTGAAAGTATTGGTTAAACAGTGCATATTATGAATTTCAATCTAACTACATAATTTTATTAATCATCTAATGCCTATAGTTGGAGCCAAGTTATCGCAACAAGCTATGAATACATTACATTAACTAACATATGTGGATTTGATGCAGAAAATAAGTTTGAACTTCTAAAGGCCATAACTTTTAACCTGTAGCTTCATTTGAGCTCTCTTTCGTATTAAAACGTTTGAATAAAAAAAATTAGTGCAACCATAACCCACCCTATCCAATTATGGATGTGTTTTATATTTTTCATAGGCCTTACGTGATCATTTGAGGGTCTAGAAATGCATTTTAATATTTTTTGGAGATTTTTCTATTTTTAGAAATTGTATATTTTTGTAACTGAATGTGAACTTCAGTTGAAATTCATTTTATAGGTTAATTTTAGTGTTTATAATATTTTTGGAGATTTTTAGAGCCATAAGTGCTTGCATGCAAAACTTACTAAAACTAGCGGTTGCTAAAAATATCAGTTACTAAAAATAGCTAGTCAAGTTTTTTATTTTTTAAAGTTTTGAATTCTAGATGTCAACTCTAATTCTGAATTGGGGTTTATTTATGCATGGTTTGTAATTATTTCAATTATTTAATATGAATCAATATAATTTATTATTTAAGAAATTGTGCCTATTGATGTATTTTTCTCTTAATAGTATTCAGGTTCATTAGTTGGTATCAAAGCAAATTCGAATCTTGAAGATTTATGAGATGGTGAGAGGACAAGGAAGAATTGATCAAATGAATAGAACTATGCAAGAGCTACATAAGCAAGCAGAATAATTAACCGTGATTGTTACAATTCAAAGACAAAAAAGAGCAAAAGATGAAGAAGAGGATGACACAAATCATAAATAATAAATTTCACAAGAGGAGGAACAACAGGAACATCTACCATCAATGGAAGAGAGAATGGTTATAACTTTAGAGGGAAGGAACAAAGGAATCAAGTTTGAATTTCTAGACTCTGAGGGAAATTTAAAACCAGAGGAGCTGATAGACTGAATGAATAGCATGGAGAAGTTTTTCAAAGGGAAAACTTAGAGAGAAGAGAAGAAGGTAAAGTTTGCATGTATAAAATTGAAGGGTCATGCAATGATTTGGTGGGATCACCTACTGAAAGAAAGACAAAAAAGGTGAAGACAAGATCAATTCAGAAAAGATGGAGAAGAAGTTGAGGGATAAATTTCCCCTTATGGATTATGCACAAACACTATGTAGAAAACTCCAAAATTTAAAGTGAAAGGATCATATTATATAAGAGTATATAGATGAGTTATAAAAGCTTTCCAAATGAGTGGAGCATGATAAAATAGAAGAACAGATGGCCGCAAGGTATGTAAATGATTTGAAGTTTTATATTCAAGATGAATTAAGCATGCGTATAATACTTTGCATGGAGGAGACTTATCAATTAACTTTGAAGGCATAATAAAAACAAAATAGGCAAAATTATAGAACATCTATTGGTCCAAAAAGAGGATAATCCCCTCCAATAAGGGGATGAGGTGGATTTAATACAAAAATAAGTGGGTTTAATACCACTTGAGGATAATATGTTATAGTAAATAATTTAGGTTAAGAGTAAATTGAGATTAACCTATATAACTTGGATATTAAGCAAAGATGATTAACCTAGGTTAGTTAGAGTCATGTGAATTTAAACTTGCACACCCACATGTCTAATTATGTAGTCAACATGTTAGGTTTGAATGTTGATAGTGCACAAGGTAGATATAGATATGTTTACATGGTAGGACTATTCATTTTGCAACTAGCTGGTTTCACATTGCCAAATGTACTCCTCTCACCTACCCTCAATGGTTATAAATAAAAGGGTAAAATGTAAAGATTTCAGCATTGTAATAGCTCCATGAGAGTAATAGATAGAGTGTATTTATTCTTGAGCATTAGAATCTTTTTTTAAGTGGTTGTGGTCTCTCGAGTAGATCTTGGTAATCTGTTATGCATCTTTGCTCAACCCTAACATGGTACCAGAGCTTTGAGAGTTACAACCATCCATTAGCTTGTAGTTTTTTAGATAATTTTACTTCTACTTTCTTTGACATACATCCTCAAGCCTTTCTTCCTCTTTTGGATCTACAATGGCAATGGAGAGAGGCACTTTCATTGAAGTTTTAAAGAAACTAAAGGTGTTATAAATTCTTTTGTGATATTCTATGTTGGTTTTCTTGAGTGGTGGAGCTTAAGATATTTGTAGGCCTGAATGGTTGTGTGGCATTTTTTCCTCACTTGCTTGACATCTTTTGAATAAGGAGATGATGTAAGAGGAAGCTAAGAGTGTGGAAGCTTGCATCCCAAATTGATAGGGGCATTGGAAAGAGAGAAAAAGCATTTACATAGGCATTATTTCTCGTCTTCTATTAGATGTTGAACCCTTTTTTATTTGTGTAGATTTTTAAGGCATTGAAAGACCTTTGTAGAGCATGCTATTTGGCAGAAAGACTCTTGGCATCTTGTGGAGAGATTATCATTTATGTAGGAGGCAACGTACCATTTTTTATCAACTAAATTTTCACATATTTGAGCTGGAATTGAGAGGATTCTTGACATCATCCATTTCCTTAGTGTCGCATTAGAAGGTGACATTCTCATTTGAATAGGTGGCATCTCGTTTCTTGTAAATAAATGATTAGTGTTTTTAGTCTAATTTTCATCCTTCATTATTTGAGGGTTATATTTGCACTAGCATTTCCATTGCTTATCTTTTGAATATACCTTTGATACCTACGCTTCATCTACACTAGGTTTGCTTAGATATTTCTAGAGATGCATGCACACTACGAGGTCTAACTTGGCATTGAAATGTTGTACCCCTACCAAATGGTGGAAGGAAGGCATAGGAGTAAGGAAGGAAGGAAGGTGTTGCCTTCATATACCCTCAAGAAGACTTGTACCCATCATTGGGTTCCTTGGAATCACCCTTCTCAGTAAGAAACAATTACGATCTATCATTTCTCCTCTCAAAAATAGCCTATTATTTCATTATTTTCTTTTATAAGTTGTATTTTTGCCTCAAGAGGAAATATAGTTCACTTATACAAGCATAAGGGTCACTCAACAGATCTTTTTTCAATTTGGTTGAATTTTCCAAGTTAGTGGTTTGATTCTCATTCTAGCAAATGGTTGGAAGCCTACTTTATTTCTATTTTGGTCACTAAAATCCATTTTTAGTGTCTTTTTTAATGTTTTTGATCCATTTATAGAAATTTTTAAACCATATAACTTTGGAACCGTAACTCTAATTTGATTTCCATTTTTTCAAAAGTGTATAGTTTTTAATTCTTTATCTATCCATGTCATCACTTTGCAAAAATTCACTACTTTTATAAAGTATCAAAATTAGGGATGGGGGGTCATTAATACAATCTTTTGGGGGAGTTCTCTTGATGTCGATTTATGTACCTTTTTAAATTATTTCTTCTTTTTGGTGATTTAATAGCATGGCTTCCACTTTTGGTATTGATCATTTTTAGCCTTTGACTACACAAAATTACCATACGTGAAGACCTAGAATGGAAAAAATCATTAAACACAAAGGATTATGGTCCTTAATGAATGAAACTCAACCACATTTCACAAGAGAATATGAAAATTTTCATCACCAATGTAAGTTTGATGAGTGTATGGATTTGATAGGGACTTATGCGAGTGATATTTTGATGTTTCATTTGGATTGGTGTGATACTCCATTCAAAATGTGGAAGCTAAAGAGTTTATTTGGGAAAGTAGGTCATATGAGAGCCATGCAGCATAAAATCAATCTTACTTCACTCAATCCAAATGACTTTGCCTCTATTGTAGAATACCTCACTAAGTTTAAGCATTTGTTGACACAATTGAAGGAGACTAGATGAGATAAAAAAAGATGAAGAGTGTGTGTACTTGATTTTGTCCAAGTTGAGTGGTCCATTCCAAATATTTGCTTCTATATTTTTCTCTAGCATAGATGCCTTAGATGTTGCATTCAAAATACTTGATTTAAATTTATTTTGTGAGAGACTTACTAGGGAAGAATCCAAATTGTCTCACTTTGAGTCTTTCACCTCTCAAAAAACATTAGTCACATCACATCCTAAGAGCAAGGGAAAAATAAAGAGTAAGAAGAACACTCCTCTATATCAAAATGCACCTAAGCCTAACATCAACACATCTAAACCCAAATCATCTTCTAAATTTAAGAATAACTCTAACCTATCTTTATCTTATTGTGGAGAGATTGGTCATGAAGAGTCTAGGTGTTTTAAGAGAATGCAATCCCTAGAGGATGACATTAAGAAACACAAGATTTATATATCCGCACCTCCATCTCATGAACATGGTAAAACGCTTAATGTTATCAGGAGATCATAGTAACCTATTTTAGATAGTTGGGTTTTATCTTCTAGGACTTCTCACCATATGACTTCTTCCAAGGAGTCTTTTGAATCTCTTGATTTGAGTTCTACTTCCACCATTGAGGTTTGAGATTCTTCCTTTATTTTTGTTAAGGGACAAGGTGACATACAATAGATGGTGACTACATTAACGATGCACTATATGTTCCATACATCACCACAAATCTACTTTCAGTTTATTAGATTTGCCATTTTGATCAAGGCAAAATAGTGACTTTCACACCACAAGGTGTTGAAGTTTGAGCTTTATTAGATCTTCACACACTTATTGAATAGGGTATTATTTATCATAGTTCTTGACTCTATTATTTTGATGGTTTTGATGATACTCCTCCTTTAGGGATGTGTTTAGTTTTTCATGTAGATTATGAGAGTACATTTTGGCATGAAAGATTGGGACATCTCAATTACATATATTTAAAGGAGTTGAGCACTCACGGTATGATAGAGGGTATTCTTACATTTTCATGTCTTGATGCAATTTGCCCTGCTTGTGCATTAGGGAAACAACACCAAGATATGTTTCCTAAGGGTATGTCCACAATATTTTCTTCATCACTTGAACTTATGCACAATGATTTGATGATCTTTCCTACTTCTTTCAATGAATCTAAATATGCACTTAATTTCATTGATAATTTCTCAATGTGTACTTGGATTTATTTTCTTAAGTACAAGAGTGATGTCTTTTCTCACATAAAAGTCTTTAAGGCATTGGCTGAAAACCAGTATTATAATTACATCAAGAAGCTTCATACAAATAATGGGGGGTACTTCAGTTGAGAGTTCTCTAATTTCTTGGTAGTTCATGGTATTGTTCACTATCATTCTATTACACATACTCCATAATAGAATGGGTTAGTAGAATAAAATAACCAAACTTTGAAGGAGATGGATAACTGCATGATGAAATCATGAGATTTGCCTCATATCTATTAGGCAGAGATAGTTAATTATGATAACTACATTCATAACCGAACACCACATAGAGCACTTGAGTATTTGAATTTGGAGGAGGCTTGGTCTAGAACCAAGCCTGATGTCTCATTTGTTTGAGTCTTTAAGAGCCATGTTTGGGAGTTTATACTTAAAAATAAAAGGAAATCATTAGATAGGAAGAGAAAACCTTTGTTTTTTGTAGGGTATTGTGAGGACATGAGATTTTATCACCTTTTAGATCTTGATACTCATGATGTTCATTTTCAAACACATGTACATTTTGATGAGAACTTCACATCTCATGATTCTTCTTATTCATCTATACCTTCTTCTTTTGATGATGATGATTCATCACCTCCTCTTGAGGATTCATCTATTGAGGAGCCAATTTAGGAGGTCCTCGAGGAGGTTATATAGGTTGATTATCCTACTCACACTAATGTTGTCACTATGTCTAGGTGGACATGCACTATAGTTTCTGAGGCAACACCTTCCATACAGTATCTTCCACCCACTCGACATCATCATGCATATTCTACAAGTACTAGACATTTATGTCAGGCATTCTTTGGGGATCCATAATGTTTTTATAGGCTCATGGGATACATGAGTGGGATGATGTGATGATAGATGATTATTCTTCCTTGATGAAGAATAATACTTTGGATTTGGTCACTCTTCCTAAGGGAAGAAAGTTGCTTAGGTGCAAGTGGATTTATCAAACCAAGTATGTAGTTAATGGGTCCATTGACAAGTATAAGGCCCATCTTATGGCAAAAGGTTTCTCAAAAGTTGAAAGTGTTGACTAATCTAAGACTTTTTAACCTATTGCTAAGATGGATTATGTATGCTTTGTATTTTCTATAGCTACATCATAAGGTTGTCCAGTGTATCATATAGATGTTAAGAATGCATTCTTACATAGAGACTCACATAAGGAAATATATATGGAGTAGTCTACTAGGTTTGTTCATGATTCTTCTCTTGTTTATCAAATTCAAAGGTCTCTTTACAATCTTAAATGGGCCCCTCAGGCTTGGTATGAGAATATGGATTCATTTATTCTTTCCACTAACTTTATTCACTGTAATCGAATCCCATAGTGTATATTTAGTATATTGTAGATGACATTATTATACTAGTCTTGTATGTTGATGATCTACTTCTTATAGGTAGCTCCTCTTCTCAAATTTAAGCCATTTAGTAGGCACTTTTAGAACAATTTGATATGATAGATCTTGGTCTTTTGCACTTTTTCCCTAGTTTATGAATTTCATAGTCAGATACAGGGATTTATTTGAGTCAACAAAAGTACACTCTTGATATTCTTCATCATTTTGGCATGATTGATTACAAGCCAGGTCTTTATCCTTTTTAGTCTAGAGTGACTCTCATTAAGACTTGTACTACCCCTCTTTGTGATCCTACATTGTATAGGCAAATGGTTAGGAATCTTATAATTTTAACTCATACTCACTTGACACTTCACTTACAGTTGGGATTGTATCTAGGTTTACACATGACCCCCATGGTAGTCATTAGTAGGATAGAAAGATGATATTACGATATCTATGAGGCACTACCCAATTTGGATTACACTACATCAGGGGTTCTACTCAATTGGTTGGGTACAATGATTTAGATTGAGCAAGTTCTCTTGTTGACATGCATTCCATTTTTGGCTACATATTTTCCATGGTTTTTCACCTATTAATTGGTTGTGTAAGAAGCATCAGGCTATTTCACTTTCATCTACAGAGGTTGAGTACAAGGTAACAGTTAAAAAGGTTAGTAGATTATTTGACTTCATCAGTTATTAATAGAGTTTGCCTTCACACAAGATTCAACTCTTATACTTTGGTGTGATAACCAGAGTGTAATTCACATATCCTACAACCTAGTTAAGTACTAATGGACCAAGCATATTGAGATACATATGCACTTCATTCTTTAGCACATTCAAGATGGAGTTCTTAGCTTGGAGTAAATTCAAACTCAATAGTAGATTGTTGACATCTTTATCAATCCTTTCGCTTCACCTCATTATCTTGAGTTATGTGGTATGCTTGGGGTTTCAGAAGATGTCCTTAGAGGGTATTCATGAGGACATCTTCCTTCTTAATTTTGATTGTACATGGGTATCTCATCAAACTTGTTGCCAAAACCCATTTTAAGATTTTCTTCTCTCTCCCCAAATTAATCTTAAGGGAGGGTGTTAGAGTAAATAATTCAGGTTAAGATTAAATTAGGATTAACCTATGTAACCTACATATTAACCAAGGATGCTTAACTTAGGTTAGTTAGAATCATGCATGGTTTAAACTTGCACACCCACATGTCTAATTATGTAATCAACATGTTAGGTTTTAATGTTGATAATATTGCACAAAGTAGGTATGGATATGTGTATAGGGTAGGACTATTCATTTGGCAACTAGCTGATTTTATATTTCCAAATGTACTCATCTCACTTACCTTCAAATATTATAAATACAAGGGTAACGTGTAGCGTAATTATGAGAAAAGATGAAATTTTCAGCATTATAATAGCTCCATGACAATAATAGATAGAGTGTATTTATTATTGAGAATTAGAAAATTGTTTTAAATGGTCATGGTCTATTGGATAGATCTTGGTGATTTGTTATGCATCCTCACTCAACCCTAATATAATCATCACATGGTGTAGAAAGAAAAGAAGATAATAAATAAGGGTTTCAATAAAAAAAAATAGGAAGAGGATTTCATAGAGGATGAAGCTATGTTGGTGGTAGAGGATGGTTTCCAAATCAATCCAGATCTTATGTTTGTTACAGATGTAGAGAATAAGGACATAGAGTGTTTGAGTGTCTACACTAGTAAGATCAAAAAAGGAGGCAAAAAGATCACCTAAGAGTGAATTTAGTTCAAGATGAGATAGAAGAGCAAAATATTGAAGTTGCAATAACAGATATTGGAGAAATTCTCATAATGATAAGAATAATGATTGTTCTAAGGAAAGAACATGTATAGAATAAAAAAGGTGGTGATGCATGGCTATGAATAAATATTTTTCTAACAAGGTGTACTTCAAGAGATAATATATACAAAGTAATTATATATGGTGGTAGTTGTGAAAATATGACTTCCAAAGATATGATTGAGAGACTAGGTTTGCAGTGTGAAAAACATCCTAATCCTTATCAAATTTCATGGTTTAAAAAAGGGAATGAAGTTACACTAGATAAAAGGTGCTTAATCTATTTTTATATTGGAAAATTTTACAAGGATCAAATATGGTGTGATGTTATACCAATAGATGCATGCCATGTGTTATTGGGAAGGCCATAACACTTTGATTGAAAATTAATCCATGATGAAACAAAGAACACAGATACTTTCTAGAAAGGTGGTATGAAGGTAGTTGTGTTACCTCTTAAAGAAGGACAGGGTGAAAGCATACTATATGTAAAATAATTTATTAAACACATGAATATGATAGGTCATTGTTATGAATTAGTAATAAAGAAAGAAGACACAAAAGTGGTGCAAATACCAGTAAAAGTAGTAGTAGTGTTTAAATAATAAACATATATTATACCTGATGAGTTACCATATGGTTTACCACCAAAGAGATATATTCAACATCATATTGATTTGATTATAGGACCAACTCTACCCAATCAAGTAGCTTATAGGATGAGTCCAACAACACATGCAGAATTGAATATATAGGTTACCAAATTAGTGAAGCAAGGTGTAGTAAGGGATATCATGAATCCTTGTGCAACACCAGCATTACTAACACTAAATAAATATGGAAGGTGGAGGATGTGTTTAGATAGTAGAGCAATCAATAAATTTACAGTAAAGTACATATTTCTTATATCTCATTTAAATGATATGATGGATGTGTTTGTAGGAACAAAATACTTTACCAAGATTGATCTAAGGAGTGGATACTATCAAATTCGGATTCATGAAGGAGATGAATGGAAAACAATATTCAAGACTAGAGATGGTTTATTTGAGTGGATGGTGATTCTATTTGGATTATCTAATGCACCCAACACATTTATGAGGGTGATGAACACAGTGCTATGAGATTACATTTGTAAGTTTGTGGTGGTTTATTTTGATGATATTTTGATGTTCAATAAAATTAAAGAGGATCACTTAAGGAATTTGAGAATGGTATTAGAATTGTTAAGAAAGGAGAATCTCTATGCAAAATTTAAGAAGTGCAGGTTTATACAGAATAGTTTCATATTTTTTGGATTTGTAGTTTCAAAAAATGGTGTAAGAATGGATGAATAATAAATAAAGGCAATTTTTGAGTGTCCTATTATAAATACAATCACATAAGTAAGAATTTTCCATGGTTTAACAACTTTTTACAAAAATTTCATTAAGAATTTTAGTAGTCTTGTTGCACCAATAATAGATTATATGAGAGGAAAGGAATTTGCATAGACAAGAGCAAAAACTGAAGCTTTGAGTTGTTAAAGAAGAAGATTACAAAAAATCCTATTTTAACATTACTATATTTTAGCAAAGTGTTTAAAGTTGATTGTGATGCTTCATTTATGAGAATTGGCATTGTTTGAGTTAAGAAAGAAAGCCAATAACATATTTTAGTGAGAAATTAAATGAGGTAAGAACAAAGTGTTTTACGTATAATGTTGAATTTTATATCATTGAACAACTATTAAGACATTGAAGGCATTACCTGGTGCCTAATGAGTTTATCATATTCACTGATCATGAGGCTTTGAAGTATGTGAACACTCAAAATAATTTAAATAGTAGTCATGAAAAGTGGGTATCTTTCTTATAGAGATATAGTTTTGTGTTGAAATATCAATCAAGAAAGTAGAATCAGGTAGTTGATGAATTGAGTAAGAGAATGGTGTTATTAACTATTATGGTGAATTAAGTAGTTAGATTTGAAGTTGTTAAGGAATTATATGTTATTGATCTAGATTTTATAAAGATAATTGAGAAATTCATAAATATATTAACAAGTAAGACATGTACTATTCATGATGAATATATTATACAAGATAGTTATGTCTTCAAAGAGAAATAATTATATATTCCAGCTGGGTCTCTAAGAAATAATATTATAAGAGAATTACATGGTGGTGGTTTAACTAGACATTTTGGTAAGACAAAGACAATAGCTTTGGTGGAGGAGAAATATTTTTGGCAACATATGAAGAGATATGTGATAAGGTGTAGGATATGTTAGGTAGCCAAAAGACATAGACAAAATATAGTTTTGTACATGCCATTACCAGTTCCAGGAGGATCATGGACATATTTCAGTATGGATTTTATGTTGGGATTACCAAACACATAAAGAGGTAATGATTAAATTTTTTTTTTTGTAGATAAGTTTTCTAAGATGATTCATTTTATTGCATTTAAGAAAACCAATGATGCCACTAAAGTTGCAGAACTATTTTTTAAGGATATTATGAGATTGCATGGTGTTCCAAAAACCATTACATCAAATAGAGACACAAAATTTCTAAGTCATTTTTAGGGGACTTTATGTAAGAATATGAGAACCAAGCTATAATTTAATAGTGCATACCACCCATAAACAAATGGACAAACATAATTTATAAACAGGATCTTGAAAAAATATTGAGATGCATAGTTGGAGAGAAAACCAAGCAAGGAAACTTGGATTTACCACAAGATGAGTTTACATATAATATTTTAGTGAATAAATAAATAGTAAAATCAACATTTTAAATTATTTATGGGATAAATCTTGTGGGTGCTTTATATTTGGTATAGTTACCAATTGTAGAATGAGTTAGTGATGATGCAAAAGCATTTACAGAACATCTACATTAGTTGCAAGAAGAAGAACTTTGTAGAAACGTAATGAGAAGTATATGGTAGTATAAAATGTTAGAATAAGGTCAAAGGTATTTGAATAATGAGATTTGGTGATGGATTATTGGAGGAATGAAAGATTTCTGAAAGACAGATATAACAAGTTGAAATATAAGAAAATTAGACCATGCAAAATTGTGAATAAAATCAATGAAAATGCTTATGAGGTGGGTTTACTACAAAATTTTGATATCTATCTAATATTTAATGTTTAAGATTTATATGATTTGCATGGAGAATATGGTGAAGGTGAAGAAGATGAAGAAGTAGATTGGCAACAACAGGTACTAAAGAAGAAGAAAGAAAAGATAGTGTAGGCTCTGAATAAGATAGTAAACACAAGGAAATGAAGTTATGAAAAATATTTGGTATAATAGGAAGGATTATAATAGGAAGACAACACTTGGATTTTAGACTAGGAGCTAAATAATATTGACAAGAATAAATGGCATTAGTACAATCAAAGAAACTCGCAGGCGCTGAGTTGTTTTCAACCAAAGGAGAATGATGCAAAAAATAAGTCTAAACTTTTAGAGGCCATAACTTTTGATCCATAGTTCCATTTGATCTCTCCTTCATGCCAAAATGATCATCTCAAAAAAATTGTTGAATCCATAACTTTCCCTATCTATTTATGGATGTTTTTGATATTTTTTAGAGGCCATACGTGACCATATAAGGATTCAAAAAATATTTTTTAATATTTTTTTAAAGTTTTTTCTATTTTTGAAATTGTATATTTTTGTAACCAGACATGAAATTCAATTTAAATTCATCTGATAGATTAATTTTAGTGTTTGTAATATTTTTAGAACTATGAATACTTGCATGCAAAACTTACTAAAAATAGCAGCTATTAAAATTAACAAGTCAAGTTTTTTATTTTTTAGAGTTTTGAATTTTGCATGTCAACTCCAATTTTGAGTCAAGGTTTATTTATGCATGGTTTGTAATTATTTCAATTATTTAATACAAATAAATATAGGTTATTGTTTTAGAATTTATGCCTATTGGTGTGTTTTTGTCTTGATAGTATTCATGTTCATTAAGATCATTGGATATAATGAGGGATGGATGACGTATTTGAGTTTCTTGATTAAGGGATAAACATATTATTTATCTTGATTTTTTCTTAGGGGATTCTCTTTATATGCTCAAGAATCTTAGTTTTTATATCTAGCTTTTGAAATCATGTTTATAATTAAAATAAGTCTTTAAAGTGGTTTTCTGATGTTTGTACATGCAGTAAAGGTTTGGATTAGTGTATTAAAGGTTTTGATTATTATTGAAACATGGATTCATTTTTTCATGCAAATATCAAGGATTTGATTTCTTTGGAAGATGTTATGAAGTAATTTAATATGGGTCCAATTAGAGGCCTTTTCTATTGTATAGAGTATTATCATAGACTATTTAATACTTTTTAAAAAAAAATAAACTTAGGTGATATAGATAAGATAAAAGTATTGAAATTTAGATTGTGTAAAATAGATCATTTACTATACAAATCTTAATGTAAAAGATATTTTGATTGCACTTACTATTTAAAGAATTTACTGAGCAAGGAGGTAAAATATGAACTTAATTAATATTTTATGTTATACTACTCATTACATGTTTCATATGACTATGACTATGCATTAACTCAATATGACTATGTATTAACTTTGTAACTATTTGGATCTACAAATAGACCCTCAAAACATATGCAAACACTTTTGGCAAAGTTCAAACCCTTGTGGCAATCAATATTTTCTATTGTTTGATAGCATCATCTAAGTTGACTCTTTCATTATTTTCTACCATAAATCACTACCCCTCTTTTTAAACATATTTTATGTGTTTTCTTACCCTCAATCATGTGTGTAGATCCTTAATTTTATCCTCCTTGTCTTGAAATGCTATCTTCACTTTTGACACTAGATACTTGAAAATGATAAATCTAGTTTATATTTACAGAAGATAAACACAAAAAAATAGCCTAAAACTAGATCATGAAGAAATAAATTAAGTACACTGAATAATATTCACATTGTATTATTTTTCATTCGAACACACATATATATAGGGCACTAATACCTATTATTGGGTATTTTAATATCCCACCAATATCTCACCTATGACACACCCAATCTCTTAATAATAAAACCAAACCTATTCACATATTTGTTATTGTTACAACAACAACATTACAAAAATATAACCATAAATATTAATTACTTTATGGTGACTAAAAAATATAAATACTATATTTCCCAACACCCCCCATAGTGTTTACGTTATGAAAAAACACTCACACTCTATTTGTAGTATGTTCCCTATGGCATGCCAAAGTATGTGGTTCATGACCCTGATATAAAAGGAAGACACTTTTCATCAATCCTCTCATGGTTTTCAATAGGTTTACCACAAACCTAAACGTATATAGGGACCCATCAACTTATTAACCTCATGCAGTTTTTTGGATTACTATGAACCATTTCAAAATTCATGAACTATCTTACACTGGTGCTATCTTTATCCCACAAATGTTAACATTGGGAATTTACATTAGGAAATAGCTCAAATTTGTTCTTTATTTATCACACATGCTGAAATATAAACTATCACACCACACTAAAATCCACACAACTATAAAAAAATGCCCCTAAATCTGAAAGAGGCCTCTTAATTAGTGGCTAATGAGAGGCGATGAAACCTCCAACCTTTGTTTCCTCATTATTCTAGTATAGGATACTTTTTACTCAGCTGATGACATCAATATGTATCGATGGAGGTCAGGTGCATGAATTTTCTCAGGGAAGTCCCCCCCCACAATGTAGATGTCATATATAAGTGATATTGCATCCAAAAAAATTAATATTTTTTACAAAACATGATGATATTATTATTGATTTGATAAATTTTAACTTGGTGTTAATATAAAAATGACTCCACATAATTAATGACTGACACTTTGAGGATTTTTGACAAATAAAGACACTTAAAAAAACTTGACACAGTCTATAAAACACTATTAACATGGACCTAAATAATAATAATAAAAACTTTAAAATTTAAAAATTAATCCTACTTTATTACTTTTTAAATTATACTAAACCTATACAAAAGACAAATGACCTATAAAGACTTTTAATTAAAATGCACAAGGCTCTTTTTATTTATATAAATCCTAACATACCTGGACAAGTGTACTAACAAACTAAAGACACTTTGGATGTTGTCCAAGTTGCATGGACAACATGTATGGATGTTAAGTTGACATGTCAACTCAAAAATAGAAAACCATCTGCATATCCACTAAGCTTTGAACTAGTGACTTAGAGTGATCTGTGATGCATGGGCGATGCCAATTTTCTAGGTAGATACTAGGAAATCTGAGCTTGATTGTAAAATATCAGGAACACATCGACACTTTACTTTAACTAGATCCACTTTGACAATAATTCAATGGCATTTAGATCTACATGGAAATATTCTAGACATGGCAAAACCTTTAGGACCCAATGAAGTCAATGAGCAGGTTGAAGCAGTGGAATTGATTGTAGATAAATTCAAAACTCATGGTTGAGTCAAATCAAATTCCAATTAAAATTGAGTCTCAATGGAATACAGATTCATCAAATATAGATCCAAACTTGGTTAGATGTGTTGGTTGAATATTTTATTGATCAACGTACTGATAAACAAAATAGGTATCATCAGCCAAAGTAGGAAGATTGGTCATCCAAATGTGTAGGTTCACCACATCAAAAGGGGACTAATCTCTCCTCTCATCAAGGGGAGGTTCCCTATAGATATGCTATATATATATATAAATAGAAAATAATACTCAAGGGTAGGATAAACCATACATCTCTCTTTTTTCAAAGATGATGCGTGCAAATCAAAGGAGAAATCTTAGGGATTATGACAGAAAGCACTCCTCTTTTTTTAAAAGTACTATTCAGCAAACCACAAGAATCTTCCTAGTAGTAATTGCAAAATGTAACCAAGGACATAGTAGCCAGCAAATTGAGATGTAGCACAAAGTCTCCACCTCAATTGCCCAAGAGTGAGATATGAAGGACAAAGAGGGCACAAAGTCATCTCAAGGTCATTTACACAAAAACAAAAAGAAAACACACTAAAGGCAATTGTGGGGGCACAAAGTCTCTCCATAGTTGGCTTCAGGATGCCTTCCTGACTACTTTCACTAATTTTGCTTATTGAATTAAAGGAACATAAAATATATTAAGGAAAAAGACATAAGAACAGTTTCCCCAACAACAAAGATATCACAGCACAAAGTCTGAAAATTCACTTGCTTTATTATTCCAATAACAAAATATGATCAACAATCTGAGCTCAAAGTCTTAGTAATGCCTTTAAATTTGGGCAAAGTTTTGTTTCCTAACAATCAGAGAGAGACCGATCCACAATAACAAGAGAGTCCCTTATATAGCCTCTTTAAGAAGGACTTGGGAATAGTAACACATCATGTTGCATTGAATTTTGTTAAGAAGACATGCTAGAATTTAGGGGCATTTACCCATTTGCTTTTTTCAATGCAGAGAAATGGGTTATGCTATTGAAAGTTTGCATCTTTTAATATCCACCTGGCGGTCTACTTCTAAAAACATATCTGATTTGCAAATGTTTTTGGTCATTCTTGCTCTTTACGCTCCTCTCAACAGTTCTTCCTTTTGGCCTTGGCCTTAAAGCCTTTGAATGAATTCAGGTCCATGCTTAAACTTGTAAGGATCAATGGTTATTTCATTGTTGTGACTTTGACATATGTGGGCACGTCACTTTCCTCAATAATTCCTTTGGCTTTGTCATTTCATCTTTCTTGGAGGGGACCTACCCTTTGGGGCCTTGACAAACAATCTACTTTGGGTCGAGAAGATCCCCCCGCAAGGGTATCTACCCTTCGAGTGGTCTTTAGATGGCCTTCGAGCTTCTTTCTTCTGGTGGGATTTATCCTTTATTTCCTTTGAATAAAATTTCCAAAGGAATTCCTTCAGGTAATTTATCTAAAGGAAATCTTCCTTGCCTTGTCTTTCCACCGGGCTTTGCTTTGTTTTTTCAGGTGAATTCCTTCAGACAAATTGTCTAGAGGATTTTGCTTTGTCCTTTGCCTTGTTTATTTTACTGAAGGAATTCACTTTGTCTATTTTGCTGGGGGAATTTTTTTGAAGGAAATCCCTTTGCTCTTTTGGCCTTTGAATTGGTCCATTTGTCCCCTTTCTGCCCTCTGTAAGGGTTGTTTGAGCTCCAAATTAGCCTTTCAAGTTTTTTGCAATGGTTCACTTCAGTTTCTGAGTGTCCTCCGCAAGGGCTATTTATCCCTAGGAAATTTGCCTTAGTCAATTTTATGTGAATCTCAAATTTTGACACGTGGCAGCATCCATTGCTCTTAGAAACAAAGTGAAATGAGGCTCAGAAGATGACACTTGGCAGCATCCGCTGAGTTCTATTGGGTTTTTGTTTCCTTAGTCACTTTTTCCATAGAAATTCCCTCTGTAAGGGCACTTGTGTCTTTAAAATTTGGGGCACTCCTTTGAACTTGTCTCTTGAACTGACCAATTGAACCAACTTTGGTTCAACAATTCAATGGTTCATTCCCTTGTTTCTATTGACCGCTTGAACTAGGTTTCTTTGAAACAAGCCTCGTTGAACCCATTGAACCTTGAACCTTGACAAATGCACTTAACTCTTGCTGCTGACGTTGAACCTTTGAACCCATTGAACCCGTTGAACCAAAATGGTTCAAGGTTTAATGGTTTAATCCTTGCTTAGAAGTTTGCCGATGAACTCTTTTGGTTGAGCCTTGTCATTGAACCAACTTTGAAATCACCTAAGTGTTGAGAGCTTGCTTCTTTCCTGCAAAGTCCGTAGAAATCAACCTGTGAAGCCCGTAGAACTTGGCCTGTAGAGTCTGTATATTTTCTTCCTACAGAGTCCGTAGATTTTTGCCTACAGAGTCTGTAGATTTAAGCCTACAGAGTCAGATTTTCTTCCTGCAGAGTTCGTAGATTTCTACCTGCAGAGTCCATAGATTTTTGAGAAGCTTGAAAAATGAGGAATTTGAATGCTTAGAATAAATTTTGAGAAGGGAAGAGCTTATTTTGGTCTGAGGAACCAAAATAGTTCACATGTTGTCCCAAAAAATAAGAAGTCTATTTTTAGGGACAACAAGATGAAACATATATAATTGGGAGCATGCGTAGAATGAATGAAGAGATAATTATTTGATGTCATTGAACCAATGATAGATCACCAAAATCAATTCAAAACAAAACTCATTTGATTCAGAGGAAGGTAAAGGTCTATAGCTTTTCTTTGCCAATGTTGATCCGAAGCAAGTCTTCCAAATGCGTACATCATTTTTAAAGGATCCCTTGATGCTTCATACAAAATAGAGATTTTAAACCCTTGATCTCAAATATGAATGCTCAGAGCAGTACGACCTACTTGTATAGCTTAATTTTATAGATCATATAATAACCATTATGCATCCAACAACACTCATATATCAACTGTATAAAATAATTTTGACTATCAAAAAGAAACTACAAATAGGCTCTCTGTTCAATCACGCCTCTCCATGTAATTGCTCTTTTGAAGACACTTGACAATATATATAAAAAAATTCTAATCAACTAAAATCTCATGACAAAATGGAATAACCAAACTTTTATTATCATTGAAATAATGCCATCTATAGGGGTGAAATAACGTTATGTTTGCCCCTACAAATAAAATTATATTTCCATCACAAGCCACTTATATCCCTGATCTAATACCAAATGATAAATCTGGTTTATATTTGTAGAAGGTAAACACAAAAAATAGCCTAAAACCAGATCATGAAGAAATAAATTAAACACACTGAATAATATTCACATTGTATTATTTTTCATTCAAACACACATATATAGGGAACTAATACCTATTATTGGAGATTCTAATATCCCACCAATATCTCACCTATGGCACACCCAATATCCTAATAATAAAATGAAACCTATTCACATTTTTGTTGTTGTTACAACAACAACATTACCATAATATAACCGTAAGCATTAATTACTTTATGATGACTAACAAATGTAAATACTAGATTTCCCAACAAAAAAAAGGGTTTAGAAAGATGAGTTAGATAGCCCCAATAAATTCCCATTGAGTGATTGAGTATTTTTTGCATTAAAATAATCTAAATAGGGCTCAAACTACATGCAATTGCCCCACCTAGGTGTGTGTGTGTGTGTGTACCATCATGGTCATGATATAATGCAATGCATTATTTATCTTTTGAAACTTGATAACATGTAATTTTGACCTTTGTTTAGTGTTCAAACTTGGCTATAGGTATTCTCCTTTTAGTAATTTTCAGATGTGTATGCTTTTATGGTAATGTCTCAAGAGGGTGCCAATAGATTTCTCAAGCTTTTGAGTATTTGTCAAAATGAATGCTAAACAGATAAACAAATAGGAGAATTTGTGCACAAGAGTCATATGTGTACACACAATTCATGTATGTCAAAGATATGTCAAAATTGATGTTTTCAAGTATGTAATACCAAATTTATATGTCTAAAAATGCCCCTCTTTTTGTCTAGTATTGAAAATGATAAATTAAAAGGATAAAAGAAATAAATTTGGCATATGTATTATTCACACTTAATGTTAACATGTATTCCCTAAATTCCTAGCTTTATCCATGTAAAACCTATAAGGAAACATGTATAGATCAATTCCCACTTATGATATAAAATATGAAATAAATTAGATCACTAAATTACTTAAAATTGAAAATGAAAAATCAAGGACCAAATACACTTGAGGGTATGTGGACCAAGCTTCCATTTTTTGAGTTCATCTGGATAATACCATGGGGTTATTATGCCTCGAGGAGATATAAATGTTGAAATCATGTGTTGAATATTTTTAATGCCTCAACCACATTGAATACTAAGAAGTTCTATAAATTAAATGGTGTATAATCCTCAACAACAATCCTATAAATATCTTTAAAAATGTTTTTTTAGAACCTTGAAACAAGTTTGTATACAAATATGGATCCTTAAAACTAATTCTTATGTAAAATGTGGAACTTTGAAATAGGTTCCTATATAAATTAAAAATATAAATCAATAAATTCAAATGGGTTTTAGACCCAAAGTGCTTACATAGTACCATCATTCCCCATCAATTCTCCATATATAAATAGAAATGTTTTTGAATGAATAACATTCATACCCCAAATTTGATAATTTTGTACCTCAAAGTGAAATAGAATGTCATAATCTACTCAATTTTATAAATCTAATAAAACTTGCTCAAAATGACCCATATAATTTGTCTTATAATGTTATTAGATATCCCAACATTTACCTTTTTTTTTTTTTTTTAACCTTAATAGGAGAGAAACTAGTATGATAGTGATTAATTCAAATTTATAAAATATGCAAAAACACTCATGAAACTAGTTGAAATTGAGATTCAACACATAAGATAAATATATTAATTATAAGAGGTGAGAAGGCTCTTAGCTATGGTGTTTTGAGTTCCAAATGTTGTGTCTCTTTACTATGTGAATGATTTCTGTATAGTTTTTTCCAACATGGTTTTCCTCGATCACTTTCATCAGGTTTGGTCAATATTGACTGTTGATATTGGTTTGTAGTGGTTTGTATTATCCTTACACATAATAAGCTATTGTTTTCTTTTGGGATGATGTGCATGTGCTTGTGATTATTATTTATGCATTTTACTATCTTTGAAATCATGTGGATGCACCTGCATGATCAAACCTTAATCTAACATAAGCAATTTGATATAAAATGGGGATGTTAGTTGAAAGGGTTGAGTTGGACTAACCGTGGTCAATCCTCATTGACTAATCAAGAACTACAGTACATTTTCAATACTCCATAGAGGGTTCAAACTTAAATATAATTCCTTTGATAATGTGTGTGTGTGTAATTATGGGTGCAAGCCTGAATGCTCTTTTTCTCATATTTCCCTTGGTACAAGCATGCAAATATAAATTGACCTTTGTAAGCTTCTTATTTAACTCTAAAAATTATGTAGGTGTAATGTGTAACATTTTCTATCTCTTGATAATGTAAAGTGTTGTCCCAAAATGCCTTACAGTGACTTTACATATATATATGACTGTCTAATTTTGAATTAAGGACATAATGGCATGAAAATCCAACCAAAAGGAGCTCAAATGTGCCCAAAATAAATGGAAAATACACCTTGGTCACTTTTGTCATCTTTGGTCACTATCGACAATCAATATTGACTATAAATAGTAGAACTAAATTGAGGCCTATAAAGACTCTGGATGAAAGGAAGGGCAATAGATCTTTGTAATATGTAAAAATAAGATGAAGATTATTAGAAAAAGGTGTCACATAATTAAGTAGAATCAATAAGATAATCAAAAGACTTTGAAAGTGATGTGCCACAAGTACTTAGTTTGTAGTTTGAGGTCCATACATGAAAATTTGCCTAAAGATATTGCGAAACAAGGCTTGTACCAAATCTGGGTATTTACATTCCTCCCCCTTAAATCTAGAATTATAGTAAAACTATAAATACTGAATAAAAGAGAAAATAGCGAACAAATCTACATCGGTGATTATGAATTTAGACTTTTTGTTTGTTCTAATGTTCCATGATGTCCTAATGTTTCTCTAAAATATGATGTATGTTATTAGATATATTTTTGCCAAAATAAATAAGCATAGTTATAATGATAAATCAAAAATATATACAAAAAACAACTACACCTACATGTATATCATATGATCTCACTTGTGGAGTTTTCTCTTATTGTGAATTATGGAGATACCAAGGGTCAACAATTGATCCTAACACTATAGATAAGAAGAGGGAACTTGTAATATTGTTTACTACATATCTAGGGAAATGGACAAGCTTCCAAGTAGTTAGAGTAGTGTCAAGATGAAAGGATCTGTTAAACATCGTTGAAGCTTAAAACATTACTAAAAATGAACCAATCATTGCATATTGATTATAGATTCAATTTATATAGTTTCCTTCAATTTCACTCAATATATAATAAATGAATGATTTAAAGGGAATGAAAAAATTTAATGCCCCCCATCATGACCTCGGATTCAATTATATGGTTTTGCTCAAGTTTACTCAATATAGAAAATATGTATAATCAAAAGAGAATGAATAGTGTTCATGCCCCCATCACGACCTAAATAACAACAAGTGTGAAGTAGAATGATAACCATTTGTCATTAGACCTGTAATAATTTGTACCATTATTGCCAACACTAAATGGTGAAGATATTGATTATGCTCATGTCCCCACTATGATCTTGATTATTGACTATAAGTGAGGTGAAATAACAAACATTGTTCATTCAACCTATAAGCTATATTATTTTACCTATAAAGTGGATACACATACATGACATATACCTCTAAATATGTCTCAATCTAAAATATATATAAATATGTAGTTCACATTCCTAAAATATGGAGTGCATCTGTGTATTCCCCCATAATCCATATTAATGTGCATAATCTATCTCAAATATATAAAACCTTGTCATAAAATATGTATAAAGTCTACTCCATATTGTATCATAATAATATCCTAAATCATTATGAACCATGTATAATGTGCTAAATTCTAATAATTTGAATCTCTAAGGCCACTATGTCACACCAAGTGGCCTGATATATGAAAAATATCACTCATGTGCAAACTTATTTTCTATAATGAGCTTGGTGTATGCCTCCATTTATATGTGAGGGAGGAAATTCCTGAATTGTTTGTATCAAAATATATGTATAATTAGGTAAGATTGATTATTTGTAAAAGTTATTGAATTGATTATCTCTTGAATTAATCATTTGAAATATTCACTTTTTGATTTGTATCATTGTAAATTGAATTTCACGTAAATTGATGACAAGGAAGCATAGAAATATAGTATACTTGTTAAATTTTCTTGTTGGATAGTATACAATAATTACCAAAGGAAATAGTATGTATATATAATCAAGAGTTGCCAACATTTTTTGAAACTAGAGCAATAGTTTTTAAAAGGAAAGTATTCACAAATTTTGGCATGATTTAAATTATAAGTAGTAACCATTGAAATTTTACCATGCAGAAGAATGCATTGCATGTGTTTCAAATAACTGACCCGAAATGATTTTAATATATAGTATTTGAGATATCACATGAAGAAGGTTTGTGAGTATTGATTAATAAATTAAATTTGGTATAGTGCATATTTGAAAAGTCAACCCATATAAACAGGTTGAGTTTGTATAAATTTGTAATTCATTTGCACATTATTGATAGTGATTATGAACTCTTAGTTTTCATGATGGCAAGTCATTGGGATCCTTTACATTTTTGATTTGAGCATTTGCTAATTACCCCACAGGCCCAACCACCTGAGGATCTGATATGTAGAATGTTTTTGAAAATATTAATTTTAAAAAATTAGGCATTTTAAGGTAGTTTTTGAGAAGTTTACAAGGATGGCAATATTAACCTTTTGAGGCTAGTATCAATAGATCTTTGATAGAACCTTTTATTATTATGATAATACTTAATAACAAAATAGACCTTGTTAGATAGTAGCTTCCAATGATAATGATTGTGTTGGACAAAATTATCCTTAGGATTTTACTACTTTTCAGTTTTATTTTTGTATACATATTTGTATTGTATTCAATTCTATCTAGTTTTTTTTATTTGAAGATATTTTCACGCAAGGAAATTCAAATACAACTGGCATATGGAGAATGTTAGTAAGCTTTTTTTAGATGATGTTGGTTGCCAGATACTTGATAGGGTAATCATTGCACTTTTAGCCCATTTAGGCCATATACCCTATGATATGTACCTTGTGACTACTTTAGTTTAGAAATGGAATGTCAATACTTACACATGGCTTCCCAATGGGTAGATCAAAGTCATGTAAGAGGATGTGTGGCAGATCTTGAGATCACCAATTTTTTGAGATCAAGTCATGGTGAGAGATATAGTGGGTTAGGGTTATGTATTTCATTCTCATAGGTGCATGACTGGTCAAGAGCGGGGAAACCAATATAGAGAGGATGATTCTAATTTGTTGCTTGAAGAGATTTTAACATCATGTGTTTTGCATTTGTGGAAGTTTCTATGTTGTTTTCTTGTATAACTTGTTGTTTTAGACATGGTTCATTGCTATATCATATCACATGTATGATTTTGTTTGGGATATTGAGGAGAGAGGCACTAGATATTTATGGGAGTGTAGTATTCTTGTGCATTTGTATAGAGATTTAAATAGGTTTTTAGTAGATATCCACACATATGGACTTGAGTCAAGTACTTATCCTTGATATTCAAAAATAGTTTACACATACATTAGGCATATGAATTTATTGTAATCATGCAAATCTAGTTGATGAACCTTTTTTGCAATAATTTGAAAGAATTCATTTTATTTCTTTCATTGGGAAATACTATTAGCTTGTACTTTTCCTTGGTTTGTAGATACTTGAGTCACTTTTGGTATCCAGACTTGTTTCAAAGGATATGTAATTTTGCCTGCATTATGTTTTTTCTTATCATTCACAACTATTCCTTCTCTAGTTTGTCTTCTAACAAGAGTTTGAGTGACCATTGGATCCACAATCGAAACATCATGGGATATATTGTTCATGGTGGAATATGAACTAAAATAAGATATTTTCCTAGTAAAATCATCCTTTGAAGTTTGATAGGCCATTATTTTTTTTGTAGGTATGCCTTAGGATGTCTCTGTCTTCATTAAATGAGCAATAGAAGAAGATGGAGAAGGGGGTCTCATTGATAGAGTGTCAAAACTATTTTGAATAGGAGGTTACAAATTTTTTGCTTAACTATGGTGGAACCCAAAAGATCCATTTTTTCTTGGTGTTTTCTTTACCAAGGCATCCCTATGGGAGATAGACTTCTTCACATTAGGGATTCCTCCTCCTAGATGCCCTATTTTAGGTCACCTTGAGTCTCCAAAACACATCTTCTAGTTTTGTGTTAGAGCTTAAGATGTCTAAAATTGGATTCACTCCTTTTTTAATCCTTTTTGGTAAAATCCCTTTTCTTGGAAAATTATCCTTTTGGGGGATTCTGATCTATTCCCTAAAATATACAACCAAATATGGCATAGTTTCTGAATAGAAATCCTTTTTACTCTCTAGAAAGATAAGAATGTAGCTATATTTAATAAACATTGCTTAGATAAATTTTTACTATTGATAAAAAAAACTTTGTTCTATTTAAATTAATGAAGAAGATTCAAGTATAAGCTGACAAAGTTTCCCTTTAGGTTGATCATATTTGTATTCTCATGGGCCATTTTGGTAACACCCCTTGCATGGTCATCAGAGTACCTCCTAAGGCTACTCACAATTATTAAAACAAGTAGCAAGAGTAACACAAACATGGTTTTAGGTGGCGAATATCTCAAATTTTTTAAACTTTATTTACCCATTCACCTCCTCCCCATTAGATATTTTATCCTTTCGAGGGACATGGAGGGAGGCCTTAACCCCATGCTAATGTTGGTCACTCTGGTTTTAGTCCACTAAGTGGATATGCTCAAGGAAAATTCCCCAAGCTAGTATTTTCAATCTCTAGAACTATGTTATTCTTAGAGTGGACAAGAAGTTATCCTATTGGATTACTAAACCCCTTTCATTAGTTGGTAGAGATTTGTTCTAATGTTCTTACAGCCACTGATGTTTAATATTATTCTTTCTGGTATCCTTCCAATACAACCTATAAAAATCTTGAAAATTAACTTGGAGACATTTTTTGGTATAACACTAAAGGTTAAAAAGGCTTCCATAGGGTTTCTTAAGATATTTGTTGCAAACACAAAGAAAATAGAGGAATATGTCTTATTGATATTACTAAGCAGGGTCTTGCTCTTTGTGCCAAATGTATTTTAGATCTCTTTAAGGGAAGTAGGCTTGGAAAATCCTCCTCTAACATTGCATCTCATATGGGAGCCCTTTTAGCTAAAATTTTTGGCATAAAATGGGGTTTTATACCTTGATTATTACCCATTCCCAATTAAATTTACAAGTAATTTATGGTCAAGAGCATATGGAAGGCTTAGGAAAATATTAATCCATGGCTAAGGTGTAAAGGGGATGTTTCTAGGTTAGTCTTTCCATCAATGAAAACTCCATTTGGTGGTCCCTAGTGATCACCATTAACGAGAAACCCATGGCAGAAATTCCCAGACATAAATCTCTTCATCTTTTTTGTAGAGGTATTTGACTCTTAGGAGATGTATTTGATAAACATTATATATATTGGCTTAATTTACGAAGTTAAAAACCAAGTTTAGGTTAAATGCTCAATATTTTGAGTCCATTTCTGAGATCCAAATGGATGATCCATATTATGGTCTTCATTGGTATTAAAGTAAAGGGTCTCCCTAGTGATGGAAAGACTGGAACTAGGCTATCTCCACCCTCATTTTTCAATATCAACCATGGTTTGGTTATCAATGAATATTTCCTATTAGTTTGCCTTAGGAAATTCCCAATAAATGATGGATTACCAATAACTCCCCCTCCTTTTGGAATCAGAGGCTCCAAACTGTTTGGTCAATTATGGTGGAACCCAAAAAATCCATTTTTGCATAGTGCCTTCTCTACCAAGGTCTCCCTAAAGGAGATAGGCTTCTTCAAATGGAGATTCCCTCTCCAAGATTCCATGTTTATGGTCGATCTGAATCTAAAAAACACATCTTCTAGTTTTGTGTTAGAACTCAGGATGCCTCACATTGGATTCACTCACTTTTTAAGCATTTCAGGTTGGAGTCTTTTTTTAAAACATTACCTTTTTAGGGTATTTTGCTCTCTTACCTACAATATACAACCAAATTTAGAATATTTTCCAAATATAAATCCTTTTATTCTTTAGAAAGATAGGAATGCGTCTATATTTAGTAAACACTACATAGACAAAGCTTTTACTATTGCTAACATAATATTTGTTCTATCTAATGTAATGTTATAAATTCAAATACATGTTGACAGTGTTACCCTTAAGTTTGATCATCTTTGTACCCTCTTGTACATTTATCCATAAACCCTCATTATATGCACTAATTCATTTATCCTTATGCAATATTCTCTACCTCCTTCATTATTCGACATTCTTTAATTTTCAAAATTCATTTTAAGAGTTTGGAGTTTTTCTTCTCTTACCTTAGTGCATCCTTGATATGAAGCTTCCAAGGTATTTCATGCCTCATGGGCATTGTTGCATCATAAAATTCTTGGATAGATCCTTGGGTCTATATCATTTTTAAGATAATAAAACTTGTGCATCTACCTTTCTTCATTTTTGCTCCATATTATGCTCTTCATTGGTATTAAATTAAAGGGTCTCTCTAGTGGTGGAAAGACTAGAACTAGACTATTTCCAACCCTATTTTACAATATCAACCATGGATTGGTTATCGATGTATCTCTCTTATTATTTTGCTCTAGGAAATGCCTAATAAATGATGAATTACCAACAACTCCCCCTCCTTTTAGAATCTAAGGTTCCAAACTATTTGGTCAATGGTAGTGGAACCCAAAAAATCCATTTTTTCCTAATGCCTTCTGTACCAAGGTCTCATTATGGGATTTAGTATTTTTCACATGGGGATTCCCTCTCCAAGATGTCATGTTTATGGTCACTCTGAGTCTATAAAACACATCTTTTGGTTTTGTGTTAGAACTCAAGATGCCTCGTATTGGATTCACTCACTTTTTAAGCCTTTTAGGTTGGAGTCTTTTTTTAGAACATTGCCATTTTAGGGTATTTTTCTCTCTTACCTACAATATACAACCAAATTTAGCATATTTTATGTATATAAATCCTTTTATTCTATATAAATACATGAATTCATCTATATTTAATAAAGACTGCATAGACAAAGTTTTTACTATTACTAACAAAATATTTATTCTATCTAATGTAATGTTATAAATTCAAGTACATGTCGATAGTGTTACACGTGAGGTTAATCATCTTCATACCCTCTTATACATTTATCCATAAACCCTCATTCTATGCACTAATTCATTTATCCTTATTCAATATTCTCCACCTCCTTCATTATTTGACATTCTTTAATTTTCAAAATTCATTTTAAGAGTTTGGAGTTTTGCTTCTCTTACCTTAGTAGATCCTTGATATGAAGCTTCCAAGGTAATCCATGCCTCATCGGCATTTTTGCATCATAAAATTATTGGATATATCATTGGGTCTATAGCACTTTAAAGATAATAAAACTTGTGCATCTACCTTTTCTTCATCTTTTTTTAATATTTTTTAATCTTAATTCAAAGTATTCCAAATTGAGGTGGTGTGTACCCATGGAGAATATTCTCCTAAATTCCTTTCCATTAAATAATTATCTTCAACTGATTTCTCCAATATTTAAAGTTGTCACCTTCAAAAATAGGAATGTTCATGAAAATAGAATTCATTAAAGCCATTGATTCTAATTTTAACGATCAAATGTCCTCATCGACATCATACTCAAAATTCCCCCCTTTGATGTAAAGATGAGAAATTCATATCATCTCCTCGAGTCTTTCATAAATCTATTTATGCAATACCTTTTTGAAAATATCATAAAATTGATCTTCACTTCTCATACACTCTATGACAAAATAATTATCATTGACCAAGTCTTTGACAGAATGATGTTTGAGTTCAATATGTTTGATTCTAGTATGGGAAACTAGATTCTTGGACAATTGTATTACCCCATTGTTATCACAAAAATATGTATTGGATCAATTTGAGCCTCTCTAAAAGTAGCTAAGAGTCTTCTCAACCATACTCCTTGTGTGAAAACTAATACAAGAGTTGTATATTCAACTTCAATAGAGCATAATGCAATTGTAACTTGTTTCTTTGAAGACCATGAAACCAACTTACTGCCTAATGTGAAGCAATAACCTAAAGTTGATTTCCTATCATCAAAATATCCTCCCCAATAAGAATTTATGTATCTGATTAGACATAATGAACTTGTTGGTCTAAAATTAATACTACAATTATAAGTACCTCTTACATATCTTAAAATGTGTTTCACTATTTTCAAATGCTTGAGTGATGGATTTTCCATAAATATAGAAACTAGTGAAATACCATTACTGATATTGGGTCTTATCACAATGAGATACATCAAAACTTCCACTATGCTTCTAAAAGTTTTTTCATCAGCTAAAAAACTGTCATACTCTCTCATTATATTTTCTCCTCTTAGAAGTTGAGTGTCTATGGACTTAGAATCTTGAATATTGTACTTCTTAAACATGTTTTTTCATATTTGTCTTGACAAATGAATACTTTTTCTTTCTTTTGATGGAATTCCATGCTAATAAATGACTTCACAAATCTAAGGTAAATCATTTAAAATTATGATTTGGGGATCGATATGCCAAAATTTATCTCCTTTTTCAACCAATCTCTTGATTGGTTTCATGAGGGATGTAATTATGGCATATTTATTCCTTTAAACCTAATTTTAACAACCCAATGTGATTTGGGGCTTGATATATCCTAATTAAGTTTCCCATATAACCAATCACTTGATTGACTTGCATGGGGGGTGCAATTAGGAAAATTCAAGTACCCTAAACCTCATGTGCCAACCTAATGTGCTATAGGGATTCATATTCCCTAATTGATAGCCCCATAATACCAATCACTCAATTAGTTGTATGGGGGAAATAATTAAGGCTTATTGAGACCCTATTCCTAATTTAAATAACCTAATGTCATTTGTAACTTGGTATTCCCTAATTCAATGCCCCTTATAACCAATAACTTGATTGGTTTAATGGGGCGCATAATTAGGGCTTATCATGATCCCTAACCCTAATTGAAACAATTTAATATGAGTTGGGGCTAGATATTCCCTAATTGATTCCCTGAACCAATCACTCGATTGGAAACATGTGATTCAATTAGGGCATATCAAGCCCCATAACCCAAATTATAATAAACTCATATCATTTGGAACTCAATATGCCCTAATTTAATGTCCCATATAACTAATCACTTGATTGGTTACATGGGGGATGAAATTAGGTAAATCAAACCCTTTAACCCTAATTGCAATAATCTATTATGATACAAGACTCGATATGCCCTATTTAAATGCCCCATACAAGCAATCCCTCATTTAGTTTAAAAGGGATGTAATTAGAGATAATTGATCCCATTGTAAACACTATAAATATAGTATTAGACACTTGGTAATGTAAAATTTTAACTAACTTCACCCTACATGACATGCACATACATATATGTCTCTAATCTACCATTCTCTCACATCCATATGTTATCTTTGGGTCCAATCCTTCCAAGTCAATATGGTATAATAATGTCAGAGGTTACTTATTTAGTAATCCTCGAACCTATGCCAAATCGTCATATCATGGGCCCTTCCAAAAATCTAATAGATAACATGTAAATATTATATCATACAACATACAAGTATACTACCATTAATTTAATACTAATACAAATAAGGGTATATGCAAGGTAATGAAGGTCAAAATGGGGGTATTAATGTGTCACTTTTTTTAAATACATATGTGCATCATCATTCTAAATCTTGGCATTGGCCTGAGTTAAAAACCAAGTTTAGGTTAAACACTCAGGACTTTGAGTCCATTTTTGAGATCCAGATGTCTGCTCCATATTATGGTCTTCAATTGATATAAATATATTAAAGGGTATCCCAAGTGGTGGAAAGAATGGAATTGGGATTTCTTCATCCCTGTGTTGTGGTACCAACCCTAACTTGACTATCAATGGTTATCTCCAATCAGTGTGCCTTGGAGATGCTCAATAAATGATAGATTACCAATAAATTATTTGGTCAGCTATGGTGGAACCCAAAAAAATCATTTCTGTTTGGTTCCTTATATACCGAGGAATGCATCTCCTAGATGCCATGTGTGTGGTTACTTCGAGTCTCCAAAACACATCTTCTATTTGTGTATTATAGCTCAAGATGCCTAGCATTAGATTCACTCCATTTTTAAGCCTTTTAGGTTAGATCCTTTTTATTGAAACATTTCCCTTTTAGGGAATTTTACTCTCTTCCCTAGAATATACAACCAAATATGACATGTTTTTTTAATAAAAATCCTTTTTACTCTATAGAAAGATAAGATTGTACGTATATTTATAAACATTACTTAGACAAAAATTTTGTTATTGATACAAAAATCTTTGTTCTATCTAACATGATGTTGCAGATTCAAGTACATGCTAAAAATGTTTCCCTTGAGGTTGAACATCTTCATACTCTCATGGGCCATTGGGGTAACACCCATTGCAGAGTCATTAGATTACCTCTTGAGTCTCCTCATGATTACCATAATAGAGAGCAAGAGCAATGCAGACATGATCATGGATGGCAAAGCTCTCAAATTCATTTGGATTTGTCTACCCCTCCACCTCCTCCCCATCAAAGATTTTATCCTTCTAATGGATATGGAGGTAGATTTCACCCCATGTTGATGTTGTTCACTCTGGTTTTAGTCCACCAAGTGGAGATGCTCAAGGAAAATTCCCCAAGATAGCACTTGTAATCTCACCCCCTCTTGTCCCTACCCCCTTTGCCTCATATCACCCCTGTGGGCACGCTAAGGAAGGTGAAGAAGAAAATAAATAATACAATGGATAAAACATACCTAATATATTTTCTCCTCATGGGCAAGGCTGGGGAGACAAGTCTAATAGCCTACCACTACCTCTACCTCCTTTTAGAGGGCTAGTGGAGCATGTTGCTTAATATTGGTTGTTATTTATTATTTCTTGTGATGTTGATGTCACTACAATTGTAATTTAACTATAATTTTATTTCCCTATGTCTCTTTTTGTGTGGGTTTGGTGGTTTTTTTTTCGAGTGTGCTTTCTTACCACTTATGGTTGTTAGCTGATGTTTTTGGGTGTGTTTTCATACCATCCATATTTTGAGAGAACATGTAATATGTTTTTTTAAAGTAAAATATGACATGTTTCAAAAAATAAAAGGTGGGTGGGTACTAGTATAAACATCTTAAATACATCTATCTAAAAATACCAAGAGCTATCAATCTCTTACCTTATTTGTAAATTCCCTACTGACCTATGACAAATAATGTTAATCTAATTATACCAATATGTTAAACTTGAAAAAATCTTTTTGAAAAAAAGGAGGTTCCAAAATTCACTATATAGCCATGATATTATGATTTTTCAATTAGCTTCTCCAAAATAAAGGAAAAAATTCTAAGTGATAGTCAAATGGATGTCAAGTTTAAGGTCAGAATTAATCAACTTATCTAAGAAAAAAAGAAAAAAAATTAAGTAATGGTCAAATAAACGTCAAATTTAAAGTTAGAATTAAAGTGAACACTCTCATTGGACATTATAGCCCACCACCACTCCCCTATCGACTACCATTGTAGAATGCCTCAAGGTGGATATAATTCACTTTGATATTAATGAAATGAAATGGTTTTAATTACATCCATGAGACTAAATGGTCTATGGGACCACCAATTGCTCCAATTATTTAGCAATTATCAAGACATGAGCAATCTTTTAGAACACTACTTCATCTTTTGCTGAACTAGATTAACATCTCCCCCAACATTTTTAATCTTTTTTCCTCAAATATATCAACCATGCAGCCAACTCTTATATTTTCCACATACTTGGCTCATATGTCTATGTACTAAATATATTCAGGGATGAAGTGCTCCTCTGGTTTAACCACCCCTATGGTACAAAGAACACAAACACTCCTACCCCACCACTCCTTGGGATTCATCCATCTCCCTGTCTTGCATTGAAGCTTATGAGAACCAAGTATTAGTTTATCACTTAATATATTTTCTCTCCAACCAATTTCACCCCTATATATGTTTTTTCATTATGCATGTAAGTTGGGTTAAACATTGAAATGTAGTGTTGTCTTTTCTTGTTTATCTTTTTCCTCCATATTACCATTTTAAAATTTCCATTCACATAATTATTGACATCTTTGTTGCAATTTGGACATTTGGTTAGGTTGATCATATTTTTAATTTTAACTACACCAATGTGTCAAACTCAAAAAATTCCTTTTGGAAAAAATGGAGGTTCCAAACTTCATTGTATGGCCACGATATTACAATTTTTGAATTAGCTTCTCCAAAATAAAGGAAAAAACAATAAGTGATCGTCAAATGGATGTCAAATTTAAGGTTGGAATTAATTGAATTATCTAAGAAAAAAGGGAAACAAATTAAGTGTTGGTCAAATAGACATCAAATTTAAAGTAAGAATTAAAAGTGAACACACTCATCAGACATTAGAGACCACCACCACTCCCCTATCGGCTACCATTATAGAATGCCTCTAGTTGGATATAATTTTCTTTGAAATGAAATGGTTTTAATTACATCCATGAGACCGAATGGTCTATGGGACCACCAATTTCTCCAATTATTCAGTGATTATTAAGAGATGAGGTATCTTTTAAAACATTGCTTCATCTTTTACTAAATTAGATTAACATCTCCCCCAAATTTTTTAATATTTTTTCCTCAAATATACCAACCATGCAACCAACTCTTAAATTTTCCACATACTTGGCTCGTATGTCTATGTACTGAGGAGATTCAAGGATGAAGTACTCCTCTATTTCAATCACCTCTATGGTGTAAAGAACACAAAAACTCTCACCCCACTACTCCTTAGGATTCGTCCATCTCCTTGTCTCACACTAAAGCCTATGAGAACCAATTCTTAGTTGAGCAATTAGGATCTTTTCTTTCCAACTCATTTTGTCCCCTATAAATGCTTTTTCATTATACTCACAAATCATATTGAACATTAAAATGGAGTGTTATCTTTTCTTGCTTATCCTTTTCCTCCACATTACCATTTTAAAATTTCCATTCATGTAATTCTTGATGTCTTTGTTAAAATTTGACTTTCGGTTAGGTTGATATCCCACATATTCATACACTTATGGTTCTACTTCATCCAAGTGTTCTTCCTCCTATGTAGCTCTTCTTATTTTACTACCCTTAGCCATCTGTCGATCTTCATGTTTTTTTTTTTTTTTTCAAATAACATAATAACCTAGTCATAGTGGCTACCTAAAGGGAAAGTACATGTTTCTACAAGAATAATTTCATATAAGACCGAGTCTTTGATTTTAAAATTGTTGGTGATTAGACACTTTTGAATCTTTTCAATTTTCTTCCATTCAAACTTGTTGTTCCACTAGCCCACACCTCACAACCATATAATATCACTAATGTGACAAGTAACTCAAATGAGATCCTTGTGGTCTTTCAGTCCCATAACTTAGCATTCCCACCTTGGTTTTGAAGCATGTAGGAAGCTCTCCAACCACCTTGTATTATTTTCATCCTGCAAGTATCCCATTTAAGCTTGTTGTGAAAGTTGAGGCCGAGATACTTGTATTCTAACACCACTTCAAGATACCCTTTTGCAAACTAAAAATTAGGGTGTTGTTCCTTCCTTCTTGTTGAAAAAACCATAATTTTGGTTTTCTCAATGTTTACCTGCATCCCTACTTCTTTACAAAATAAATATAGAGCTCATTAAATATTAGATTGACTTTAACATTAGGATCATATCATTGACATAAAGTAAAAGGTTCACCGCATAAGTTACCAAGTCGAACCCCTCCCCTCCAAATTTGTTTATCGAATCCTCTAGAGTATCAATTTAAATCCCAAATGAATTCAATGATAGAGGGCAAACTTGTTTGATGCCTATATCAATCCTACAACTTTTAGATAACCCTTATTGCATTTTGATTTTAGCCTTGACTTACTTATACAATCTATGAATTATTGCCTTATAGTGCATTGGGACCTATAGCATTTCCATTTTGCTCCATAGTTTTCTCCTTGGTATTATGTCAAATGCCTTGTTGAACTTAATGAAGCAACAATATGCATATCCTTTTTTATCCCACACCTTTTCAACTAAGTGTATAAGCATGATACAATGGTCGATAGTGGAGTATTTGGGCCTGAAACCTGCTTATCCCTTTGCCCTTTTTTCCTTTTTCCTCTACCCAACTACTAATTTTGCATTCAATCATACTCCAAAATAGCTTTGTAAAGAGAAGATTGACCATGATAGTTCAGTAATTTAAGGGGTTATTCACATCTCCACTTTTAAATAGAGATATGGTTAAGCTAGTTGTCCATTTTATCAGAAAGCCTTTTTGTATGACCTCATTAAAAAATTGTCTAATTCAAGGTGTTATGATATCTACCCCCATCTTAGATGCTCTACTTGTAAGTTATCTATGTCATGAGATTTACCCGTTGTTAGCTTTGTATTCCCTTGTATGATGTCTTCTATCATGAAAATCTCTTCATTAACACCTATTGTGGGAGGTGTAACTTGGTCACTTTTACGCTCATGCAACTTGTTAGAATTAGCTACAGGATCTAATGAATCTAATATAAAGCATAAATAAGAGATAAAATAGTAATATTAATAAACAATAACTGTATATCTGAGATAATAACATAAATGAATAAATAACTCAAATATGATGAATTACTCTGATAATTCAATATTAATCTGATATAGAATACATAAATAGGCATTGCTTATATAGAGCAAGGTGTGCATGATAAAGCTCAGGGAACTCACACAACATGTGTAGTTCAACTGATATATGACTACATGAATAGAGGAGTGCAACTCCACATTATCAAAATAGGTGTCCAACTTGTGTATATGATCAACACAAGTTGACTACTAGTTAAACAATCTTATCCTATCTTACCCTGAATAGTGGAGTGAAACTCTACTGTAACAAGATAAGTGTCTAAGTTAACTACTAGCTAAGCAAGCTTATCCTATCTGGTGAAAATTAATAATAAACATAATAAACTAATTACAATAAGTAATTAGTGCACCAAAATAAAAAATAATAAATACAAGTAAATGCAATAAAGCAAATAAATGCACCAACACAACTATCTTGAATACTTTAACCATTGCCCTTATGTTATGTTATTCTCATATTGCTTTTTTCCTTGCAAATTTCCCTCCAAAATATTTTTGGTTCATGTTTTCCTAAGTAAATTAACTCTATCCTCCAAGTTCGGGTATACTCTTCTTTTTTTGTCCTTACCATTTGCTCATATGATTCCTATTTGATTTTGTTCTATATGTTGGTTCTTTTTGTGATCTTTGAGTTGTCTTGCATTCTTCATCATACCATGGGTTTATTAGGAAACTATTTATTTCCTTCTTTTTAATTTTGGATCTCTTGCATATTTTTAACGTATCTTCAATAGTGTTCATTAACTTCTCACTTTCTGTGTAATTTGTACAATTAATGTTGCACTCCCTTATTTTTCCCTTCCTGCATCTTGTTAATGAGTGTCGTTCTAAAGGCTTGCTTATTTTCCTCTGTCAAGAGAATGTTTCTTTTGTGTGGTGGCTTACTTTAGATGACCTAGATGTCTTGAACTTGTTTATTATCTTGTTGTAAATGGAGTTTCATAGAAATTGAGTTGTGATCATATTTAAGTTCTACGAGAGAATATTTTACTTCTAGCTCTTCAATTCTAAGTATAGAATTTTGTGAGCATATAACATAATCTATTACACTCTTCCCTTTGTGTGTCTTGCATGTGTACTTTCTTAATTTTTCCATTTTCTCATGTCATTGTAAAGAATTAAGCTATGTATACAAAATGAGCCTAGAAGCTCTTATCCGAAGTGTGTGATAACCCCATGTCTATCATATAAAGTTTTGTTCCATTGTTGATTTTCTTCTTCTATCATCCAAAGCAAATTTATGTCTAGATCCATATTATTTCATAGAATGTTGGCTTGCTTGTTGGTCTTCCTTGCATTAAAGTCCCCTATTAACAAAATCTCTCCAATTTTATTGCATGCTGAGATGCTCTTATTTAGGGACAAGTATGGGTTTTCCTAGTCTATATCAATCTTCTTATAGAATTTGGAATTATTGGGTACAAAATAGCTTGCATGGATGTTAATGTTTGTGTTATTTTCTATGATTTTGATCCATATATACTATTTATTTCCGTCTTGTTTTTATATTATGAAACTTCTGCCCCATGATTCCTTTATCAACACTATTATACCTCCATACCCTTTGTTATTATCTATTTCTTTTTTCCATACTATTGCCTTCTTGTACCCTTCAAACTCTGGTGTAGTACACCTGTCATGCTCATGTCTTTCGATAAAAATGATCATATCTCTATCCTTGGCTATGGGCCATAACTTGGGTCCTCTTCTCCAAGGGTAGCCTCTACAATTCCAACATACCCTTGTAAGATGTTCCAGGGGGAACCATATTCCCTATTTATTTTGGGTTTTTCGGGTTGTAATATAAGTTTTTCTATTGTTTAGGTATGCCCATTTCCCTTCATTCCTTATTGCCTTCGCCTTTTCCCACTCCTTATTTCTCTCTTCTAGTTGTGTGGAAGTAAGTCTTCATCTATGTAATAGTTTAATCCTTTCAACATGCTTTTATTTCTTAGTATTATTATTTTGTTGTCAAAGTTCACCAATGTCACCCGAATATGCCTCTCTCTTCCTCCTCCTCTTGACTTACCAATTCTACTTGCTTTTCTAATCTGGCCCTTCCATTGTAGTTGGTTTGCAAGGAAGTCTCTTGTCAAGCTATTCACATTCTCATGTTCTCCATAATCTTTTATCCCTTTGATAATGATATTTTACAATTTATCATGGCATTCTCTTTCTTCTATCATTTGATTCTTAGCTTGCCTTTTTATCAACTCATTTTGCTCACCTCTTGGTTTCTTTACTACATGTACCCATGTTTTAGCCTCTTCTAGTTTATTTCTTTACTACATGAAGTGCTTCCTGGACTTATTTTATTTCTATTGCATTTGCCTTCATCTCCCCTACATTGCCACTTAGTGGAATGTGATTTTTTTTACAAGGCTTGCCATTCATGTTGTTAGATATTCATAAAATTTTGAAGTTTTTCCACATGTACTTTAAGCATGTTGTTGTCCTCTTCTAGCCTTTAGTTGTCATTTAATATCTCTTCAAATTTAGTATCTTTTACCTTCTCCCTTACTTCCATACCTTCTAGTCTCCATTTCAGACTCATTAGCTCTTGCACATAGAGCTTTTGTTGTTTTCAATTGTTTTCGCTTTTCACATTCAAAAGGAATAAGAAACTGAGATAAAATGGTCAGGGGTTTGTACGTACCCAGATGAAGTTTGTGCACTGTTATTCAGACGTTGTAGGGACACCTCTTTGGCTATGGAAGACGACACCTGTAGAGAGATAGACTTAAACAGAAAAATGTCAGATAGACATATGGTGGATTGCCAAGCAAAGCTTGATCCCAGAAGTGCAAAGACTTCCTTGGGGGATGACAACCCACTAGTTGATAAAAAAAATGTTGCTAGAAAGAGAGATGGTGAAAGACTGAACAAAAGAAATAAAGGTAATGCATACCTATATTCAGTAATCTGTCTTCCATAGTCGCTGATGCCGATTAGTCTGGCATCGTCGGTTGATTAAAGTTGCCGACATTGGTTAGTCTGCCAACGTCAGTTAGTCTGCCAATGTCGATAGGGGCAATGGGCCTGGAGGCCAGCATCGATCGGGGCAATGGGCTTGGACGAGTTTCTGGTCGATGGAATGCTCTGTGGTAGTCTTAGAGTCTGTGTAGTGTGGTAAGACAGTAGACATGGTCTTTAGGAGGGACAAAGGCAGGGGATAGGTTGTCAAGATGGGTCAAGATAGAAGGAAGGCTTTTCAGCCTCTCAGGAAGAAGTTTAGTCAGGTCTGGTCTAGTTGATAGCCGGGTCTGGTTGATAATACTTAGAAGTAATGAAAAGAAGCTAATTGCTTATACATTCTAAATTACTAAAATGATAAAAAGGGCAGAAGAATACTTACCTCCTACTTGGTGCAGAGCTAGAGGTATTTGAGATGATTTTCCCTATTGTGTCTGTAGCCAGAAGAGCGTTGGTTGAAGTCTGATGATTGATTTTAGAGAGTTCTTGTTGATGTCTAGGTCTGAGAGCCGAGAGAGGAAGAGAATCTGAGATAGAATTCACTTTCGCAGTCTGTGACTGATTGATTCAGCATCCCCAGGGGAAGAGAAGTCAGATTCTAGGTTGTTTTAAGCAACCAACGTCGGTGATTCCATCGGCGTCGACCGCATGGTAACCGATGTCGGTGGTTAAAAGATGGGAAAAAGGCTAAAATTAGCCTTCTGCCCGTTCTTCCAACTGCCGAGGTCTAATTGTCATTGGAAAACGGTTGAAGGTGGATTAAATAAGCACGAGAAGGTTGAAATAGGTCATAAATTGGTCATAGGGTGATGGGAGGCATCCAAGGAGAGGCATCCAAGGTGGGGTGAGGTGTCATGGGTTATGTGTCAAGGGTGTTATTAATTTAAAATAGTTAATTTATTTTAAATTAATAATTGTCTGGGTTAGGAATGTTTAGGAAGTGGACCAAGGCGACCAAAGGGGGAGTCGACCAAGGAGTAGACACGATTTTGGTGTCTACATTTGCCCCTTTTTGTCTTGTTGGTTGTTCTTGACAAACTGCAAGACAAAAATAGGAGTGATTTGCCCCAGGTATGGGATGAGGTTGTTTTCATCCTGTTGGTTATTCTTGACGAATTGCAAGACAAAAAGAATGTAGGCTGCCCCAATTATGGGATGAGGTATTCCCCCTCAAAGTGGGAGTCGAGGGAAGGGAACCTAAGATCGGGGGCCAATTTGATAGATAGTGGATGGATATGGTGAAGTTTGAGTATGAACGCTGCAATAGTTGAGATTGCGTGCATACCACTTCACGAGATGGTTAGGTCAAATTGTCACAGGTCAAAGGTCGAAGAGTGCTAAAATTAAAATAACCAGGCCCCAACATTTAGTCATAGTTGATTGGGTTATTCAATCCAAGTTGTAGCTCCAATGGTCGTCATGTTCCAAGTATCTCAGGCTCAAGAAGTGCTCCTAGAAAACACGAAAATGTCACAAGTAGTGGGGATCAACTTGCTCGCGATCCAATACTTGTGAGGGTCAAAATGTGGTATGCAGACAATTTTGCTAACCATTCATGAGGTAGCATACATGCAAAAACAACCAAGGCAAAGTTGTCTTGGAAGTGGTCGTGGTCTGAGGAGATAGTCGTGATCTCCAAGGTTGTTAGTCAAGGTGGGTTGAGATAGTTGGTCCATTAGATGGACGGATGAAGGAATGGCCGAGCTAACCTCAAAAGACCCCGTGTCAACTGAGTGCTGCCTACATAGCCCTGGTCGTTAGGGCCTTAGGTCGATGTAGTTCTCCCTAAAAAGGAAGAAGAGGGTCAGTTGTGGACTAAGTCAGACTAGGTTAGGTCATGGTTAAGAGTAAAAGGGTTTGTCCATCAAGTAGACGAACAAACAGATGTGGCCGAGCTAATCCCAAAAGACATCATGTCATCTGAGTGCTGTCTACATAGCCCCTGTTGGAAGGGCCTTAGACCAATGTAGTTCAGGCAAGGAGTTAAAGTGGTTGATGATTGGTTTGGACTAGGTTAAGTCATGGTTAAGAGATAAATGGTTTGTCCATCAAGTAGATGAACAAATGGATGTGGCCGAGCTAACCCCAGAAGACATCATGTCATCTGAGTGCTGCCTACATAGTCCATGTTGGAAGGGCCTCAGACCAATGTAGTTCAGACTGGTTGATAGGTCGGTTATGATAATGGTTATAAATGATGAGGGTATGATGATGTTATAGCCTTTTCCATATTATGTGATGGTGTATTCTGTAACATTGGTTGTGGTCTTTCATCCCTAGCGAGTTTCCATATTAGTGATGGATGTATGCTAAAAATGAATTGAGTCTATTTATGCTTCAGCAAGTAATGGTTTATGCTTGGCATAAATTGTGTGGTCGATAGTTTCTATGTGTATTGGTTTCCATAGAAACTATGTGAAATGGACTATGATAGTGTGAGTGGTCTTAGAAATGTTTGGTTGGTTGGGTTAAGTTGAGAAAATGATTTGGTTGAATGTGACAAAGGTATGGATAAGAAGTGAAAGGTGTCTTGCTCTTTCATTGACAAGGACCATAATGATAGTATAGGTAGGGGTGTTTAGAAACAAAAGCCCTGTTCATGCATTACGTCGTTGACCACTGGTTGTGTTAGAGAAGTAATTGAATCACTTTGACATTAAAATGAGCTCGAAATCCCTTGAGTAGGTGATGTGATATGGTAGGATAGGGTAAACCTTTTGAGTAGGGATAACTTTGCCCTTTTTTATAGGAGACCCTGAGAACGACTACAAGTCAAGTCCATGACCCTTTTTTTTTTTTTTGGCAGACTGATCAATGCAAGAAGTCTACATGGGGATGTCGTCTTGTTTTGTGGTCATATGTGAAGCTGATCGATGCGGGAAGCTTCTAAGAGAGTGCTATTTGTAGCAAGATTTTAGTCATAGCCATCCTTCGAGGGAGTGGTCTATATTTTTGCTTTATATATTTATAAGGGCTTTGAATAGTTATCTTTCGAGGGAGCAGTCTATTAGCTATAACAATGGTAGTATAGCTATCCTTCGAGGGAGCAGTCTGCCTTTAGAGTTTATAAATTTTTGATATTTTGACATCTCAATTTATTTTTGACAGAATTTTGAGTCATGGAAAAGACTATAGAAGTTCGAGGGCTCCCTTTTACTAGGACAAAGCATGCATACTTTATAAAAGAGTTACATAGTGTTGCATAGGGGAACAAGGTTAAAAGGAATGAGGATTAAGAGGACCGGGATTGCTCAAGAGATGAGCTCAAGTTAAATGTCAAGTGAACAAATACTCAACTAATAGTAGAATGGTCACAGATGTAAGGCATTAAGGGGCTCAGGTTCTGGTCGGCCTTCAAGAGAAGACAGACAATAAGTCCCTGACCCATACTTGTGCATCATGATGTAAGGTCCGAGCCAATTAGGAGCAAACTTGCCTCGTTTGCTTCTCTCCATATTGGTCACATGTTGGAGATGATTAAGAAGTTGGTTGATTTTTGGTCGATGTTTGGTTGGTTGATGTTTGGTCGATGCTTGGTCGGTTGATGTTTGGTCGAGGTTTGGTCGAGGCTTGGTCGATGCTTGGTCAAGGCTTGGTCGAGGCTTGGTCGAGGCTTGGTTGATATTTGGTCGATGCTTGGTCGAGGCTTGGTCGATGCTTGGTTGAGGCTTAGTCGATGCTTGGTCGAGGCTTGGTCGAGGCTTGGTTGGTTGATGTTTGGTCGAGGCTTGGTCGAGGCTTGGTCGAGGCTTGGTTGAGGCTTGGTTGATATTGTGATAGTCAATATAGAGTCAAATTCCCCCAGTTATTTTGGTGATGAGGAGAATACTTGAGAAATGGTTGGACTAAGGCAGCTATTGGTTGGGGGTCCTCAGGTTGGACCTTCACTGCCTGTAAGGTTTTGATTAAGGCTTGATGATGTTGTGGAGAGCTTTGTATGAGGTCATACAAGGATGTCTTCACACAAGTTTGGTGAAGTTGTTTCACCATGGGGTCATGAATTGGTTTTGAAAAAGTTGGTCGAGATGCGCCCAAGATTAGAGTCTTGGGTTTTGGTTGTGGTGAGGGCTTGACAAATGGATATGTTTGGGGGAGAGAAACCTTCTCTTTCCCTTTATCCTGCATGATTTGTGACCTGGTGGCCACATTGATAGTGTTGATTTCAAATAAAGGGGTTGAAGGTGATAAAGGGACCATAGTCTAACGATGGGCGCCCAATTTAGGTGAGGAGGTTTGAGAGGCCTGGGATGGTGTTGATGGTTTGGTTAAAGGGTGGTCAAGAGGATTCTTAGTGAGAAGGGTGTCCTTTTTGAAGTGTTGACAAATGATAGCTTTAAGGGCGCAACAACGCTCAGTGTCATGTCCAGGTGTGCGATGATATGCACAAAATTTAGTGTCATCAAACCAAGATGGACTTGATCCGAGAGTTGATGAGTGTGAAGGTGAAGAGGGTTGGGAGACATGAGACGGTGTCAGAGATTTACTGACAGTATCATCAACAAGAGGGGTGTTTTTCTCTAGGAATTGACGGATGGCAACCTTTATGGCACAACAATTTTTAGTGTCATGCCTTGGTGTGCGATGATATTGACAAATTTTAGTGTCATCGAACCAAGACGGTTTTGGTCTGAGAGGTTGAAATGGTTTGATAGGCGGAAGAGTGATGTTAGAGGATTGTAAAAGTCAGTGTAACATCAAGGTGTAAGAACCTGCTAATGGGTCTGCACGTTGTATTGCAGTAAACGTTGACAACTTCTATTTAGAGGTTGTTGAGGGAGTGTTTCGTACCATCCTTTTGTTTGGCGGTGTGGCCAGACACGTAGATGACACTTTCGTGGTAGGAGGCGTTGGATGTTTTGAAGGAGGTATGTTTTTGTTAGGTGTTGGTAGTAATGGAGGTGATTTGTTTTTGATAGGTGTCGGAGTAGGAAGCACTCCTATTAAGGTGGATGGGTGTGGGCCCAAAATAGAGGGCAATGGTGATGGTGGGAGAAAAGTTCTCCGATGTGATTTAGTATCCTTCTTTGGTTTAGTGTGATGGCTACTATTGTGAGGGGTGAGGTTCAAATCAACCTTCACCGAATCTTCTTCAGTCGAAGTGGGTGAGGCGGCTAGTTCCTCTTTCAGCGGAGAAGGGATTGGAGATTGTGGCTTTTCGAGAGGGCAGAGCATAGGGATGGTCATGGGTTCAGCGTGTGGTCAAGGCACGAGAAAAGTATGATCCCCCATTGTTGATAAGAAGGATGAAGGCGAGACTACCAGCGCTGGTATGGTCAAGGCGTCCTCCAATATAAGAGAGGTCAATGGAGAACTAATAGGAGAAGACGGTTCGTCCACCTGTGGAGGAGAAATAGGAGAAGAAAGCTCTTCTACCTGTGGTGGACAAATAAGTTGACTAACCTCTTCAAACTGTGAGAGAGGTTGGTTAGGCATAAGAGGTGAGACTGTGTTGACTGTGCATATATCACGCTCTTGAGAGTCATCGGTCATGATTTGGACATTATTTTGGCTAGGGGATGGTTAGGAAAAGGCTGTCTAAAGATGTCAATTTTTTGATTTGGTGGCACGTTCGGGTTATCCAAAACAAGATCCCCCTTATCTATCATGTCTTGGACAATGTTCTTGAAGGTTTTACAGTTGTTGATGTCATGGCCTTTGATACGGTGATAATGACAAAAGTCATTTTCCCTATACGAGGCAGGGATAGGTTTTGAGGGGTCGAATTGAGGCGGTCAAATTTGAGAGAGATTGAGGACCCCCTGTTTGACAAGTTTATCCAAAATAGAAGCGTATGATTCTCCTATAGGATTATACTTACGCTGTATATACCGTTGTTGGAATTGTTTGGTGATGCTTTGAGATGTGCAAGGTTCGGATTGGTTGGTTGTTGTTGAAGATGATGGTCTAAGGACCACAACATTTGCCGATCCTTTGGACTTGATGTTGGAAGAAGGTTTGGACGAAGAAGGGTCATTTGACTTGGTGTTGGGGTTTTTACTCCACAATTTGACTTTGTTTTCCTTGATGGCACGTAGTTCAAGCTTCTTAGCCATGGTGAAAGCTTCGTCAAAAGTGCAGAATGTTTGGACCCATAGAGTAGATGAAATATGTTTGGCACACGCCTATGAAAAGAGCTCGATGAGCTCGGGTTGCGGTAAAAAAAAGGAGAGTTGGTTGATTAGGCCTCTCCAACGGGCGACGAAATTGGCTATTGATTCATCGTCAAACTGTCTGATAGAGTATAGGTTTGTGATGGAGACCTTTTTGGTGATATTGATCGAAAAGTGGTCAAGGAAAAGTTGAGCTAGTTGAGTGAAAGAAAAGATAGAATGACTAGTAATAGAGCTATACCAATCGAGGGCAGCACCAGAAAGCGACATGGGGAATGTGCATAGCAATAACGCATCATCATGTGCTATCAGGTAACAAGCATGTTTGAATGCTCGTAGATGTTGTTGTGGGTCTTCCTTACTCTGGAAACAAGTAAAATTAGGAAGTTCCCACTGGCTGGGATATGGTCGGATTGGCACTGAGGGATGAATGGGTTCGTTGCAAATTTGTTCATATGAAAAAACATTGCTTGAACCAGAAATGGATGTCTTAAGATTAGACATTTTGTCCATCAACATCTTGATTAGATCGATTGATGGATTTGCGGGTGAGGCGCCCCCTAGATTGTAGGATGCTTGGAAGGTGCTAGGAGGGGCGTATGACATAGTTGGTTGCGCTCGTATAGGCGCAACATATTGATAACTAGTCATGGGGATAGAAATGGAAGCCAAGGGTGGTTGTGTCATGAAGATAGAAGGCACGACTAGACTAGATACTGCCAAAGGTGGTTGAATGGTGGCATTGGTAAAAGGATGGGTAGTCGCTCCTGCATTTATAGGCGCAAGAGTGTGTAGAGTCAAGACAATCAAGTTTTGAAAATGTGATGAACTTGGTTGAATTGAAGAGTCTCATGTTTGAACCTTAGCGAGATAGTGTTGGAGAGCCTTAATGTTATGGTCAAGGAATCTCTCAAAATTTTGATCCCCTTCGGGAACAATTGGAGATTGATCGGGGGTTGACTAGATACGAGAATATTCAGCGTCTGAAGCACACTCCATTAGGCGACTTGATATGAAAGGCAAAGGTGGAAGTGGTCGTTGCCTTGCGTGGTCAACAAGAGATTTGGTTTGACTACGTGTCAAAACCATTCAAGGCAAAAAGGGTCAAGTTCCAGAAATTGTGTTTTTTCAGTTTCAAAAACTTAGAATGTGTGTCTAACAGCAAGAAAGTCAGGTTTTAAGCTTGATATTTTGGAAGAAGTTTTTGAGAGTGACTGACGTCGGTAGAAAATTGATGTCGGTGAATGAAAGGGGGCCGACGTCGGTCAGATAACCGATGTCGGTGAAGAAAGGTTGCCGACGTCGATGGAAAAACCGATGTCGATTACTGTGTTTCTAGAAACTGAAAGTTCTTGGAAAAAAGAAGAAAGTCTGAGTTGTTCTTAGATCTCAGAATGCGACCTCACTAGCTCAAAAAACTAGATACAGACAAAAAAATGGATGAAGACAAGCAGACCCTAAATGTTAATTCCTAGGAATAAATTTTAGAGTCTTGTTGGCTTATGCCTTAGAAGAGTGTTTGGGAAGTTGGCTTTTAGAACGGGTCCTAGAAGAAGCAGTCTAAGGTTGGTTTCAGGTTAGTTTTAGTGCTCAAAGTCTATATTAGGTTCCGTACATGGCCTGGTGCTAAGGAGCAAGCTCCCCTCACTTCACGAGCCCAGAGATAAGCTGGGTCGCTTAGCCAGTATATACTTCCCCTAGAGTTTATACTCTGCCAGAGAATAGAGTGGGCTCTCCCCTTGGTAATGAAGTCCAAGTAGGATTACCAGGAAGGGTAAGGTATCCGCTAGGTGATGAAATCCTAGTCGGACCTTGTCTCAAGTGTGTTTAGATGTTTGATTTGTGATAGTGGTTTGGTCGTGTAACATAAGTGTGCTACGATTTATTCATGATGCGGTTCTAATTACTAGATATGTGGACTAAATATGCATTCAATCAGAAATGAGATGCAATAGATTTTAAGCCCAAATTGAAATGTGTGTTCAGGTGCAGACAAGTGGATAAAAGGTTGAAGAGTATGAATTTCACTACTCTAAGATGCAGAAAAGAAAGGTGACAAGAAGAAAAAGAAAGATTCTTTTTAACTTCGCTTATGATGTCTTTTCAGAAGAGATAGAAGAAAAAGATGCAAGAAGAGACCTAATGCACCTATATGAAAAGTTTGTTTTTAGAAGAAAAAGTATGAACCCAAGGAAAACTCCTAGGGTCCCACCGGGTGTGCCAGAATGTTTCCAACTATTTTTGCTTTTCAAATTCAAAAGGAATAAGAAACTGAGATAAAATGGTCAGGGGTTTGTACGTACCCGGATGAAATTTGCGCACCGTTATCCAAACATTGTAGGGACTCCTCTTTGGCTGTGGAGGATGACACCTGTAGAGAGAAAGATTTAAACAGAAAAATGTCAGATAGACATATGGTGGATTGCCAAGCAAAGCTTGATCCCAAAAGTGCAAAGACTTCCTTGGGGGATGACAACCCACTAGTTGATAAAAAGAATGTTGCTAGAAAGAGAGATGGTGAAAGACTGAACAAAAGAAATAAAGGTAATGCGTACCTGTATTCAGCAATCTATCTTCCACAGTCGCCGACGCCGATTAGTCTGCCATCGTCGGTTGATTAAAGTTGCCGATGTTAGTTAGTCTGCCAACGTCAGTAGGGGCAATGGGCCTAGAGGCCGGTGTCGGTCGGGGCAATGGCCTTGGACAGGTTTTGGATGAGTTTCTGTTCGATGGAATGCTCTGTGGTAGTCTGAGAGTCTATGTAGTGTGGTAAGATAGTAGACAGGGTCTTTAAGAGGGACAAAGGCAGGGGATAGGTTGTCAAGATGAGTCAAGATAGAAGGCAGGCTTTTCAGCCTCTCAGGAAGAAGTTTGGTCAGGTCTAGTCTAGTTGATAGCCGGGTCTGGTTGATAATACTTAGAAGTAATGAAAAAAAGTTAATTGCTTATACATTCTAAATTACTAAAATGATAAAAAGGGCAGAAGAATACTTACCTCCTGCTTGGTGCAGAGCCAGAGGTGTTTGAGACGCTTGTCCCTGTTGTGTCTGTAGCCAGAAGAGCGTTGGTTGAAGTCTGATGATTGATTTCAGAGAGTTCATGTTGATGTCCAGGTCTGAGAGCCGAGAGAGGAAGAGAGTCTGAGATAGAATTCACGTTCACGGTCTGTGATTGATTGATTCAGCGTCCCTGGGGGAAGAGAAGTCAGATTTCGGGTTGTTTTAAGCAACCGACATCGGCGATTCCGTCGGCGTCAGCCGCATGGTAACCGACGTCGGCGGCTAAAAGATGGGAAAAAGGCTAAAATTAGCCTTCTGCCCATTCTTCCAACTGTCGAGGTCTAATTGTCGTTGGAAAACGGTCGAAGGTGGATTAAATAAGCACGAGAGGGTTGAAATAGGTCATAAATTGGTCATAGGGTGATGGGAGGCATCCAAGGTGGGGTGAGGTGTCATGGGTTATGTGTCAAGGGTGTTATTAATTTTAAATAGTTAATTTATTTTAAATTAATAATTGTCTGGGTTAGGAATGTTTAGGAAGTGGACCAAGGGGACCAAGGGGGGAGTCGACCAAGGAGTAGACACGATTTTGGTGTCTACATTTGTGACCAAATGAGTGGAGTTTTTGTAGAACTTTAAATTTACTCACCATCTTGGATCCCTTCTTGATGTTTGTTGCCTTCAATGTTATGTGTTTCCTTGCTTCCTATGTTGACTTTTTTATCATCTTCAATTCGTTTATCTTGATCCATTTGAGGTGTTAGTTGAGATTTATGTTCCCAAGTATGTAAGGCCAACGGTTTCTCTTTACGATCAATGTGTTTTTGCTTATGTGATTGTACCACTTTTGTTTTTATTCTTTGTTTCTTTGTAGTTGTTGTCCTTGCTTGATCTTGTCAGCATTTTGGTATCCCCCAATACACTTTTGCATTGACATATATTAGCTATGAAATCACTTATTTCGGTGTTGTAGTTGGTTGTGATTATAGGTTGCCCTTTTGAGAGATCACTATCTTCATTGGATATACAACTCCATATGCTCTATTAACCTCGTATGCTCCAACGTTTCCTCCATTAAGATGGTTTTCTATGTATGCTTGCACCAATTGGTTTTTTGTTACACCTATGGGTTGATTGGACCATGTCTCTAAAAAGTGGGCCCTAAGATTCTTGGACCACCAATTGCATCTTGTTATCCACATTTGGCATGTTCTCCTCTGGTAGAATGTTTTCTTCGACAACCATTATGCTTTGTACCTTGTGACTTGTTTTGCTTGATTGGAAAATATATGTTTATGAAACCTGAAACCCCTAATTTTTTATTTGATAAATTGAACTTAGTTTTTGTTATGGCCACTCTCTACTCTCTCTGTTGTGTCCGCTCTCTATCAAATAGACCAAATCAGAAAAAAAAAAAAAAAGTTTCTGACCACCAATAACCCTAACAGTAAAATAATTCGATCGTTGATATGATGCATGCACATACTCTATATAATAAAACACTCCCTAGGTATAATTGGGTCTACAAATCCTGATAAGCATTGATTTCCAACTAAAGATGATATAGAGTTAGTCAGGAAAAAAACCCGATCAATATTGTCACTGTAATTTTAAAATTTTTAAGACCTAATTGGATGAAAAAGTCTGATGAACATTGTGTCATGGGGCCAGCTTGACAGAGCTGACCGCTCGTGTGGCACCGCTTGTCGTAACCTGAATCCCTCATTGCATTGGGACTCTACAATAAATATGGACTAGGCCTTTAGTGTTTACTCACACAAGTACACCCACAAACATAGTGGACAATAACTTGTATAATAAAGGATTAGTAGTGGAAAGAAAAACACACTTGCAAATATCAAGAAATTGACTCAAACACACATGAGCATTCACACAATGCAAGAGAACTAGGAGTAACATGTATTTTATTAACTCTTCAGGACAATCTAGTCCAAAGTACAATAAACGGGCCAAGTAGCCAACATACATAATAACCACCGAGTCGGGCTCGACCGATAATGCTCAGAACCACTTGAATGATTACAATGAGTAATTCCCTCCCAAGGTCTGATTACTCTCTACCTAAGACAACCCAGCCCCTGCTTCACAAAATTTGAGACTAATATAACTGCTCACAAACACCTGTATGACGCTTCCACAGACACGTGCCCATGGTCCATATAAACTTGAGACTGACATAGACTGCTTCACAATGATTCACTTTTCACCACTTTGATAATTCAGACTTACATTCATTTAAATCACTATGCAAAGAAAGTTAAACATTCACTTGATCAAGGCAGACCAACTCATGAATGTAGATAGGGATGTTGAAGCAACACATCCCTCATAGACTCCCCCACTTAAAAATTAGTGACGTCCTCGACGCCGGTATGACTCCATTGGCAGGAACCCATGAGGTAATCTTCTATTCAGACACAACCCAGAGCTAAAAGATTAACATGTCCATTCATCAGACCCAATCCAAGCCAAGAGGCCAATACATCCCCTTTCCAGGATTTCTCTAGAATTTAGAGTCAAGAGACCAACATGCCCCCTTTTTAGACCTAAAGCTAAGAGATAAACACATCCCCTTTTCAAGCTTCCTTAAGAGTCAAGAGACCAACACATCCCCTTTTCAAACCCAAAGCCAAGTGATAAACACATCCCCTTTTCAAGCTCCATTCAGAGTCAAGAGATTAACACGTCTCCTTTTCAAACCCAAAGCCCAGAGATAAAAACTTCCCCTATTCAGGATCCTTCCAAAGTTAAGAGACCAAGGCCAAACTCCATGACCTTAACTTTGAGGGTTTCTTCCTGCTCCCATCTTGCTGAAAAACTATCATTCCAACACCACTAGAAACTCCCTCCACTTTAGATTGCCAAGTAACCCACTGTCTTCACCTCAACAAATTGTTCCAACTATCGCTCTGATTTAACCCATCACATACATAGAAGGGCACTTTGGCGGGAACCATCGTTGGTTCAGCTTCATCAGCGACTAAGGTATCCAACTGGTCATAAATTGAGAACACCCTGAATCTCTAGCAACTTCAGCATGTAGACAAGCTTGCCTACACAAGCCACACCAAACCAATATAGCTTCGCAAAATCACCCTGGTCTTTCCAACCCCCAAACATGAGGTGGAGGAAAATGGTTCCTGATGACCCACCTCTTCAAGACTCTGCAAACCTAGTAAGGGCTATGTGACCCCATCAAACTTTCCCCTAAAATAGTACTGAAACTCCAATACAAGAGTATAACAGGGGAAGACAACTCTTCAAACCAAACATCTCAGGCCCAACAATAGGAACGGAGCTCTTACCCAAGAACTCTCCTCTGGAACCAACTCGATGTACTTGATCAATTATCTTCTTTGTGACACAACAAGATGATGTTTCCTTGAGCATACTCCATGGCTATGAAGAACCCACCTCACATCAATGGGAAAAAGGAACCTAGTGTTCCCCTTCAACATCCCAACTGCCAACAAGCAATACAAGATACACTGACTCTTCGCCAATTATTGCACTCTTCTGCATACTCAACTCAACACCCCTTTCATCTTCCCAATCTCACTCCTCTGTACAGTCTTCACCACACACGTCTGCAATGGATCCAACACAAAAGAACCCCAAGATGGGGAAAAATTGTCACCTTACCCATCCTAGGTAAACACTATCTCAGCATAAAATGGATGGCTTTAACTACTCTAAGCCTACTTGCACCTCCAGAGATCTGGAGGCCAAGTTTACAAGGCTAATTAGCTGACTTCCAATTGTAGGACCACCCGAGTCCACGAGAAGTAAGAGGTTTTCAAAGACAGATCACCCCCACTACAATAATCAACCCCAGCAAGTTACAACAACCACCTCTGAACCCAAGCCTTACCTAGCATTGAGCTCCCCTGAGCACACACATAGTCTGCTCACACAGTTCATTCGGCTCCTCCATCTGAACTGCAAACACCGCCTGCCGCTTTGGATAATCCCAATTGTAGTGATTCCCGTCACACATCCAACACTTCAAAAGAAACTTCTTCCCACTTGACTCTCCAACTAGTGACTTCTTGCCACCCAAGGAAGTGCTCCAAGACTTTTGAGATCCCATTGACAACTTCAAAGCAGCCTTCCTTCCCTGGTCACCTACTGGCTTCCCTGAAGACTTACTCAACCCCTTACCAACGCCTCCACCCATGGATGCACAAGGGCCCAAGGTGTTTCTAGATGAAAACCCATTTCTAAAATCTAAGAGACAGTCTGCAACAATAATTGTTTCGCTAACATCAGACATTTTATGGTGACAGAGCTCCACCTGAGCCCATGACTGAAGACCATGAGTAAACTAAAATAACTTATCTGCCTCTGACATGTCAGTGGCCTCCAATAAAAGGCTTTGGAAAGAATCGATATACTCTCTCAACTTCCCCACTTGCTTCAACTAACTCAACTCGATCCTAGCCAACCATGCCGCATTCCCAAGTTGAAACTGATCCCTAAGGGCTTCCTTCAGATCCTCCCATGAGTCCAACCTCCTCGTAGAACTCCTTGATGCAATGTCATTAGCCAAGGTTCTATACCAAACCCTTGCCATACCTGTGAGTTACCTTGCTGCAACGTGCACCTCCTATGCACCTGACAGACCCCCTAACCTTGCCAAATACTCCTCCATATCCAAGAAGAAATTTTCTAGAAGATGGTCATCTCGCTCACAATCATAACACTCTGGTTCCTTCAACTTAGGGAGCTTCAAGACTGTAGAAGAACTGAACCCTGATGCTTTCACCAAACCCGATACCGTTGATCGATTCAAAGCCACTTCATCCTATAACTTCATTTGGAACACCAAGCCCTTCTCTAACCTTCCAATAAGTTCCACGATCATCTGCCCCATGGTAGTCACCTTCTCCTCAAGCTCATTGAATCTCGTACCCACACAGTCCCCCATCAATTGAAACTGGGCACCAACTCGCTCAACAAAGCCTTCACCCACTGCAATAACTTTCGACTTACTACCGTGGTGACTACCACCACCTTCACCTTTGCCTTGACCCTGCTCTCGACCCCTGTTGGCCGCCTTCTTGAGCAACATCCTGGATAGATCCCCTGCCATAATGACTCAGACACAACACTGGACTGACTCGATAGGGGAAGGCACAAGACTGTTTAACTTAGGCAAACACAATCCTACACAACACAAACTGTGTGCTCTAATACCAACTGTCACGGGGCCATCTCAACGGAGCTGACTGCCCGTGCAACACCGCTTATCCTAACCTAAATCCCTCATTGCAATGTGACTCTACAAGAACTACGGACTATGCCTTCAGTGTTTACCTGCACAAGTACACCCACAAACACAGTGGACAACGACTTGTATAATAAAGGATTAGCATCAGAAAGAAAAACACACACTTGCAAAGATCGAGAAATCGACTCAAACACACATGAGCATTCACATAATGCAAGAGAACTGGGAGTAATGTGTATTTTATTAACTCTTCAGGACAATTCGATCCAAAGTACAATAAACGGGCCAACTAGCCAACATACACAACAACCACCGAGTCGGGTTCAGCCGATAATGCTCGGAACCACTCGAATGATTACAATGAACAATTCTCTCCCAAGGTCTGATTACTCTCTGCGTAGGACAACCCAGCCCCTGCTTCACGAAATCTGAGACCAAAAAAACTGCTCACAAACCCCTGCACGGACACATGCCCACGGTCCACATAAACTTAGGACTGACATACACTGCTTCACAATGATTCGCTTTTCACCACTTCAACAGTTCAGACTTACATTCACTCAAATCACTGTGCAAAGAAAGCTAACCATTCACTTGATCATCGGAAAAAAAGTCCCAACAACCAAAACGATACCCAAAATTTTGAAAATTTTAAATCCAGGAATAGGGCAAAACTAAAGAGTCCCAATCGAAGGAAAACTCGACCAAGACTACAATTCAAATAAGGACAATATACTTTTCAACAAAAACCATCTACCAAAAAGATGAGGGATTGAATCTCACTGTCTACCGCAAAGATCTAATTTCCAAACTGACTTGGAAACTCAAGCTTATGCTGCATAGAGCTTACCACCACCACTAACATTACGATGATGGTGTAATTGCACCTGCACCAACACCAACACCAACGTTAACAGTCCTATTTTAATCCCACATTGATGAAAACTGGAGTAAGAATGTAGTCAAATACCATCAGTGAATAAGTTACATTTGTGCGATTGTTTGGGCAGTGAGGAAGCGAAGCACCAGCGGAGGTTCAATGTCCCTTCCACGTCAGAATATTCAAACGTTGAAATGGTGCGTCTGAACCCTTTTGAATGTGGAAGTTCAAAAATCTCTCATTTTGTGAGTATTATATATCTGTTTGAGTTAAATAACATCATGTGACAGTTTGGCCTAGTGGTCTAAGGCGCCAGAAATAGGTTCTGGTCCGAAAAGGCGTGGATTCAAATCCTACAGCTGTCATTTCATGCAATTTTGAACTTTTCAAAATTTGTGGTTAATTTGAACTTTTTAAAATTTATGTTATTATATCGATTTTAACTTTTTAAAAATTATGTTATTATATTAATTTTCACTTTTTGAAATTTATGTTATTAGTATCTGTCGTAAAGGTATGGTACTATTGTTTTTGCCGCAGGTATTGACTTTTGTCAATAGAATTATGTGGTTAATGGAAATATTTTTTATAAAAACAGTTGGTAATTATATAATATTTTTGGTCATGTCATTGTTTTTGCCATTACAATTAAATATCAATTATTTTCCATGTTCCCTGTCTAATAAAAATATTTAAGTTTGTTTTATTTTTCAAAGCCTTAAAGGTTTGATTACAAGAATTACGAGTAGAGGCGGTCGCTGGGATAGAGAGTTGTTGTGGCAGCGATGCTACTTGAAAATATCTATTACAACCACTTGCAACAAAACAAGCACTGACTAAAGGGCCCTCTATTTTTAATCCCTTCTTCACATGGACATCGCTTCTTCACATTTGGATTATTGTTGTTATGCTACTGCTACACCCTGTCACTGGATAGCGTTGTTATCAGGGTCTTTTAACACCTTCTGAATATAAATTTTAATTTTTCATTTATTTATTATATGCTCTACAAGAAAAAAACATTTTCTCTGTATAAATAACCACCTGTGTATGAGTATATAAAATTCTTGACAGAGTTCTAAGAAATTGGATATTATACTCTGAAGAATAGAATAAAAACTTTATTAATTCAATTAATAACTATTAATATATCTAAATACATTTGAAAACAATCTTGGTTTTCAATCAAATATTTTTATTTGCATGAAAATATTATTTCTATAGTGAAATACTTTTTCAGGGTTTTGTTGTTGCTACCACAGTTCAGTGCTCTTCACACTCAAAAGTAGGTATTGCCCCCATGCCCTCTGTAGGCACTGTTTCCAAATTTTCATCCAGTGGGAACGCTGCAGGCGCAGCTCCATAGGATAACGATCTGCCAAAAAAAAAGTCAAAACAAATTTATGATTAATCGCATCCAATCCCAGAAAAAACTTACAACCCTACTTTTTGTCAATTCTATGAACTAGGGCTTTGTCAGCTACACCCAAAACACAATCTAGCCTAGCTTTCAAGCATGCAAAACCATCAAATAAGTGATAATTACAATAAAAAACTCAACCTAATTCTAAAAATAGTAACGCCATTAGTGGAATCATACAAAAATGATTTTTCCCCCAAAAAAGAAAAGCTCACACCCAACTACAAAATTTCCATTAATCTCTGGAAAAATAAAAAGTAGGTGGGTATTAAATAAACAGACACAAAACCTTCTTATCATAATTTCTAAGATTTCTGACCAAATGGGGAAGGACCCTTTAACAACCACATCAGCATCTCTAGCAAAACTCCCCACTGAAACAACAGATTCCATAAGCAATGTAGCATCGGTTTCTTTTGCAGATATCTTTGGACCCTTAGGGATTGCATCCAATTATATATATATATATATATATATATATATATATATATATATATATATATATATATATATATATATATATATATATATATATATATATATATATATATATAAAGGACCCTATTGTCTAAAAGAGCTTTAACAACCGCATCAACATCTCTAGAAAAACTCCCCACTGAAACAACAGATTCCATAAGCAATGTAGCATCAGTTTCTTTTGCAGATATCTTTGGACCCTTAGGGATTGCATCCAATTTAATATATATATATATATATATATATATATATATATATATATATATATATATATATATATATATATATATATATATATATATATATATAAAGGACCCCATTGTCTAAAAGAGCTTTAACAACCGCATCTAATTTCTTCAGGATTATATCTTTGGACCCTAAGGGATTGCCTCTTCGCATCTAATTTCTTCAGGAAATTTGGGTGATGAGAGATGCACTGTAACTCTCACAGCGGATACACTTGAATTAGATGGTGGTAAGAAAGTAGGTATCCTTTATCTATCTACTTATATTGTTGATTCACCTTATGTTGCAGAGATGTGGCTTCGTAGGCTTAGTCACATATGTAGAAGGAGAATGCAGGTTTTGAAGCGGAAGTCAGATGTCTTTGAAAAGCTAAAGAACTGGAAAGCCTTGGTGTTCATGGAGGAGATGACGGACAGAGATCAGGTGAGGGAACTGAATTATTCTGAGCAGAGCAGGGTTGATTTGATCAGGATTTTGAGAGCTCGCGGATAAAAAGTTATCACTCACAGACGAACACAGGTACCGGCATCGGTCAGACAGTAATCGATGTCGACAGAAGGAAGACCAACGTCGATCATGAAGGAATCGACGTCGACAGAAAGGACACCGGCGTCGGCCAGGGAAACGACGTCGGCAGTCAGGGTCAGCACAGGGAGCCGACATCGGTCAGGAGCAGACTAGGAGATGGCCGAGATCGGTCACTGGTATGGATGGTGGGCGGACAGCAAGCTGTCAACAAGTCTCAAACGCTCATGTCAAGGTCAGAAAGGGTAAGTGAACCTCATATTCGTTGTTCACCTTCTTTATATTGCTTATTGATGGTCAAGAACCAGGAAGATGCGAAGAGGCAATGCAGGTAGAATCCAGATACAGTGGGAGCTTGGCATGGATGAGGAGTGTGAGTCCTTGGAGAAGAACCAAACAGGTGTTTATTGGTAGAGTTGTCAGTTGGAAGTAAGCACTGAGAGACGGAATGGATTCCCAAGTTAAAGAAGAGAGTGGATGGATACGAGAGACGAAAGGCCAAGGTATAGGTCTTGAGGAAGCTGCAGGACAGTGATACAGGTTTGACAGGTGGATGACTAAGCATGCCTTCAGTCAATGTCAGTGTAACTATTGTGTTTGTCTTACCAGGTGGATAATGATTGCAACATTATTCTGTTACTGTATGTGAATGGTATACTAGTTATAGGTTCAGAGATACAGGGTTTTGCTGAGCTAAGGGTAGGGTTAGTTCAGAGGTATGTCAAGAAGAATTTAGAGCAGTGAAATTCTTTGGCATAAGAGACATGGAGATTTGATCTCTAGTGGGAGCTGATGTGAAGACGGTGTTGGCGGGGTTCATGATGCAGGATGCAGAATCAGAAAGCACACCAATGGCTAGACAGTTCAAGCTTAGCTTGAAACAGGGTTTGAAATCACATGAGGTCTAGTGTAGACCTGAGTTTTTCCAAGCAGTGGGGGTTGTCAGAAAGTATGGAGCCAATTTGGGGAAGGAGTACTGGAGGGCAGTTCAGTGGGACTAGCAGCAGGGATTCTTGTTATGCAGGGTCAAGTTCTTCACTACATGGATATGTAGGTTCGGATATGGCAGGTTACTTGAATGACAGGTGTAGCATCACAGGGTGTGTGGTGGTTGGTCTTCAGGATCAATCTTGAAGAGGAATACAAGCCAGGAAATAATTTAGACGGTGTACAGGTACAGGTACAGGTGCAGCTATTTATCTCCAAGTGGAAGATTGTTAGGTTGTGGAGCTAAAAGCTTCACCAGGATGCAAATAAGAGAAGTTACAGAGGATGCAGAGTTGCAGAGAGTTGTTGAATGCGTTGCAAGAAAATCGGCGTCAGTCTGATCAATTGACGTCGGTCAGATGGCAGTGAGGAAGCAACCGACGTCGGTTACCAGTCGGCCGACATCGGTCATGGAGGAGCCGACGTCGGCAGCCTGTGCGTGAACAGACAGTTCGCATGTTGATCTCGGAGAGTCTATTTTGAGACTGTTAGTTTGCATGTTGAAGGCTAGTCTTAGTCTTGAGTTGCGTGTCTAATTATTGTAATTAGGTTAGTCTAATTATTGTAAGCATGAGATCTATATATGGACTCATGGGCTGTATTGTAAACTTGTAGCTAGTGAGTAAGAGAGCAATAAGCTCTTTCAGAGAGAAGAGAGCAATGGTGCGTTCCTCCTAGTGCCGCAGTACCAAGGTGGGTACTGGTTTGGAGAATCAGCAGGGTTCTTCGTATGTGTATGATCTTGGTCAGCATGTGTGCATGACTTTCTATAGGAGATCTACAATGGTGAGTAAGGTCTAGTGATTTGCAGGTAGCAGCAAAGAGCAGGAGATCTACTTGGAGTACGGTTGTGTACTTGGTGAACTGACAGCGTGTTACTGACTGGTTGGAGAGGTGAACATCAATTCTGTATTGGAGTTGATTGTTGTGACTGAGAGAGAGAGGGAAGAAGGTCTTGAGGTGTGGCGAGCCTTTGAGGTGGAAGAAGAAGTGGCATCTTCTTTATTTTATATTCTTCTATATGATATTAATACAAGATAGTGTATTGTCTCTCAATTCCTGTGTTGTTTCATATTTCTAGTTACTTTATATTTCTGGTTAAATTCTGTGATTAGTTGCTTATACAGAGTAATCGTATTTGTGCTCTTATTGAGGGAGCAAGATCCTGACTAAGTAGGCATCGGAGCATGTTTATTGTTCTAGGTTCCTGACATAGATTATAATATTGATATTTGGCCAACAAAAATGTCATTTTTGTCATTGTTAATGCAATTGCACTTTTATGCAATAGGGAAACCATGAAAACCAAAAAAGGGAAACCAAAAACTAGATCAAACAAAATGTTAATAGATGTTGAAACATATGAACAACCACCAAAGACGTTATTTTTGAACATTGATGATGCCCTAAAATATAGCCACCTTTTTTGAATTAATTCATTTAAATACAATGTAGGTGACTGTCTATTTGTTGCAATTCAATTTTTAATGAATTTTCGTTACACATCAAATGAATTATAAAATGGAATGATTGATTATTTCATAATATGCTTAAACAATAGAAATGTAGATGCAATACGGTCATATGAACATGAAATGCATTCTGATGTGCTTTACGATCTGCATGAAATACATGATAAGGAAACTTATTTATAGAGAATGAGGCTTTCTACAAAGAACAATACAATTGCAACTGTAACTAGCCTATGGGATGATACATTTTGTATCCAATAGATATCTAAATGGTTGAACATATTAATTTGCTTATGGTCACTGATATAAAAAAGAAACTATTTACACTTTAACAAAGAATCGTCAATACCAAAATATTCAATATTATTCCATGAAAACAATCTTGCTTGTGGCCACTATGAGTCTTTATTATGTAAAAGAACAAATGTTGAAACTACTGAAATTGAACAATTGAAACTATCAAATACATGTGCAAATCTTCAAGGTGAATGGGATGTTATTTCATATGAACTAAAAATTATGGGCTTTATGTAGCATTATCATTTGATAATAGTTGTGGTGAAACTTTGTTGAGTGTAATAAGCTTACTAACAAAAAATAAATTTTATTGGCCCCAAATTTTGGCTAAGTATTGTCTATTTTGGCACAGGACCGACATGACGTAGAAGGACCATAGCATGGAAAGAGTGTGGCATGAAACTTGATAGTTGGAAAAGCACCATGGCACGGAACCTACAGGGCGCAAGAGGACAAAGGCATGGAATCCCCAACGTGAGAGGACCCAGTCAAAGAATAATTAGTCACAAGGAATCAAAGAACATAGGACTCAAAACTGAAGTAACTAGTCATAAGGACCCTGAGAACATAGGACTCAAAACTTAAGCGAAAGACTTGGAGAGTGCATGGGAAGCGGGGGCAGTTAAGGAGTTATTAATATTGACACCTAGAGCCTATTGATCAGAAGTTTTACACCGACCATGAGAAGATGAACATATAGCAACAAGAATCCATAATAGTGCAGGTATATAGGGGGCGCAAAGACTTGGGTCCTCAAGCAAAGTTAATTTATTGAGAGCCATGACTCTCAGTCTGTTGAGAGTCTGTTGGTTAATTATTTTTTCCATTAATGATGTAAACACTTGGTCAGGGATAAGTAAGTATAAACAACCCTATTGTAATCAATGGATTGTTGGTTGGTTGATTTCTAGCTACTCTCATTTAATATATGGGCTACAGATATTACACAATTGTCTTGTGTTCATGACAGTGGAATGTGATGTGTTAAGTTGAGAGTAATAACTAGAATTTAGTATGGAATCTTATTTGTCTTTTCTTTTTCTAAAGTAACAATGTTAACTAGTGATAGCAGTAGTCTATAATCATGGCGGTCATGCTTGGAAACATTAGAATCTAAGTAGTTTATTTATGTTGTTACATAGTATTTGTTTACATAAAAGGAAGAATATTACTAAGGCAATAACACTGAGCAACAAAACCTATGGGAATTGATCTCTAGATACACACTTTGAGTGAGCATGCAAGACCATGGTCTTACATGAAAGGGTCAGAGCACTAGATCGTTCGACTAGACTCTAGTGTTAAAGCTATATTAACTATAAAAACCCCAACATTTTATTTCTATTACAGGGACCCATAGCACTTACTGCTCAATCATGGAAAATGTTTGAGCGCATCACTCTCGAGAATATGAAACAATGGATTATCAGAGTTGAAGAAAATTTTGAAATTCCCTATCTTGAACCAAGAGTTTTCACATGGTAGTGGGTAGAGCAGAATATCTATAGTGTATTGTATGAAACTTTCTTTACTAAAATCCCAATTCACCTACATACTTGACTCTCTGCATATGCTCAAGGATGGTCCTGAAACCTTGGGAGAAGATAGTCTTGGACCCTAGAGCGATAAAGACCTTTATTGTGACTTGGAACTTCATTGAATAGAGTTGTTAACATTTGGTGTAAATGAGTTTTAAATAGCTACATTTTAGAGTACATTATAACCACCTATTCATGCCCTGAAGAAGCCAAGTTTTAGTTCCTTTGAGAACCACGTGGTCATTACATTAGACATTTTTCCTTATAAATCAAGAAGTTATTTGTTGATATGAAACTTGAGACTATTCTAATGGAGAGCTAAATCCTTTTGTGCATGAGTTGCACATTTGGGAAGGGAGTAGAAAAGAGTTGGTAAAACAATGTGGGTTTAAAATGGTAGCCAGTCAGCAGGCATTACGGAAGTGGAAGTATGATGAATCTTGACAAAGGATTATAGGAGTCAATGACACGGGAAGGGACTAGGAAAACTCAAGAAGTGATGTTAGGATCCATAGGGAAGTGGAGACACACAAAGAAGACCCCATCACTTTTGAGTCATGCCCTATGCCTCTAATATCATACAAAGGAGAAACTAGCTAGATGGTGATAATTGAAGAACCAAGTTTGAACCAACCAAGCTCCCCAACCATGGTGTGTGCTCATGCTCTTGAATTAGATGAATTAAACTTACATAATTGGGACACAAACAACATGGAATCAAAGACTGAGCCAATAAGGGATAGTGAAACTCGTCCATTTGACATATATATAGACTTAACACTTTCATTTCCCCTTCAAAGGAATTTCATGGTGCAATTAGGGATGCCTAGAGGGCCTATCCCTCAAAGTGGATAGAGTACAGGCCCAAGTTTGGTTAATCACCCAGCTATCATGCCCCATATCATGAGCACCATTATTAGATGCACTTGAGGTGGACTAGGTGGAGGCATAGGAGGAGGTAGTGGACTTCCCTCTCAAGGGATAGGGGCTAGAGGTTCTCAATAACCATCAGTTCAAGAACCTCATCCAACAATGATATATTATGAAATGAAGCTTCATTTACTAAAATATCAAGGCATGGAGAATGTAGTTGAGCATGTCCACAAATGTGAACTTATTTGGAAGGCACGAGGCATCACTCTTCTGAGTGTAAATCCACATAGTTTGAAACTACACTTTTAGAGCACACACCCAAATGGTATAAAAAAATAAACCCTTAATAAGCTATCATCGACTATGATCAACTTAAAACAACATTTCTTCAAGAGTTTGACATTCTAGAGTTTTAACAACAAAGCATAGTCACATTGAAGGACATCAAATAGGAACTTATTGAAAGTGTGTGAGAGTATGATGCAAGGTTTAAAACACTCTTGTCAAAGTTGTCCTTCAAAATAAATACTGTATATCATTCCCAATGATTCATGGGAGGTTTGTTACTACCTTTTCGATGAACATTGTCTCAGAAGACTTTCATTAGCCCATACGAAGCCTTGAAAGTTGTCCTTCATGCTAAAGTAGTTGGAAGTGTCAATATAGGGATCAGTCCATTTACAAAAGCTTAGATAGCCTCCATGGCATCACAACTTGAAAAATTAATTATAAATAATATACATGATACTCGTAGTGGTCTTTAGTGCAATGATTGTGAATCAGAAGGTCACACCCAAAGTAACTACTCACAAAAGAACATCCGCACTATAGTGAAGCAATCGTGTGAAATCTATCATGAAGAATATGATGTATGTTCTTTCCCTCTTTTTCAATGACCAACACACTCAAAGGTGTTTGATTATTGTAATATATGTGATGTCTATACTTATGACACTAATGACTACCGACTGATTAGTGATATCCATGAAGCACAAGTGCACAATACATGCCCGAATTCAATATCCAATAACCAAAATAATCATGGTTATCAAGGTCAAGGAAGAGGACGAGGATGAGGAAGTGGTCTTTTCCTGCCTAGGACATGTTTCAAATGTGGATCCCCAAATCACTACCAAAGAGATTGTTCGAACTACCCTACATGTGCTTTCTGTAAAAAAGACCATTGATTGAAAGAGTGTCTTGACTTGTATGTAGCTATTACTAAGGAGTGAAATGAAAAGGGTGACAACATGATATGAGCTGAGAAACCACATTGGCACATGCATTCAAGCACCCCAACTATTCAACAAGTGAATATTACCATGCACAATGAAGGACAATCTCAATCTATCTCAAATTCTATTGAAAAAGTTTAGCATGAACAACCGTGAGAAAGAAAGTATCCTGATGCCCAAAAATAGAAGGATGTCCTCTAAGATATGATGGCATTGGTATGAGAAATTCAAATAGAGATTCAATTCTTTAAAGACAAAGAAGTGGCATAGTATACTACTATGTAAAGGGCAACTAAACCATAAAATGTAGTGTGTTGTGACTTCCAAGAACTATGCAAGTGCATGTTGGATGAGGACATTGTCCCATAGCTAAGCACTTGGCTTAAGAATCAATCAAAAACACCAAATGATGCTCAATCTCAAGTCACTTGATAGACTAAAGATTGTCACATGAATCATGCTTAGAGGCAAGACACTCCTATTCCCTTTTCTCCCCCAGAAGATAGAGATATATTAGTCAATGCTGCCATCCATGGGTGGGTAATTTAGAACATACTAGTTAACACTGGCATTGAAGTGAATGTCCTCACCAAAGATACTTGGAGAAAAATGGCTAGTCTAGCATTGTAGCCATCACCTCACGTGTTGCTCATGGATAACAAGACTCATGCTTTACCAATAGGTGTCCTCAAGAACGCCATGGTTAATATACTTGGAATACCCTTCAAGGTGGATTTTGAGGTTCTTGAATTAGGAAAGGCAGATGACTTTCTAGCTCTATTGGGATGGCCTTGGTGCTATGAAAATAATGCATATCTGAGTTTTAATAAGTGATGTATTATTTTTGAGAACACTGATTAGTGCATTATTATTCCCTTGGATCAAACATAGGGTCCCCCTTATGTAGAACTCATCAACATGGAAGAAGACATTAACCACATCTATAATGTCACTGTCAGAGATGATGAGCAAATAGATCCAAACCCTAATGGTGTTCTCAGATGGTCATATACTCAATCCCTCTCTGACATTACAAGCAATGCTTGTAATTGTTGGGCACATAGTAACTACGACCTCGTTAGAAGAGTGTGTAGTGAAATTGGAAGTCGGGAGACCATTCCATGCTAATTTTTTAAATGTCATTGGTTTGTTCACCTTGTCACCAGTCAAAACATGAGGGGAGAAATCGTAGAGGTACCACTTGAAAGACTCAATGAGGCTCCTTGGTTCCATAGAAAAAATGGAGGTATGTGACTACATACAACGTCTTAAAGAATTCTATGACACTTAAAGTGATCATATGAGGTCATTAGTTCATCTCTTAGATGGTATAACTACAAGATGGTGGTGAACCCATCATGAGTGACTCCTTCAATGGGACTAAGTACACTCTATCTTACATCATCGATTCCATCATGACAATAAGTTTAGGGGAGCAATCAACTATAGCAGATTATTAACACCTAAACCCCATATAGAAGCTTGCAAGAAAATGTGGAGAAATGAAGAGTCATACTTACTAGAGTACTTATGGGTGCATGCATTCTATGTAAATTTACATACCTAGGAAAGGGCATGATATATTCATGAAGAACAACACATGGGAACCCAATTTTGACATCTCTTGATAGAAAACATGAAATTAGCGCTATCTTATTCTTCTCTAAGAATGGATTTTCACCTCACCCTTGAAGCCATACACAAAGTGATTATTGGTGACCCAAGTCCCAATGAAAATCATCTATGGAATATCCATCATGCTATTGAATAACTTCTACATCTCTTCAATGAATCATCAGCACAAGTTTCCACACCAAAACTAGTTCTTGATCAAGACCAATGTGAAAAAACACATCTAAGTAAACAGAAGCTAATGTTTCATGTGGAAGAAGGTGAAGGATCCAATCCACATGATCCTTTGACAACCCATTTGGATGTCCCTACAAACTATGGCACAAGAGCTATTCATGATATTGGCACCAATCCAAACAACCCTTACAATGGGCCCATTCAAATCATTTAGTACAACATCAACACAAAGCAAGAACCAAAGATGGTTATGGTAAGAAAATACTGGTTTGAAATTGAGATTTCAAAAATAATTGAGTTGTTAAAGGAATATCAGGATGTCTTTCCAACAAATTATAGAAAAATGAAGGGAGTCTATCCATCTTTAAGAAATATGCATATCAAGTTGATTGATGACACTCGAACATTTAGAAAGCATCCATATATAATGAATCACAATCTATGAGTGTGTGTCAAAGAGGAAATTGATAGTATGTTGTGCGTTGGAGTAATCAATCCCATTGATGAATCTAAATGGGTTAGTCCTATGGTGATTAGTATCAAAAAATATGGACACATCTATATTTGCATGGAATATTGAATACTTAATGCATCTTTTGTCACTAATCCTTTCCCAATGCCTTTCACAAAGGAAATCCATGAAGGTGTTGTTGGATGTGAGATATATACCTTCACAGATGGATTCTTGAGATACCATTAGGTATAGATAGCTGAAGAGGACCAATCGGAGATAACGTTTGCCACTAAATGGGGATCCTTCACATATACTATCATGCCATTCAAATTGAAGAATGCCACAATTATGTTCTCACACATAGCTATTGAAAGATTTAAATATTTCATCCATAAGTTTCTTCAAGTTTACTTGGATGATTGGAAAGTTTATGGTTTGGTCAAGGGCCATTGCTCTAACCTGAGGCTTATGCTTGAGTGTTGTCAGGTCTTACAAATATCTTTGAACTTAAATAAGTGCCTATTTTCTAAACCATTTGGTGTGCTATTAGGACATATTATATGCAAGAAAGGACTTTTGGTATACTTGATGAAGGTGTTTATTATTATTCACCTCCTAGTGTCCAAGACTCAGCATGAGGTATGTGCCTTTATGGGCCATACCGTTTACTATAGAAAGTTTATTTGTAGATATGCAAAGATTGTCATGTCCATAGAGGAACTTCTAAAGCATAATGACCATTTCATATGGACTTCCTCTTATAAATAAGCTTTTGAAACACTAAAAGACAAATTGGTCACTACTTTTATCCTCCTGTATCTAGATTGGACAAAACCATTCCTTGTCCATGTTGATGCATCTAGATTGGCCATTGGTGTAATCCTTGGACAACCATGTGAAGGTCACCTAGATCATCAAATCAAATTTTCTAGTAGAAAGCTCACTTTATTTGAAAGGAACTATACCACTACAGAGCATGAAGCATTATCAACGATATATGATTTGTATAAGTTTTGGCAGTACTTATTGGCCACTCCTTTTATTTTTTATACAGATCATGAACCTTTGAAGTACCTTGTCAATAAACCTATAATACATGGATGGATTTGCAATTGGATAGTATTATTCTAAGAGCTCCAATTTTTCATCATGGTGAAACCTGCGAAAGCCAATTTTGGACCTAACAACTTGTCCTAGATTGAGTCCAAAGAACCTCCATGCACCATTGAAGATGAGTTACTTGATGTTCAACTATTCTGTATCACCCATATACCTGAAGAGCTCGAGGATATTATTTCTTTTTTGACCTCTGGCTTAGTGCCCAATTGTCTCTCTTAAAGCCAAAAATCAAATTGCAATCCACGCCACACCATTTCAACTCATAGGAGGGGATCTTTACAAACTTGTTCGTGACAAAATTATTCAACACTATGTTGTGCAACATGAGAATTTCAAAGTCCTTCAAAAATTTCATGAAGGAATTAATAGAGGACACTATGCTAGAGAGACTACTGTGCATAAGGTTCTACTGGTTGTACTATGGTGGCCTGCTCTCATTAAAGATGCTAAAGTGTATGTTAGGAAGTGTGATATATGTCAGTGCGTAGGAAAACCTAATCGAAGATATGCCATGCCTCTATGACCAATACCTTCTCAAGAACTATTTGAGAAATGGGCCATTGATTTTTTACCCCCCCCCATCACTCCAATTAGACAAAAAACAATTTCTCGGTACATCATCACAACAACTGACTACCTCACGTGATGGGTTGAAGCTATGCTAACAAAATATTATATTACTGCTATTGTTGCATGCTTCATTTGGGAGAATATCATAACTCAGTTTGGATGCCCACTAGGCTTCACTAGTGATTGTAGTACCCATTTCCTGAATGAAATAATTTATGTCTTACTCAATGAGTTTATGATTGCACACCATAAATACATCATACCACCCTTAAGCCAATGACACTATTGAGACCTTCAATAAGATCCTAGGCACCACTTTAACAAATATTTTCAATATTGGGCAAACAAATTGGGATGATAGGGTATTTGTGGTCCTATGGGTATACTAAATGACTTATAAGTGCCTGAACAAAAGTACCCCATTCAATTTGGTATACAATACATAAGTAGTCCTTTTAGTTGAGTTTTTAGTACCGTCTCTCCATATAGCACGTGTAGGATAATTGGATGAAGAGATATCCTTGAAATCATACTTAGATGATTTGTTACAACTTTATGAAGTTTAGTTCCTCACTCATTGGAGTCAAGATGTGGAAAAATGCAAACAGAAGGCATGGTATGATCGACACTTAAAGCACAAAACTTTTACTCTGAGAATGAAGGTCCTACTATACGACTCCAAGTTTGCATGCTATCTTGGAAAACTTTAGATTAACTGGGATGGTCCATTTATCATTCATAGTATTCTATCTATCGAAGCATGTTGATTACAAAGGTTGGATGGCTAGTTCCTTCTTGGTCATTACAATGGAAGTTGACTCTGGTTGTATTTCACTTTTGAATAGTTGAAGTATTGTAATCAATAAGGCTTTTTCCATTAGTTTAGGATTTCCTATTTTCAATAAAAGTGTTATCTTTATTATATGCAAACCTTTCTTAATGTAATTATATTTAATATTTTGCTTTTCTTTTCATCAAGGACCATGACTCATTTTAGTGTGGGGTAAAAAGAGATCAAAAATCTTAACTTAAAAATTCATAGGCATATAGATTACATAGGCATGCAAAATATCTAGGCACGTAAGGTTCTTAGGGCATAAGGAACCTAGGCATGTAAAGTGTTAAGGGCACACAATTCATTTAAGGCATGTGAACTACAAAGACTAAGGATAGGGTGTTCTTTCTATTAGTTTAAATTTTATAAGATAGTTGTCTTCCATAGTAAGGAAAGCGCAGGACACAGTTGTCATCCAATTCAAAGGAAGGCACAAGATGGGACATGCCATTACTGTGGAAATAATAGTTATGAAAATAAATGTGTCAATGACATGACGTGATAATACCGTTAAAAGCATTAAATACAAAAAGCAACGATTGAAGCATGGCAACCATTAAAGATCCGCATTAATGATATGAAGTGATGGGTGACAGGAAAGTAGTAATAATGGTGAAACCCCCCTTGAGCCTATAAATTGGCTAGTTAACTTATTTTTACTCTTTACCTTTACATTTAATTATGATTAACAAAGCCAAAGAGTTGAGAATAAGTGAATACTAAAGCTGAACAAGTGAATTCCAGAGCCTGAATATGAAAAAGTCATGATTTAATATCAGTATTAAGGAAAGCATCACTTCTCACCAAGTAAAATAAGGGGAGTTTTGAGACACGACCATGATAGAGAGAGATTATAGGTTATAGGTTGCATAAGTCACAACCACTTATTCATTTATAAATGTTGGACGGCCGCACATCAACCTTCAGGCTCCATAAAGGGTGATGTAGCCTAAGAAAAAGGCTTAAGAACTGAACCATTACCTACAATACTAGAGGGAAAAGAGGCACATGGGGAAGACAGTTTTCATTAGAGAAGAGACTCTAAAATAACATGTTTAGTGCATGGAGAGAGAGGAAGTAATCATGACGTGCCAAGTAAAGAAGACTCAATCATCCCCACCCCCAGCTCTACTGATTGAGGAAATAAAGTATCCATAATCAATGTTACATGCAAATAATTAGGTCTCTAAGGTCTCCACTTGCACAATATTTGATTATAACCATTGGTAACCTAGAAATGAGATTGAAATTCAAAATGAATACCGAGTCGAGTGCCAAAACACCAAGAATCAAGTGGTGTTTGATCTTAAGATCTTCAATACATTGTATGTTGTACGGTTGTTTCAACTTTCAAATTTATCATACTTTGGAAAACCCATGGAGGTAGTTTAGTTCCTTCTCTCTCACATCCATGAGGACTATATCTACTTAACTAGGTGTAGTATGAATATCATGCCTGAGAAAATAAGCAAGGTCATGGGACTACAGTGCTTAGGGTTGGATGTGGTCGATGACCTAGTAGACAATGAAGAGTTCTAAGAGACTGCTATAATGCTCATATACTAGAAGTAGGGCCATTCCATGCATATCAATAACCTACAAGATCCCACCCTATGGGTTGCAGTGTAGATAATTACAACTAAGATCAGTGGAACCAATTAGTGGAAGGAAGTTGACATGGCACACCTATACATCACCCACCAGGTCACCCAAGTTTTAAAATACAATTAGGCCATGTATTTTAGTCAGAAGATTGTTGAAGATGCATATAAAACCCATTGAGTCCTCAAACATAGGTTTCTATTGGGGGTATTTATTATCTTAATGGTATTTGAAGAGATCGACATACCAGACTATAGCTTGGGATCACTGAAGTGGATATGCCCACCCATGCACAAGTCCCCTTCTAAACACTACAAGGCATTCACATGTCCTCACCACATCACCCCTTCCTAAAAAATCAAGATGAGGTACTGGTTTGATAGTATGAGGAAGGCATTTGGAAATGAGTGGTGCATCCTTAAGGATTTACTTCCTTTAGCTATTGAGCAAGCCTAGTTTGTAGTGAAGCAACACTTCTCCCTTGTATGCATAAGGATGATCCCTTCTAGAGAGCTTTTTGCATGTTTGAAGTTATTGTATGACTTATCAATGTGGTACATCATGGAATACATGAATTAGATCTATGATGTGAAACCCATTACCTTAGAGGCCAAGAAGATAGACTTGAAGATTCACACTCTTTGAAAAATATTTGTATATTCAAGTAAAAAGGCCTAATGAGAGAGGAATGAAACAGACCTGACAAACATAAAGGTTAAATAGATAATGGTGAGGGAGAAAGTACACAAATTATTTTATATGATACACCCTTGAAAGGATTCAAAGGGTGGAAACCCTAAGGAAAAGCTTCCCCCAGCACCACCATTAAAGAAGAAAAATAGGGTTGAGCATGAGGTCAGTGCGAGTGGTCAGTAGGCACCACCAAGGCTCCATAATAATGCCCCTCATATTTGTGCCCATATTCATCATGCCCATTTCCACCTCACCCTTCTCCACCTTGCCCTTATCCATTGTGTTCTTCACCTCCTCAACCATCTCCACCCAAATCACCACCACTACAAGTCCTTCCACCTCCACTTTCACCTCCACATGTTCTTTTAACTCCACCATTGCCCCCTGAAACATCTCCATAACCATCTCCCCCAAAAGCAACTACTTCAAGAGTTTCACAATAGCATACCATAGAATAAGCACCTTAGTAGGAAATCCCTATAGTATAGGTACAAGCCTTAGATTCTGACTTCAAGAAGACTCCCTCCCTAGTGCGAGAGGACGCTACCTTTGATGATTTGCTCTTTGATGTGAGGAAATTTTATGGTAAAGAGGGGGATGGTGAGTAAGAAAGGAGAAAAATGGTCATTGGTATCACTTTTATGGCTACCAGTGTAGGGGTCAAATTAGAGTGCAACCCTATTAAATGGAAGGAACTAGTCAGGTCTGCAGAACAACCTAGTAATGATGTAGCTACCAATCCATGTGAACATTATCAATTTGGCATCCCTGATAGGATGTGATATCTATGGTCATACTTCATTCCTAAGGATACAACCTTAGAGACTAGGAATCAAGTATCTTTTCTTCTGGATATGTATAATGAGGAGTGGGAATTTTAGCTCCCTCAAGACAACCTCTCCTTGGGACTTGATGCTCCTGCATTGCCCAAACTACTATGGGTGGATCCTCAAAATATATCCCTTCTTGTAGAAAGAACCAAATTTTTTAATTTGGCCATGGCAGTCACATGCCAAAACATTTTTTCAAATTCTAATATGCACACTGTCGAGTGAAAACATGCCCAAATTTTGGGTATGTATAATAAAAAAGTTTTTGCCAAACAGGTGCTCACCGAGGAAGTGGCTACTTTGAAGTAGCAGGTGAAAGAGGCCATAGATAAAAAAATTAGAAAATTAAACCTCTACAAAATAATTTTGGGATAGGAGCTAGCATTGTAGATGGCATACCTCTCAATGAGGATGCCACGGGAAAGTTAGAGACACTGGTGAATCTTCTGCTAAAGTAATACAAGTAACAACCCATGTCGAAAGATGAGGGATTAAAGTTAGCAAAGTAATTCACCAAGGTAATATAAGTCTAAAAAAATGCCCTATAAAGGGTTTGGAAAGTCATCCCCATTTTGGATGGAATTTTTGAGCGACTGGCATGCCCAAATAAAATCTTGGAGGCTCAATTCCAAGCTGAAGAAACCTAGAGGTAGTAAATGTGCTCTTAATAAGGGACTAAACCGAGCATGTTAAGGCATTCAAATATGTGTAAATAATAGAGGATACCATTAATACTCATCATCATCAACTAAATTTAATTTTTGCAACCCTCCAAGGATAGGCTATTAAGGAAGTCTCAACACTTGAAGACATCCAAAAGGATGCTACCACATCCTTGGATGAACTAGTCAAGAAGGCCAATGAGGCCTCTCACTAACCTAAGGAGATGAAGATATCAAAGGAGGTCATAGAATAAATAACTACCAAGTTGCTTGAGGCATTATCACATTGGGATAATGTTAGGAATGAGATCGAGTAGATGGGACCCAAATTTTTTATAGAAGTTGTTAGCACGACTTAGTCCAGGATGGACTAAGAGCTTAGTGTGGGGTAATGTTGGATAAGTATTGTCCATTTTGGTTTGGGACTATCACAGTGTAGAAGGACCATAGGATGAAAAGACTATGATATAGAACTTGATAGGCATAGAAGCACCATGGCATGGAACCTATAGGGCATGAAGGACAAAGGTGTGGAATCCCTAGTGTGAGATGACCCAGTCAAAGAAGAATTAGTCATGAGGAACCTAAGAACATAGGACTCAAAATTGAATAAATTAGTCATAAAGAACCTATTGGAGACTTAGGTTGTACCTTAACTAAAAGTAGAAGTGTTTAAGTCTTACTCTTAAACCTAGTCCAACATGGAAATGACCCTAGGTTTTGGGTTACCTAATTTTGGGTTGGACCTCTAGGGTTTTTAATGAGGCTAGCTTCTCAAATATGACAATTTGAATCTCTTTTCCAAAAACTTAATCTATTGGGATGAAAAGGGGTAGAAAAACATGAATGAAAACCTACTCTAAGCTGTGATGCACTGAATGTTTAATGATTCACTCTTAACTTTGACACTTTCATGACTACTAATGAATCCAATGGAGACAAGAATTGATCAAATTCAATAACAAGGTTTTAAACATGATTATTTTGTATGAAGGCTAAAAATATACCTAAAACTTTAAAGACAAAAAGAGATAGGTCTATGCAAGACACTATGGACTTATGACACTTCAAGAGAAAACTCACTAGCTAACACTTCACACAACCTGCAAGAAACTAACAGTCTTGAAACAAGGTACATGAAAGACACATAGGTGATGATAAGTAACATACACTCTATAAATAAAACTCTAATAAAATACACTTAGCATTCAAATATAATCTTAAATTTTCCTATATTTCTTTAAAAGAGTTTACAAAGTGATTTTAGCAGAGGTTTGTTATACCCAACCAAGGGATACCATCAAGAGTTCAAAGATAGTATTTATAGGAAGAAAGAGGGTAAGATAGATAAATTGGCATTGAAGGGATAATTAATGAGCCCAATTAGTATTTATAGGAAGAAAGAGGGTAAGAGAGATAAATTGGCATTGAAGGGATAATTAATGAGCCCAATTCCATTTAGAATAACCACCACCATAATCCTTCTTGATCCTTCTTGTTAGAACTTGATAGGTTAGACCCTAGCTGAAAGGAGGAGTGTTCAAGTCCTACCCTCAAACTTGGACTAACATGGGAATGGTCTAAGGCCTTGGGTTGCCTATATCTAGACCAAAACTCTAGGATTTTTAACGATGATAGCTCCTCTGATGCATCATTTTACACCTTTGCTTTTAAAACCTAAAATTAGTTGCGGTGAAAAGGGAGGAGTTGCAAAAGTAAAACCTACTCTAAATTATGGTGATGCACCATGAAGATTGTCCATCCACTCATACTTGAACCTTTAAAACACTAGTAAGACATAAATGAATAATGGGATCCATGACTCTAAATGCCTAGCATGCATCAAAATTTCATAAAGGGGTTCATCAAGTGAGCAAAACCTAAGGGAGATGATGGAGAGGCCTTGTTCAAGGCACTAATCTAGTCAACATGTCCACTATTGGCTTCAGTCAAATGACATCAAAGACTAAACATACCCTGCATGACCAGACAATCTACCAAATAGGTGAGGTCAAGACTTGGTAAGGGAGAAATCTCTACCACTTACATAAAACAAAACTGACATGAACACACTAGTCTAATATCATGAAATCTGAAAATAGTCATCTTATTTATCTCCAGAGGTTACAAAGCTCAATCTTGGTAGAGTATAGTCATGCCCAAGAGAGGGATACAAAATAATAGCTCAAAGGTTATATTTATAGCAAAAGAGAAGCAAGGGAGAGGGTATTTTTGGTGCTCCAAAATGGAATCAAACCCATTTGAAATGTTGTTACAACTATCATCATGAATCAAGCTCACTCAAACCCTTCTTGATTGATCCAGGTCACTCCAATCCCATACATAATTATAATATCTTCTCCATGATGTGCCATGGTGGAAACAATGGTGGGATCAAGTCACTTTAATTATGTCATGGTGTGAAACTATTCATGACTAGTTTGTTGATGTGTGCCCAAGTGAAGAGAAAGGTCACTTTCAAGCAGTTGGTCCATTCAATGAACTATTGAGGTCCACTTGTTTGCCCTTATGGCACCCTTTGAAATATTAGTTCCTTATAATAAAAATGGTGAACATAATGAGAGAATAATCCCTTTATGATGCAAACTTACAAGCCAAAAGTCCATATTTGGCCACATGGATGGTCCCTTTACATTCTCTATGCTTGACTACATTGTATTGACCATTCCATGACATTTAAACCAGCTTCGATGGTATTGATATGACCCTACAAGACCCTATTATCCATGGTTAAAAATGGATTCTTGACCCCCATCAAAAACCTTTGGCTCACCTTCACTCTAAAAGGTTGTTAAAATTTGACTTGGCTCACTGACATATTGACTCTCATTCGCTCCATTATATCTTCTAGATACGAACAAGCATGATCCCTTAGATCCACCCTTGAATTATCAACCTTGTCTCTGCTTATGCCATATGTCAAATGTGCATTAATCCTTAGGATCTTGCTATCAATCTATACCTTCATGCACTTGTGCCATATGTTAACCTCTCAAGCTCTTTGGTTGTTTGACTCATTTGTGCCATTGGATTGAGATATTTGATCAAGCAAGGACCTTTGATCTTACTAGGACCCATTTATTGAAATCCAATGGCTAGTCCATGGTCTTAAAATTGATAGTTTGTGGGATGTCTTTTAACATTCATGTGACCATCATTGACAATCGTGTGACCGTCAAATTTAAACTCTATAGGATTATCTAGCTCTATCTTTAAATGACATTCGTGTGACTGCCATTAATCATTCCACATAACGTCAAATTTAATCATAGGTATATTTTTTCTTAAGCTTTAACTTGATGTTCACACAAGTGTCCCATGTTGTAGGTTCATTTTGATCAAATTTTAAGGCTTGGATCTTGAAGCGTGAGAATCATGAAGGCATCAAACTTTTAGAAGATGTTCTTAAGTTCAAAAGGGACAAAACCCATTTGATTTATTTTGGTCCTAGGAGCTTCTAAAGCAAAGATATTCAAAGTTCAATATGGTTGGTCCATAACTACTTTTGTGTGACATTCTAGTGACGATCGAGCTCAAACAATTAAGTATGGGGAACTTAGCAAAAAATGCCTAGAAACCCATCTTTGCACATGGATAACTCTATTTTCACTTTGATTGAGGACCTTGGACTTGGTGCATAGCAACCTGGGATGAAGGTAAATAACCCATGTGGTCACATTCCTTTGAAGGAATTCATCTGCCTCTCTTTGCCTTGAACAATTCTTACAGACAAAATGTCTGGGCATATTCATGTCTTCGGGATCTTTGTCTCTAGAAAAGTACCCTTAAAAAACCTTGAAAATTGCCTTTTCTAAAACAAAATTACCCTTCAAAAACCTTGAATTAGAACATTTCCCCAAGAGACATATCCTTTATAATTTTTGCATTGGACCATTTCCCCGAGAAAAGTACCCTTCAAGGAAATTGTTTGGGGCACTTGCTTGAAAAAGATATCCTTTGGGGAAAATGTAAAGGATCAACTTCAAAACAATGACCCTTTAGGGAAATTTTTTCAGACAAAATGTTTGAAATAATTCCTAACACTTGAACAAAAAGTTTAAAACATAGCTTCCAAAATAATTCCAACACTTAGCCAAATAAAACTCTTGAAATAATAAAGCCTTATACGTTTGTCATGGGCTTTATGTGGAGCACTTCCTCTGAAGGAAATTTGGGTGCTATACTTAGTCAAAAGTTGGAAAAGTGCAAACTTAGACCTTTTCTAGATCTGTTCCTACAACTACCTCATACCATGAAAACCTAACTGGATCCCTTCACTTGCAAAGTTGAGCCTACTCATAACCACCTGATCCAATTATCAACTAAGACCCTACTCATTTTTTCAAACCAGGCAGAAGCTTGGTATGTGGGCCAAAATGGCCAACAATTTTGGTGACTCGTAGGGGTTGTATGTATGCCTATGCTTGGGGAACCCAAACCATATTTTCAATCTTGCTCTAACCTCTTGAAAGGAAACAAAGACCAAAAAAGGATCAAAACAAAATAGAAGGGGGAACCTAAACTAAGAACATAAGGACCACTAACCTATAGAAAAAATAATGAAAAGGGGAGTAGATGCTGCATGTGTTACTTATTAAAACAAGACAAACCTAAAACAACAAATATGAGGTAACAAGACTTCCTCCAAGTTCAAAAATGAATTTATTTGATGCATCATGGATCTTTGAAACATGATTTATACTCCTTGAAGGCATCTTCTTGTAGATGGGAGTAAAAAGATGCTCATGTCTTTTTGATGATGCAATTGGGCCTCCTATTTCCACCCTCAGGCATAGAGATTGAAGATATGGATCCAAGGACAAATCATCTTCCTCATAAACTCTTTTTTATTGTATCATGGGCTTCATCTCCTTTTTAACCAAGTGTCATAATTGATTCAATTCTTTGGACTCCAAGTGGCCAACTATCACATCATCCTTGATGAGATCTTTCTCTTTGAGCCTTAGCTAATGGAAAGGTGAGGCATCTAGGTTTAGGTAGAAATATTCTAAGTCTTCCCAAAATGACATCTCATTTTCATCAATGTATAAACCACAAGGCTCGTTTCTCCTTCTACCATTTATTTACAAGGCATTAGGTTGATTACCCAGTTCTTTTTCTTGGACAAGGTCATCATAAGGCTCTTGGCCAACTGAGGTTTGATCATCTTATTCATCAATAAAGAGGGGTGAAAAATCATCAATCCACTCAAGTGGAATCTCTTTTTTAATTGGCAGATCTAAAGTTACACTATTTTCCTCATCTAAAACATTATCCTATTGTTCAATTTCATCACTCAAATCTACCACACTTAGTTGCTTAATCTTGCCTAAGAATTCCAAACATAAGTGTTGCCACTGGTCTTCCAATGGATCCTTGATCCCAATACCAATAGAATTATTATGAATGATACCAACTAATTTATCTCCTAAGAAAATATCATCTTGTGTTTCACTTGCCTCGACTGTATCATTAAGATAATGTAGTTGCTCTTTATCACTCAATCCTTGCTCATGCTTACCTTCCAATACATCGAGGTGCATAGGGGTTCTAATTTGGATCTCTTCTTCATAGACACTAGAAGTGTCTTCTCTAACATGCTCTTGAGGCTCAGTTGAAACCATGAAACTATCAATCTCCTGAATTACTAACCCCTCATCTAACAACTTCGATAATTTGTCCAACATGCTATAATGATCCAATTTTGACTATGGTGTACTTGATTTCTCTTGAAGAGAGGAGGGTGTGGGTGGGTAGTAGATAAAATTAAGTTTCTTGATGTTGGAAAGTGTATTTTTCCAATTAGGGATCTTGAATGCTCTTTTGGGAAGCTCTTGGGATTGAGGAGAGATGTCAAAAGGGGGAATAGGTGTTTGAGTAACAACAAATGAAGGATCAATAATAGATTTTAGACCTTCTCCTTCTTTCTTATCCTTCTTGTCAAGGGTAGGCATGATGAAATTAGGTTCCATGGCCCATGAAGGCCTCCATATGGGTATCACCTCCAATTCTTTTACAGGTATAATATCTTGATCACAAGTGGATTGTTTTGGAGAAGGAGAGTGAAGGCAAACTATCTTTTGGGTGGTTGTGGGAAGAGGCTAAACATGAAACTTAGAGTGGATCGAAATTGAATTTCACCTCTAGACCATGTTCAATCTTGCACACCATATGAGATAAATCTTTAAAAAAATACCCTCCAACCTTAGTCATGAAGTCACTACCCAATAATAATGCACGAAGAGGCAATAAATCTATTACCATAAGGTGTTATACAACTAAAAGATTGGGGTAATTATGAAAAGTAAGTTGGAGGCTTCTAACAACACCAAATACTTTCATGGGAGACCCATTCCATTGTAAAATAACATTAGGTACAGGTTCATACTTTAGATTCAAGTGGTTTTCTACTAATTAAGGGATAATAGAGAGACTTGCCTTGTCATTAAGTGAACAATTATGGACCAATAAATCTCCTATGGCCAAGGAGGCAAGGAAGGGAGATGGGGTAACCAATTTAGCTGACTATGGTTGGTTTGTAGGAGTATTTTGGTGAGGGATAAGAGTTTGGTATTCTCCCCTTTTCTGATGTCTAAGGCTCTCCTACAACCCATCTCTTTCTTTTCTTAGTCTTTCAATCTCTGAATGTAGGTAGTCATTGTTTACTACAAGTGTATTGCAAAGGGTAGAAGGTTGATAATAGGACTGGTCATGAGGATAAGGAGGTTGCTATGGAGGTGGAGGGGGATAAAGTATGGTGGATGCTCTTGATAATATGGAAGATGTGGATTATATGGGTCATCTGGGCTATGATAAGGTGGATATAGGGGTGGATAGTAGAAATCTTCCTCATAGGATGTCATGGCTCCTTATGCGATATGTGAACTAAATTTAGAATCATGACAAAACTTTCTTACCTATGCAACCATAAAACCACTGGTACCTTTAAACTTGAGGTTAATTGAAAACCTCCCAAAGATGCTTGAATCTAACCAATATGTTTGCAAATGATGTTGTTGATGTCTTCAACTTCTAAATTCCATCCAATACCTTCAGATTATGCTTTAAAGTGCTTGAAATTAGTCTTATTGGGCATGCTAGAATTGTTAGAAATCGATAGGTTGCACCCTATCTGAAAGGAGGAGTGTTCAAGTCCTACCCTCAAATTTGAACTAACATGGGAATGGTCTAAGGCCATGGGTTTCCTATATCTAGACCAAATTTCTAGGATTTTTAATGAGAATAGCTCCTCTAATGCATCATTTTGGACCTTTACTTCTAAAACCTAAAACTGGTTGGGGTGAAAAGGGAGAAGGAGTTGTAAAAGTAAAACCTACTCTAAATTGCGCTGATGTACCATGAATTTTGTCCATCCACTCATACTTGAGCCTCTAAAAAACTAGTGAGACATAAATGAATAACGAGATCTATGACTCCAAATGCATGTCATGCATCAAAATTTCATGAAGAGGTTCATCAAGTGAACCAAACCTAAGGGAGATGATGGAGAGGCCTAGTTTAAAGCACTAATCTATTCAACATGTCTAATGTTGGCTTTAGTCAACTAACATCAAACACTAAACATAACCTGCATGACCAGACAATCTACTAGCTAGATGAGGTCAGGACTTGGCATGGGAGAAAGCTCTACCACTTATGCAAATCATAACTGAAATGAACACACTAGTCTAGTATCATGAAATCTCAAGAGGTTACAAGGTTCAATCTTGGTAGATTCTAGTCATGCACAAGAGAGGGATGCAAAATAATAGCTCAAAGGCTATATTTATAGTAGAAAACAAACAAGGGAGAGGGGATTTTTGGCACTCCAAAAGGGAATCAAACCAATTCAAACAAATTTGAAAAGTTGTTATAACTATCATCAAGAATCAAGCTCACTCAAACCCTTCCTGATGGATCCAGGTCACTCCAGTCTGTTGCATCATTACAATATCTTCTATGTGATGTTCCATGGCAACTATAATGGTGGGATCAAGTCACTTTCATTTTTTCTTGATGTGAAACTAATCATGACTAGTTTATCGATGCATGCCCAAATAGAGAGAAAGGTCACTTTCAAGTAGTTGGTCCATTTAATGAACTATTGGGGTCCACTTGTTTTCCCTCATGGCACCCTTTTAAATATTAGCTCCTTCTGCTAGAAATGTGAACACAATCAGAGAAGGATCCCTTTATGATGCAAAATCACAAGCTATAAGTCCATATTTAACCACATAGATGGTCCCTTTATGTTCTTTATGCTTGAATGCATCGTATTGACTACTTTATGGAGTTTGAACTAGCTTCACTGACATCGAGATAACCCTACAAGACCCTACTTTTCATGGTCCAAAATGGATTCTCAACCCCCATCAAAAACACTAGGCTCACCTTCACTTTAAATAGTTGTCAAAATCTGACTTGCATCATTGACACACTGACTCTCATTCTCTCTATCAAATTTTCTAGATATAAATAAATGTGAGCCCTTAGATCTACCCTTGAATTGTCAACCTTGTCTCTACTTATGCCACATGCTAAATGTGTGTTAATCCTCATGATCTTACTGTCAATCTATAGGTTCATGCACTTGTGCCATGTGTCAACCTCTTAAGCTCTCTAATTTTTTGATTCATCTCACACCATTAGATTGAGATGTATGATCGAGTGAGGACCATTGATCTTGTTAGGACCCATTACTTGAAAGCTAACGACTAGTCCATGGTCTTAAAATTGATAGTCTATAAGATGTCTTTTAGCATTTACGTTATCATCATTGACAATCACATGATCATCAAATTTAAGCTTAATAGGATTATCTTACTCTATCTTTAAATTTGATGTTCGCATGACCGTCATTCATCATTCCATATAACATGATTGATGTCTCACAGAACATCAAATTTAATCACAGGTAGATTTTTCCCTTAGCTTTAACTTGACGTTCATGCGAGCATCCCATGTTACAGGTTCATTTTGATCAACTTTGAAGGCTTGGATATTGAAGTGTGAGAATCATGGAGGCATAAAACTTTTAGAATATGTTCTTAAGGTCAAAAGGGAGAAAACCCATTTGATCTGCTGGTCTCAAGAGATTCCAAAGCAAATATATTCAAAGTTAAAGCTGGCTGGTCTATAACTACTTTTGAGTGACATCCTACTGATGGCCGAGCTCAAAGGACTAAGTATGTGGAACTTAGCAAAAAATGCCTAGAATCCCATCTTTGCACATGGATAACTCTTTTTACACTTCAGTAGAGGACCTCAAACTTGGTGCATAGCAACATAGGACCAAGGTGAACAAACCCACATGGTCACCTTCCTCTGAAGGAATTTGTCTACCTCTCTTTACCTTGAACAATTCTTGCAAACAAAATATCTAGGCATATTCATGTCTTTGAGATCTTTGTCTCTGGAAAAGTACCCTTCAAAAACCTTGAAGTGAACTATTTCCCTAAGAGACATATCCTTCAAATTTTTCACACTATACCATTTCCCTAAGAAAAGTACCCTTCAAGGAAATTGTTTGGGGCACTTGCTTGAAAAAGATATCCTTCAAGGAAAATGTAAAGAATCGTATTCGAAACAATGAACATTCAGGGAAATTATTTTAGACAAAATGTCTAAAACAATTCTTGACACTTGAATAAAAAGTTCAAAACACAACTTCTGAAAGAATTCCATCACTTAGCCAAATAGTGGGATAAAACTCCTAAAAGAATAAAGCCTTGTACATTTGTTGTGGGATTTGTGTCAAGCACTTCCTTCGAAGCAAATTTGGGTGTTATACTTAGTCAAAAGTTGGAAAAGTGCAAACTTAGGCCTTTTTTGGATCTGTTCCTACAATTGTTCGGTACCATGAAAACCTACCTAGATTTCTTCACCTGCAAAGTTGAGACTGTTCATAGCCCCCTGATCCATTCATCAACTAGGACCCTACTCATCTGTTTAAACTAGGTAGAAGCTTAGTATACTGGCCAAAATGGCCAACACTTCCCCTACATTAATGTCATTGTATCCTTTTCTGACATGATGGAGAATGTGAAGATCAAGACTAATTACAGAAAGCAATCCCCACTGCTACATGAATCTTTCTTGAGCTCCTCTACATTAATGCCTTTCACTGTAAGGACAAAAACCTCATATCATTTGATTTGATAGAGCCATCACCATGTTTGCTTTGGTCAATCATATGTACCTATTTGTCAAAGCTATGACCATGCCAAAACATGAGGCACACATTTCATTAATCATAAATCTACCCCTATTTCAAACCTAATCATAGGTTTACTATAGATGAAAACCAATCCCATTTATTGGTTTTCATATATCCATGATTACAATGGAGATATGTAGGTTATTTGATCTCATTTCAATAGCTAGCTAGCTATCTTTGATCTTTGTATTAGGTCCTAAAAGACCTATTCTACCTTTACCAAGCTTAAATGGTGACGTTTGATCCTAAAACATCTACTCTAGTTCAAATTTAAACTGTAATTTGACCTTCAGTCGAAGTCCCATAACTTTGACCTTTAGTCTTGGCCATTAATCTTGATCTGGGCTCCCAAAATCATGCCATCTTTCAGCTCCCCATTTGTTTTATGGGCCTTGCAGTCAATCTTGATTAGTTTTTCTACTTGCACTATGTGGTGGCCTCATATTCATCCTAAGCATGTTTGACCCTTTGACCTTACGTGCACCATTGATCAGCTTGGACCCACTTAGATCTTCATATGGGTACCTAATATCTTATCACTTATCAACCATGTATTCATCTTAGGATACACTGATCTTTTGACTACGAGTTCACCATTGATCTTAGGTGCATGATTAAATGCTCTCTATTAGATCTTCAAGACCCATTGACATCATTGATCACCCACTCTTTATTGGATCTTAACTTGAGCTTCTACAATTTGGACACTTGTTAGCCTTGCTTTCACTCTTTTGAATCCAGATGGCTATTTTATGAGGCTTGAGCTTGACATCCCTGCACATGTCTTACTTGTTAAGGAGTTTTAAATCCAAATAGCTAATTATTGTATCTTTTACTTGACATCCTTGGCCACATCTCATACTACTGGTTCATTTCTAAAAAGTTTGTAGATAAAAATATGCTAAGACACAAAATTTTCAAAGGTAAGACATATCATGAAGTATATATTTTTTATGTAATCCTTCGCTCAAGGGATGTTAAGAAAATATTGGAATATGATTATACAAGAACTAACTATACATGTCTTGAACACCTTCAACATGACTGAAAAGTAGAATATAAACATAGGTCATGACCCTTTAAGCTATAGGGTAGGCTAATTTCTAGTTCTAGAAATTGACCAACAGAACCTGAGAACATAAGACTCAAAACTTAACCGAAAGACTTCGGGAGTGCATGGGAAGTGGGGGTAGTTAAGGAAAGATTCATATGAGACACCTAGCCCCTATTTATTGGAAGCTTTACATTGTCTATGAGAATATGAACACATGGTAACAAGAATCCAACATAGTGCAGGCATATAGGGGGTGCAAAGGCCCGAGTCCTTGGGCAAAGTTAGTTGATTGAGAACCATAAATCTTAGTCTATTAAGATTCTATTGGTTATTTATTTTTTCCATTAATGATGCAAACACTTGGTTAGGGATAAACAAGTATAAATACCCATGTTGTAATCGATGAATTATTTGTTCGTTGATTTTTGTATGCTCTCATTTAATATATGATTTACAGACATTACACAATTGTGTCATGTTCATGAAAACCAAATGTGATGTGTTAATTTAAGAGTAATAACTATAATTTAGTATAGAATCTTATTTGCCTTTTCTTTTTCTAAAGTAACAACATTAACTAGTGATAGAAATAGTCTATAATCATGGTGGTCATGCTTGGAAAAATTAAAATCTAAGTAGTTAATTTGTGATGTTACATAGTATCTATTTAAATAAATAAAAGGAATAATATGACTAAGGCAATAACGCTTGGCAACAAAACCTATGGGAACTGATCTCTAGCTGTATGTTTTGGGTGAGGGTGCAAGACCATAGTCTTGCATGAAAGGGCCAACATGCTAGCTCATTGGGATATATTCCATCACTGAAGCTATAGTAACTATGAAAACTCCAATAAATTTGATGTCCAATCTCTTCAATACTATATAACATAAACATTTTACAATGCAGTTTTCAAAATGAATAAATATGTAACACATTGCTTGCAATTATGCCAACCAGAATTATCAAAAAATGAAAATAGAAACATCTCAAATTGGAAAGAATATATCAATATTATTGGAATGCCATATGCAAAAGAGAAAATAAAGGGTGACCATCTATGCTTGTTATGGATTTCAAATATTTCACAAATTGAAATTTGAAACTGGTCAGCAATGTCAGGAATCTAGAACAAGAAACTGCTCTGATACCAACCGTTAGGACCCGGAAGCACAATTTATTACCATGTACAAGCAACTAAATGCGGAATTTAACTAGAAGTAATAAGTAACTAGAATTCAGAAATAACACAGAATATGAGAGACAATACCCAATTGTATTAATACTCTTCTAGAAGGAAATACAACAAAGAAGATGCCACAGTCTTCTTCGTTACACACCTCTAGGGCTCCCACACCTCTAGGACATAAACAGTAAATCTCTTCAAGAGCTCACTCTCTCAATTACGATCCCAACACACAACTCAAACAAAGAGTTGGTGTTCACCTCCAACCAGTTAGTATCACTACTGCCAGTACACAAGTACTCCACGTACTCCACAATCGAGTACACAACATACTAGGACATAAACAGTAAATCTCTTCAAGAGCTCACTCTCTCAATTACGATCCCAACACACAACTCAAACAAAGAGTTGGTGTTCACCTCCAACCAGTTAGTATCACTACTGCCAGTACACAAGTACTCCAAGTAGATCTCACCTAATCTTGTTAACTGTTGTGTTTCTGACCTCCCTAATCTTGCACACCTACAAATCAACCTGGTTCTACACACCTGCAAACTTAGATCTCGCACACAAACACACCTGCAAATCAATGATCTTAATTACCATGTAGATCTCCAAACCTGGCCTTCCACACCTGCCAACCAAGATCATACACACATGAAGAACCCTTCTGATTCTCCAAACCAACACCCCTGTGGATCTTCTACCAGAACTTGCACAACCTGCAGCTCTACCTGATCATACACACTCGGTACCCCTGTGGAACTAGGAGGAACACACCTTGCTCTCTTCACTCTGAAGGAGCTAACCTTGCTCTTACTCAACTAGCACACTTTACAATACAGCCCATGAGTCTATTATATAGATCCCATGCAAACAATAATTAGACATCCAATTACAATAATTAGATCTGCAACTCAAGACTAAAATTAGTCTTTACATGCAAACAACCGATTCGTTAACAAACTGTCCATAAAACTCACAATTTTGAACCGCACAGGTGACCGACGTCGGTGCCTGTCTGGCTAGAGATGACCGACGTCAGTCGATCCTAACCGATGTCAGTTGCTCTTCTCACTGTATATGACCGACGTCAGTTGATCAGAATGATGTCAGTTGCTCTGTAACTCAACAACCTCTCAACAACCTCTCAACAACCTCCTCCATGTCTGCATCAGTGAAGTTTTTAGCTCCACAACCTAACAATCTCCCACTTGGAGATAAATAGCTGCACCTATACCTGTACCTATACACCATCTAATCTATTTCCTGGCTTGTATCCCTCTTCAAGATCAATGCCGAAGACCAACCACCACACATCCTGTGGTGCAACACCTGTCATCCAAGTAACCTACCAAATCTAAAGTGCTTGACCTTGCATAGCATGTTAAGTTGCTGCTAGTCCCTCTTAGATACTTGAGAACCCACTAAACCACTTTTCAGTGCTTCCTTCTCAGATTGACTAAAAACCTGCTGACAACTCCCACTACTGGGGCAATATCAGGGAGTACACATGTACTCAACCTCATCATGTGATTGGGGACCCTGTTCTGTGAAGTATCCATCCATAGGTGCGCTTGCTGTTATGCATCCTGCACTACCTTCACACAATCATCCTGTGACAACATCAACTTGTGATCTTCCATGTCTCTAGGATTACTCATGCCAAAGAATTTTGCTCCTCCAAATTCTTCATGACACACCTCTGAACTAACTTTACCTTTAGCTCAGAAAAACCCTGTATGTGTAACCCTGCATCAAGCAAACACAAAACATACAATAATAGGATGATGTTGCAATCATCACCCACCTGGTAAAGAAACCACAATGGTTATAATGACATTGACTAAAGCCATGCTTTGTCATCCACCTGTAAAACCTATACCACTGACTTGGAGCTTCCTCAAGACCATATAACTTGGCCTTCTGTCTCACGTGTCCATTCTCTCTATTCTTTAACCAAGGAATCCATTCGTCTTTTAGTGCTTTCATACAGGCTGGCAACCCTACTAAATCTTTCATTTGGTTCTGCATCCTAGGAATCAAATTCCTCATTCATGCCATGCTCCCACTATTTCCTAGATCCTTCTTACTTTGCAATGAGCAACAAGTATAAAGAAGAGGAATAACAAATTTGAGGCTTATTTACCCTTTCAATCCTCCATATAGGTGTTTGAGACTCCTTGACAGCTTGCTATCTGGCCAAAATCCGTTCAAGTGACCGACCTCGATCACCACACAGTCTGCATTCAACCGACGTCGATTCCATGCGAATGACTTGGACGCCAATGCCAGTTATCCTATCGACGTCGGTCACCACCGACTTTGCCTGTCTGCACATGACTGACGTCATTGCCTGTCTGTTCGACGTTAGTTTTTTTTAACTGACATCAGTACCTGTGTTCTCCTGTAAGTGATGACTTTTTACCCATGAGCTCACTTTGAATCAAAACTCTATCCAAACTGCCCTGCTCAGAGATATCTAGTCCCATCCGCTGATCTCTATCCATCATCTCCTCCATGACCACCAAGGCTTTCCAGTTCTTAAGTCTGTCAAAGACATTTGACTTCCTCTTAAGAACATGCATCTCCTTCTTGCTCATGTGACCAAGCCCACAAAGCCACGTCTTCACAATAGAAGAAGAATCAGTAATATAAGCAAGTAGATAAAGAGTACCTGCTTTCTTACCACATGTTAATTCAAGTGCATCCTTGGCAACATTCCAAGAATCCGCTGTGAGAGTTACTGTGCATCTCTCATCACCCAACTTCCCTGAAAAAATTACTTGCATCTTCAAGACTGGGACCTGAATGACCTTCTTCAACACCCATGTGTTGGCTGCCTGCAATTTCAGCCGCACTTCCCCTTTGCCAAAACCTTGACAAGGCACACCAGCCCCTAAATAAATATTTCCAAAGTCTTCAAGAACCTTAACATTGAAATATACTCTATTTTGAGCTGCATGGAAAGAGGCAACAAAATCTATAAGACAAGATTCTACTTTATCCAGGGAACATCTGAGAGCATCCTGTGCAACAACACCTACAACATTTACTTCTTCAGTTCCTTCATGCTGATCTTCTACCAACTAACAATTTTTTTTTACCTACTCTTTCTTTCCATAACACTATAATTGACCATTCGTGCTTTTCAATTCCTCCATTCTTAGCTTACTTTCTTCTCCCATTGCTATACTCCCACTCAATTAGAAACCCCTGAGAGTGACCTGTAATCAAACACAAACCTGCTCCCTGCAACCTTAGCTCTGATACCACTTTGTCAAGAATCTATAATAAGAAACTGCTCTGATACCAACTGTTAAGACCCAAAAGCACAATTGATTACCATGTACAAGTAACTAAATGCAAAATTTAACTAGAAGTAATAAATAACTAGAATTTAGAAATAACATAGAATATGAGAGACAATACCCAATTGTATTAATACTCTTCCAGAAGGAAATACAACAAAGAAGATGCCACAGTCTTATTCCCTACACACCTCTAGGGCTCCCACACCTCTAGAGCATAAACAATAAATATTTTCAAGAGCTCACTCTCTCAATTACGATCCCAACACACAACTCAAACACAGAGTTGGTGTTCACCTCCAACCAGTCAATATCACTACTGCCAGTACCACCAGTCAGTATCACTACTGCCAGTACACAAGTACTCCACATACTCCATGACTGAGTACACACTATACTCCAAGTACACAGCGTACTCCAAGTAGATCTCACCTGATCTTGCTACTTGTTGTGTTGCTGACCTCCCTGATCTTGCACACCTGCAAATCAACCTGGTTCTGCACACCTGCAAACCTAGATCTCGCACACACACACACACACACCTGCAAATCAATGATTTTACTTACCATGTAGATCTCCAAACCTGGCCTTGCACACCTGCCGACCAAGATCATACACACATGAAGAACCCTTCTGATTCTCCAAACCAGCACCCCTGTAGATCTTCTACCAAAACTTGCACAACCTATAGCTCTACCTGATCATACACACTCGGCACCCCTCTGGAACTAGGAAGAACACACCTTGCTCTCTTCACTCTGAAGGAGCTAACCTTGCTCTTACTCAACTAGCACACTTTACAATACAGCCCATGAGTCTATTATATAGATCTCATTTAAACAATAATTGGACATCCAATTATAATAATTAGATTCATAGCTCAAGACTAAAATTAGTCTTTACATGCAAACAACCAATTCATTAACAAATTATCTGTAAAACTCGTAGTTCCGAACTACACAGGCGACCGACGTCGGTCTCTATCTGGCTAGAGATGACTGACATCGGCTGATCCTGACCGATGTCAGTTGCTCTTCTCACTATTTATGATCAACATTAATTGATCAGACTGACGTCAGTTGCTCTGCAGCTCAGCAACCTCTCAACAACCTCCTCCATGTCTACATCAGTGAAGCTTTTAGCTCCACAACCTAACAATCTTCCACTTGGAGATAAACAAATGCACCTGTACCTTTACCTGTACACTGTCTAATCTATTTCCTGGCTTATATCCCTCTTCAAGATCAATCCTTAAGACCAACCACCACACATCCTATGGTGCAACACCTGTCATCCAAGTAACGTGCCAAATCTGAAGTGCTTGACCCTACATAGCATGTTAACCTGCTGCTAGTCCCTCTCAGATACCTAAGAACCCACTAAACTACTTTCCAGTGCTTCCTTCCCAGATTGACTACAAACCTATTGACAAATCCCACTACTAGAGCAATTTTAGGGAGTACACATGTACTCAACCTCATCATGTGATTGGGGATCCTATTCTGTGAACTATCCATCCATAGGTGCGCTTGCCATTCTGCATTCTGCACTACCTTCACACAATCATCCTGTGACAACATCAACTTGTGATCTTCCCTGTCTCTAGGATTAATCATGCCAAAGAATTTCACTCCTCCAAATTCTTCATGACACACCTCTGAACTAACTTTACCTTTAGCTCAGAAAAACCCTGTATGTGTAACCCTACATCAAGCAAACACACAACATATAGTAACAAGATGATGTTGCAATCACCACCCACCTGGTAAAGAAACCATAATGGTTACAATGACATTGAATAAAGCCATGCTCTGTCATCCACCTGTCAAACCTGTACCACTATCCTAGAGTTTCCTCAAGACCATATAACCTGACCTTCTGTCTCACGTGTCTATTCTTTAACCAAGGAATTTATTCATCTTTTAGTGCTTTCATAACGGCTGGCAACCCTACAAAATCTCCCGTTTGGTTCTGCATCCTAGAAATCAAATTCCCCATTCATGGCATGCTCCCACTGTTTCCTGGATCCTTCCTGCTCTGTAGTGAGGAACGAGTATAAAGAAGAGGAATAAAGAATTTGAGACTTACCCTTTCAGTCCTCCATATGGGTGTTTGAGAATCCTTGACAGCTTGATGTCCACCCAAAATCCGTTCCAGTGATCGACCTCGGTCACAACACAGTCTGCATCCAACTGACGTCGGTTCTATGTGACTGACCTGGACATCGACGCTAGTTATCCTATCGACATCGATTGCCACCTGCACGACACCACCAACTTTGCTTGTCTGCACATGACCGATGTCTGTGCCTATTTGTTTGACGTAAGTTCCTCCTAACCGACGTCGGTACCTGTGTTCTCCTGTGAGTGATGACTTTTTACTTGCGAGCTCACTTTGAATCAAAACCCTGTCCAAACTACCCTACTCAGAGATATCAAATCCCATCCGCTGATCTCTGTCCATCATCTCCTCCGTGAATACCAAGGCTTTCTAGTTCTTAAGTCTGTCAAAGACATTTGACTTCCTCTTAAAAACATGCATCTCCTTCTTGCTCATGTGACCAAGCCTACAAAGCCACGTCTTCGCAACAAAAGAAGAATCAGTAATACAAGCAAGTAGATAAAGAGTACCTGTTTTCTTACCACATGCTAATTCAAGTGCATCCTTGGTAACATTCCAAGAATCCGCTGTGAGAGTTACTGTGCATCTCTCATCACCCAACTTCCCTGAAGAAATTACTTGCATCTTCAAGACTGGGACCTGCATGACCTTCTTCAACACCCATGTGTTGGCTGCCTGCAATTTCAGCCACACTTCCCCTTTGCCAAAACTTTGACAAGGCACACCAGCCCCTAAATAAATATTTTCAAAGTCTTCAAGGACATTAACATGGAAAAATACTCTATTTCGAGCTGCATGGAAAGAGGCAACAAAATTTATAAGACAAGATTCTACTTTATTCAAGGAACATCCCAGAGCATCCTATGCAACAACACCTGCAACATCTGCTTCTTCAGTTCCTTCATGCTGATCTTCTACCAACCAACAATTTTTATTTATCTGCTCTTTCTTTCCATAACACCTTAATTGACCATTAGTGCTTTTCAATTCCTCCATTCTTGGCTTACTTTCTTCTGCCATTGCTATACTCTCACTAAATCAAAAACCCCTGAGAGTGACCTGTAATCAAACACAAATCTGCTCCCTGCAACCTTAGCTCTGATACCACTTTGTCAGGAATCTAGAACAAGAAATTGCTCTGATACCAACTATTAGGACATGGAAGCACAATTGATTACCATGTACAAGCAACTAAATGCGGAATTTGACCAGAAGTAATAAGTAACTAGAATTCAAAAATAACATAGAATATGAGAGACAATACCCAATTGTATTAATACTCTTTCAGAAGGAAATACAACAAAGAAGATGCCACAGTCTTCTTCTTTACACACCTCTAGGGTTCCCACACCTCTAGGGCATAAACAGTAAATCTCTTCAAGAGCTCACTCTCTCAATTACGGTTCCAACACACAACTCAAACACAGAGTTGGTGTTCACCTCCAACCAGTCAGTATCACTACTGCCAGTACCACCAGTCAATATCACTACTGTCAATACACAAGTACTCCATGTACTCCATGACTGAGTACACACCGTACTCCAAGTACACAACGTACTCCAAGTAGATCTCACCTGATCTTGCTACCTATTGTGTTGCTGACCTCCCTGATCTTGCACACCTGCAAATCAACCTGGTTCTGCACACCTGCAAACCTAGATCTCACACACACACACATCTACACATCAATGATCTTACTTACCATGTAGATCTCCAAACTTGGCCTTGCACACCTGCCGACCAAGATCATACACACATGAAGAACCCTTCTGATTCTCTAAACTAGCACCCCTGTGGATCTTCTACCAAAACTTGCACAACCTAAAGCTCTACCTAATCATACACACTCGACACCCCTATGGAACTAGGAGGAACACACCTTGCTCTCTTCACTATAAAGGAGCTAACCTTGCTCTTACTCAACTAGCACACTTTACAATACAGCCCATGAGTCTATTATATGGATCCCATGCAAACAATAATTAGACATCCAATTACAATAATTATATCCATAGCTCAAGACTAAAATTAGTCTTTACATGCAAATAATCGATTCATTAACAAACTCTCCATAAAATTCATAGTTTCAAACTGCACAGGTGATCGACGTCAGTCCCTGTCTGGTTCAAGATGATCGATGTCAGCCGATCCTAACCAATGTCGATTGCTCTTCTCACTGTATATGACTAACGTTGGTTGATCAGACTGACATCGGTTGCTCTACAACTTAGGAACCTCTCAACAACCTCCTCCATGTCTGCATCAGTGAAGCTTTTAGCTCCACAACCTAACAATCTCCCACTTGGAAATAAACAACTGCACCTGTACCTGTACCTGTACACCGTCTAATCTATTTCCTGGCTTGTATCCCTCTTCAAGAACAATCCTAAAGACCAACCGCCCAACATCCTATGGTGCAACACCTGTCATCCAAGTAATCTAACAAATCCAAAGTGTTTGACCCTGCATAGCATGTTAACCTACTACTAGTCCCTCTCAATTACCTGAGAACTCACTGAACCGCTTTCCAATGCTTCCTTCCCAAATTGACTACAAATCTGTTGATAACTCCCACTACTGGGGCAATATCAGGGAGTACACATGTACTCAACCTCATCATGTGATTAGGGACCCTGTTCTATGAACTGTCCATCCATAGGTGTGCTTGTCGTTCTGCATCCTGCACTACCTTCACACAATCATCCTATGGCAACATCAACTTGTGATCTTCCCTGTCTCTAGGATTACTCATGCCAAAGAATTTTGCTCCTCCAAATTCTTCATGACACACCTCTGAACTAACTTTACCTTTAGCTCTGAAAAACCTTGTATGTGTAACCCTGCATCAAGCAAACACACAACATACAGTAACAGGATGATGTTGCAATCATCACCCACGTGGTAAAGAAACCACAATAGTTACAATGACATTGACTAAAGCCATGCTTTGTCATCCACCTATCAAACCTGTACCACTATTTTGGAGCTTCCTCAAGACCATATAACCTGGCCTTCCATCTCACGTGTCCATTCTCTATTCTTTAACCAAAGAATCCATTCGTCTTTCAGTGTTTTCATACCGGCTAGCAACCCTACCAAATCTCTCATTTGGTTCTGCATCCTAGGAATCAAATTCCCCATTCATGACATGCTCCCACTGTTTCCTGGATCCTTCGTGCTCTGTAGTGAGCAACGAGTATAAATAAGAGGAATAATGAATTTGAGGCTTACATACCCTTTCAGTCCTTCATATGATCATTTGAGACTCCTTGACAGCTTGTTGTCTACCCAAAATCTGTTCAAGTGACTGACCTCACTCACCACATAGTCTGCATCCGACCGACGTCGGTTCCATGCGACTGACCTAGACGTCGATGCCGGTTATCCTATCGACGTCGATCGCCACCTGCCTAACACCACCAACTTTGCCTGTCTGCACATAATTGACGTCAGTGCCTATCTGTTCGACGCTAGTTCCTCCTAACTGATGTCGGTACTTGTGTTCTCCTGTGAGTGATGAATTTTTACCCGCGAGCTCACTTTGAATCAAAACCCTGTCCAAACTGCCCTGCTCAGAGATATCAAGTCCCATCCGCTGATCTTCGTCCATCATCTTCTCCATGAACACCAAGGCTTTCCAGTTCTTAAGTCTATCAAAGACATCTGACTTTCTCTTAAGAACATGCATCTCCTTCTTGCTCATGTGACCAAGCCTACAAAGCCACGTCTTCGCAACAGAAGAAGAATCAGTAATACAAGCAAGTAGATAAAGAGTACCTGCTTTTTTACCACATGCTAATTCAAGTGCATCCTTGGTAACATTCCAAGAATCTGCTATGAGAGTTACTATGCATCTCTCATCACCCAACTTCCCTAAAGAAATTACCTGCATCTTCAAGACTGGGACCTGCATGACCTTCTTCAACACCCATGTGTTGGCTGCTTGCAATTTCAGCCGCACTTCCCCTTTGCCAAAACTTTGACAAGGCACACCAACCCCTAAATAAATCTTTCCAAAGTCTTCAAGGACCTTAACATAGAAAAATACTCTATTTCGAGCTGCATGGAAAGAGGCAATAGAATCTATAAGACAAGATTCCACTTTATTTAAAGAACATCCTAGAGCATTCTGTGCAACAACACCTACAACATTTGCTTCTTGAATTCCTTCATGTTGATCTTCTACCAACCAACAATTTTTCTTTACCTGCTCTTTCTTTCTATAACACCGTAATTGACCATTCATACTTTTTAATTCCTCCATTCTTAGATTACTTTCTTCTACCATTGCTATACTCCCACTCAATCAAAAACCCCTGAGAGTGACCTGTAATCAAACACAAACTTGCTCCCTGCAACCTTAGCTCTGATACCACTTTGTCAGGAATCTAAAACAAGAAACTGCTCTAATACCAATTGTTAGGACATGGAAGCACAATTGATTACCATGTAAAAGCAACTAAATGCAGAATTTAACCAAAAGTAATAAGTAACTAGAATTCAAAAATAACAGAAAATATGAGAGACAATACCCAATTGTATTAATACTCTTTTAGAAGGAAATACAACAAATAAGATGCCACAGTCTTCTTCCTTACACACCTTTAGGGCTCCCACACCTCTAGGGCGTAAACAATAAATCTCTTCAAGAGCTCACTCTCTCAATTACAGTCCCAACACACAACTCAAACATAGAGTTGGTGTTCACCTCTAACCAGTCAGTATCACTACTGCCAGTACACAAGTACTCCACATACTCCATGATCGAGTACACACCATACTCCAAGTACACAATGTACTCCAGATAGATCTCTCCTGATCTTGCTACCTGTTGTGTTGCTGACCTCCCTGATCTTGCACACCTGCAAATCAACTTGGTTCTGCACACCTGCAAACCTAGATCTCATACACACACACACACCTGCAAATCAATGATCTTACTTACCATGTAGATCTCCAAACCTGGCCTTGCACACCTGTCGACCAAGATCATACACACATGAAGAACCCTTCCGATTCTCCAAACCAGCACTCCTGTGAATCTTCTACCAGAACTTGCACAACCTGTAGCTCTACCTGATCATACACACTCGGCACCCCTATGGAACTAGGAGGAACACACCTTGCTCTCTTCACTTTGAAGGAGCTAACCTTGCTCTTACTCAACTAGCACACTTTACAATACAGCCCATGAGTCTATTATATAGATCCCATGCAAACAATAATTAGACATCCAATTACAAAAATTAGATCCACATCTCAAGACTAAAATTAGTCTTTACATGCAAACAACCAGTTCATTAACAAACTCTGCATAAAACTCACAGTTTCAAACTGCATAGGCGACCAATGTCGGTCCCTGTCTGGCTAGAGATGACTGACGTCAGCCGATCCTGATCGATGTCGGTTGCTCTTTTCACTATATATGACTGACGTCAGTTGATCAGATCAACGTCATTTGCTCTGCAACTCAACAACCTCTCAATAACCTCCTCCATGTCTACATCAGTGAAGCTTTTAGCTCCATAACCTAACAATCTCTAACTTGGAGATAAACATCTGCACCTGTACACTATCTAATCTACTTCCTGGCTTGTATCCCTCTTCAAGATCAATCCTTAAGACCAACCACCACACATCTTGTGGTGCAACACCTGTCATCCAAGTAACCTGCCAAATCCAAAGTGCTTGACCCTACATAGCATCTTAACTTGCTACTAGTCCCTCTCAGATACCTGAGAACCCACTGAACCGCTTTCTAGTGCTTCCTCCTGGATTGACTACAAACCTGCTAACAACTCCCACTACTGAGGCAATATCAGGGAGTACACATGTACTCAACCTCATCATGTGATTGGAGACCCTATTCTGTGAACTGTCCATTCATAGGAGCGCTTGTCATTCTACATCCTGCACTACTTTCACACAATCATCCTGTGACAATATCAACTTGTGATCTTCCCTGTCTCTAGGATTACTCATGCCAAAGAATTTTGCTCCTTCAAATTTTTCATGACACACCTCTGAACTAACTTTACCTTTAGCTCAGAAAAACCCTGTACGTGTAACCCTGCATCAAGCAAACACACAACATATAGTAACAGGATGATGTTGCAATCACCACCCACCTGGTAAAGAAACCACAATGGTTACAATGACATTGACTAAAGCCATGCTTTGTCATCCACCTATCAAACTTGTACCATTGTCTTGGAGCTTCCTCAAGACCATATAATCTGGCCTTCTATCTCACGTGTCTATTCTCTCTATTCTTTAACCAAAGAATCCATTCTTCTTTCAATGCTTTCATACCGGCTGGCAACCCTACCAAATCTCCCATTTGGTTCTGCATCCTAGGAATCAAATTCCTCATTCATGCCATGCTCCCACTGTTTCCTAGATCCTTCCTACTCTGCAGTGAGCAACAAGTATAAAGAAGAGGAATAACGAATTTGAGGCTTACTTACCCTTTCAGTCCTCTATATGGGCATTTGAGATTCCTTGACAGCTTGTTGTCTACCTAAAATCTATTCCAGTGACCGACCTCAGTCACCACACAGTCTACATCTGATCGATGTCGGTTCCATGCGACTGACCTAGATGTCGACGCCGATTATCCTATTGACGTCGGTCACCACCTACTCGACACCACCAACTTTACCTATTTGCACATGACCGATGTCGGTGCCTGTCGATTCGATGATGATTCCTCTTGACCGATGCCGGTACCTGTGTTCTCCTGTGAGTGATGACTTTTTACCCGCGAGCTCACTTTGAATCAAAACTCTGTCCAAACTGCCCTTCTCAGAGATATCCAGTCTCATCCGCTAATCTCTATCCATCATCTCCTCCATGAACACCAAGGCTTTTCAATTTTTAAGTCTGTCAAAGACATCTGACTTCCTCTTAAGAACATGCATCTCCTTCTTGCTCATGTGACCAAGCCTACAAAGCCACATCTTCGCAACAGAAGAAGAATCAGCAATACAAGCAAGTAGATAAAGAGTACCTGCTTTCTTACCACATGCTAATTCAAGTGCATCCTTGGTAACATTCCAAGAATCCACTGTGAGAGTTACTGTGCATCTCTCATCGCCCAACTTCCCTAAAGAAATTACCCACATCTTCAAGATTGGGACCTGCATGACCTTCTTCAACACCCATGTGTTAGCCGCGTGCAATTTCAGTCCCACTTCCCCTTTGCCAAAACTTTGACAAGGCACACCAAGCCCTAAATAAATCTTTCCAAAGTATTCAAGGACCTTAACATAGAAAAATACTCTATTTTGAGCTGCATGGAAAGAGGCAACATAATCTATAAGACAAGATTCTACTTTATCCAAGGAACATCCCAAAGCATCCTGTGCAACAACACCTGCAACATCTGCTTCTTCAGTTCCTTCATGCTGATCTTCTACCAACCAACAATTTTTCTTTACCTGCTCTTTCTTTTCATAACACCGTAATTGACCATTCGTGCTTTTCAATTCCTCCATTCTTAGCTTACTTTCTTTTGCCATTGCTATACTCCCACTCAATTAGAAACCCCTGAGAGTGACCTGTAATCAAACACAAACCTGCTCCCTACAACCTTAGCTCTGATACCACTTTGTCAGGAATCTAGAACAAGAAACTGCTCTGATATCAACTGTTAGGACCCGGAAGCACAATTGATTACCATGTACAAGAAACTAAATGCGGAATTTAATGAGAAGTGATAAGTAACTAGAATTCAGAAATAACACAGAATATGAGAGACAATACCCAATTGTATTAATACTCTTCCAAAAGGAAATACAACAAAGAAGATGCCATAGTCTTCTTCCTTACACACCTCTAGGGCTCTCACACCTCTAGGGCATAAACAATAAATCTCTTCAAGAGCTCACTCTCTCAATTACGGTCCCAACACACAACTCAAACACAGAGTTGGTGTTCACCACCAACCAGTCAGTATCACTACTGCCAGTACACATGTACTCCACCTACTCCACAATCGAGTACACACCGTACTCCAAGTACAAAACATACTCTAAGTAGATCTCACCTGATCTTGCTACCTATTGTGTTGCTAACCTCCCTGATCTTGCACACTTGCAAATCAACCTAGTTCTACACACCTGCAAACCTAGATCTCTCTCACACACACACACACACCTGCAAATCAATGATCTAACTTACCATGTAGATCTCCAAACTTGGCCTTGCACACCTGTCAACCAAGATCATACACACATGAAGAACCCTTCTGATTCTCCAAACCAGCACCCATGTGGATCTTCTACCAGAACTTGCACAACCTGCAGCTCTACCTGATCATACACACTCAACACCCCTGTAGAACTAAGAGGAACACACCTTGCTCTTACTCAACTAGCACACTTTACAATACAGCCCATGAGTCTATTATATAGATCCCATGCAAACAATAATTAGACATCCAATTACAATAATTAGATTCGTAGCTCAAGACTAAAATTAGTCTTTACATGCAAACAACCGGTTTGTTAACAAATTATCTGTAAAACTCACAGTTCTGAACTGCACAGGCGACTGATGTTGGTCCCTGTCTGGCTGGAGATGACGAACATCGACCAATCCTGACCGATGTAAGTTTCTCTTCTCACTATATATGACCGATATCGGTTGATCAGACCGATGTCGGTTGCTCTGTAACTCAGTAACCTCCAACAACCTGCTCCATGTCTGCATCAGTGAAGCTTTTAGCTCTACAACCTAACAATCTCCCACTTGGAGATAAATAGCTGCACTTGTACTTGTATCTGTACACCATCTAATCTATTTCTTGGCTTGTATCCCTCTTCAAGATCAATTTTGAAGACCAACCACCACACATCCTATGGTGCAACACCTGTCATCCAAATAACCTGCCAAATCCAAAGTGCTTGACCCTGCATAGCATGTTAACCTGCTGCTAGTCCCTCTCAGATACGTGAGAACCCACTGAACTACTTTCCAGTGCTTCCTTCCCAGATTGACTACAAACCTGCTGACAACTCCCACTACTGAGGCAATATCAGGGAGTACACATGTACTCAACCTCATCATGTGATTGGGGACCCTGTTCTGTGACCTGTCCATCCATAGGTGTGCTTGTCGTTTTGCATCCTACACTACCTTCACACAATCATCCTGTGACAACATCAACTTATGATCTTCCCTGTCTCTAGGATTACTCATGCCAAAGAATTTTGCTCCTCCAAATTCTTCATGACACACCTTTAAACTAACTTTACCTTTAGCTCAGAAAAACCCTATATGTGTAACCCTGCATTAAGCAAACACACAACATAAAGTAACAGGATGATGTTGATATCATCACCCACCTGGTAAAGAAACCATAATGGTTACAATGACATTGACTAAAGCCATGCTTTGTCATCCACCTGTCAAACTTGTACCACTATTTTGGAGCTTTCTTAAGACCATATAACTTAGCCTTCTATCTCACGTGTCCATTCTCTCTATTCTTTAACCAAGGAATCTATTCGTCTTTCAGTGCTTTCATACCGGCTGGAAACCCTACCAATTCTCCCATTTGGTTCTGCATCTTAGGAATCAAATTCCTCATTCATGCCATGCTCCCACTGTTTCTTGGATCCTTCCTGCTCTGCAGTGAGCAATTAGTATAAAGAAGAGGAATAACAAATTTGAGGCTTACTTACCCTTTCAGTCCTCCATATGGGCATTTGAGACTCCTTGACAGCTTGTTGTCCACCCAAAATCCATTCCAGTGACCAACCTTGGTCACCACACAGTCTGCATCTGACCAACGTCAGTTCCATGCGACTGACCTGGATGCCGACGCCAGTTATCCTATCGACGTCAGTCGCCACCTACCCAACACCACCGACTTTGCCTGTCTGCACATGACCGATGTCGGTGCCTGTCTATTTGATGTCGATTCCTCCTGAATGATGTCGGTACCTATGTTCTCCTGTGAGTGATGACTTTTTACCCACGAGCTCACTTTGAATCAAAACCCTGTCCAAACTGCCCTGCTCAGAGATATCCAGTCCCATCCGCTGATCTCTGTCCATCATCTCCTCCATGAACACCAAGGCTTTCCAGTTCTTAAGTTTGTCAAAGACATCTGACTTCCTCTTAAGAACATGCATCTCCTTCTTGCTCATGTGACCAAGCCTACAAAGCCACATCTTCACAACAGAAGAAGAATTAGTAATACAAGCAATTAGATAAAGAGTACCTGCTTTCTTACCACATGCTAATTCAAGTGCATCCTTGGTAACATTCCAAGAATCCACTGTGAGAGTTACTGTGCATCTCTCATCACCCAACTTCCCTGAAGAAATTACCTGCATCTTCAAGACTTGGACCTGCAATTTCAGCCGCACCCATGTGTTGGCCGCCTGCAATTTCAGCCGCACTTCCCCTTTACCAAAATTTTGACAAGGCACACCAGCCCCTAAATAAATATTTCTAAAGTCTTCAAGGACCTTAACATGGAAAAATACTCTATTTTGAGCTGCATGGAAAGAGGCAATAGAATCTATAAGACAAGATTCTACTTTATCCAAGGAACATCCCAGAGCATCCTGTGCAACAACACCTGCAACATCTGCTTCTTCAGTTTCTTCATGTTGATCTTCTACCAACCAACAATTTTTCTTTACCTACTCTTTCTTTTCATAACATCGTAATTGACCATTCATGCGTTTTAATTCCTCCATTCTTAGCTTACTTTCTTCTGCCATTGCTATATTCCCACTCAATCAGAAACCCCTGAGAGTGACCTATAATCAAACACAAACCTGCTCCCTGCAACCTTAGCTCTAATACCACTTTGTCAGGAATCTAGAACAAGAAACTGCTCTGATATCAACTGTTAGGACCCGGAAGCACAATTGATTACCATGTACAAGAAACTAAATGCGGAATTTAACTAGAAGTGATAAGTAACTAGAATTCAGAAATAACACAGAATATGAGAGACAATACCCAATTGTATTAATACTCTTCTAGAAAGAAATACAACAAAGAAGATGCCATAGTCTTCTTCCTTACACACCTCTAGGGCTCCCACACCTCTAGGGCATAAACAGTAAATCTCTTCAAGAGCTCACTCTCTCAATTACGGTCCCAACACACAACTCAAACATAGAGTTGGTGTTCACCTCCAACCAATCAGTATCACTACTACCAGTACCACCAGTTAGTATCACTACTGCCAGTACACATGTACTCCACGATCGAGTACACACCGTACTCTAAGTACACAACATACTCCAAGTAGATCTCACTTGATCTTGCTACCTGTTATGTTGTTGATCTCTCTGATCTTGCACACCTGCAAATTAACCTGGTTCTGCACACCTAAAAACCTAGATCTCGCACACACACACACACACACACACACACCTACAAATCAATGATCTTACTTACCATGTAGATCTCTAAACCTGGCCTTGCACACCTGCCGACTAAGATCATACACACATGAAGAACCCTTCTGATTCTCCAAACCAGCACCCCTGTGGATCTTCTACCAGAACTTGCACAACCTACAGCTCTATCTGATCATACACACTCGGCACCCCTGTGGAACTAGGAGGAACACACCTTGCTCTCTTCACTCTGAAGGAGCTAACCTTGCTCTTACTCAACTAACCCACTTTACAATACAACCCATGAGTCTATTATATAGATCCCATGCAAACAATAATTAGACATCCAATTACAATAATTAGATCTGTAGCTCAAAACTAAAATTAGTCTTTACATGTAAACAACTAGTTCGTTAACAAACTGTCTATAAAACTCACAGTTTTGAACTGCACAGGCGACCGACGTCGGTCCTTGTCTGGCTAGAGATGACCGATGTTAGCCGATCCTGACTGATGTTGGTTGCTCTTCTCACTGTATATGATCGACGTCGGTTGATCAGACTGACATCGATTGCTCTGCAACTCAGCAACCTCTCAACAACCTCCTCCATGTCTGCATCAGTGAAGCTTTTAGCTCCACAACCTAACAAGCAAGAAGCAAAATAATCATTAACATATACAAAAATTTCTTACAGCCAAAATAAATATACAACATAATTTCATTTGAAATAGACACAATGCATATTTATTATGAACCTTTACAAAGAACATGTTGGGTATCAATTCCAAGAAATTTGTCTTATGTGCCTATGCATATAGTAGATGAAGAAATGTGTTTACAAAATGTAAATGCAATAGACAAATCCAATTACATGTCTCCTAAAACAAGTTCAAAAGAAATTAGCATCGCGATCCTATCACCATGTACAAAGAAATAATGATTAAAAAAGAAGACAAATAAATACATGGAAAAAAAGGAAAAACATTGTGTTTGTTAAAAAACAAATTTGTGAACAAAAAATAATGACAAACATTGTAAAACAAAACAATGATAGAATTGTTGAAATGGATAGTGATAAAGTTCCAATGCTTATAAGAATAGGAGAAAAAAAACATGTGAGCGAAAAATAGTTGCCATTGAAATGTGATATAAAGAAACGTATCTCATTGCATTGTTTTAAAAATAATATGCAAATAAATAAATAATGAACATGCAATGCATATAGAAAATAAAAAGATAGAAAAATCAATTGAAATATACTCACGAGAGATTAAAGATACGTCTACTATTGCTTGTTCAGTTTATGAACATTTACACTTTAAAAAAGACATAGTTAACATTATCAAGAATATCACTAATATTTGGTCTTCAATTACTATTGATTTTGAATTTGAAGAAAAGAACATATGACAATAACTATGTAAATAATGCAAAAAATCAATTGAAAATGAAAATATGCCTATGTTCACTTGTCCTTTTTGAATAAGAAGAAACAAAATAATAGAGGTAGTTCAGAAAATAAGCTCACTAGAAGAAAAATTAGTTTATATGCACGTGACTTTTACATAAATAAGACCACATGGATATAAAACATCATAAATAGGATTGCTTGGAACAATTATAAATATCCCTGTTAATTTTGACCATATTCAAAAGGCATTGCCTTGAAAACCTATAAATGTAGTTCAAACAATTGTAATTAAAATAAAACATAAATTAGAATATGAAAATACATATGTAAGAGGGAACATTAGGCCAACATGTGTCATGAATGCATTAACTGAATTATGTGAAATGCCATTGTACATGTAAGAAAGAGTTGCAATTGAAAAACACTGGTATGCCACACTTGAAAACCAAATTAGGCAATCAACAAAGGACATTGACAATGTAGAAGACCTTGACAACAATGCAATTGAAAATGACACAGAGCCAATCACATAATTATTTATACATGGATTTGAAACTACATATTCAATAAAAGATTTAGAAATAAAAATTATTGACATTGCACCATCTAAAGGCTTAAAATCTTTAGGTATTTTTCAAGACAAGTTGTCAGAAGAAATAAACTTTCCAACTTTGTACTATGGTTGTAGCCAACCTGATGATATTACAAAAACATTCTCATACCAAAAAATATCAAAATAAGAAATTTTACATGAAAACAATGATATTGCAACTCATATTACAAACCTTTTTTTCAAAGCAATTAAAATATCATACAACAAGTTTGTAGATGTTAATGGATATGCATACAGAAAGGTGAATTAAAAGGGGAAAAAAATATGCAAAAGAAGTTAAGAGCAAATCAAAGATAGAAAAAATGTTAAAATATCTAATAACTTTTGAACCTCTAAAAAGCATTTGAATATCGCTTGACTATTTGGAAAACACAAAGAAAAATATTTTTGCAATGATAAGGCAATTAAGACCGCCTACTTTTTTTGTTATTTTAACTAGTGACGAACAATTTTGGAGGCCATTATGCAAAGCATTAGGAAATATAACCAAAAAGAAGCCACCATAACATAATGAAAACATATTTGAAAATGATATAGATGCAATAATAAGAAGAAACCTAGTAATTTGTAGTCGTTATTTCAATCATAGAGTGAATGCATTCAAAAAAATGATGATGCAAAATAAGAAATTATTTGGCCAAATGATAGACTACTTCTTTGCCATAGAATTCCAAAACAAAAGAAGTGAACATGTTCATTTCATGCTTTGGATACATGATGCCCCTATATATGGCCATTATGAAAATGTGGAGATTGAAAAATTTATTGACAAGTATGTGTCTTGCAATTTGCTACTGCTTAATAACAATTTAAGAAAAATATAAACACATCATCATACGCACACTTGTAAAAAATACAAGAAATCATATTGTAGATTCAATTTTCCATTGCCTCCAATGGATAGGATAATTATACTACAACCTTTAGAAAACAATGATAATGAAATTAAAAATTGTGCCAAAGCTTTTTTAAAATAAATTCAAAATAGAAAATATGACGGAAGCATAATATTTGAAATGTTTTTAACAAACGAGAATTTGACTAGGGAGAGATATTTGACATTATTGTAATCGCTAATTACCCATCCTATTTATAATGTTAAAAAGTGAACCAATGGACATGTGGGTAAATGCTTTTGCAATTCATGTTCCCGACCTTTGGTATGCAAATATAGATACACAATTTATTCTTGATGCATATTCTGCAGTAACATATTGTACAACATACATGACTAAGCTAGATCGAACACTAATAAGTGTTTTTTTCAAAGTACATGATGAACTATCGAATATAAATGAAAACAAAGTCAAATTCATACAAAAACTTGGTAACACTCTCATTAATTATCAATAAATGTCTAATCATCAAGCTGTACACATTGTCTTATCTTTACGAATGCATTATGCTTCAAGAAATACAAACTTTATAAACACATCACCATTGTCAAATAGAACATGTATTTTAAAAAGCTCAAAAATATTAGCACAAGAACATGATTAAAACATAATATGTGCTTCTGTCACTAACAAATACAATGGAAGACCTGAATCTTTAGACCATATATGCCTAGCAGAATACGTAGCATATTATATGGGAACATCTAAAAATATGAAAAGATAAAAAAAAGCACAAATAATACACTATGTCAGATACAATGAACATTTTGATCCTAAAAACCATTATAGAAAAAAAATGATGTTATTTATACCATATCAAGACCCTGAAGAGTCACTGAAAGAAAATTTTGAAACATGGTCATTGGCTTATGCTATGCATAAATAAAACATAGAAAATATCGAGCACAATTTCAATGTACAATTACAATTAAAGTAGGGGAACATTTACATTGCCATTGCAGATGTCCAAGAAAAATATAATACAATATTTGACATTGACAATGAAAATGAACTTGAAAAATGTTTTGCGATAATTAAAAAATATGATATCAATGTCAACATAAAACATATCACAAATAAAACAACAAAGATACCGAAAGAAGAAACACGCTTGAAATAAACAAACAACCATTCCTCATAATCAAAAAAGACTATTTCAACTCACAAAAATAGTTGAATCATATAGACCTTCTCCCCTTGATCCAACATTTCCATATTTGTTTCATAGAAACAAAGATGTTCAACTTCACAATGAGAAAATGCTTACTATTTTGCAAGGAGAAACTTATATGTTAAATGTAATTGACCATATTCAACCCAATGAAATAGACAAAGAATTTGTAGATAGTAAAAAACTCATATTGCCAAATAAAATAATCCTTAAAAAATAAATTCTAGTAGAACTAATTGGCAAAAATTACAATATAGTTGATGGCTTAGTCAATGGTCCAGATGGTATTTTCAAATATTACACAAATGATATCAGTAATATTCTATGGGTAGAATTCTATGATTTAAATGTTGGCAAATTTCAAAGACAAAAAATGAAACACTTTTACATTGAACACATAAAAAGAACAATGGACTCCTATAACTAGAATTACAAAGAAAATAAGCATAAATAAAAAAATACTTATGCGAGAACAATTTTCTATTCAAATAGCATGTGCAAGAATAATTCATAGATCACAAGGATTAACAATGAATGCTTTAGCTTTTGACCCTCATCAAGTAAACTACCATGACCTCGTTTACACTAAACTATCTCAATTCAAAAGCATAGAACACTTGTACCTTATAAACAGATTAGAGAAGAAAAAAATCTAGTAACTGATGAAGTACAAGGTGAAATGCAAAGACTTCATCAATTTGCATAATGACAATTCTTATGTGGCTTTAGATAGAAACTCTCAGAATATTTCACTATATTTTCTTTGAACACAAGTAGTTTTCAATTGTACTTAGAAAACATAACACATGATAATCAACTCATGGATGCGCATGTATTATGCTTATAAGAAACTCAAACAAATACAGTGCAGAATAAAACAATGCTAATAGACAAATTTGACTGCTTCACTACAATGAATATTCATGGTATCATGACATGCTGTAAAAAAAGAATTTCCAAGTAAACCATTGAAACATTTGATACGGAAAATCTAGAAACAATTACAATTGACATCAACTATTCAAACATATACATCCACATATCAAATATCTACTTAGCACCAAAATCTCTCCTTAAAGACCTGTTAACATTTATAGATAATGTTACTTCAACTATTAATGACAATATGAATATCTTAATTGGTGACTTCAATATTGACATGATGCAAAACAAAAGTTCCCAACGCCAACTATGCCAATCTATGAAAAACCACAATTTGTTTCTTATAGCAAATATGCCAACTACAAATGCAGAAACAGTCATAGACTATTACTGGATAAATATTGATCAAAGAAAAATAGATTCCAATCTCTTCCATGCATATTAGACTGACCACAATGCAATTTTACTTGTCTTTCGTATAGCAAAATAAGCAAAAAATTATATGATTCTATTTTACAAATCAAATTTCAAATATGACAAATGCAAAATGAATAGAACCAAATTCAAAGGTAGATATCAAAGTAAAAGGTATGCAATACATTTTTTTTCCAAAATCAATTGCTATTTTTATTTTGATTATATGCATTTTATAAATTGAAATATACAACTGCATTGCAGGAAGAAAATTAAGTTTATTGCTAATTGTTTTTTATTGGTTATTCAACTCAGCACAAATGGAGCAAAAGATTGAAATGGAACATATATAAATAGAATCACAAGGACAAGTCAAAAGGTATGCAGTTACAAATTTTCCATTTGTTAAATTCTATTATTTTAAGAAAATGACTCTAACTATTTTTGAAAATGCAGACCGAGAAACCCAAACCATATGCAAATCACAATTGATGATATCAACAACCACAAATGCAGAGAAATCTTTGAAGGCGATGTCCTTGTGACATATAGAAAAATACTTGACAAAAAAAAGAGAACTTTTACGAGTTGATTTAACAAACAGTAAAGGAGAGATGAAAATAACCATGAATATATCAAATTCGCTAATCCGAATCCATGAAGAAAAACTCTTACCGCATAAAGGGATATGTATAAAATTTTCTATAGCTCCAAAAAGTACTTATGATCGTGGTGACTGTGACTTTATTTTAATAGCAATGACACTATTGCAATAGAACTCATAGATCCAGTTTGTCCAAAGCATATGTTCATCCCAAATTCAACAATTCAACAACTTGTGGCCATCGTGGACTACTATGCAACCGGCATTGTAGCATCTCTTTGTACATCTGCAACAAAAGTTGGCAATCAATTTATCATGGAAATAACAGATGGAAACTTGTAGACTGACAAAGCCAAAGTAAATTCAATTACATTTATTGAAATCATGTTATGCCAAATAAATTTATTATATGTTAATATCAAACGACTAATTCTCTATTTCTATTGACAATTTTTAGGTCTATCTCTTCCACACATTAGCAACTGAATACGATGAAATCGAAAACAAGATACGAAGAAAAGAACCTGCAATTTTTCTTTTGAATAACCTCGCAAAATGAGTTGATATAAAAGATATAAACTTGCATAGCACTCAATCAATATTTATCACCGATGTACATGCCAAAAGATCCCTTCAATGCTTGCAATTGTTAGTAGATACAACTACTGAGGTAAATGGAAAATGTAAATTTATCTAGTTTCTTTTCCACTTCAAAAGAAAACTAGCATAACATTTTGTCTTTTTTGGTTTCAAAAAAATATACATGGTATTTTGATAATTGCCCAAAGCATCTTCTAGCCTCTTTGAGCACATATGCAAACGCTGCAATCTTGTAATAGAATGCTTTAGTCCTGGCCATGCAACAATAACATATTATAACAACTGCACAAGTGAATGTGAATATTTCTATTCCCACTGACTTGTCTGTAATATAAAGACTACCAACAATAGCAACATCCAATGTATTGCCAGAGATGATGTCATTGACCAATTGCTCCCTTCAATTAGACAAACAACATATTTTGAATACATGGCTAGCAAAGAAAACATAGTTGAGCTTCTATCAAGATTCACAATGCAAGGTGGTTTCACAGTGGACAAGAACAATGTCATTAAGTATATCACTATATCAGCTGAAGCAGAAGGTATGCAAATTGTTTAGAACAAAACATTTTTGAAAATTAACCAATTAATTATATAAAATCTTTACATTTGAATAAATTTATATTTGAACCTCTCGAAATAGTGATACTTAACAAATCAAACTACAACATAGTACTTACTTTCATAGGCTATCAGCTATGCATCATCAAGCCACACCATGGCCCCCCCATCTTTCTAAGAACAGGGGTGTATAACTCTATATATTGATATAATTAAAAAAACAAATGATTCTAGCATTAGAAAAAGCCTAATAGTTTTATATATCGACAAAAAATGGTATTTATAAATAAACATATTATCATCATTTACTACTTTGACTATGACATGGTATAGTGAAAAATTCTTGCATAGTTTTCAGTAATTGTTAACTGTTACTATGTTTTGCAGAGTCCACCACAAAAATTTTCAAGGCGATAATGCAATAAGCAGTTAGCATATGCAACAACATCAAAATGCAAATAGAGAAAAAATGAATTCAATATAGTTAAGAAACCAACACAAAAGCTAAAACAAACATCCAATTCTACATAGAAAATTGTATTTAATGAAAATTACCTTGCTTGTAACTTAAAACTTGCTTTTAAGTAATTTTGAATATTTCCGCAAACATTTGCACAATTGAAAACCAAGAAAATGTACATTGTCAATATTTGAAAGTGAAAAAAACGACCTTTTGAATTGTGGAATTATTTATTTTTATGTTAAAATCTTGAAATTAGATTTCTTTCATTAAATTATTTCAATACACGTATATAGATTACAAAAATTAGCTATTTCAGTTAACTTATGCAAATGTTTCTTGCTATGACAATAAAAGAATGCAATTTTTACTTTGCCAAGTATATAACAATGAAAACAAAAAAATACATACTTCGTAATAAATACAATCAATAGACTATCTACACAATGCATTTAATATGATTGTTGAATACTATGTGACTTGAATCAACCATCCTACTGTAGACAAATACCAGATTTCAATATACTTTCTTTCTTTACTTTCAATTTACTCTTCAAATATAAATTTTGATTATGCTTCTTTAAAAAATTCAATCTAAACAATTACATGTTAGATATACAAAATGACGGCTAATACATTTCGCATAACATGTAGAGTGAACTTGTTGCAAAGTTTTATCACCTAAGACAAAGGAAAAGATAGTTTGCAAGAGTCTCATATGTAATGAAATTCTATATATATATTTTAATCTATCAAATGTTTTTAACAAATCTGTACATGCTATAGTTTTTAGAAAACAAGTGTATGCAATTAACTTGAACCTCTCTCAATAACTCATGTTTCATGTGTATACCCTATCCCAATTATATTTTCTATTGTTTTTTATCCCTTATGGCACCTATGATATTTATATGGATAGCCTACATTTGGAGGTGCAATTAGTACATCAACACCATCACCTGTAGAAAAAATGCCAGGTATTTGAAATCACTATAATCATTTATTTTTTGATCTATCATCTTCAATTGTCTTTAACATATGCTTTGCAAGAAGGAAAACTATGTCCAGCATCTAATACATAGAGCCTTGTTTACCTTCTCTATTATTTATACAGTGGAGCTTCTTAACAACTAGACTCAATAGAAGCTGCTTTGGAATGGAGAGAAAGCTCTTGGGCACAAAGACATATACAGCAACAGCTTCAAGAAATCTCTGCTATCTTCAAAGCATTTGCGGTAACAGCTTCGAGTTCACAAAGAACAATATCTATGGAACTCATGTTTTGTTGGAGGCCTGCAAGATCATGGGCCAAATCAGTAGGTTTATTCATGTCAGCACAGATGAGGTTTATGGAGAAACTGAGCAGGATGCCATTATGGGAAACCACGAGGCTTCTCAGCTTCCTCCCACAAATCCCTACTCTGCAACCAAGGCCAGTGCAGAAATGCTTGTCATGACATATGGAAGATCCTATGGCTTACCAGTGTTTACGACCAGAGGTAACAATGTATATGGACCTAATCAGTATCCTGAGAAACTCATTCCCATATTTATTCTTTTGTCCATGCAGGGGAAGCCTCTTCCCATTCATGGAGATGGATGTAATGTTCGAAGCTATCTCTATTGTGAGGATGTTGCAAAAGCTTTTGAGGTTTTATTTTGCACAGGGGTGGTGTCAGACATGTTTTTAACATTGGGACAAAGAAGGAGAGGAGAGTTATTGATGTTGTTAAGGATATATGCAAGCTGTTTTCCCTTGATCATGAAAAGTTCATTAAGTTTGTCGAGAATAGACCTTTCAATGATCAGAGATACTTCCTGGACGATCAGAAACTCAAGGATTTGAGCTGGTCTGAGCACATGACATGGGAAAACGTATTTACGAAAACCATGGAATGGTATATAAGTCACCCAGAGTGGTGGGGTTATGTTAATATCACAAATTTTGGTATGCTAAATATTGTGGATATTTATTTGTTCGTTAGGTGAGATTTGCATGTGTGAAGATCAAGGCTCTCTGCCCTCTTCCCCTGCTAGAACGAGTTAGTGACCTGATAAGATGGCAAGACTGCCATCCTGATCACGGAAGCCTTCCATGGATGCAAGACACATTGCCAATTTTAGCACCCTGTAGCCCCACCTATCACACTAACTTAGCCCCAGAACCATTGACAGCCACTGAAGAAAAAGACCTCGAACTCGTAGAAGATAGACTGTTATAATTATGCAAGGCCTGTGAAGAAAATTCACTGTCATTGTTAATAGACGTTGAATGCACATCCGTTCAGCCTGCAATAGACTATTTTACTTCCTTTGCCTCTCTAAATTTCAACAAGTCTGTGAAGCCCCTTGTGTATGTCACCATCCAGGCCTACTTGAAGGATGCTTTGCCACGTCTGTAGTTGGCATCTTACGAGGCAACACGGAGGGGTATACAGATTGGACTGAAGTTGGTACGTGGTGCCTACATCACCAAGGAGTCTGCATTAGCAGCTTCCTTGGGTGTGCCTTCACCCACACATTCTTCAATCTAGGACACCCACATATGTTACGATGCGTGTGCAGGGCTTATGAAGGAGAAGGCTGCAATGGCCGAGGCTTCTATAGTTTTGGCCACCCATAACTTCGATTCGGGTAAAAAAATAAAATAAAAACTTTTCCTTTTATTTTTTCATTTGCTTAGCCAATGATTAAATGTGTTGTTTTTTTCTTTAGGCGAGGCTGCAATTGCAAAGGCTGAGGAATTGAATATCAGGAAGGGCAATGACAGAGTAGAGTTTTCTCAGCTGAAGGGCATTACAGTCGGCCTTTCATTAGGGTTAGTTCAAGCTGGATTCTAAGTCAGCAAATATCTTCCTTTTGGTCCTGTGGATCATGTTATGCCTTCTCTTATCAGAAGGTCCGAGGAAAACCGAGTGCTGTTGTCTACCACTAGGGCAGATCTCCAACGCATCAGGTATAAAGAAAAAAAATCAATTTCATATTCTCGTAATTTGTGTATAATCTCTCAATTTTCTTTAAAATGTCACATTTGGTATGTGTGTTGCAGTAAGGAATTGAACAGGAGATTGCAAGCGTTTATGAGAGGCTGATATGAAGAAATAAAAGAGTGGCTCTGGCTTATTAAAATTTGTGAAACATGGCTTTGAGTGGAGGATTTATGAGTTTGTAAATATCAATGGTGATTCAATTATGATGGATGCCCAGGTCTTTTTCAGAAATTTAAACAAAGGCAAGCCTCTGGCCTCCTTGTCCTTAAAATTATAGAGGTTTTGGTGTACCAGTCCTAAGAAGCCCTTCCATGCTCTCTTTCCTCCAGTGCCTTTGGGCATAGTCAATAATGAAGCAGTATTGGATTCAAGGAGGATGACACGCCAAACTTCATTGGCTCATTCTATTCTAAGACAAAGGCCATCGTAAGATATCTTGCCTCTTATACCAAACATGTTACACTAGACTCTAGAGCAAAAGATTGTTTTTTTATTTATATCAACTTTTAGAATTCAAGGGAAACTATTTCTAATATGGTTGCTTTTATAATGTAATCAGGTTGAAGAACTGCTAAATGAATATGACAATGTCTACACCCTTCGAGTTCGAATGCCCATCTCATCTGATTTAAGTAACCCTCATAATTTCATTACAAAAAATCAGCCGATGCAATAAAGTAGTTAATATACCAAATAACATGATAATCCTTGATGAATTGTTGCCAATTTCAATTGAGATGGCGAAATACAATTGCAGAGGCATATGGAAATTCACATGCAACCTTTGTTGGATTTCCTTTGACAACACCACTACCGAGGACTGGTTTGTTGTTTTCCTTGGTTCATAATATAGTAACGTGCACACACGTAATGCCATCATGTTGATAATTTAATTTCAATGCACGATACTCAAACCATATGAAAAATTAATTGGTTTAATTGCTCTGAATCAAAGAACAAACAAAAATGGCTTAACTTGCAACCTTTGCTTCAGTTCTTTATAACAAATTCCATATATAATTCCTTGATAAATACTCTGAACCAAGTTAGAACAGAAGAAGCTTCATTTGGAAGATGATTCTATTCCTATAGTATTTGTTTCAAATTCTTAAAGTTCCTTGCTGATATTAACCAGATTACATGTAACTCTTTGGAGCACATGGCCATCAGAGTACATGGATTTCCTACCTAAATGTTCTAGGTTCACATGGATATCAGAGTACATAGATGTCTTGTATAAATATTCTAAGAACTGTACATTTTGATTTTTCAGTTTGTAAAGAAGATAATTCAAAGAGTAAATTCTGTATTTTAAGCATTGAGAAATCATCAAAGCGAGTAAATTCTGACACAGAATTTTACATCATGGCCACTAAGTGTTTCTTTTATGACCTTTTTAGTTAAGCATATATGCTTATAGTATAGCAAGTACAGAGCAAGGAAAGTTACAATCTGTGCCATTTAATGTAGGTGCTCATGCTGAATGAAAGGATTCCGAGTTTGCCCAAGCTACGTGTAGCCTTGGTAAATGTAGAGGAACATCTTCATAAGCTTCCCAAGGATACACCATATCCAAAGTTTAAGCACAGGTAAGTTAGAGACCTACTATTATCCCTCATATAAAAATAGAACAGGGGACTGATTTGCTTAGAGAAATATTATACTTGTTACATTTGTTTATACAATTGTGTCAACAAACTACCATGGTGGACAAATTCACAAGTTCCCTGTATACGACAGTGCCCCGCATGTCTTTAGCTATAAACAAGGGTGCCCCATGCCAGCACAAGGAAATACAGCTACACGCTATTACCATCTTTCTCGCTACCAAGTGGCTAACATTCCAAATGCAGACACTGCCTCAGCCTATTCTCTTCACAAACATTCTGGAATTTTACATTTCCTGCACAGCCTTCACCACCGCCGCCTCTAAAATTTTCCATCCTCTGCAATGCTTATAGTTAATAGGTATTTATCTGACATAATAGAGTTTTGAATTACGGTATTTAGAAAAAAAAAAAAAAGTGACTACTGTTACTACCACTTATTTTAGCTTTCACGAATGGAACAAATACAATCATATACATTCATAGAAATTAATTTATCATAGAATATAACAAAGCTTATTTGTTGACAGGAAGGAAACCCTAAGAATTGTTGGTTTCCTGGTCTCCAAGTGGTTGCAGTCTATTTATAGCTCCTCAAAGTAGCTATTATGGTTGTGGTTTCGTGTGTGCCAACTGTCTACGAAAAGCTCAAATCATGTTCTTCTAAAAAAAAATCCTCACCAAAAGATGTAAAGATTGTTGTCAAGAACAGAATCAGAAACAGGATGAAGATCATCAGATGAAAGCCAAAGAAATTTCTATCATCTTGTTCACAAAAAGGGTAAATATTGTAATCACAATGCATTTAATTTTTCCACTGGTACTGAGTTTTTATTTGTAGTTACATTAAAAAAATTGTTTCCAAGTGGTGATGGAATTACATTTAAGAAGATCTGAAAAGCTTACCTAGCCTTCTGAGTTTTCCCACTAAACAGGTGACTAGATATGTCACATAGACTTTTACAACATAAAAAAAAAATGAATAGTTTAATTGTCATATAGGTACAAATACATGGAAATGGAAGTGACAATGATGTAAATAACACATTACATGCAAAAATATTTTATAAATTTGACTGTAACTTACTTTGTCACACATATCCTATAGAGTCTCCTGCTACACAAATTTATTTGATTCTATTTCTCATCTGATGCCCTACAACATATAGCGAATATTTGAAAATGTTGTTATGCGAGCAGATGCTGGCTTTGATCAACCAACTCACCCCTGCTTTTGTAAAGCTTGTGGTAAATTACAACACTACTCTTGGTGAGCAGATGGTGAATATATATAGGAACACCAAAGTCTGTGCATTTAAGTTGAAGGATGGATTGATGTTGTATCTGTATCTATCCAGAAGTATAAGCTTAATTATTCAAATAGAAGGGCAACTGAACAATTGTCATTGAAGAATTAGCCTCGGTAATTCTTGTGTTGTTTCTATATATTCTTTTTGGTACCATCACTCTCAGATCTCTTCATGGCTTAAATTTGTTTTCATTGTTTCAGGAACTCAAGTTAGGACCAGCTGTTCCAGTACATGTTGTTCTTCATGACTGGATAAATGGTGTCTACAAAATCGTTCACAAGGCATTGGCTCCTCCCATGGTCAATTCAAATCTTTTGGAATAGACTCCAGGCTTCCCTACCAACAATATGCAATTTTGAATGGTCTTGTGGAGAAGACAATCCCTTTGGCTCCTCCCTCGCCATATTGGCAAAATGCATTCCAACAAACACTTAATGTTGGATTTGAAAATATTTACCAGATAACACTTGCATAGTAGGCTTAAAAAACAAGGATATTGTTGCTCAATTGAACCTTATCTGTCATGGTTAACAGCATTTTCATTCTTCTACTATTAAAAAAAAGACGTACTCTAACTGCAAAGCAGCTCTTGTTATATTAATTTTCATTTCTTTAAATTTATTACATCTCTCTGTTTATTTTCAAGTTTAAATATTTATTGTAAATATAATATTTTTTAATTTTTTTTAATTTATCACATCTTATCATTTATTTCTAAGCTTGATTTAGAATGAGGGTATTATTAGTTTGAGTTGTGTAAGTATTTATTATAAGTGAAATATTTTTAATAAAATTTATGTTATTATGTCAATTTCTACTTTTTAAAATTTATGTCATTGTGTCAAATTTCACTTCTTTAAATTGATCACATCTTATTGTTTATTTTCAAATTTGATTAATTTTTTAGGAAAATTTAATATTTATAGAATTTAAATTTATATATTTTTATATAGTAATTAATAGTTCGTAACTAAAATTTTATATTTTTCAAATACAAACTCAATTGATGTGCAACATCGAAATGCACAATCTTGTCCCCCTACAACAAACAATGAATGCAAATCTTTTAATGTATTTTTTTTTTCATTTAGCCTTTACTTTCTTACACTTCCATCTAAGGTTCAAAAAATCTACTTTCTATTATGTTCTTTTTTCTTTTCTTTTTTCCCTAAAAATAAACAAAAGTGAAAACAATGATATAAAATATGATGTTTAGAAAGAAAACATAATGTTTAGATAAACTCCCAGTTTCTATGCATCATTTTGTCAAATTCACCTTTAGGCATTACATTTAAATAAGCAAATAATTACATTGATGAAAGATTAGACAAAATCACTTACAAAATCACTTACACGATGCATTTCAGAGTTCATGAAACATATTACAACACCTTAAAATGAAAACTTTGTGCCAATAAATCTAAACAACCAATACATAACAATTAATTTTAAAGTATCAAATAACTAATTATATTAGTCTTGTTAATTTCTTAAGAAATTTCAACATTGTTAAATTGCCATGTTTGAAACAAGATTTACTTGATGAATTGTATTTTTGTCCCTAAAAAAATAATGAACAATAATTCTTCAAATTTTAACTTTCCTTATATTAACATTTAAAGAACAATTAAAAAGATAATAGTAATAATTGTTGCTTAAACATAATGACAAAACTCACAAATTTGTAATTTTTTTTTTATAAATAATATAAATAGATTGCAAAAGAGTTTATAGTTTATCTCATAACAAAATATACATTTAATATCTTAAGGCATTGCCCAATATCATTGCCTCCCCTTAATATCATGTGTTTTTATAATAAAAATTGGTTGTCACTTGTTTAACAATGAATGGAGAACAAAAACTTAGAAAGGTTTGGTTAATGTTTAGCGGTGAAAATATATGGAATTTTGACAAAATTAATTTAGTTTTAAGAAGTAGCTCCTTTTTTTCACATGAAAGGTTTAGTTTTCACCTCCTCTTTACTACACTTATGTTCTATTTTGTCATGTCCCTCACCCCTTTCCTTTTTGTTTGCCATCAAATTTTCGCCCTGTTCTCTCCATTGATTTATCCCTCTTATTCACCTCGGTGCATGACACTCCCATCTTTTCAAGGTCAAGATGAGTGTAAAGGAGTGGTAGCTTGGGATCACATAGAACTATGATCGCCCCTGCCTTGGTTTCTAGCGATGTGTCTTGTAAGTTTTATTTTATTTTTTTAGTGTGAGGTTTATGTGCAATCGGCTCCTTCCTCATTTTATATCAATGGGAAGGTTTTTTTGGTTTTATATGGCATGAAGGAATTTCCCTTGTTAGCGAACCTAATGGCTCTCACAATGCTTATGACATTGATCAATATCACCAATTGAGTTGTCAGATGGATGGTGTCATTAAAATATTTGTTGATAAATATTTTCGTGTTGCAATGAGATGATTGAGAAGAAGAAATGTAGAATCGAAGTGAGGAACATAAAGGTAGTCTGTGATGGGTTGTATAGACCTTACCACTACAATCATGGTGTAATTGCAACAATAGCAATGTTAATTTGTCATTCAGAATTGTTATGTTGAATTTTGTAACAGTTCTATTTTAATCTCACGTTGGTGAAAATAATTGTAATAAAAAATTCAAATGCCAACAAAGAATAATGTTTAGTTATGCGAGTGATTGTGCAGTGAGGAAACTAAGTATTCACAGAGGTTAGACGGTGCTCGCCCTGTGAGCTGAATAAGCTCCAAGTCATTAGGCCATACCTCAATCCCGTATATCAGCAGAGGTTCAAAGTTCCTTCCATGTGTCAGAATATTCAAATTTGAGGCTTGAGTTCTTTTAAATGTCGATATTCAAAAATATTGTTAGTTTATTTAGATTAAATTTTTTCTTTGAACATTTTGGTCAAATGGTTCAAGGCGCCATATTTAGGCTCTATTTCAGAAAGTCCCAAGGTCAGTTCCATAGTTTTTTTTTATTTATCATGATTAACCATCTATTTCTCAACTTGTCTAAGAGTTGGTTTTATTACTTTCTACGCTTTTCAAAACATTTCTTCAACAAGAGTTCAAAGTCCGTACATATGTTTGTGAACTTTCAAACACAATGCCCTACTTACTTCACTTTCTTAGAAAGATCCCCACTCGTTTCACCTTCAACTAAATAAGATTCTCCTTCCCTTCCATCACACATTCATTCCAGTAAAGTCATTTTCTCCGATGTTAGTTTAGGATTCTATGTATTTTTTTTGCATTTTCTCAACTGTGTCAAAATTCATTGCACTTTGTTTAAATGTTTTTAAATATATGCCTTATTACTTTTAGTTATATTTGCCTCTTCAATAAATTTTAGAATTGTTTTTAGATTTGTAAAATCTTCATTTTATTTATGCATTATTTATATTATTTAAATGATAATAATTTATTCCTAAATAATTTTGTCTTTTACTTTTACTCGAATATGAATACTCTTAATGTTCTTTCCTTTAAATTTTCTATGTCAAACAAAAATTATTATCTACAATTATTACTAATTATATTCACCTCTTCAATAATTTTTGAAATTATTTTTAAAATAATAAAATATTCATTTTATTTATTCATTAATCATATTATTTAAATAATAATAATTTGTTTCCAAATAACTTTATCCTTTACTTTTACCCAAATGTAAATACTCCTAATATTCTCTCCTTTAAATTTTCCATATCAAATAAAAACTATAATTGACAGTTATCATCACAAATAACTATTGTACCTCCTAAAAGTGACAATTCCTACATGATACATTCATAAAGAAATGATACATTATGAACTATTGGTAATGTAATTTCCATGGTTCCAATGGTGCAAAGGTATGGGAGAAACTATTTTAGGTTCCTAGAATCACCTTTCCACTCTTGTAAAATATATCTGCTATAAGGGAATAGAGCTTTTATGATACATTTAACAAAAGATACATTATTATTATACCTTCTTGAGGGATTTTATTATGAGAACTTAAAAACTAATTTTTAATATTAATTTATATTTATATTTTAGAATTTCATAAAAATAAAATCACTATAATTATAAGTATTTATACATTATTTTAGATTTCAAAGTTTAATTTAATTATAAATTGAATATAATTTTAATGTTTATTTTATAAATAGTGGTTAGGATTATACAAGTGAAGGTTTATGTGTTGGTCATTACATCATACAATTTGATATTAATTTTTTAAATGATAACGAATATTACATATTTGAAACGAGGTCTATATGTTATATATTATGATTTTGTCTTATTTTATTTATAAGGTAAATTATATTTCTTTTTCTCTAATATAATTTATATTTTATAATAATAACTACACGTTAAAATAAAGTTTTTTATATATATTTTTCAATAATAATAGAAGTGCATGCTTAGAATGGTGAAGAAGATAACCCAAAAACTATGGTTGGTGACTAGATATGTTTCTCTAGACCATATAATTTATACAAGTGAAAGTTTATGTGTTGGTCATTACATCATACAATTTTGATATCATTTTTTTAAATGATAACAAATATTACATATTTGAAACCAGGTCCATGCATTATATATTATGATTTTATCTTATTTTATTTATAAGGTAAATTGTATTTCTTTTTATCTAATATAATTTATATTTTATAATAATAACTACATGTTAGAATGAAGTTTTTTATATATATTTTTCAATAACAATAGAAGTGCATGCTTAGAATGGTGAAGAAGATAACCCAAAAACTATGGTTGGGACTAGATATGTTTCTCTAGACCATACACTTCTATTCGAGACAATCCAAACCACTTTAACATTTTGAACAATAATAGAAATAGGCTTGAAATAATTTAGCGGTTATATTTGCCTAGTTTTGACCTCCAAATACCTCACTCAATTTCTTGATATTTCACTATGATCACCTACAAAACATAATATTTTTTCTTGCCTTAATTGCATAATAATATTTAAGAACTTAAGAAAAAAAATATACATTTTGGGACTTGTATTAGATTAGATGATTGCCAAATTGTCTTGACATTTTTAAGGTCCCCAAATAGTATAATTTTTGAAAACAACATACTTTAGTGATTGGAGACGCTCCAATAACATGTAAACCAATTTCTTGTGGTGTGTGTCTAAATATAAACTTGTGTGCTTCAAAGAATACTTGATTTCCTCTATAATACTTTTTTTAAGTGTTCAAGAGATTATTTTGAATGATAGATATATACTATATGTTTAAATAAATTACAATATTTGTATATTTATAAATAAATTAAATTTAAATTAAGACCTTATTGACACAGAAATCGAAAAAATGATGAATAAAAACAAAAAAGATGAGACCACATAAGATGAGTGCACCTTAACCAAAAGGGATGACTAAAAATCTCAAGAACATGCACTAATGTTCTAGATTATTTGGAGCATTAAGGCACGTTTAAGACACATTGCCCTAGACACTTGAAGTAGAGAGAGAAGGAGAGACACAGAAATAACCCACAAAATATGTCAGCAACATTTAATTTAGACTAATAATGTACAAGCAAACAAACACCCTAAAATCATGCAATTTGACAACTAATAAATACCTAACACAAGAAATCATTTTCTTCTTTACTTTTAAAGTTTTTATTTTTACATAGCTATACTTGTGTTTATTTATTATCCTACAGAAGGCAAGTATATAGCAACAACTATGTTGTCCTTTTTTATCCTACAGAAGGCAAGTATATAGCAACAACTATGTTGTCCTTTTTTATCTAACACACCAATCCCATGTTGGTAGTTGTCATTTCTGAAGTATGGAGTAAAGTTTTGAGAAAATAAATATTTATTTATTTTTTGAAAAAAAATGATTTATGGTTGGCCGAAATATTTGTCTAGGCATACAGAAAAAACTTTATTAGTAAAAATAGATATTTTTTGGTTGGCCAAAGAGAGCATGATGCGTGAAAAAAATTATTCGACTATAGTTTGGGCAAAGTCATGTGTGTGTTTGTGTGTGTGTGCACATGTGCGTGTTGATAGGTTATAAATGAATTCCATCCCCTATGTTGGCATGCATCTACATTGAATGCTCATGCTTTCTTTATATTCAATGTGACTGGTCGCATCATGTCGGTGGTAATGTGTCTTGACATAAGCAATGTACATCCATTTATTTTGTATCCATAAATATTTTGTACATCTAATTCCTAGTATTTATGCCATTGATCTAAAATACCCTGCCACGTCTAGTATTTCCAATAGAAGAGGTTTCAAATTCTAATTTTATTAGGTGCCATTTTTGGGAAGAATGTTCATTTGATAAATAATTTATACATTTCAAATCTTTGAGAAAAAAAATAGATTGTTCTCCAAATATGTGTTGGAGAGTTTCTAAAAATAAAAAAAGAGAATATTTGAAAAGTTTAGAAATGAAATAAACATATTTTGCTTCAAATACATGTGTTTGAGAGTTTTAGAAGTTAAAAGATCTTTTTTCCTTCAAATTATTATGTTCGAGAGATTTAAAAATAGAAATTGGAATTTTTCTTCAGATATATAATAATTTATACTTTAAATTTGTTTGTTTTAAAATAAATATATTTTCTTGACATTTATATATTTGTAAGTTTTACAATGAGATGTATCAATCTCATCCAATATTTATAATAAACGAAATTTCAAATTCAATATTTTTAAGTTCCATTTTTAACAAAAATATTTTATTGACCAATAAATTATACATTTCAAATTTTTAAATAAAAAATAAATAAATTTTTCTTCAAATATATGTATTTCAAAGTATGTGAAACTTAAAAAAAGTGACCTTTTCTTCAAATTTATGCATTTAAAAGCTTCGAAAATGAAATAAGTAGATTTTTATGGGTTTTTGGGCCATGGATTTTCATTTGATTGGGATGGCATTCTGAGTTTTATAGATGACAAGTCAGAGTTTTCATTTTGTTGCGAAATTGATTATTTATGGGATTTGAAAGCTTTGATTTTCGTAATAATTGATGACCCTGCTAAAATTTAGTGAGTGTTTAATGCTTTCCGATGTTTCCAACATTAATTTTTGTATAGTTTATATACTAGTATTTTTATTCTTGTGTCCCTAATTTGTGCCTTCGCTCCTTACCCAAAAAAAAATGGTGGCCATGTCTTAAATATTCTTGCTGCTTCTACTGCCTTCTTTTTTTTTTTCCCTTCTTTTTGGGTAAAGTTTAAATGTTTAGTAGTAAAAAAGATGGATGCCCTTTGTATTGCCTTTCACAAAATAAATGTTTTGTATGTTGTATATACTCCATATTTAATAAAATAAACATTAAAATATATGTTTGCATTTATTTAAAAAATATTAAACTATATATTTATATTTATTTTATTTTATATTTTTATACTTTTAAAGTATAAGTTTACATTTATTTTTATTATTTTATATATTTTTATATTTTAAATTTATTTTATGAGTTTAAAAAATTAGGGATATTTTACATCATTTGAAATCGATTTCAGAGTTATAAGAATTACTATTTAGAGGATAGTTTTTTAAAATCTAATTTAATAAGCATTTAATCATTTCAGAATTTCAATATTGGACATAAAGATTTGTAATATAAATTTTTCACTTGGCATCTATTTAGGAAAAATTATTAGTCATTTTGTAAGTTTTTGAGCCTTCATAATTTATTTTTAATGTTTGTAGAAGTTCTAAATGTAAGAAATTTTAATTTTACAAACTTCTTGGTACATCTCTCAGAGATAGTGAGAGCGTGGAGGATATCAATACATAGATTCACATACACACTACAAAATTGTAGACCATTTATATTCACCCTCTAAAGTCACCTTAAAGTTGCCTAGGATTTTAGTTGTCAAAACTAGAACCCTTTAGTCAAAATTAAATTCGCATGAGGAGGGCGTCTCTAGAGGGTGACGTTAAGGTGTCTTTAGAACACACGACTTTAGCAGGTGACATTAAGGTAACTTTGTAAGTGAATTTACGTTGAGATACAACATGACATTGGGGTGTCTCTAGAAGATTATATTTGCATCTCTTAAGAGCTGATGTTGGGATGTATTTAGAGGCAACATTATGGGTTTTTTAAAATTGAAGTTGGGGTGACTTAATTTAATACTTTGGGTTGATTTTATTTGTGGATTTATGTTTTTATTTAGTGGTTGACATTGTGGTGTCCCTAAAGGAAACTTTTTTCCCATCTTTAACCTAACTTGATTACTACAACCTATTATGATTTGAGACTCGATATGACCTAAATGAGTGTCAAATTCAACTAATTACAAGATTGGTTGCATAGGGCACTCAATTAGGAATTATCAATTCCCCCTAAACCTAATTGCAACAATCTAAGGTGAATTGGGACTCAATATGCCCTAATTGAGTGTCTCATTCATCCAATCATTTGATTGGTTACATGGGGAATGAGATTAGAGTGTATCGAGCCCCCTGAACCTAATTATGACAACCTAATGTGATTTAGGGATTGATATGTCCTAACTGAGTGCCTTAAACACCTAATCACTTGATTAGTTACATGGAGAACATAATTGGGTAATATCGAGCCCCATTACCCTGATTGTGACAACCTACTATGATTTTGAGCTTGATATTCCCTAATTGAGTGTCCCATACAACAAATCACTTAATTGGTTACAAAATGAACACAATTAGGACACATCAAGCCCCCTAAACCTAATTGTGACAACATAATAATATATAGGACTTGATATGACCTACATGAGTACCCCATACAAACAATCACTTGATTGGTTGCATGGGCTTGATGTAAATAAAGCATATCAAGCCTCTTAAACCTAATTTAAATAACCTAACATGATTTAGGATTGACATGCCCTGATTGAGTGCCCCATACAACTAATCACTCAATTGGTTGCATGCGGGATGTAATTAGGGAATATCTAGCCACCTAAACCTAATTGTGATAATCTGATGTGAATTAGGGATCGATATGCCCTCATTGAGTGTCACATACAATAATTCACATGGTTTTTTTATGAGGAATTAAATTAGGGCATATCATATCCCCTAATCCTAATTTTAACAGCGTAATATCATTTGGGACTCAATATACACTAATTGGGTGCCTCATTCAATAAATCATTTGATTGGTTGCATAAGGCACATAATTAGGGAATATTGAGCCCCTTAAACTTAATTACAATACCCTAATGTGATTTATAATTTAATATGCCATAATTGAGTACCCTGTTCAGCGAATAACTCAATTGATTGTACATGGATGCAATTTTAGGGCCTATTAAGCACCCTAAACCTAATTATAGTAACCCAATGTGATTTAGAGCTTGATATACACTAATTGAGTACTCCATACAACCATTCACTTGATTAGTTTAACGATAGACATAATAGGGCATATTGAGTCCCCTAGATCTAATTGTGATAACCTAATGTGATTTAGGACTTGATAAGCCCAAATTGAGTGGCCCTTATTACCAATCACACTATTGATTTCTTATGGATGTAATTAGGGCATATCGATCCCCCTAATATTAATTACAATAACATAATTTTATTTTGGGCTCAATATGCCATTATAGAGTGTTCCATACAAACAAGCACTTGATTTGTTGCATGGTGGACATAGTTAGAGTATATTGAGCCCCATAAACCTAGTTATGATAGCCTAATGTGATTTTTGGCTCTATATTCCCTAATTAAGTGTCTCACATAACCAATCACTCAATGAGTTGCGTAGGGGATGTAATTATGGCATATCAAGCTCCCTATACATATTTTTATAGCCTAATGTTATTTAGAATTTGATATGCTTAATGGAGTTACCCATATAACAAATCACTCAATTGACTACATAGAGGATGTAAATAATACATATTGATCCCCTTAAACCTAATGATGACAACAAAATATGATTTTGGTAAGCCCTATTTGTGCCCTATACAACTAATCACTTGATTGGTTGAATATGGGACATAATTAGGGCATATTGAACTCCCTAACCCTAATTGCAACAACCTAATGTGATTTAGGGCTCATTATGCCCTAATGTAGTGCCCATACAAACAATCATTTGATTGGTTTCATAGGAGACACAATCAGGGCATATCGATCCTCTTAAACCTAAGTGCAATAACATAATGTGATTTGAGGCTTGATATGTTGTAATTGAGTGCCCCATACAACTAATGAATTGAGTGTTTGTATTAGAGATGTAATTAGGGCATATGGATCCCCATAAACTTAATTTTGATAACCTAATGTGATTTTGGGATCAATATTTCTTAATTAAGTGCCCCATACAACGAATCAACTAATTGGTTCTATGGAGGATTTAAATAGGAAATATCGAGCCCCCTTATCCTAATTAGAATAACCTAATGTGATTTAGGGATCTATATATCATAATTAATGAAAGTTTTGATGTATGGATGGAGTTAAAATCAGATTTGATTTACGTTAAAATTGAAGCTATATATCAACCAATATATCCTAGAATTACTAGTTGTTAATATAATGGTGTTGTAAGTGTGATTGTTGACAAAAATGTACCAAATAACTTCATATTAGATTACATATGCTTGTTAGTTTTATTTTGTAGATACTTACAATAAAAAATAAATATAAACACATGAAAAAATAAGTGACAAGAATAACTATTACACCACACTTGTGCACAATCATTTATTAATAAAAAAGTCTAAAACTATCTAATTACAAGTAACTTGTATGACAAGTTATAACAAGAAAAAACATAAAGTGAATGTTAAATTAAGACCTTACTTAAAAAATAAGCTAAGTAAAAATAGACTCTAAGATAACTAAAATTTGAGTCAATAAAACAATTTCGACTCATTGATAAAATAAGGTTGGCATGCAAAAAGCCTTTCTTAGTAAGTAAGCAACACTTACACACTAAACAAGTTAGGCACCCCAAATCCCTATAAAATAATAAATTGACTAAATAAATTTTAAATTTCATTAACTCAGATCTAAAAAGTGTGTCCCATCTCTTGAAAATAAATAAACAAGTGTTTTAGCTCAGTTAAGTACACATTCATTGGATTACACTCTAACTAGCACTTCTAACTATTTTTATGAAGTTCTAGAAAAGTGTTCAAAATTAACAAAATAATTAATTTAGGAAAAAAAAAAAATAACCTTTATAAAATAATAAAACACTAAACAAAATAATTCTAACATTAACAATCAAGTACCCTCATTTTCATCATACTCAATATTCTCCCTTTGATGCAAAGAGGATAAATGCCTATCATCTCCTTAAGTCTTCTATGAATATGATTATGCAATCCTTTTGTGAGAATATTAAAAAAATTGATATTTATTTATCGCATACTCAATTTAAAAAAAATTATCATTGACCAGGTCTTTAACAAAGTGATGTTTGAGTTCAATATACTTGGTTCTAACATGAAAAACTGAATTCTTGGACAATTGTATTGTCCCATTGTAATCACAAAAAAATTATGTTGGCTCAATTTGAGCCTCTCTGAAATCAACTAATATTCTTATCAATCATAATCTTTGTGTGCAAGGTGATGGAAGGGTTGTATATTCAGCTTCAATAGAAGATAATGTAAATGTAGTTTTTTTCTTTGAAGAACAAGAAACCAACCCACTTTTCAATGTGAAGTAATAACTTAAAGTTGACTTTTTGTCGTCAAGAGATCCTCCTAATTCTAAATTTATGTATCCAATTAGACATAATGAAAATAATCATATAAAATTAATACCATGATTATAATTATCTCTTACATATCCAAAAATTCTCTTCGTTGCTTGCAAATGCTTGAGTGATGGATTGTCCATTAAATCTATAAACTACTTAAACCACATAACTGATATCGGGTCTTGTCATAGTAAGATACATCAAATATATAACCATGTTTTAAAAAAAAAAATCATCATCTAAAGGAATCTCATCTCCTCTCATTATATTTTATCCACTTGTAATTAGAGTGTCCATAATCTTAATATCTTGAATATTGTATTTCTTAAACATGTCTTAGACATATTAGGATTGACAAATGAATACTTCATCTTTCTTTTGATTGAATTCCATGCCAAGAAATTAATTTATAATTTTAATATTAGTTATTTCAAATTATATTTTCATATCTTCTTTGAAGCTATTCAACATCTCCATAAAACTACCTATAAAAATCAAGTCATGTACATAAAGACAAACATATAAAACATTAGAACCCAATGCTTGTACATAAAGAGTTAGATCATTTTAACTTATTATAAAGTATTAATAAAATAAATAAAATATAAATTATTAAGTTACCAAGATATTAGAGCTTGATTTAACCCATAAATATTCTTCTTCAACTTATATACCAAAAACTCTTTACCCTTTACATCAAAACTTTGTCATTGTCTCACATATAATTCTTCTTCAATAACTCCATTTAAGATTGTAGTTTTGAAATATATTTTATGTATTTTTAATCCCTCATGAATATATACATCAATCATTAGTATTATAATATATTTACTTGCCATGGGTGCATAAGTTTCCTCATATTCAACTCCATATGTTTGTACAAACATTTTTACAACTAGTCTAAATTTTTGCTTGTCAATTGTACCATCACTCTTAACTTCAATCTTGTAGACCCACTTCATTACATTAAAATATTTATTATATGGAGGTTAAATAATATTCCATGTATCATTCCTCTCATTTGAATCCATCTCAATTTTCATAGCATCAACCCAATCTTTTGACTAGCTTCTGCATAACTTCTAAGTTCACTAGTCACAAATGACAATGCAAACATAGTATTTTCATCATAAGCATCATAAAAAAAATTAATTATTGATATTACATATTTTTGATCCTCATTTAATATTTTATATCTAACATTTATTTGTCTAGATGAGGATTCAACAAATACATGTAGTTGCTTAAAGTTGATGAAGATAGATGACTAGTCTTTGTGAAGAGTTAGTATTGTTCCCTGTTGAACTAGAAACATGTGTAGGAATTTGTAAGAAATAAAAATATAATTCAAGTGGTTTCCCCTCTTCACTTATGATATTTGTATCTATATGGTCAGAATCAACATACATCTCATTTTCAAAGAATTTACAATCCTAGAAACAATTGTAGATTTATCATTGGGATTATAAAACTTGTATGCTTTACTTTCATCACTAGAACTTGTGAAAATATGAAAAATATTTTATGGATATAATTTTTTCCTATTTTAATCTAGAACATGTACAAAATATAAACAACCAAATACCTTTATATGAGAAATAATTGGTTTTTTTATCATACCAAGCTTTGTAAGGTGTCTTCTCTTTGATTGTCAGTGTAGGACTTATGTTAATGATGTAGACTATTATTTTTACTTATTCAGCTCAAAAACACATTTTAAGTGCTTATTCCCCAACATAGTCCTTGATAACTCCATGATGGATATATTATTCTTTCTTCTACACCATTATGTTATGGTGTGTAAGAAGTGGTTAGCTACCTTTTGATTCCATGTGAAGAACAAAACTCATTAAATTTTTTAGAATAAAAATCACCGCCTCTATATGTTCTTAAAGACTTGATGGAATGTCCACGTTATTTTTCAGTAAAAGTTTTAAAAGATGAAAAATGTCCACTTTTTTCTTTCAAGAAAAGACCCACATAAATCTTGTAACATCTATGAAGGAAATGAAAGAAAAATTCTTACCAATACTTTTGCAAAATTTTAGTCCACATAAATCTTAATGAACTAGATCCAAAGGTGTGCTTGATCTCAACTTTATGATAGGGAAAGATTATTTATGATATTTTCCAACAATACATGACTTGCATGCATCAAATTTATTTGAATATATCTTGGTAAGACCTCTAACCATACATTTTGTGTCAAGAATATGTAAAATCTTAAAACTTATGTGACCATATCTTGAATTGCACAACATCTTTACATCCTCAATGGTGGAAAAACAAGTACCTTCTTTCATCATAATAATTCTCAATGAAAACATCATATTCTTTGCCATATATTATTTTCCAATCAATCTATTTGTAGATATCTTATCAAAAATAGAACAAATGTTATCTTCAAAAATTAGTTTAAAACCTTTTTTTAATAATTAACCAACACTAATAAGATTATGACTTAGATTTTTAGAAAAATAAACATCATTTATTTAATCTTAGCTTAACTTGTTATGATTGCATGCTTCCCTTTCATTTAACTTGGATGGACTTTCCATCTCCAAATTGCATTTGGATTTTGAAGGAGTCATCTAACTTGTTGAAACCATCTTTGTGACATGTCAAATGATTAGATCAACTTAAAGCAAGAAACCACCAATTTTTTATTTCTTCTATTCCCACATTACATGTGAGATAATAATTTGAGTGATTTTTAACCTCACTTTGTTTTGCTTGAAAAGCTTTATTTTCACTCTCTTGATTACTTTGATTATTAGCTACTAGTATCATGTAATCTTTAACAAAGTGTCCTAGTTTTTTATAGTAATGACAAGTACAATGTTTATTGCTTTTGCCATTAAATTTAACTTCAAATTTTCCATTTAAATTTGATTTTTTAAATCTATTAATTTTTATTTTTTTATCTTTAGTCTTTGAAACTTTTACCTTAGTTTCAAGTGCATGTTCCATATTTCCTGCATATAGTCTCATCTTATCCTCCTGAGATAAAAGATAACCCATTAACTTATCAACGCTTATAATTCTCATGTCATTACACTCTTCAAGAGTGATCACAATATGCACCTAGATTTGAGATAAATATCTCAAATTTTTCCTTACTATAACACTATATAATTTATATATAAATCTTCATTCTATACACTAAGTCATTTATCCTTATGCAATATTCTACAGCTTCTTCATTATTTGACAATCTTAAAATTTTAAAATTAATTTTAAGAGTTTTTATTTTTACTTCTCTTAAATTATTAAATCCTTGATATGAAGTTTCTAAGGTATTCCATGCCTAATGGGAATTTTTGCATCTTTCAATTCTTGGATAGATGCTTGGGTCTAAGGCACTCTAAAGATAGAATAAATTTTGTGCATCTACTTTTTCATCTTCTTTTTATTTTTTATTTTATCTTGAGTCAAATTAATCTAATATTGAGGTGGTATATATCTATGAATAAAATTATATCAAACTTATTTCCATGTAATAATTCTCTTCAATGTTCAAAGTTGTCACCTTTGAAGATGAGAATATTCATGGAAGCAGAATTCACTAAAGCCATTGATTCCCCTGTAATGGATTAAAAATATTATGAACCTTTATTGAATGAGGTTGTGATACCAAATAAAAATGTTGATGTATGGATGAAGTGCAAATCATATTTTATTTAATATTAAATTAAATTTATATATCAATCAATATATCCCAAAATTACTAGTTGTTAAACTAGAAGTATTGTAAGTATGATTGTTGAATAAAAGTATATTGAATAACTTAGAATTAAAATAAATATGATTATTGGTTTTCCTTTATGAATACATTCAATAAATATTAGATTTAAACATATGCAAAAATAATTTCCAAAAATAACTATTATGCCACACTTGTGCACAATATTTTATTAATAAGAAAAGCTCAAACTAACCAATTACAAGTAACTTACATGACATGTTATAACAATAAAAATCATAAAGTGAATGCTAAATTAATACTAAACTTAACAACTAAGTTAACTAAATAGACTCAAAGATAACTGAAAGTTGACTCAAGAAAACAAGTTTGACTCATTGATAAGATAAGGTCAATGTGCAAGAAGCCTTTATTAGCAAGTAACATGTACACACTAGACAAGCTAGGCACCCCAAATATATGTAAAATAATAAATTGACTAAAATAACTTTAATTTTAGTTTAAAAAAATTAAAAAGTGTGTACCAACTCTTTGGGATGAATGGATACGTGTTTTATCTCAATTAAGTACACAATCAATGAACTACACTCTTACCAAAACTTCTAACTATTTTGTAGAAAGTTTCCAAAAAGTGTATAAATTTGAAAAAATAATAATATAGGACAAAAATAAATTAAATAACCCTCTTAAACTAATAAAAAACTAAATAAACTAATTCTACCATTAACAATCAAGTTCCCTCATTAGCATCATACTCAATAATTGAGCATCCCATACAACCAATCATTTAATTGGTTGCATAGCAGACACATTTAGGGCACATCGACCTCCCTAATCCTAATTATGACAATCTAATGTGATTTGGAGATAGATATTCCATAATTATTTTCTTATTCAAATAATCTCATGATTGGTTACATAGGGGATAAAATTATGGGATATAAAGCTCCCTAAACCTAATTTGATTAGAGGATATATATACCTTAATTAATTTCCCAATATATCCAATCACTCAATTGGATTGCATGGAAGATGTAATTATTGGTGTTCTATAATTTTACCCTAGCTGAGAAGGGGATTGTTCAGGACCTCTACTCAAATATAATCCAACATGGGACTGATCCTAGGCTGTGGGTGTCCCAATAATGGATCAGACCTTCAGATAAGGTCATCTTCATTTTGGATCTATCACCTATACTAAACCTAAACTAGCACTTGCTTGGAAAAGGGAGAGAGAATTTAAAAATAACTTATGAAAGCATGTAAAAAGAGGTGATGCACTAATAATTTGATCACTCAAACTCACACAAGACACATTATAGGATGCATTCAAGACTATAAAAAATCACTCACATTAGTATTTCGTAAAAAATCATGAATTGGCTATTAATCTATTATGGGAGGGTAGTTATTCACTTCCAAAACTAAACAACGGACCATATATTGCACTTAGAATGACTTGTGAGGATTTTCAAAGCAGATCATGAAGGTAAGAAAATTTAGATAGAGTTGAGGAAGACATACATTCGCTTAACCAATCAATGAAATAATAAGACACACTTTGATTCGGTTGAAAAAATAGGAATTCAATCTCTATTATATCAAATAGGTGTTGCAGTACAAATCTCAACAAATTTTAGTCATACCAAAGAGGGATACATTTCAAGGCTTGGAATCTTGTATTTATAGAAAAGGGAGAGAGAGAGAGAGAGAGAGAGAGAGAGAGAGAGAGAGAGAGAGAGAGAGAGAGAGAGAGAGAGAGTTGTGCATTGAAAGAGGCCCAACCACTTTCGATGGATTATCACCAATTTGAGGATGTTGAGTCATGATCTTAATAATAAAGAAGGTCCTTAAAAAAGAATTGAATGCCCCATTGATCTTTATCCAACCATCGGGTCACCTTCTTGGAACTATAAACTAGCTTTTAATTGATCTGTTCATGAGGACCAACTCTTCATGACTTGGAACTGACGGAGCCATGCTTATTCTACTTTAGATGGCGATAACTATCTATTTTGTCTTAGAAATGACCATGTTAAAGGACAAGAAGCTTCCCCATAATCACATATCTTCCCCTAAAAAAATATCTAAGCAAGGTTTCGTTATAGATTGGAAACAAATCATATTTATTGGTTTTCCTATATCTATCATGTCAATGAGATAGAGCTCGCCAGGTATCAATTGATCTTGTTATGACAATGGTTGTCAGTGCTTGATCTGTATTAGGTCTTAAAAGACCTATTTTATCTCTATTGATCTTCATTGGTAGAGCTTGATATTATAAAGGGTATTTGATTGGCCATCAAAAATTGACACAGACCATTGACATTATGACCCATCGCGTACCATTAAATCTGTTGGGTATGAATGAACACAAACCTTTGATCTTCTACCAGTCTAATGTGATTTTGCCATTTATCATTCATGCATTTTCCTTTGAGATTTGTCGACTTCCTTGACCTCTACTCATCATTGATCTGAATACATGATTAAACTTGTACCATTGATTTTTGGACCCACTATCCTATCAATCACCACTCATCGTTGGATCTTCTATCTGTTAAACATTGACCATTGATCTACAATGTTTGAAATAAAATGGATATTTACCATGGATTTAATTTGATAGCCACATAAATGTCTTATTGACTTCTTGACCTTATGCATGGCATTAGATCTTCGCTCAGACTGAATACAGATTGTTGATCTTGGACCCATTTGAATACAAATGACTATTTATCATAGCTTGATCTTTGACATCTGTGCACCCATCAATGACATCCACACATCCATCACTATATATTTAAAAACCAATGGTTATATTTTATGCTTGAATTTGACACTTGTGTAAATGTCCTGGGCTTTTGAATTCAAATGGCTATTCGCCATGGCTTGATTTTTACACTTGTGCACTCATCATCACCTTGTTAGATCAATTTCTCTAAACAAATAATTCTATCAGGGTTTTTGCATTGGGCATTTATCTCAGAACTATTTCCTCAAGATTTTTATTTTGGCCACTTTCCCCAAAAGAAAATAGGTCTTCAGGACCTTTGCATTTAGGACATTTATTGCAGACAAAATGTCCAAAAGAACTTGGTCCTCGTGAAAATTATCCCAGACAATTTTCTTGACATAATTATACTTGGCCTTTTGCTGTAGATTTTTTTGTCCTAGACACTTTCTCTAAAATAAATAATGTTTGTGTGCTTTTCATTTCAAATAAAATGTCCAAAACAACTCTGTCTTAGTTTTTTTCTATGGATAAAATGTTTGAAAGAATTTTGCGTTTGGGAAAATTACTCGAACAATTTTCTTGAAAGAATATGTCTTTGTTGGAACTGTGTTGCAGGTTTTTTTTTTTAAATAAAATAGTCTTTAGGAACTTTATCATGGAACAATTAGCCTGAAAGAAATATACTTAGCCAAAATAAAGTTGGAAATATTTTGCCCTATTGTGACTTAGCTAAATACCCAACTAGGCTCTTTTGGACTTGTCCGAGCAATTGATGCTTGATATTCTAAAAAGCTTCAATGATTTTACAACCCCTTGAAAACATGTTCTATGTTCTTGAACTGCTTTGAACAACATGAAAATGGCTCAATAACTTTCTTCATACTTGAGTTTCAGGAAACTACATTGCATTCAGGGAAGCTTGGTATGTGGGCCAAAAATGGCCAATATCTTTGATGATTGAGCTGGGAAACATGCCTACTATGCTCAAACACTAGACCATTTACATGAAATTTGACTTATAATAGATAACACATCTATTTCATGATTGTAAGAGACCTCTTGATTTACAAAGATAACAAATTCCACCAAAATAGGGAAGGAAACCTAATAAAGCATGGAAACTAACCTAACAAAGCAAATGTGCAAACAAAGCACTTATCTGGGATAAAATATAAATAAACTAATCTAATTAGCCATGACAAGACATGATCCACCTGGATCAAAAGGGAAACACATGAATTTACTCATTCTAGGAGAAGGTATAATTTATAAATCAGTATGTTTATTGAACATGACCTTTTAAGAGTGACTCTTCTTTCCAACTATTTATCTTAACATCTCTTGAAATGAGCCATCAATAGCAAACTAGTCACCAATAAAAATAAACTCATATTGTACTTATGGATCTATCTCATATTGCTTGTCATCTACAACCTTGTCAAGTGAATACTCATCTATGTATTGTCCTTGAGTGGTCTCATCTTTCTTATCAATTATTATGAGTTCATCAAGCTCTTCAAGGAGCTTTGAATAATCAACTCAATCTGTATCATGATATTGAATAGGTATTTTTTGATAAAACTTCTCATAAACATACTCTTCAATGGGCAACATGTCCTTACAAAGATCTTCAATATCATATAGAGATTCAAGATACAATTGCCAATCATACTTTTATTATGCACTTTGATTAACTTGAAGAAGATCAGCCTGAATGGTACTTTCATCTTTCTTTTCTTCTATCTCCTTCTCTTCTTTAGCTAGTTGATTGACTATGTCAATCTCTGTACTTTGATCATCTTTCTAAAGTGGAGATATCTCAAACTCATTCATGACTTCAATTTGTACCAATTCCTTGTAGAGTTCTTCCACATCAAGACCAGTCTTCTCTTGCATACCTTAGATAACTTCTTCAATATCAGCTAAAATCTTAGCTTCAAATTATACCTTAAGTGAGGTATCAAATGATATATCTTTGTCATACACACTTGAATAATATTCTTCACATTCTCCAATAATTTGACTTGTAGCTGCAACCTCTTCCTCTATCTCCCATAGAATAGGCTCCTCCTGAAGAAGGGAGATGGTGGGAGGATGATGAAATTCATTTAGTTGAGCAGGAATATAAATCATGTTAGGTTGAATATGATAAAATTTTGGGATATTTGGGGTAATATAATTTTGGAGAGGAGGGAAAGAGAAACTTTTGATAACTTATACATTCTGCTCCTTCCACTTGGTCATGACTTCATCAAGTTCTGAAACCTTTTTGTCTTCATGGACAACTTGAGCTTGAGGGGTAATTGGTGAAGAAAGGGACCTATAAGAAGGTTTATCCTCTTGAATAGACTCCTAAATAGGCATATGAATATATTTTTGAATAGGCTCTTGACTCCAACTAGGGATCTTCATTAGCACACATTGAGTATGGTCAAGAACTTCATGAGAATAAGGAACACAAGAAGATTGGTAAGGAACACAAGGGGGTTTTTGAGACAACTGATTCAACTCATTTTGCTCCCTCACACAAGCCTCTGCTTTCTCTAATAAAAGGTACAAAACTCATGCCTCTTTCCTAATCATTGGACACATTTTGAAACTACTCATTCACTTCCTCATGTTGGGAATCTAAACATACTTTTCTTGCATATGCTAGTAATTTAAGCTCTATTTCATCCATATTTTCTTGTAAATAATATTACTCATATGTAACATCATAGCCACATGGTAAAGGTGAAATTTGGTCTTGAGACTAATAGGATTCATAAGGAAGGTAAGAGTCATGCTCTTGATAATAAGGATCATGGGAAACTTGATAAGGCTCATCATGGATTTGGTAAAACTCCTAGTAAGGTTGATTGGGATCATAACAAGGCTCATATGGATCATGACAAGGTTGGTATGATCCATGATAGGGTTGATAAGAAGGTATTACATAGGGATTTTCCTCATACACAGCCATGAAAATAACATCAGAATAATGCAATAAAAATAGACTTACTTATAAACTTCATAGACTTTTAAAAACAATTGATTGAGTTTGGAATCACCAAATTCTTTATGAATAATGTTGTTGCAATTGCAATTTCACCAAGACCAACTCCAATGAGTCCCACTAGACATGCCAAAACTGTTGGTGTTCTAGATTTGCACCTTAGTTGAGAAGGGGATTGTTCAGATCCTCTACTCAAATCTAGTCCAACATGGGATTGATCCTAGGTTGTGGGTATTCTAACAATGGATCAGACCTCTAAAAAAAGTTAGCTTCCTTTTGGATCTATCACTTATACTAAACCTAAACTAGCACTTGCTTGGAAAAGGGAGAGAGACTTTAATAATAACTTATGAATGTATGTAAAAAGAGGTGATGCACCAATGATTCGATCACTCAAACTCACACAAGACACACTATGGGATCCATTTAAGACTACATAAAATCACTCACATCAATATTTCATAAAAAGGCATGAACGGGTTATTAATCTATTATGGGAGGGTAGTTATCCACTTCCAAAACTGACCAACAGACTATATATTGCACTTAAAATGACCTGTGAGGATTTCCAAAGCAAATCATGAAGGTGAGAAAATTCAAACAGAGGTAAGGAAGGCATACATTCACTTAACCAATCAATGACCTCATAAGACACACTTCAATTCTATTGTAAAAAGAGGAATTCGGCCTCTATTATATCAAATAGGTGTTATAGTACAAATTTTGATAGAGTTTTGTCATACCAAAGAGAGGGATACATTTCAAGGCTTGAAATCCTATATTTATGGAAAAGGGAAAGAGAGAGAGAGAGAGAGAGAGAGAGAGAGAGAGAGAGAGAGAGAGAGAGAGAGAGAGAGAGAGAGAGAGAGAGAGAGAGAGTTGTGCATTAAAGAGACCCAACCACTTTCGATGGATTAGCACCAATTCGAGGACACTAAGTCATGATCTTATCAAGAAAGAAGGTCCTCATAAAATAATTAAATGTTCCATTGATCTTTATCTAACCACCAAGTTACCTTCTCGGGACTCTACACCATTTTTTAATTGATTTGTTCACAAAGACCAACTCTTCATGCCTTAGAACTAATAGAGCCATGCTTATTCTACTTTAGATGGATATAAATATCTATTTTGTCTTGGAAATGACCATGACAAAGGACAAGAAGCTTCCCCATAATCACCTATTTGCCTCTAAGAAAATATTTGAGCAAGGTCTTGTTATAGATTGAAAACCAATCATATTTATTGTTTTTCTTGTAGCTATCATATCGATGAGATGAAGCTCACCAGCAATCAATTGATCTTGTTTTAATAATGGTTTCCAACCCTTGATTTGTATTAGGTCTGTAAATACTTATTTTATCTCTTCTAAGCTTTATTTATAGAGCTTGATCTTACAATATTTTCCCTTTGTTTGATTGGCCATCAAAAATTGATTCAAACCATTGACATATTGGCCCATCTCGCACCATTAGATCTATTAGATCTGAATAAATGTAAACCTTTGATCTTCTACCAGTCTAACATGTTTGTGCCATTCATCATTCATACATTTGCCTTTGAGATTTGTTGACTTCCTTAACTTTTGCCTGTCATTAATCTAAATTCATGATTAAACTCATGTCATTGATTTGCTTGGACCCACTAGCTTATCATTCATCACGTGTCATTGGATCTTTTATCTATTGAATGTTGATCATTAATATGTAATGTTTGAAATCAAATGGCTATTTGTCATGGCTTTAATTTGATAACCACATGAACGTCTTATTGACTTCTTGACCTTATGCATTTTGTTATATCTTCGCTTAGATTAAACGTAGACTATTGATCTTAAACCCATTGAATATAAATGGCTATTTGTTGCGGCTTAATCATTGACATTTGTGCACCCATCAATGATGTTTGTGCACCCATCACTGCATATTTGAAAACCAATGGTCATCTTCTATGCTTGAATTTGACACTTGCACAAATGTCCTTGGCTTTTAAATTCAAATGGTTATTCGCCATGGCTTGATTTTGACACTTGTGCACCCATCATCACCCTCTTGGATTAAATTCCCTAAAAAAAAAAATTTTGTTGGGTGTTTTTCATTGGGAAATTATCTCAAAACTCTTTCCTCAATCTTTTTTGGTTTTAGCCACTTTCCTTGAAAGAAAATAGGTATTTAGGACTTTTGCATTCGGGACATTTGTTGCAGATAAAATGCTCAAAAGAATTTGGTCCTTGGAAAAATTATCCTAGATAATTTTCTTGACAAAATAATACTTGGCCTTTTGCTATGGACTTTTTGTCCTAAACACTTTATCCAAAACAAATAATGTTTATGGGCTTTTCATTTTAGACAAAATGTTTGAAACAACTATGTCTTAGTTTTTTCTACAGAAAAAATGTCCGAAAGAATTTTGCCTTTGTGAAAATTACTCAAACAATTTTCCTAAAAGAATATATCTTCATTGGAACTTTGTTGTGGGATTTTTTTTTGAAATAACATAATCTTAAGGAACTTTGTCATGGAACAATTAGCTTGAAAGAAATATACTTAGCCAAAATAAAGTTGGAAATATTTTTCCCTATTGTGACTTAGCCAAATACCTAACTAGGCTCTTTTGGACTTGTTCGAGTAACTGATTCTTGATATTTTAAAGGCTTTGATAATTTTATAACCCCCCTGCAAACTTGTTCCATGTTCTTGAACTGCTTTGAACAACGTGAAAACTGCTCTAGAACTTTCTCCATACTTGATCTTTAGGAAACTGCATTGCTTTCAGGCAAGCTTGGTATGTGGGCCAAAAATGGCTAATAGTAATTATGGCATTTCAAGCCCCTTAAACATATTTTTGACAACTTAATGTGATTTGAGGCTCAATGTTCCCTAATTAAGAGCCCCATTAGATCGATCACTTGATTGGTTGTATGGGGAATAATTAGGGATTATAAAGTCCCTTAACCGTAATTCTAATAACCTAGTGTCATTTGGAGCTTGATATCCCCTAATTCAAGGCCCCATATAGCCAATCACTTGATTAGTTTCATGGGGATATAATTAAGCTTATCAAGTTCCCTAACCCTAATTACAATAACTTAATGTGAGTTAGGTCTTGATATTACCTAATTGAGTGCCTGATAAAACCAATCACTCAGTTGACTAAATGGGATGAAATTAGGACATATCAATTCCATTAACCTAAATTTTAACAAACTAATATCATTTGGAGCTTGATATGCCCTAATTTAATGCCCCATATAACCAATCACTTTATTGGCTACATCAGGGATGTAATTAGGGTTATTGATCCCCCTAACCCTAATTTTAACAATTGAATGTGATATAGGACTCGATATGCCCTATTTGAGTACCCCATATAATAAATCACTCATTTAGTTACAAGGGGATGTAATTAGGGATAATCAACCTCCGTGAAGACACTAAAATCTAGTATTAGACACTTGGAAATGTAAATTTTAACTTACCCTCACCTTACATGACTTGCACATACATATATGCCTTTAATCTGTCATTCTCTCACATCCACATGTTATTTATGGGTCCAATCCTTTCAATTTTATGTCAATAATCTCAGGTATATCCCAATGTGGATTATTATATCCACATGACATACCAAAATGGAAGTGGTAGGTGATCAGCATGGACTTTGTTTAAGGGTTACCATTATCATGAAACATGCATGACATGATCTTGGTAGTAATTGACAAATTAACCAAGGTAGTTCATTTTATACTAGGTAATTTGACAAATGATACACTTACTCTTGTGAAAATATTTATAAATAAAGTATATGAGTTGTATAGATTTTTAAAGAAGATCATTTCAGTTCATGATTTGAAGATGACTTCCAAGTTTTGGGTAACTCTGAATTCAGCTTTGGGTATGCAAATAAACTTCAGCACTGCATATCACTTAGAGACTGATAATCATACTGAGTGAGTTAATTTGGTGTTAGTAGATATTCTTCATATGTATTGCATGGATCAGTAATACAAATGGAAAGATTATATTCCATTGGTTGAGCTTGCTTACAATGACTCATACCGATTAGCTTTGACGATGGCACCATTTGAAGCATTGTATAGAAAAAGATGTAGGACACTAAATAGTTATGACAAGTTAAAAGATAGGGTAATCTTTGGACCTGAGATGATTTTAGAAGTGGAAGATCAAGTCAGATCAATTTGGTAGAGATTGGTTGAGGCCAATGATAGGTAAAAGAGTTATGCTAATTTGAAGAGAATAGATAGGTAGTTTTTAGTAGGTGATAAAGTGTTCTTATAGGTTAAGCCATAAAAAAGCTCGATTAAATTTAGGAAGTCAGGAAAAATTTCATTGAAATACATGGGACCCTTCAAGTTTTTGTAAATGGTCAATCCTGTAGCGTATATGATTGCATTGCCACCAACCCTAACTCTATTGTATAATGTCTTTCATGTTTCTTATCTTAAAAAGTATATAGTTGATCCTTCACATGTGTTGGATTGGAATGCATTATAAGTTCTAGATTCTGGGCTGGTCATAGTAGAACCAATCAGAGTAATTGACACTCATAAACTTCATTTGTGTAATAGAGAGATGTCACAGTGCAAGGTCTTATGGGACTAATACTCTAAGGATAATGCTACTTGGAAAGACTATGATAAGTTATACAAATGATTTCCACATTTGTTTTCTTGATTTGTTGCTTCATATTATGTTACTTTTCTACTAAATAATGTTTTTAATTCAGAACTAATACATGAATAAGTATCATCGGGATGATGACCAACTTTAAGGGAAAGGATGTCACATCTTGGTTTCTCACTAAGTGAAATTACTTGATTGTCCATGGATTTTTAGGGTTGGTAATTTGATTTTATTATTATTTAACTAAGTTGTAAATCATATGTTGTTATGGAATAGATGTATGTTAATTTTATTTCATGATTGCATTGTTATGAGTTAGTTGTATTGTATATTCTTTACATTATGATCATGTTGATTTATTATTACTACAATATTTTATGATATATGTGTGTGTGTGTGTGTGTGTGTGTGTGTGTGTATCACGATGTTACAGACTAACTACTTTCTTGTCATGAGCTTGATGTACGAGAGATTCATCCCTTAGAGCATGATAGAGGGAGAGAATCATTAGAGAGGATGACGTAGATGAAGGTGTTGGGGGGAGACAAAGGAACAATTAGAACCCATGCATACACCATATTAAATGGCACTCATAATATGTATTATTTAAATTGTTAGAGTTAATATATTTTTGATGTTATCTGCATTTAGATGATTGAATATGTATGTTAGTTTAGTTTAATGATTACGTATAATTAATCTTGTTTTGGTTGTTATAAGTAGATTTAGATATATAATGTTAATGTGTGCTTATGTCATGATTATTAATGTTTTTCAAGAACATAAATTTGTATGAATAGTATTTGGTTACTACCACATGTAGACTAACCATCATGTCTTTGTAATGTCTAGAACATTATCCATTTATCTTTATGATATTCGGGAATATCATTATATGTCTTAATGTCTTAATATAAATAGATAACAAAAGACAGTAGTAATAACAAAACAATACATTGTTATAATTAGATTGGTATAATACTGTGTGATTTATCATTTTTGATAAAGGGATATAATTGAATTTATATTTATCATATTATCATCAAGTCATGATGTTGGTCACCTATACTAAGTTGGGAACAAAATTATATTGTTAACCTGAGACTAATCTATAAACTAAACCTATACATTATCAATAGTGTTAATTTGAAATTAATGATTAATGAGCTTATTATTATTATTATTATTATTATTATTATTATTATTATTATTATATGGAAAAGCCTCATACAAGAAAAAAAAAATCAATTGTAATGTATTGTAATATAATTAGCTAGTTATATTGTAATGGATTTTTATAAATATGAAATAGAATTGTATTATGGATTGAGTAAACTTGGGGAAAAATAAAAAATAAAAGTTAAAACATGCTTTGAGGTAAATCAAAATAAAGCAATGATATAGGAGAGAATGATGAAGCCTTAAAACAAGAGCTTTAAAAAAAAGTCATTCAAAAAAAAGGGAATGAAAGAAAGGAAGGTGGGGCGTAGAAGGATAAGAGACGAAGAGGAGAGAATGAAGGGAGAGAAAGTGGAGAGAAAGAGGAGAGGATGTAATGCAATAGAAAATTGGAGGAGTATGGCATACGATATCTTAGGAAGGTCATGGCTTTGGCCTATATCAGGGAAGTTTGCTTTGCATTCACAAAGAATATATACAACAGAATCTAGTAGGAGGAATAGTTAATGTTTTTAGTTTGATTGAAAGAATGCTCAACCATAAAGATGAACCAATATTATTGCACCCAAACCCTAATCCTAGCAACAATTTTAATGAAATATATAATTAGTTTACCTCAATTATGTAGGAGTTAAACTTATGTGTTAGGCACTTTTGTAAAGCCTCAGTAAGGGCAAATCAGTTTGAATTCATCAACTGATGAAATTTTTGAAGAATTTTAAGGAACATTATATTAATTTGACCTGTAGTTATATAATATACATCAAGATATTTTTTTACCTGGATAGATAAAGCATATAGCATATAGCGAACTATGTTTAATGTATAGTAAACTATGCAAAACAATTTATGTAAGATAGCGATTTGATCTATATAAAGTCGATTTGTGCATGTAATTCCAAACAATGAGAGTTGGACTGTAGGTATATATATAATAAAGAATGTATAATATATATAATAATTACATGTAAATAATATATAATAGGTATATAGTGATAAGTAATATATAAAGCGATCTAGATAATATATGACAATATGTACGGATATAAACAGTAAAGAATATATATGCAAAAGGTGTGCGAATTTATCATTTAAAAAAAAATACAGCAAATACATATATGAAAGCATTGTCATAGTAATGTGGGGAAACAAATAAAGTGATAAAATAAATTTTATATTCTACTAAAGTGTCTGAAACACATATGTATATATAGCGAACTTGTGTGAGTAAACTATGACTTCAACGCATGAGTGGATTATATGAATATTTTGTATATCAGTTATGAGAAGGGCATATATATATATATATATATATATATATATATATATATATATATATTTCTATGAATTTTTATGTACTTTGTCTCCCAAACATAAACTTATGTGAAGCCGACTGTGTGAAATTGTAATCCAAATCGACTATATACATGTGTGATTTCAAATTTGTTTTAAAACCATGATATTTTATAAAGAATACAAGGTATGGCATGTATACTTCTTTAATATGTCTACTTCAGTTATAGATTGTATAGGATTCTTGTGTGAAGAGGGCCTACTTTAATTACATAATCCATATAGTGTAATATAGTGTCAAGTTTGGAAATTGAGTAATTAGTTTTCTCATACACCTGTGTACAGGGCATATGGCTAGGATGGTGCTTAAGTGTAAAGAGTGTTAAATGTAGGTTCTGGTAGTAGACCTGTAACATGTTACATAATCTTAAATCATTCACTGGAAATGATGACATCAAATTGAAACAGACTAGGATCCTACCTATTTATTATTTAGATAATATGAGTTTTAGTTATCTATTGGGTTGAGTAAATGGGTTTGATACATATGATATACATTGAACTAAGCTTAGGAAATTTAAATACTTGTATAAACTATGGGAGTGATTGTATGATGTCAATTTGATTTAAAAAGAGTTGAATATAGATATAAATAGTTTATCGACTATAATACTTTGTTTATTAATATTTTGGGAATATTAAAATATTATAAATGTATTTTGAGAATAGGAAAATTATAATTATTATTGAAATCATATGAAGTCTTTGTTTAGAATTATAAATGATTGTTGACATTTGCATACAGTATTTATATATTATTTGGAAACTTGTGTGTGGTACATACTATGAGCATATTAATATGTAAAAGTGTATATACATATATAGCGTATATTAGTGCATAGTGACGAGTGCTTATATTTATAGTTCTATTGATTGTTAAAAACTAAGCCATAGATTCTTGAAGGATTGGACACTATGCATACAACCTCCTAAAAATATAACAAGTTGCTTAAATGAAATATTATGCTATCGTGAGCATTATGACTTTCTTTATTATGATTGAGTGATTGAAATTGAGTAGTTTGTACATAAAAATGATGGACTGTGATACTAGTGTTTGTCATAGAATGTATTGCATTTGTATCTACTTATGAAAATTAGAAATATATAGTCTAATATATATTATACCTGATTGGTATAAATTGTACTTGTTGTGCTTATTATTTATGTGATAAAAAATATAGTAGAGATTCATTCATACATTTGATGGACTGAATATATGTATTTTAATTATTCATGTGTTTAACATGTTTTATGCCTGCTAGTAGAAAGTAATATATATGAATATATTGGTTATACTCATGTTAACTAAATCTCACATTGTTGGTACTAAGTAGTGAGACAGACTTCACTAGCTTACTGGCATCACCAATGCTAGATGAAGTAATCCGATTAAGTAGTGTGTATGAATTTGATTTATCCTAGAGATCAATAACTATTAAAAACTTTGAAGTAATTAATTTTTAGTTATACATTGTCATTTCATATGTATGATTTACATGTTTGTGCATTATCATGTTAGAACATATTTCTTTATGGCACACATCATGTTTTTAAAAATTATACAAAACATGGGTACTAGCTCGTCTCTCTGGATTCCCACACCATCACTATCTACTCATTCATGAAAGGAGGGTCATTTCTTGATGGGAGATTGTGTGGGGATTGATGGTATGTTTTTTGCGGGTAAAAGTGCTTAGATGATGCTCTCCCTCCCCATAACAGTACTTATTTGGAGACTACACTTGACATTACCTTAGATACTAGAGTTCAAGAACTCATGCTCCGTGTAGCCTTATATCTTGTATTTTGTATTGTATTTATTATTATTGAAATATTATCCCTCATAAAATATAATTATTCACTTATTGTACATCGACAACAGTGGTTGTTTATTTGTACCAACTGTGGCTGGAAATCCATAATTACTTTCTATATTCAGTTATGTTTTGATTAATCTAATGATAGTGATTAGTGAAAAATAAATGTTACATGTTTATTTTATAAGTTAACCTGCTTTGTATGTTAGGCTTGGATCACTAATTAGATTCTCATGGTGAAATCTAATAAAAGAATACATAAATTAATTTTTTTTTAAATCACATTTTTTAAAGTTAGATCCCAGTGGGGATGTTACATATTTAAGTAAAATTGATTGTAAATAACTTTATGACAACCACAACCTCCCCATTCCAACCTATAAGTGATTGGACTATAGTCAAAGTGGACAACTTCCAAGTGAACTTATGATAGCTTACCCATTAGAATCACAAAATAAGAACACATGTTACTCAAAAAGTATTACACAATCTAATCATTTGAAAACCTGATTGACACCGACTCGAAAGCTGGAGCAAGTAAAGCATGGTTTGTAACTTAATGAACACCATCAAAAAAGAGGGTCCACTAGGCCCCAACAATTTTTAAAATAATACCATGTTTTATGTTATCCAATACATAACCACATAGGCAGAGTGCCCACTTTATCCTCAGGACTCTTGATAAGTCACCACAAAATCAGCGAAGTGGAAAAAGGTAGATTATCGACAATCCATCTCTATGATGTCATTATGTTAGGGGCATTATCATTCATACTATTAAAGAATGACTATCAATATCAAGTATTACCCATATAACCCGATGTGATGGGTCTTCTCTCAAGGCAATAATCAATGGGGCAAACTTTGGGGAAACCAAAAAACTAGAGCCGTCATGTCCATCTTCATGCAAAATGGAAAATTGTGTAATGGCAAACCAAATACTTCTCAAATAAGTATGTGGAAGAAATCCATAAATCTTAATGTCTTGCAAATCACTTGTAGTTTGTAACTTCTAGTGTTGGGACTTTCTCAACGAATGCTCTCACCAGGTGGTCATCGCGTAGTTTGTCTCATGGCGGTGACAAAGAGAATGGGGCTAAACACCACTCCAACTGGCTAGGGTATTTTATTGCCACACCAATAACCACTATTGGATAATCATTTTACTGCACTTGACTGAAAGGAGAACTTAGACAAAATAATATTAACAAATGCATTCATTAAATAAGTCAATTTTATATTTTTAATACACATAACAAACACCAAATTTATTCAACCCTCTTCAACTTCTAACCTTATATCTCTTTAAATATTATTCCCAACCTACCTTACACTTTCATATATTACATTAATTTCGATAGGACCTACTATATCTTTACATTATTTATTATTGATATTTTAAAAATTACATGATAATCTTAAGAAGCCAACATTTAATATATGATATTTTAAAAAACGGGGTAATAATGAAATGCTCCTAATTTTGTTGTGTAAATCTTTCATATTTTTAAAAAAAAAAATAGAAAATGGAAAAGCATCATACAAATAAATAATAAAGTGTAAGTATTATTTTTTATTTTTTATTTCACGTAACCCTTGTTACACTGAAAATTATCTTAATTTTTTTAAAATTTTAAATATATTATGTTCCAATTAAAGTGGGAACAACAAAACATGAGAAGCAAGACAATGATGTTGTTTATTCCAACCTAATTATCTTAATTTTAAGAAATGAGATTTTATCTAACGGTAAACAAAGAAAGAAAGAAAGAAAGAAAGACTTTCTTTTTGTCTTGTCCACTCCAAACTTCGCTTGGCCTCTCCCGTGTCTCACAGTCAAAGACCAAATCGACCAAAACTTTGGTTTGACTAATTGACTTGACTGCCCGGCCGATGGGTTTCTAACTCCCCACGATGGCTCGCTCTCATGCCGTGCTTTGCTGTATATGATCACCACACTATATATATTATGATCACGAGGTTTGTATGTCTCGGATGAATCAATGTAGTGAGCCAATATAATTTAGAGTGAAGAATGATTTTCTTTACATATTTGTAGAGATATTTTACTCAATTATTTTTATTATATTACCAGGGTAATCTATGGATGAATTTTGATTTAATACATTTATTTGTAGAGGAAGATTTTTTTTAATTGTATTGTACATTTTCATCAAGAAAATAAAATATAATACATCGCTAATCATAAAAAAAGGATGGGTGGAAAAATCACAACCACATCGAGCTAAAACAAGTCTCGAGAAGAGAGCAAAGTCCACAAAAGGCCACCTCAAGTCCAGAAAAACCAAGGTTAAACTAACTTAAGTACGCATCAACCGCAAAAAAGATAAACAAAAGCATAAACAACAAGGAACCCATTAAGTAGCAATAACGAACATGACGACAGATAGAGGCGGAGGAGGCAGAGGATCTTGAGAGTTCCCTCCCCACCTCCTTGAGCAAGGGGGTCCTCATCAAGTGATGAAAGATCCCAACCATCAGCGTGTTGCTTAATTGTAGAATCATGTCTAGAGGGAAAAATAACAAGAGCTAGCCAAGGGAACTTATCCTACAGAGGAGGTCCCCAAGACCCACTCCCCCCCCCTCCCCGCCCCCCCAAACTGCCTGCCACCACTATATCTGTTAGTCCTATCAGATCCACGATGTGGAGATAGCCAATGAGAACGAGGAGAGGAGCTCCTCCAATGTCTACACCATCGGCTACGAAATTGTTGACACTTACCCCCTTGCCCATGCCCCTAGGGGGAGTGGTGGCGAGAGGATCTAGAGGTTCACAATTGACTGCACAAGGAGGATTCCCCCAATGGTCTAGGAGAATTTGTAGATGGTGAAGCTTGAGCCAAACTTTATCCATTTGACTATGGGTCTGGAGGGTAAGATTAGATATCACAACAACTTTTTTAGTTAAAGAAAAGTTTTTTTTTCATATATTCATGATTAAAACATGCTTTATTTTTAGTTTTCCAAATTTGGAAATGAATTTTAGTACCAAAAAATTGCTAGAATCTATTGTATCTTACAAGAAGTAAAGTGGACTCCCCCAAAAGAGCCATCTTCCAAGTGAACACTTCAAGCCTAAAGGGCTTGAAGATGGTATGAATCCATCTCCAAGCAGACTGAGCATGAAGGGAAAACCAAAAGAGGTGTTTAAGGGATTTAGGGTGGTGATAAGCAGGGCAAGTGGGATTTGAAAACCCTGTGTGTTTGAGTTAGTCACCCCTAAGCAAACCTTGGTAAATAATACACCAAAGGAAATGGAATTTTTTTAGGTTCAATGAAAGCCACCCAGATATTATCAAACCTTCTAGCCCAAACATGATGAAGACATCTAAGATTCCATCGATGACTGAGGGTTTCAGTTTCAATATATCGAGGGGCCAAAAGATTATACCCCAGTCGAGGAGAATAGCAACAAAATGACATAGGTGTAAGCCAGGACCAGTCTTTCCACCATCACATAAGATAGGTAATACCAATTATGTGTAAATACTCCTCAGCTATGGAAATCTACAACTCAAAAATGGATTATGCATCTTCATTATTAAGCTTTAACTTAGTCTTCCTAAGATTACATGGAAGCCAATCCCAAATGTTTTTGTAGAATAGATCACCAATCGTGTGAAGACCTTTTTTAAATAGCCTCAAGCTTTTGATCCAAGGGACCATGGCAAAAAGAACATTATGGAAATTTAACGTGGGAGACCACCATAAAGAGTGAGCATTAAGTGGCAGACCACTTATAAACCCTTCCCCAACCCAAATGAGGGGAGGTTTGAGCTTCTCCCAAGCCTTTCAGATGCTTTGAGTGAAAAAAGATCCCCCAATCTTAATAGGAACAGGGGTGATGAGAATGTTGTGAAAACTAATCCCTTGCCAAGACTTTCTGCCAAGAGGGTAGCCTTGAGAGATGCAATGCCTCAATAATGTTTTCTAGGGTAATCTTACTCCATCAGAGGATTTTGATAAAAGCATGATGAGCTACATCAAACTCCTAATCAACTCATTATTCAAGATGAGGCTCTTATATATAGATGAAGTCCCCATAAGTAAAATAAGTTTGTGCCAATCTAATTTTCAACAAGGGTATGACACTTGTCACTTCCCTATTGATTATCCCCATGCTTGATTTATTTTACCTTTATTTTTCATTTAGATCCATGTGATGAAGGATCATCACACGTCACTTTCTCATAAGTTCTTTGTTAAATTTTCTTGAGGGATCTAAGAGATCATTGTGCTTTGTGGAGTGAGAGAGTACCACATGTCATGTTTTTGTGGACTAGGCTCATGGTGCTATAATGATTCGAGGTCTCAAATTTAGTGATTTTATTTGCCTCCATGAAGCAAGAGGATACCACGTTTCACCTTCTCATTTCAAGGAGGGTGTTGATATATATATATATATATATATATAAAACACAATCTTACTTTCAAAGTGTTCCATGAAGTGAACACTACCTCATGAATAGCTCTCATGGCCTCACCTCATCGAGGACTATGTTATCTACTTTAACAGATTCACTTTTCTCTTCGGTCTATGCAAAGAGATCATGCCACATGTTATGATCTCATTTACTATCTCATGAAGGCATTGTTTCTCAATCCCAACTTTCATTTAGCTTTGTACAACAAGATGATACCACATATCATCATATCGTTAACTAACACATGGAGGTTATCCTCATAGGCTAACTCAATATCAATACTTTTTGTTATGCTTCATGAAATAAGAGATTGCCATGTGTCTCCTCCTTATTTTGTGAAGGCTATAGTTCTTAGGGTTTCCACATTTCAACTCACAATGCTCCATTTAGTAAGATATTTCCAATTTGCCTGATCTCGTTTCACGAAACCACTGGGATCTCGATTCACTTGGTTTTGCTTCACTAAAGTTTCATTTCTCTTTGTGTGATGAGATGACGATAATTATATCCACTTATCACTCAAATGAATGTTTAATACCTAAAAAAAATCTTCCCTAGGTCCCATAAGTTCTAACTTTCACATAGCAAAACATGTTTATACTTGGAAATTATACATGGGATCTCTTAGGTTTATAAAATCCTAAAATAGACTAGCCACAAACAATGTGGGATAAAGGATTATGTTGTATAGTAAATTGAGTGTTTTTTTATTATGTGATCAATTCTACGAGTATGAGCTTAATTAATAAAGGGCCAAAACTGGGTTTGCATAAAATAAATGCATAGGATCACAAGGTGTCCCTTTTTGGGAAACATAAGAACTCAAATCAGCTCATGTTGCAAACAAATAGATCGAAGGTTATAAGTATGAGGACTCCTAGTCAATGTGGGTTAATGCCTAAACCCAACTAGCTTCATCTAGAGAGAAGGATAGAATAATTATTCCATATTAAATGGGTTCATCATGTTTTCAAATTGTTTATTGATTTAATAATCAACAATAATATAATATCCATGTTTATCTATAATTCATACTCATACAAGACTCACATAATAAATGATATACTTTAGGTATATGATCTTATAACAATGATGTATAAATGAGGATATGCATATCCTAAATCCATAAATGCTTTCCAACATCCCCAATGGATATATGAACAAACATGTCTATTTTAGAATTTATGTGTAACACCACCTTCTACTATAGATAAAACATAATCTAAATGGTTAAAAACACAAGCTTATTTTTTAAAATCCATTCTTTGATTTATTATGGGCCATGATAGCATGAGACATTAGAAGATACCAATGTGTAACACCCTACTTGTGTTAATGATTAAACACACTCTAGATGTGTAAAAATGAGGGATAATTATTTTTTGTATTTATTGTCTATCAAACCCTAGATTTAAATCAAATTTATTCTCACCACTCTAACTTTAAATTTCTAGGGATTGCTATGATCTTGATTTTTTACTCTTCGTAAATTATTCAAATTTAATGTCACCACTCTAACTTCAAATTTCTAGGGATTGTTATGATCTCGATGTTTTATTGTTCATAAATTATTCTCCTAAGACTGCAACTTTAATCACTACCTTTTTTATTCTTCCCATTATCTTAAGTTATTTACTTGTGATTTATACGTATCTCAGTGTTATGAGATCATGCCATACATCAATTTCTTTGAGTTCTTTAGTTTTCACTTTTATCCTGTGTTCTATGAATTTAACATGCTCCATGAAGTAATAAAATGCCACATGTTACTTCTCGTTTCACAAGGAATATTGTTCCATGTTGATTTTGGCTTCTCTTCGTGGGACCCATGAATCAAGATTCGTCATGTATCGAGTTCTCATGGTTCACCTCATAGAGGGATATGTCTTTCAGTGTTCTTAGGTTTCACTCCTAATTGTGATCCATGTAACAAAATGACACCACGTGCCATGATCTCATTAATTGGTTCATGAAAATTTTATTTCTCAAATTCAAATTTTAATTTTACTCCATGTAATGATACTATGCCACATGTCATCATCTCATTATTTGGATCACAGAGAGTGTTGCATGCAGGTAAATCAATTTCAAGACTTTTTAACATGCTCAATGAAGAGAGTGGCTACCACCTATTGATTTCCCATTTCACATAGGGTATTGGTCCTAGGGTTTACTCAGTTCCTTCTCAAGTGATCCATGTGGTAATGTGATGCCACATGTCTCTCACTCACCACTTTGAGATGTGCTTGATCTCTAATCCCTTTTTTACTTGCACAAGTCCCACAAGCTTTGACTTGTCACAAGAAACATTGTCCATACTTTGTCATTATACACTTGGGTGTTTGGAATTATAAAGTCTCAAATAAAACTACCCACAATCAATGTGGGTTATATAGTTAGATTGATTCGATGATAAAGCCTCTAAATTATGGCTAAATCAATGAAGATCCAAATATGGATGTGCAAAAACCAAGGTTGAGGCTCTCAAGGCAATGCCTTATTAGGAAGCATGATAAATCGATATCAACTCTTTTTTCAAGTAGATTGATATGGGTTTCAAGGTATGATAAATCCTTTTCAAAGTGGAATAATGCCCAACCAATTATACACTTCACCTTGGGCCCCATGACTAGTGCAATGGACAATTCTACACTTGGAGATAAGCCGTGAATTGTATAATGTGCAAGACATAATATAAAGAGAAAAGAACCAAAAACACATTTGAATGTGGAAGCCTAATATGTATAATATGCAACTTTTATTTAGTATGCAGAATAGGGAAAGGTATAAATGTGTAGAAGATTCAACAAGACTAGGAATGTTAGTTTTTTTGATAAAAAAGAAAATACTTCCTTGTTGATTTGTCTAGCCTAAATGAAATAATATATAGTTATAGATGTGATTGAGTGTTAGATACATAAACCATGCTACAAATTTTCCATATAGTATTTGTATGATCTATTTCATATTTGTGCCTTTATGAGACAAACAATTACAATATATACAATCATTACAAGAATTTGTTACAACTGACGATGGTTACAAAAGGTTAGAGATTCATCTTTTGGCCGAATGAGCGTTGAGATTCCTATATATGTGTGGTTGGAATTCTAATTGTGTGGTCCCACTAACAAATTATTTGATGTGCTTCAAACTTGGAGGATGCAAGTTGGCATGCCAAGTGGTAAGAGGAACCTAATATGTGGATGTTGAGTGTGTGCGATAACATAAATACATGTATAACTTGTGACTTCTTGCTATGATAACTTTAAAAGGTACTATGAGGTGAATCAAGTGATACACACGTGTCACAAGTGGCTTTGTTGTTTACAGATTTAAGGAGTGTATGCACATAATTAAACTTTTATGAAACAAGGGACAAAATATTATGTAACTTAGGGAGGTATTGCAATCGTGCACTTAATCCACAAGATGATGTGTGCACAAAAGATCCAAATAACAATTGATAAGTGTGAAGATATCTATGGAAGCTATGAATGGATCATTCACCTTTTATTAAGAATAGAAGGCCCCCATTGTGCCTTTGGTCAACTGAGGAAACTGAACCTAAAATTATTTAAGGTTGTACCACTTAGCCTAATCATTGAAGTGCATAAATTTGATGCCTCTGAATAATCAATGTGTGTTGTTTTGGGTGCATGTCATTTTCACTTCATTAATCTAATCCTTCTTTACTAGGTGTAAATACTTAGGATCCAAATCTAAGGGATGTTTTGTTTGCATTGACTCCAAAAAATGTGGAAAGGTTTAAGGAGTTTCAAATTCAAAACTGGATGCAATGCCAAGTACCATGGTAGGTAATGAACAAAATTGTTCTCACCAATTTCATGTAAGATGGTGTATGAATCCAATTAAAAAAACACATGGTCATTATGGTGTTTTTCATAGGAAGTCCAATTATGAAATCCTTGCCGATGGATTCCCATGGCTTGAAATAAACCGATAGAGGTATGTAAAGTCCTATCTTCCTATCATGGGCTTGTCAATGCAACAAGGAATGCAAGACTTCATGTGGTGCTCAAACATTATATGTGTGTTTAGCTAATAGAAGCATTATTATAAAAAAAATAGTGTCTTCACAATGCAAAATTATTTTGTTGTCTTGGCATGTGTGCCTCTCAAATGAGTCTATGGTGAGGTGCACCATTAAGAACATAGACATGTCTAATCCTTTAGAGATGTTTTCTAGACATGTAAAAATCCTAAAATTGTTCACCCTACACAAAGATGGTATAAGATTATACAAAGTCATTTTCTACTAAGTAGAGAGTTACCCAGTTAGTGAAGTTATGGCCACGTGTGTCCAACACTATGATGAGCATGTGTACCAATAGTTTACTAAGGAAATATATGGCTTTATTGTACTGAGCCTTCTTGTGATTTATCACCGAATGGAACTCTTGTAGGTAATTCATCCACTTCATGTGGCACATAGTCTCCAAATTTATTTGCATATGTAGGAATTGAAGTGGCTTGTGATTTGACTGAATGATTATCTCCTTACCCAAGATGTAGTGTCACCATTGATTTACTGCTTGCTTTGGTGTGCATTAGAATGTTTCTTTGGTGTACTTGAATTGACTGAAATAAAATGTTATATGTGAGAAACCAATAAAAAATATATGGTAGATAGAAGTCATCAAGTTCAAGAAAACTCATCAATTCAATGAGATTGCGTAGAGTTGGCTAGTCTTGGATTACCTTGATCTTCTATGGATCTACATGGATACCTTAGTAGTCAATGATGTATCCTAGGTATTGGATATGCATGACTCCAAATATACAATTTTCCAAGTTGGCTTGGAACTTGTGGTTGAACATGGAATCTAAGACATCTAAGATTTGCTTCACATGCTCCTCTCGAGCCTTACTAAAGCTAAGGATGTCATCTAAATAGATGATGACAAAGGATTTGAGGAAGGGCTTGAGTAGATCATCCATCAAACTCAATATTTTTTTGGGTACATTGGTCAAGACAAAAGGCATAACCAAACATTCATACAATCCTTCATAGACTAGTACCTAATGATAACCTTATTTCAGTTCAACCTTAGTTAAGTATTATGCACCTTAGAGTTAGTTTGTTAACATAAAAAAATCCATTTAAAATTTACTTCGCATTAGTTGAAATATTATACATAATTTGATGTAAAGTGCAATTAGTAGTAGCCTCTATTATAATTTATCAACGCCAAGGAATAATTACACACACCATAGAATGTCATAAAGTAAATAGTAAATATTCTATGGTAACAATCAAAATAGTTTAGAGAATATTATGACAATGATGGTCCATGGTACAAAGTACATATTTTTCATAAATGGTCATGGTAATGTCAAAGTATCATTTTCATAGTGTTTAACCCTAAAATGAAGGTTTAGCTTAGGTTAGGGTTGCTTAAGCATACTTATAAAATGGGTATATAGAAATGTTAATGCACAGGGATGATAATCAGATATATAATAAGGTAATTGAGTGCTAAACTCAGATATAAACATACAATGAATTTCTTATGTTGAGAATAGGCTAAAAATATAAAGTAAAGCTAAGTTGTGTATGGAAATGACAAAGAAGTAATATATTTGGTTATGATGCTAACACAATTCTAAATCTAGAACAATAAAAAGGTAGGCTACAAGATGATTCTATATCATTCATCAGGTTCTAGATCTGACCCTTCTAGATCCATGAACACTAATGTCAGCTTGGGACGATTATGTCGATGCTATTATCTAGGTTCAACACAAGTGTCCTTTGCATAATATGTACTATAAAAGGATGCAACCACTTGGATGCTTTTGGGTTTGGCATCACCTTCACTCTAGTGCATTTATATATGTGTCAAGGACTATCACTCCTCATGAAATGTCAAAACCCTAGTTTTTCATCTTTATAGTGACCTTAGATAAAAATGGGTTAATAGGCACATAGTGTCAATCTAAACATAAAAATCCCTATGTCAATGAGCGCTACCCACATAACCAATACTCTGAGGAGAGATTTAGATTGATGTATTTCTCCCCTACATGTTGGCTTGTGTGTAAATCATGTAATATGTGTAAATCAAGTACAACAATGACCTATCTTATAACTCAAAAAAATATATCTTCGAATACTTCAGACCTGTAGACATGCAATCCCTATGACCGGTATGGAAATAGGAATAAATAGGGAAGTTTTATTCAATTGCTCTTAGAATGCTCTTTTTGTCTAAATACTTAGTATTTCCATGGTGAGGAATAAATGAGGGTTGATCTTATATTTATATCAATCCCTTTGGATAAGTTACTCACATTAAAGCACTTGAGATAACCATTAGGATACATTTCATTTGAAAAATAAATAACTTTAGAGCACTAGACACTTGTGTTGGGTCAGGCTAGCTTTGACTCTAGTGTCTATCCTGAACATTAGTGTCTAGGGAGCAAGAAAGTGGGTACATGCTCAGAACTTGCAAGAGTGCAAGATAAGTACATTTTAAGCATTATGGGAAAGATATAAGGCCTAGTCATCAACATAATACTACTTGGACTAAGAGATAGGCTGAGGGGCATAAGATAGAGCAGATGTGAGACTTAAAAAAATGGGAAAAGGTTCAAAATTGAGAAGAACAACCAAGGTCTAAGTTTTCTAAGTGTATAGGATCAAGGTGCTATATAATTCATAAATATCATTTACATTTCTTCTCCTTTAATCTAGTAATGAAATTTCTAGTTTAAAGGAAAGTAATGTGTACCTTGATGTGTATAACAAACCTTGTCATTATGTGTGCCCAACTTGAGTGATTTTTTGGCGATTGACCTACAACTAAGAGCGTGTTACACTATATAATCAATGCATATAATCTAGAATTGAAAGTAGTTGAAAATATTTAAATTGGAAGAATAAGGTTTAGGAGTACATGTGTGTCGATGTAACCCACCTTGCTTATTAGCAAGTTGATTTGAAAAAGTTGTATCATTGTAAGGCTATGAAACTGAGATTAGGACAAATATAGAAAAATCTTGAAAGTGCATATATCCATAGAGAGAGAGAGAGAGATTGGAAGGCACATGCCCCCAACCTTAGAGCTAAGGTGAGTTACCACCTGACATTTGATATTAACTCAACTGTGCAACCCCATGATACTTATAACTTTGTGAGTTTAGATGATACAATCAAGTCCAACCTAAATTTTTTTCAAGATTGAGTGATTTAATCACCTCAACCATACCAAAAATTAAACCAACCATTGTAGTAGACTAGTTCAATAATGTTTGACTGGGGTATCAGTACGTAAAACTATGGGATGTGGTAGTAGTCCATAAAAGAGTTTTAGAATCTGAAATTCATTTATATTTTTTAATATTAAGCACAAATTTCATAGCATATACACCTTAGATATGTCTCATTCTAAAATTGTGTATAATAATGGTACCAATGTATAGAATTCTACCACAATTATGAATCTGAATCATATAATTGTGTGTTTCGGCCAATCTGAAAACTATGTAAGTGTGAAGAACATGATTCTAAAGCATGCCCCCACTATATATGGAAAAATATCAAAAATGATATAATTACCAAATTATAATGTGGAGAACATGTTTCTGAAACATGCCCCAACTATAATTTTGAGATGTTGAACAATAAATAGTGTGGAGAACATTCTTCTAAAACATGCCCCTGTTGAATCTGAAAATTGTGCCAAATGTGGAGAGCATGCCTCTATGGCATGTCCCCCCTAATATTCCCCCTTTTGAGGTGAGGGAAATATATAAATTGGTAGCTACCTCACCTCAAAATAATATGACAACTACATAATCTGTGAATGGAACAATGTAGCATATAGAAGGAACATGTCTAGATAGATATAGCATTGAAGTGCATAGAATCAATGTTATCACATGAAGGCTTGAGATGCATGATAAGGATCATGGAAATATATATATATATATATATATATATATATATATATATATATATATATATATATATATATATATATATAGTACAAGCTCAATAATAAAATCAAGCACACACATAAGAGGACTCAAAAGTAAGTCAAAAGGCAATGGTCTAAGGAGACCGCAAACAAGGGGCATGCTCAAATGTTGCACAATCAAAGGGGCATGACTTAGTCAAATGTCTATAAAGGAAAGAATGACATATTTAAATGTCCATGCAATAAAAAATGACATATGCAAATGTCAAAAAATTCATACATATGCATGGGGGCCACAAGCAAAGGAGCATATTTAAATGCTCAAATGAGGAATACAATAGCAAGGCAAGACACTCAAGGAAGTACATAAAGTAAAACATAAGCAAATAGCATAAACATGTCATAGTAGCCTATGGATCAAATGTGTTAGGAAAAAAATGTCAAGCGTATAACATATCAAGTACCCTATGTAAGATATAATCATGGATAAAAGCATGTATAAATACATATGTAAGCTTAAACATGATAATGTAGAGTGACCATGGAATGATATAACTTGTGTGTATCAAAATCAAAGAAGTGGATGCCCCTAATGTCTACATGACATGAATATAGGGAAGGCCCAACATCTGAAATAGGAATAGGTCATGTATCTATATATGCCTGTATCACACATATAAGTATGACACACGTGTGTATCTAGAAGTAACTGAATATGGAATCCATCAACATAGAACTAACACAAAGATGCCAAGGATCTAATAGAACATGTAGGTGCCAAAAAAATTGGATTTTTGAAAGTTTTTTATTTTTTGGGTATTTTTGGAATAGAAATAATAGGAACATGTTTATGTGCTCTGGATATTTGAATATGGTGTGTAGCATAAAATATTTCAATTTAATGAAACTTGTAATTTAGTGGTAATGAAGTAATCATAGTGTGCAATGAAATCCAGATGGGAATAAGAAATCTCAACTATAATGATCATGTGGTAATGAAACTATTAGTTTTACTTTTTTCACTAGTTTTGAAGTATTTGTATATGAATAAATAACCGTGTCATACTGTAATTATGACTTTTATGGTATGCCATTATTTGTATCTATGTGCACCTCATATGTTAATACCTTATGAACATCCTGAACTACATGGTTTGCCTTGTTATTTGTATTTGGTTCTATAGATTCTAGAGATGGATTCAACCAATATGTACCAGGTCCTGTAGGTATAAATAGATCATGAGGTAAGTTATCAAGTGGATCAAAACAAAGTTTACTCAATTATTCATCTACTGTACTGGTATTAGGAATAATATCACCATTGTCATAATTGTTTGGAATTGTGTCCTCTTGTTGTTAGATATTGACCAACAAAGGGAGCTCACGGTTTATTTTCTAGTGGTTTTGGTAGCATTGGTTCCTTCAATAATGGTATTTTCTCTATATTTTTTTTTAATCCCTTCTCTTATTTTGAATTATCTTTTGGTACCCATATTTTTTGTTTTGGTACTTATGGTTTAGGAGAGGTACTTAGAATGTGAGTGGGTTTTTTGGTAGATGTATCAATGATAGGATGACCACTATGTTTGTAACTTTGTATTTGGTTCTTCAATGCAAAACAATGATTTGTATGATGCCCATGCATTCTATGATATGCACAATAGTATTTGGATATACATATAGGATGCATAGGACATAATTTTATCACTTTGTATCGAATCATTTCTCTTAGGATTTCACTTGGACTCTTAGTATCCTTTTGGTCAATTTTGGAATTACTTGTTTGGATGTATTTTGGTTTAACTTTTCATTTGGATAAGAAACCTTATTTGGCATAACATTAGTAAATGAGGATGAAAACATATGATTAGCACTAACATGTGTTGGATTTTGCATGTATGTAATCTGATTTTGTAACTCTTTAACTTGATCATACTGGTGATTTGATCTTTTAGGCCCTCACAAGCACAAACCCTAGGTATCTTAGTTTGAATTTGAATACATACACCATCTACCTTACCCCTTGAAGGAGTGATATCTTGGACCTAGTTAGAGGGATGATAGATATCACCCTCCCTAGGGTTAGGAAAAGTAAGCTTATTTTTATTCATTTGTAATGCCCTAAAAAATTATATTAAAATAGGATAAGCAAGAGAAACAAATACCAAGGAGAAATCAATCATGATAAGAATATAGTAGTTTTAGACTATTGATTAAGTTTTTTGAAAATATGAGATAGGTTTTTTGGGAAAATAGAAAATGAAATAAGCCTAGAAAAATAGGGAAACAAAAGTACATGTTGGCCTGTAGATCTACATTTACTAAAAATAGTAAAATTCTAAATTTGTAAACTCCACACAATATTTTAGAAAACCCAAAAGAAGTTTTTGTCTATAGAATGTAATTATGAAAAAAAATCTATAAGTAATTTTAAATTTGATCTATTTTGAATCATAAATTGGCCAAACAATTCAAAATGCTTTATAGACAAAACCCTAGAATATTCTTGAATAAAGAATCACCAATTTTGATAAAATGGAAATTGATTTTAGATATTTGAGAGAGGTTTTTCAATAAAATATTATTTTTTATCAAACCCAAAAATTAATTTGTAATTAAGTACGTAATTAACCTTGTATGCCAATATTTACTAAAAATAGTAAATTATAAAAATTAAAAGATCCTTACCAAATTTTGGGGAACAAAAAGTGTTTTTTTAGTATATCAACCTAAGTATAAAATACCTCTGAGGAATTTTGAAATGTACCTATTTGGAGGCTAAAATGTGCCAATCAAGGAAGAAGCAACTTGCAAGTGTATGCACACAAAGCCCTTGCAACCAAATAAGGGTAAAAACTTAGGGTATAATTTTAGATCTAAAAATACATCACAAAAATCTAAAACCCTATGAGGGTTGGAAGCCCTAGATCAATTTTTTTTTCATTCACATGAATCAGGTTCACCAAATGTTTAACCTTGAAATGAAGTTTTACTCTAGGTTGGGGTTGTCCATATGTTCATAAATGGGTTATATATAAATGACAATGCACAAATATGATAATTAGATTTGCAACAGGGTAATTAGGTGTTAAACTCAGATATAAACATACACTGAATTTCTTATGTTAAGAATAGGCTAAAAATAGAAAGTACAATTAAGTTATGTATGAAATGACAAATAAGTAATATACTCAGTTGGTTCTAATGCTAACATAGTGTTGGATCTAGAACATGCATAAATTAGGCTGGAAGATGATCCTAGAATAATCATTAGATTATGGATCTAACCCTTCTAGAGTCACAAACACTAACATCATCCCAAAATGGTTGTGTTGATACTATTATCTAGGTTTTACATAAGTGTCCTATAAAAAATACCTATTGTAAAAAGATACCTTAATTCTAGTGCATTCAGTTCTAGGTCAAGGATTATCTCCCCTCATCGAATGTCAAAACCTTACTTCATCTTCATAGTGACCTTAGGGAAAAATGGGTTAGTGTGCACATGGTGTCAAGCTAACCCCAAATACCCTTATTTCAGTGATCACTGCCTACATAGACAATACTCTAAATAGGGCCTCAAACTAATGTAGTTCTCCCCTATGTGTTGGATTGTGTGTCAATCATGAAATAGTGTAAAGCAAGTACAACAATGACCTAGCTTGTAACTTGGCAAATATATCTCTTGGCTTGATCCTTCGGTACTTTAGACCTATATATGTGTTGTTCCTATGACTGGTATGTAAATAAGGAAACTTTATTCAATTAAATTCTTGATAGAGTGCTTTTGATAAGTTGCCTTGGTCTCTCTTAGTCTTTTCTAGGTTTTGTAGGTGAAGAATGAATGAGGGTTAATCTTGTATTTATATCAATCCCTTTGGATAAGTAACTTGCATTGAAGCACTTAGATCAACCATTAGGATATATTTTGTTTACAAAATATATGACCTTAGGGAACTAGACATTTGTGTCAGGTCAAGATGTTATCATCGATGCTAGTGTCTATCATGAACATTAGTTTCTAGGGAGTAGGAAAGTAGGTACATGCTTAGAACTTGCAAGAGTGGAAGATAAGTACATTTAAACCATTTTGGGAAAGATAGAAGGCTTGGGTCATAAACATAAGATTGGTTTCACTAAGAGATAGGCCAAGGGTGATAATATAGAGTAGATACAAGACTTACAGAAGTGGAAAAAGGTCCAAAATTGAGAGGAACAATCAAGGTCTAAATTTGCTAAGTGTACGATATTGAGCTGCTATATAATCTTTAAATATCATCTAGACATGGTAAGTAGGTCACTAGGGTCAAGGTGGTCTCAAATAAATAATATTATACTTATAATTATTCTAAAAGAGTGATATCATATACATTTTTCAATATTTAGTATATTATTAGGATAAAGTCTAGGAAATGTTAATTTATCATTAGTAGTTTGTGCCATGTCAAAATTTATTCCTATCCTAAGTGATAAACCTATGTGGATAGAAAAGATTTGAGATATGAATTTTAATTGGTTAGAGGATATTTCTTATCCTATATTGGGATGAGGTGGAAGACCTTGAGATTCTATAAAAGGATGCTCACTCCCCTCATACACACATAAAAAGGAGAGACATAAACATAATCCTAGAGTCTTAGAGACAAAGTGTCAAGGATTCTATTGGGTTGTGTGAACTCAAAGTTTCTCCTACAAAGGTTGTTGAAATGGCTAGTGAGTGGAGTCCACATATAGGTGGTAACACTTTATGGAAGCTAAGTTTACCTTTTGGGTGAGATTGTACACACATAATTCTGATAACATTGTTATTTTTTATATTTCATTATTGCGTAATTTTTTTGTACCATTTTTCTTATTACCTGTGTATTGTATTTGTTGATTTGTCTCTAAATTCACACCATGACAATCAAATTTATGCATTATTAATACAATCATAACTCAAAGGAGTTACAAATAAAATATCTCTCATGTTAGATTGGGTTGATAGGTCCAAGATGTCATCAATGTGTGAAATTGGGTAGTAATTCTTCATTATTGTCTTATTCAACATGCAACAGTCAATACATAATTTCCAAGTACCATCTTTCTTTGGCATGAGGGCTGTCAGGCTTCCATAAGGAGAAATTCTTGGCCTTATCTTGCCTTGATTAAGAATCTTTTAGATTTGGAATCAGACTTCATCATTCTCCCAAATGGACCTACGGTAGAGTGGATAGTTTGGAAGAGGTTATCTAGGAACCAAATCAATATGATGATTTATCATGCAATGTGTTCCCAAACCCTTTGTATCTTTAAATATGTATTTATATTTTTGTAGTAGCTTACTGAGATATTATTATTATGACATTATTTGTGTTGCTTGGAATGTTTCCAATGTGTGTTTTCTCTTTTACATAAGTGATTTTGGGAAAACCATGAGTAGGATGAAATTTTACATGTGATAGATAAGCTTGAAACATTTTTTAATAGAGACCAAAGTGATTTTTTTTATTGGGGGTGACTCTAAAATGTTTAAGAAATGATATTTGACATGCATAATCCACTACTATAACTTAGATTTATTTGTAGCATTATAGTCATACAAGTAAGATCCTTCAAGAAAAATATCATAGACCTCATGTGTCATGTGGTGTAATGTCACAAGTGACTTTGTCCTCCATGGGCTTGAATTTGTACTTGAAATTGCATTATTACCAAACCTATATGTTCTTCCCTTATTGTATCCATTCCAAAAACTATGGTTTAGCATGTGCAGTAATGGTAAGGCCAAGGCATTAGCCTGTACCTCATACAATGATGTTCTTTTGGCTCCTACTATCAATGATGGCATGGATAGGATGATCCTTCACCCAAAAATTTGAGTGGAATATATGTTCCCTTAGAGTTATATATGGCACTGGTGTTGGTGCTTAGATAAGTGGTGTTTGCATCAATGTCATTCATTTGTGTGGGATCTGATGTAGATTGTACAATCAAGGATTATTGTGTGTGACATTTATAATCATTGTGTGAGCTTATGTGATGTCAATGGTACCATTTATTTCCTTGGTTTTTCTTACCTTTATATGGTTCATAAGAAATTAGATTCTTATATTTTAGTGTAGCCTTCCAAGTTGCTCACCATTATGTGACATATTTTTCCTATGTGCAATAGGGTTAGATGGTTAGTTCTATATGATTTGGTTCTTTTGTAGATATTAGATGCAAAAGAGAAATTTTTCTTCATTTTTTCCTTGGATTTGATATTGGTGGCATTTTGGTATGTTTTCCCCAATGTGTTTGAAGTCAATAACTCCATATTTGCATGAATACAAGGTGGGAGTCCACTGATTTACTTTAACACCATATGTCACTCAATCAAGTACTTGCATATATTGTAATGTAGTCATGGATTACATTGGTGTATCACTGAACTAATTATTCCTTACTTTGGTGCAACTTCTATAACTTGATGTATTCATCCTCATTGTGCTTGAGTGGGTAATACTCATCTTTCAAGGCATTGACAAAAGACTTACAAGTCTCAATAGGCGTGTCTTCTTGTTCACGTGGCACGATAAAATTTTCCATCTAGTAGGACACTAAAATGGGCATTTTAAACATGAATAAGGTGATATAACTAGCATTAGTAAAATAATTTACTGAGAATTATGCCTCAAGTTTTTGAATCTAGCCATCTAATGCTATGACATTGATTTTTTCCTTTAAAAACTAGGATGTCAAGATTGACTTAAACTTTGAATGTGGTTTTCTATTGAAACAATGGAGGTAGAGGACATGTGGAAGGAGTTGCTTTTGGCCCAATCTACATCATGAGTCCATAGAACTAGCCAAAGAATTCAATGCATTATTCTTTAAAAGAATCCCAAACGAATTTATATACATCTAGGGATACATTAGTGGTTCTTTGGGCATTAGCTATCTTTTTCTTTCTATGATGTTCCTCTAGATAATCTAAAATAAAATTACTAGTAGTATTTATTTATCATGTTGCACTCATGTGTTTACATGAATGTGATAGCTCTTGCTTTGATACCATTGATCTGCACCATAGGGCACATGATCGGTGCAGTGGATGATGTCGTGATCGGAGATAAAATTCATATTGTATAATACACAAGGTAATTTAAAGAAAAAATACACATTCAAATATGAAATTATTATATGCAAAATAGGTAACTTTTATTTAAAATGTGGAATAGGGAAAAACATGTGTACAAGATTCAATAAGACTAAAAATGCTAGTTCATGTGTTAAAAAGGCATATGATTGCTTGTTGATTTGTCTAGATTGAATGAAAGAATGAAAATTTGCAAATGTGTTTGAGTGCTAGATACACAAAAAATGATAACAAACTCATATATAATATATGTAAAATCTCTCTACTCTCTGTGCCCTTAAGGGAAGAATGGCTACAATATGTGTAATTATTATAAAAATAGTTACCATCAACGATGGTTAAAAAATGGTTGTGGCTCATCTTCTGGTCGAGTTAGTTTAGCTTCCTATATGTGCACGATTATAATTCTATATATGTGGTTCCACTAATAGATTCCTTGATGTGTGATTCCTTGATGTGCCACAAACAAGGAGAATGTTAGTTAACATGTCATGTAGTAGGGGGAACTTGACACATGGATGCTAAGTGTGCAAGATAACAGAAATACTTACACAACATGTGACTTAGTTTTTTAGTAACTTCATAGGTTACCACAAGGCAAATAAAGTGATGTGTATATACATAAGGTGGATATGTTGTGTACATAGAATAAGAGTGCATATGTGAAAGCAAAATTTTATGCAGTAAGGGATAAGACATTACGATAACTTAGAGAGTTATCACAAGATTACGCATAAGACACAAGATGGTGTGCATGTAAAATATCCAAAGTCTAATTGATAAATGTGAAGACCAACATAGAAGATACATACATATCAAATTATGACTATTATTCATTTATTAATATAAAGAGTAAATAGACCCAATAAACTAAAATGAGAAACAATACTAATAGAATCCTTAAGCTAAAATAATAAGAAAAATGACATACACACAAATTAAATAGTACACATGATTTCACCTAGAAAAATCCTTTGGGGTAAAAAACTCGATCACAATAACTCCTTTATTATATTAACTCAATTGTTTAAATAAAATAACATACTTTTAATTTATGTTTTTCTCCTACTGCAACATGCAAGTATATATAAGCACATCAATATGTAATAGTCAAAGCAATATTACAATACCATGGGTATAAAAACCATGGGCTAAAACTATCTAAATGCATGCAAATTTAAAAGGGAAAAGGGCCCCATTCTAGGTCTACAATCTAGTAGAGTGTATATCATGTAAAATATACAACACATTTCTAACAATCTCCCACTTATTGAATAATTTCCATAAAGGGCCACAAGGGCATACCTTTAATAACTAAGGAAAACTATGCTTATTGATCTTTTGCACTAATAAAAATTATTATTACTCACAATTGTCATTAGTGAGTTAACAATGTTCTCATATGTGTCCACCTCCTCTAACAATATCATCTTCTCCTCCACCATTTCCCTTATAAAATAGTATTGCATATCAATGTGTTTCATTTTAGAGTGATACTTAGGGTTCCTTGCTAGACAATTTATACTTTGAGAGTCATAATCTATCTTTACAATGTTTTGAACAAACCCAATAGTGGAAATTAACCTTTGAAGCTAAATAACTTCCTTGCTTGCCTGAGTAGTTTCCATGTATTCAGTTTTTGTGATGGATATCAAAACAATGGATTTTCTTTTTCTCATCCAACTTATAACTCCATGAAACAAGTTGAACACATCCTCATTGGTAGATATTTGTCAATCAAGATCTCTAACCCAGTCTAAATCTAAAAAACCATGTAGATTAAATGTTTTGCTTTCACCAGGATTACCTTGATAGTAGAATACATAGTCTAACATCCTACGTAAATGGCTAAAGGTCCTTTTTATCCCAGTCCAACATTTATTTCTTATATTTAATATAAATCTACCTGCTACTCCCATAGCATGAGCAATGTTAGGTTTGGTATAGACCATTGCAAACATAAAACTACCAACAACACTAGTACATGTCCTTAATTTCTTATTATATTTTGAGACACTGATAGATAATTTTCAACCAACATGAAAAGAAATACTGACAAGCTTACTTTCCTACATCTTAAACCTTTGCAGTATCACCTCAGTGTGCTTCCTTTGATTTAACCATAGTTTTTTGTTTACCCGATCCCTTTTAATTTCTATGTTCAAAATATATTTTACGGCACTAAGATCCTTCATATCAAATTGAAATGATAATTGAGACGGAACTTGGCTGATCATTTATTTATTAACACTAATTAACATGTCATCTACATGCAATACTATGATAATAACTTTGTTGGAGATTAATATTTGTATAGGTTGATTTAAGTTAATGCTTAGTCTATTTAGTTGTGTATTTCTTATTAAAATAAATTCACTTATCCTATATTTATGAGGTGTCACATTTATTTTATTTTTTATAGAAAATATTATAATTACATTCACATGTAATTCCCTCCGCACTTTTCACACACCTCTTCCTCATCTTATAGGGATTAGAGACATTTGGCACATACTAAGAAGGTTGTGCAAGTCAAAGTGGGATTCTTTGTGACTCTCTCTTCCTCTAACTCTATTTAATGAGCTTCCCTTTCTCATTCTATAACATTACAAAATTAGTTTATCTTGAGATTTATCTCTTATAGCTCGAGGCTCATATCTCCTCTATTCTTTTTTCTTTTTTTGAGATTGTACTTAGATAATTTTACTTTGCAAGCGTTCTTAATGCATGTGGGGGTTTTTTTCCATTTTATGGTTTTTCCACTTAAAAAATCTTGTCTTTTGCCTTCTCTTGTGGTTTGTTATTGAGTTAATATTGTTCCTTTATGCATTCATTATTTTATGTTTTTCAACATTATTTTATCTATTTTGGCATAATTCATAACATGATACTACAGAAGGTTTCTATTAACGTTCGAGTCTAAGCATGTGCATGTTATTGGGCAAAGAAGAAGCAGAAAAAATTGTTCTTTTGTAATTTTTTTATACGAGATTTCACCTTTACAATTTTTTTCTCCTGACCCATTTCTATTGTTCCTTTTTTCTTGTCTTTGCAATTTCTTTTATTTTTCAAGATTCTTGGGTGGAGAAGAAGCTAATTTATTTTTAAAAAGCTTATATTAATTTTTTTTTTTCTGAAAAATCATCTAACAAAAAATGTTGTATCTATTATTTTACAATCTGAATTTTTTTTTTTTAATTTTTTTCATTTTAAAGTTAGGAATAACCTGTTAAAATTTTATGCAAACCTAAATTGTTTGGGATAAATATTTGAAAATGTAGCTATTGCATTTTTAAAAACATTTTTTTTTTAAAAAAAAAATTATTGTTGGCTATTTTTTATTTTTAAAAAAGGTATTCTAATTGCAAGATAAATTTTTTTTTTTCACCTAAAATCAGCCTTAAGTTTTAAACCATTACAAAATCTTATCAAACAAATATAAAACCATTTCCTTTATTTGCCACGTTTGAGTTGATCAAAGATTTAAGCTTAGTTCAAGCTTTTTATCACGTGATATAACATTTCATGCTAAGTTTGACTTTTTAAATGCTTTGTTAATTTATGTACTAATATTTTCCAAATCCATAGTCAAAGAAGCTTTTTTTGAACATTTCTCATATAAATGAGATATAGTATAGTTTTTTTTTAAATAAGCATATGCAAAAAAATTTCTTCTTACCACCATAAGGTAATTTTATAATTGACTTTTAAAAATTTTACCTAATCTTTTGTCAAAATCGTTAATCTATGGTTTTAAAATTAGCTTTATTTTTAGTATTTAAAAACATTAAATATCAAATTGCATTGAAAGATAATGAATTTGTTGCTCTTAAGTGTTAAATTATATGTCAAAATTTGACTATTAATGTTTAACACAACTCTTTCAATGATTAAATAGAGAATATGCATAATGTAATTGGCACTTCGAATGTTAAAATTGTGTTTTTTTATTGCAATCACGCTTCTAATAATGATGATACAAAATGGGCTTCTTGTAACCATTCCATTCCTTTACACAATCATTCTTTTAACCCTGACTTAAAAATTACGCACTCAATAGGTTATTATGGCAGTGGTCTTGAAAAAAATAAAAACAACATTGTTGAGCCCATTTTACTTAAATCTAATGCAAATTTTGCAGGACTTGGTTTTAATACCTCTAATGATATTTTGAAATCGTATTCTCCCCCTCACTGAACGATATTGCACAATAGTGCTTCTCAATCTCATAAAATTTATATTGGTTATAATATTTCTCATGCTCATACTTTAGTTTAAAATGGTAAAATTTGTGAGCATTTTAGTAAACAGGGGTGTCATATTTTTAAATATTGAAAATTGCATTCATGTAAATATTATGATAAAACAACTCACTATATGTTGCATTATTGGAAAACTACTAAAACACCCAAAGGTTAAACTAATTTAGATCCTTAATGTTATGGTATCTTCTACATACTTCGATGTGATTTATACTTTGATAATTCCTTAATTGCTTCAAGTAGGATATCTTTTGCGAAAAATGAAACATTTTTTAATCTCTCTTTTAATAAATTGAAAACTCAAATTTTACGCAGTCCTTGCTTTTATGCTTAGTAATTCTTGTAAGTTGTCAAGAATATATGCTTTGTTTGGAGCTAATTATTTTTTACTAACTTCTTTTTTCATGTATAATAGCTCATACTATGTTATGGTTGTAATATAGTTTATTTTGCTCCTTTTACCTTCCTATTTCAGTGCTTAGCTTTTGACTGGAGCTATAACCGGTTCTGAGGCACAAACTAGGGGCCCAGTCCTTAAGAGAACTATAGAACCATTAATACTTTGATCACACATTGAAACCATCGAGTAAATGACCACATTCGGGCTATAAACACTCTCTGAGATTCGAACTTGGGTGGGGCTGGGCACAACCAAACCACTTAATTATATATAGATCTTATTTTTATGATATTTGATTTAATTAACATGAAATATTAGTGTAAACTTATGTTTTGTAGGTATCACTAATCATTTTTCTCATCTCCTTATTTAATAGTCTTTTTTATAATGTGGATTGACCATCTTATCCGAAGAGGATTTTTTGTTTATAGTAGAATAAAATTATAGATGTAGATGCATAGAAAGTATGCAATGGATATCAAATTGTATAACATATTTCATTTTGTATGTATTCGACATATGTATGCATTCCAAAATTATGTGAAATGTGAAAAGACCCATTCAAACTTAAACCAAAAGGATGGAATGTGAAGTGACAATGTATTGTAAAGCTCTATAAATATGGATCAATTATAATGGAAAAGAGTTCTAAAAAGATATATATTATTATAGATATCTAATACTGGTTTTTCTTAATATTTTGTGTACTTGTTATATGTGCAATGAATGCTTTGTTTTGTTCAACTCTGTTTAATCATCTGATAATAATGAATATTATGTTTAATTTAGTCTATGTTTCTTAGATAACTACATAATTATTAACTAAATAAAGACTTGACTTGTTTTGTAACTATGGCTACATTTTATGCATGTTTCTTAATTCACACATAAACATAAATTAGCCTATTTTGATAGGTTTATAAGAACCTTTATTAATAATGGTATGGTGAGCATGAAATGTTAAAACATGTTGAGATGGTTACTGGGACAAAAAGACTTATAATGATAACTTGGTGAAATAATTCACAATTTTGTAGAAGAAACAAAAAGGATAGGAATTTCTATGAAACAATTTATTCATGAACATATATATGGTGAAATATATGAAATATTTTGGTGCAAGTTATCTAGATTTCTAGTTACATGGTTATCAAGACTTGAATATTATTGTTTTCAGCCAAGACTAATAGAATTCTTAGGTTGGATGGATTAGAGACTAAAAAACTTGTGAAAGCTAGATATTTATTGAACTTGTGCATTAGATCATTCATTGAGTAAAAACTACCATCGATGGCAACATCACTAGATTTGTTGTACAAAGTTACATTGCATTCAAGTTTGCACGTGATCTATTTGTGAGAGGCATTATAGGCAAGTTTATGTAATAACTACCTACTCATTAAAATATTTATTGTGGGATCTTGGACTATGATGAAAATGGCAGAAAGAGAGAAGGAAGGCACACGGGGGAAGGAGGGCGCGAAGGGGGAAAGCACAAGTCACAGCTATAGGGCAGCGTTGGGAGTGCAGTAGTCGGCCCAGAGCCTAAGGAGTGTTGGATTGGTTATCCCCCCACTGTTTCCAGGTCCAAATGATGTTGAAGAGCCAACTGGCATGAGACTTTCCAAGGTCAATGGATGCCTGGAAAGATGCAAGGAGAGGCCCAAATTGGTCATACCTATGGACATGATTGCTGAGGACATCGAATATTATAGAAATCATTCTCTATATTGCAAGTTTTTGGGGCTCAGGACTTCGTTCCAATTCTTGGAAGCATGGGCTCAGAGGACATGGGCTCCGGAAGGAGAAATGGATATCATAATGTTAGCCAACATTTATTTTATGGTCACTTTTACCTGCTTGACTGATTGTAGCAGAGTCTTTGCTGGAGGTCCATACTTTCACAATCAGGTGGGGTTGTTTATTAAGCCGTGGCATGATGGTTTTATACCTTCAGAGGAATTGCCAAGTTGTGTTCCGGTGTGGGTGCGACTACCTCACTTTTTGGTGGAATGCTGCCTTGAAGATACCTTGCAATTATTTGTGTCCCTCCTGGGAAGGCCATTCGGTTCATCAATGTCAATCCTTGGGAAAAAGGTAATGACTTATGCCCGCATTTGTGTTGAAATTGATCTTAGTAAGCCAATACCTGATGCTATTGAAATGAGTGCGGGACCCTTTTCCTGGGTACAATAATTAGATTATGAAACTCTTCCCTTTCATTGTCGTCTTTGCCATGCTTATAGTCACTTGCAACTCTGGTGTCCCAAATCTAAAACCTATGAATCTCAACCTGCTCAACTTGCTCGTAATCTGCCTGGAACTGACAAAGGGAAGGGTCTGATTCCAGGTGAGGCACCAAAAACTGATGGTTTTATCTCGATTAAGGGGAGATATAGAAGCAGGGGTCACAAACGGTCTTTGAAGGAAAGACACGCAGATGACTCGCTTAACAGATTTGAATTTCTAGATGACCTTAACCAACAGGAGGTGAACCCAGGGTTGATGATTTTGGATCAACAGATTGAGGGCCCAGCCCAGGAGAACAATGTCTCAATTGATTTAACTGAATCACAAGATGTTGGGGATGGGCACATGGATATGGACCAACAGATGTTGATATCAGATGTTTTGACTTCCTCAGTTGTTCCCTCTAAAGAAGATGGGAATTTATCTTTAACAAGAAAATTTGGAGAATTAGGAGTAGCAAGGAGTAGTAAATCTTCTCCTCACTTGGGACTTTTGCAAAAATACCTTAAGAAAGGTGGGGGGGAGAAATCGGTCAAGCTTGGTAGGAAAAAAGACTTGGAAAAGATAAAACTAATGGGAGAGACTTTGGTGGAGTCAGGGTCAGTGAAGACTCAGGATGCTCACTTTCTAAATCATTTGAAATGATTGTACTATCCTGAAATGTAAGGGGTTTGAACAGCAGCCCTAGACAAAATGATGTTCACAACTTGATTAGAAGTCAAAGACCTGATGTCCTTTTTTTTAGGAGACTAAGCTTTCAGTAGATGTTATGTCCAGATTAGTGCCTAAGTTTTGGAGACAAGGGGACTGTCAATGCATTAGGGCTACCAGATCTTTAAAAGGATTAGCTTGCCTTTGGAACCCCTGCAAGATCGGCCTCATAGGATGGTTGTCCTCTAAGTTTTCCTTGACTATGATGGCTTCCAGCTTTGAGACGGGGGAAGTCATTCTTCTATCCAATGTCTATGCCCCTACTGACTGGTGGGGTAAACAATCCCTATGGGGCCACATTAGTTTTGTTTGTAGCTTGGCTCCCCTCCAACCTTGGATTATGGCCAGAGATTTTAATGCTATTTTGGATTTGACTGAAAAATGTGGTGGTATGACAAAGCTTAACCCCTCTGCTTTGTTTATGCGAAATTAAATTGAATTTTTGAATTTAGTCAACATTCAGCCCAACAACGAACAGTTTACTTGGAACAATCAGAGGACTGGCCAACATTTCATTGCTGAGAGACTGGATCATTTTTTGGTTTCTGGCTACTGGGTTGGGGGTATGTGGTCTATAGGGTCTGAAATTTTGGACTGGAGAGGATCGGATCATTGGCCTATTAAGTTGAACAGTGCTTCAAAGTACCAGCCTCACTCTCCTTCTTTTAGATTCCAACTCATGTGGCTACGAGATCAGTCATTGTTCGAATGTGTGGCCAACTGGTGGAGGTGGGGCAGGCCTACCCATGGTATGGTGATGTATATTTTTGCTAAATCATTGTAGTTTGTGAAGTATAAGCTTAAACAGTGGAATCATCAAAGCTTTGGGAATATTTTTCATGCTAAGGCTGATGCACATGCTAAGCTTGATGGTATCATGAGAACAATTAGGGAGGAAGGATTGACTGAAATCTTACTTCAAGATGAAGCTCAGGCTATGAAAGACCTGGAGGAATGCGAGATACAGAAGGAAGTGTTTTGGAAGCAGAAAGCTCAGATAGAATGGCTCCAAGAAGGTGACAGAAATACTTCTTTTTTCTTTCAATCGTCTAAAGCCAGGAGGCATGACAACTCTATCTCGGTCCTGGTCAATGAAAGAGGTGAGCGGCTTAATTCCTTTCCTGCAATGTCAGAGGAGGTGTATTATTTCTCTATTCTTTTTAGGGAAGATGTGAATGAGGAATTACTGGAAGAAGCATAGGTTCTCTACTACATTCTGCCCATGGTGACGCATGAAATGAATGAGAATTTAATGAAGGATATGACACTTGGAGAGCTTGAGATGACTATTTCCCAAATGAAAAAGGGGAAAGCGACTGGTCCTGACGGCTTCCCAGTTGAATTCTATCAAGAATTTTGGGATATTATCAAATTGGATCTTTTAGCTATTGTTCAAGAATCTCAGTGGAATAACCAAATGCTTAAGGCTTCAAATGCAACTTATCTCACCCTCATACCGAAATGCGAAGGAGCTGATAGGCTAAGTCTGTTTCATCCTATATCTCTTTATAATGTTGTTTATAAAATCATATCTAAAATCATTGTAGAAAGGTTAAAAATTGGGCTCAATGATGTGATTTCTGAATAACAGAGTGGTTTTGTGGAAGACAGGCAAATTCTTGATGGTATTGTCATAGCGATTGAGTCCATTCACTCCATGGCCAGCTCTAAGGATAAGGCAATGTTTATTAAGCTGGATATGGCCAAGGCTTTTGATAGGGTTAGATGGTCATTCCTATGGAAGGTTCTCAAAGCTTTTGGTTTTGCAGATGAATGGACCCAATGGGTCATGAGCTGCATTTCCTCGGTTTCCTTTTTGGTGCTTATCAATGGGGAACATACGGAGTTATTTGGTGCCTCTAGGGGGCTGCGATAAGGAGATCCCTTGTCTCTGTATCTCTTTCTTCTTCTTGCTGAACGCTTGGGGAGGATGATTAGAAGGAACATAGAGGATGGGCATATTTAAGGCTGGTGATGGGGGGGTGAACTGTTGGCGCAGTCTCACTTGCAATTTGTTGATGACACTGTTCTAATGGGCATGGCCACAATGAGTGAAGCCGTCAATTTGTGTAGGGTGTTGGATGTTTATCTAATGGCCTTAGGGTAAAAGGTCAATGAAGATAAGTCATCCATCTTCTTCTTTAATACACTGGCTCCCATACAGCAGTGAATTGCTCAGACTATACATTTCCAGATTAGGACTCTCCCCTCGATTTATCTGGGTATTCCTATTACAGCTGGCTGTATATGCAAAGAATACTGGCAAAATATTTTGGATAAATTTTAGGTGAAGGTGAATCATTGGACTCACAGGTGGCTTTCTTTTGTAGGCCGTGTTTAATTAATTCAATCTATGGTGCAGGCTTTTCCCATTTACAGATGTATGCTTTAGGTTACCCCGATGGGAATTGTTAAGGAATTTGACTTGGTTACTAGGTAATTTTTATGGGCTGGTACTTTGATGACCTCAAAATAGAGCTTAGTGTGATGGGAGATGGTTTGTAGCCCCAAACAATATGGTGAGCTTGACCTAAGGCAGACGGACTTAAATGGAGTTACTTTGGCAGTAAGCTTTATTGGCACTGGTGCAATGAACAAGACAAGGCCTGGGCCAAAATTCTCTCTCAGAAGTACTATTTAGGGGCCACTCAGAGTGATATTCCTCGTTATCCACTCATTGGGAAAGGCTCAACGATATGGAGGACTCTCAAAAAAGGGGCTGCTCTTATTAAGGAAGGCTTAGTCTGGATTTGTAAGCAGGGATCCAAGGCTCTCTTTTGGATTGATTCTTGGGATGGTAACCCTCCCATTATTTCTCAGTTCCCTAATCTGTCAAACCTTTGCCAGAGATTCCTTGATGCTGGTTGGTCTCGGGTGAGTGACTTTAAATCATACATTTCCTGTGGACAGCTGGAGGTGGCAAAATGGAAAGCACCTAAGGTTTGGCCGGTGGTTGGAATGCAAGAGGAGCATGATGAGCTACTGAACCTCCTTTCTAGATGTTGATGTAGCTCCCTCTAGGAGGAAGATGAGCTTGCTTGGTCTCCCAATCCTAAAGGAAATTACACAATTGCTTCTAGATATCAGGCTTTATTATCTCAGAGATTGGGCAGGGGAGAAGTGCAATGGTGGAGACAGGTCTGGAATAAATTCTCATGGCCAAAATGCAACTGCTTTGTTTGGTTGTTGGCTTGGAACAAGTGCTTGACCTGGGACAATATCTGTAAAAGAGGCTTCCAAGGCCCATCTGTTTGTGTTATGTGCAGAGCGGCTGAGGAGGATTCTACTCACCTATTTTTTCATTACTCTTTTGCTTTGTAACTCTGGCATTATTGGTGGGACGTATGGCAGTGCCCCTGTCTCCATGTTTCATCCTTGGTTGATTTTTGGAGTGGCATGGGAGAACCCCCCTCAAGGATGGATTTTCTGCAGAATGTTTGGTTAGGGGGGCCATCATTTTGCTGTGACAGCTCTGGTTGGAGAGAAATAGGTAGATATTCCAGAATGAGAGGATTATGGTGCAACAAGTATGGTAGAAAGTCGTAGGGATGATTCAGGAGACTGTGCAGGCCAAGAGTGAGGTCTGTCTCCCTTTATCCAAACAGGATACTGAGGTGGTGGCGCGCCTAGGAATCCAACGATTTGCAAGTAATTCGGCATGTGTTAGGAGAGGTTGATAGGGCAAAGAGAAGATTCATAGGGATGGTCAGTGGCAGTACCCTCCCAATGGGTTTCTCAAGATCAATACAGACGGCTCTTCTAGGGGCAATCTTGACCTTGCGGGTACTGGTGGGATAGGTAGGGACTCTAAAGGTACAGTGATTTTTCTCTTTACGATCCATGAGGGGATGCAAACCAACAACATGATGGAAGGCCATGTTATTCTCTATGCTCTTGAGAAGGCTCAGGCATTGGGTTGGCATAGGATCATTTGTGAATCATATTCTCAAGTCGTGATCAACCTGCTTGTTAAGAGGAAAGTGTTGGATGTCAATTGGCAATTGGCTGGGATTGTGCAACAGATTTTGAGGATTAGCTCGCTCATGGATACAATTAGGTTTGTTCATATTCACCGTGAATGGAATAGAGCAGTGGATTGTTGGGCAAAATGGGTGTCTGAGCATTTAGATGGTGGTAATTCTGAGGATTGGGAGTCTCTCTCCCCAGAGCTTCACTTTAATCTGGAACGTATTTTGGAGGAAGATAGGAAGGCTCATATCAACATATAGGTGGGTTCATCCCTAGTTTTTCTACGCTTGTTGTTTTCCTTTGGGGATTTTGGTCCCCCGTTCTTTTTGTAATGCTCTTGTTCTTTTTTTAATATATTTTTACCCTTTTTATTTTATATATATATATATATATATATATATATATATTGTGGAAAAGGCCATGTCACCTACTCTTACCAACATGGAGTAGTTGATTTGGGCATTGGGGGGATATGTGTGATAATGAAGTGAATGATGAAGAACTAAGAATGGAAACTTGAATCTATACCTAGAATATGGAGGATATAGAGAAGCAAATAAAAAAGTGAATTCTAGGACTATAAAAAGACTTATGACAAAAAAAATGAAATAAATAGCATAATATTAATGTAGCTGCGAGTAGGATTAGATTAGATAAAGAAGGAATGGGAGCTCATATAAGAGCCATATAATTTGGAAAGGATGAGGATGAGGAAATAAGAGGGACTGAAAAAAGATAAGACATAGATGAGAGCATAAATATAGATAGATATTGGAAAAGGGATGCTGAAGAGATGGAATAAAGTTAAAAGAGAGAAGAGGAATGAGTAGATTGGTTATAAAGTAGTTTTATATTGTATCTAGAAGATAGGATATTGCTTGTAAAAGAGAAAAATCATTCTTTTGAAGAATTTATGTTAAGTCAAAGGATGAAAGTAGGTTCAAGTTAAAATGAATTAAAATTCATAGACATGGATCATTCATTTGAAGGGTACACATCCCATGTGCCTAACTTATCATTAGAAAGAATAAAAAGTGCATAATCTAGCAGAGGAAGAAAGTGGTTTGATTCTTTTACAAATAAATTTAGGAAGTATAGTATAGATACCAAGAAAGTGTTAGATAGGAAGAAACTTATTGAGGTATGATTTTAGGTCACACTAAACCTTAAGACATTGACAAATTATAGTACATAGTCACTACTAGTTTCAAGTGTGAACACAAGAGGCATGGCTCTCAATTCAGGTGTTTTTGTCATTTTGACACCATATGATGGGTATAATGACCTTAAGTAATATCTACTACCTTTTGAAATGAAATGGAAATTATAAATGTAATTATAAATGACGTGAAGTAGTGCAAGCTCATAAGAGCCTTAATGGGAAGACCTATAGAGTTCATCTACAAAAGAGATGCTACCAAACTAAGTTTCCAAGATATCAAAGACTAGTTGATAGGAAAATCAAATTAAATAAATGTGTGAGTCAAACAATCCAAGATTTGAAAGAGAGTCAACAAAAATTAGATGAATCAGTATGGGATTCTGATCATAGATTTTATGATGTAATGAATAGAGTAGACTTTCTATTTTAGAATCTAGATAAGGTTGCATGGTTTGTAGATGGCTTACAACCTCAAATTAGGTTTATAAATTTTCAAATGTAGTTCAATAATAAGCTAAATGCTTAGGGAGTTACACTTTGAATGGAGTAGATAGAGGATTATGGAGATAGTCGACAACCTACTATGAAAATTGATGCAAAGATTGATGTTGTGTTATGAAAAATGGAGGAGTTGCATGAAAGTAACAAGTCCAGGCTAGGCCTCTAGTGTATGGAGTGTGGAAAAGAGGGGCACCATAGAAATGACTGCCCAAAAGTTAAGACATAATTCTATGAAATTTACCATGTAATAGGGGATGCAATTTTGAAATGTTATTTATTACAACATTACGTTTAAGAACCTTAAACTTTGTACTTTAACTTTTATATGTCACACAATTATGATGACAAAAAAATTTAAGCACTTTAAGAATTGAAAAAATACATCACCGAGAACATCTTGCATTAGTAGCACAACAAATTCCATTTACGAAGCTAAGGATCCCAAGCCCATATATAGACATGACTTCTATGACATAGGTTATTCCTAGATAAGTACCAACCTCACCTCAATGTTAACCACATGCCCTAGTAGGTTAGACACTATAATCTCCCTAGTACCAAGGAGGATGGACTTCTCCATCTCTTCAATATCACCAACCATGGAACCTACTTCACCTCCACAACAACAATTAATATGGGATCCATCTTCACCCTAAAGAATGAATGGGGGATATGATGGCCAACAACAATAGGGTTTGGGTTTTATTTAAATTAAAGGGATATGAGGGTCAATATAAATTAGGTTGGAGTTTTAAATAGATATAATAAGGATATAAATGAGGCTACTGAGGTGGACATTAAGGGGTGATTGCATACAAGATAAATGACATGGGTGTCAACCAATTGTTTGCTACCTGTGTAGGGAGTATAACCACTTCACATGAAATTCCCCAACTAAAATTTAGAGGCAAATGTATTGCATTTGTTATATAGTTTTGAAATAACACTATGTTGAAGATTATTTAGCATTAGAAAAATAGAGAAGAGCGAAGCCTATGTGAAATGTGAACTTGATCAATTCACACCCTAAGGATCTTGTGTTCATACAAGCAGTTATGCAACATCAACATGTAGAGCCAGGATTGCTACCTTAGAAATGCCACAGGATCAAAGCATCATAAAGGTCCAGTAGAATACATATCTTGACCCTATGATAAAAATGGGTTTCATATACCAACCAACTTAGTTTCTACAAAACATTCAATAATAGGCTACGTTGGAGGATGATGCCACAACCATTGATGCATAAATGTATGGACAAATTATGTGCATCATGAGACAAAAGGGAGTAGTTATTGACTTGATCAAAATTTTAAAACTTATAAGTACTCTAAGAAATGAATATATCACATAATATTACAAATATTTTACATTATATGTTGGAGTGTGCATAGAAAGGTAAATAATGCAATAATAAGGTAGTACGGTATGTGAAGATTAAGAAGTCTTGGGATGTTGACTCCCGTATGGATATTGAATTGGTAGGATACAAAGTACTAAATGTTGTGTTTGATTTTGGAAGAATAATCAATATGATCCCTCATTCCACATGGGAAGTTATTAGATGATTGATTCTCAGTTATAGTCCAGTAACACAGAACCTCATAGACTATGGGAGAGTAGAAGCTATTGTTCAACTTGAGGGTGTAGGAATCAAATTTGTTGAACTAATTTTGTGAGGATATTTTGAATTAATTGACATGAAGACTGATGAAATACACTACCCTACATTTATTGGTAAGAAGTGGGATTATGATGGTTAGATGACCATTAACATAGTGCATAATTAATTAGAGGTGCACCAAGGGGATAAATTTATCATTATACCAGTGATTGAAAATGAGAGCAAACCATACATCATACCCAAAGAGTCAGATTCACACTTTGCCTGTGGATATAATCATTGATTCAAAGTGGGCACAAAATCTAAGAAAAATACATTATGAGATTGATTTTTCCATCCAAAAATAGAACCTCAATAATAGCTACAAAAAATGAACAACTCTTTTCCATACCTGTGATAACAAAGCCACAAGTTCCATAGTTCTAAATAGTAGAATGTAAGTCACCATCTATGCGATCACTAATAAGGTCTAAAAAGGATTTCGTGTACAAAATAAGCATGACAAACATGGATTGTACAGAGCCAAAAAATTAAGGTATTTTACCTTGGGAAAATGCATCTTCAATTAGTAGTGATTCAAATACCCACATGTTGAATTAGGTTAGGGGAGATTATGAGGTATGTCCAATATGAAAGGTTTTTGCCATAGAATTCCAATTACCTTAATATTTTATAACTGACAACTTGGACCAATTAATTTTTAGACTAAAATATCGTGTGCCTAATATAGACCAAAGGTTGAGTGCACTAAACTATGAACTAAAGAAAATTATTGTGACTTGGTGGATAGTTCAAAGGATAACTCAGTTGAAATGGGATGAGGCTTGCAAATTATTATGAACTTGATTCCAAATACCATATAACATCAGTTAACACTTGCTATTTTTCAATAATGGCAATGTCCAAAGATGCACAACTATAGGTGTCTATATGTATGGTCTATGCAGGCTATATAACCCAAATATTGGGTACATATATTTAGGTATACATTGATTGTAATTCCAAAAAAATGGTACATGGATCAAGAGTGCATAAGGGAGACAAAATTTTATTGAAACATTTGTCTTTGAATATGAGAACCCCTTAGTATATTAAGCCCTTCATAAATTGGAGATATTCTTATTCTATGGTTGAGAAGAGGATCTTAACAGTACATAAGACTGCACTTCATAGGAGGAAGCGACTAAGAACTTGAGTGAAACTCTAAAAAACTACAAGGAGAATAAATAGAGATAATAGTTTCTAATAATACCTTGTAATCAAATAATCAATAAAGAGGACCAGACCAAGTCAAATGACAGTTTGAGGACTTAGATTTGAAGGTATTTTTTGAATCAAAACAAGAAGTGGAGGATCCTAGATCCAAAGTTCCAAACAAAAATGAATATCAACAATTGAGAAATCTTAATATTCAAGAGCAAGAAGGATAAATAATATTTCAAGACTCCATTCTAAGTGGCTCCAATAAAATATATTAGGAGCCATTAAATAAGTTGGTAGGGAATATTAGGATGAGTTACACCAAAACTTATGACTTTAGGTGACTACTAGATGCAAAATGATATTTTAGAAGCACTATAACTATTAAAAGAATATGCAGATGTGTTTCTAACCAAGTTCGTAGAAGTAAAAGGTGTAGACAATTCATGGGGGGAGATACACATAGAGCTAAAGGATTTTGCACATCTTCTAAAAAAACTTCCATATAGGGTAAACCCTAATATTAAATTGAAGGTAAAGGTTAATTTGGATTGGATGCAGGATGCATGATATATCTATTCAATGGAAAAAAAGACTGGGTTAGCCCAATGGTGGTGCAACCTAAAAAGTTTAGATAAACTAGAGTATGTGTAAACTTTCATATGTTAAATGATGCTTGTATCAATGATCCATTCCCATTTCATTTCACATATGAAGTCTTTGAGTTAGTCATAGGACATGAAGTGTATCCATTTATAGATGGGTTTAATGGCTACCATCAGATACCAGTTACAATAAAAGATCAAGATAAAACCACATTTATGATAGAATGGGGGTCTTTTGCATACAAGGTAATGCCTTTTAGGTTGAATAATGTTCCTATTATATTCTCCATATTTATGGTCACTAGATTTAAAGACTTCATACATGATTTATTGGAAGTCTATTTAGATGATTGGGTCATTTTTTATTTATTCAAAGATAATTTATCAAAGTTATGGATAATGTTGGAATGTTGTCAAGTTCTACATATTGTGCTAAACTCAAATAAGTGCGTATTTTTTTACACCTTTTGGTGTCCTATTGGGACATATAGTATGTAGCGATGAAATTTTGGTTGACCAAGCCAAAATCATAGTTATTGCGGGCATGTCACCTCCTATCATCTCTACCAATATATGATCATTCTTAGGGCATACATGATACTATAGGAAATTCATAAAAGGATACACAATTATATCTACCCCAATGAAAAAGTTATTACATAAATATACCAAATTTGAATGGACTAATGAGTGTCAAATAACATTTTGTGGATTTAAAGTAGAGACTAATAACAACTCCTTTTTTATATATTCCATATTGGATCAAACTATTTCATGTTCATGTAGATGGCTTAGAAATTGTGATAGGAGATGTTCTAGCACAACTAGGAGATGGGAGATCAGACCATCCCATTCATTTTTCAATTTACAAACTCTCAGTTACAAATAAAAATTACACAACTACAAAATGAGAATATTAAGAAATGGTGCTCGCATTTCAAAATTTCATACACTACCTTCTAATTACGTCATTTTAATTTTTTACAGATCACCAGGATCTATGATATCTAGTAAATAAGCCCATGTTAGGAGGAAGGATAACGAGGTGGTTGATGTTGTTTCAAGAATTTTAGATCAGAATTAATGTGAAACTTGGGAGAAAAAATGTGGGACCAGACCATTTAAGTTGAGTACACAATAAAAAGGAACCTGAAGAACTCCAAGATGAATCATTTGATGCCCATTTATTTTGAGTCTCTAAATTTACTGAAAATATGGAAGACATAGTTAATTTTTTGGAATAAGGAATTTTTCCTACACACTATATAGAAAGGGATAAGAAGTAGTTGATCACAAGAGTCATTCCATTTAGTATTATTAATGGTTCTCTATATAAAATAGGCAAAGATGATGTACTATGCATATTAGTTTTGAAGCATGAATGACCACAACTTATTTAAGAAGTAGATCAGGGAATAATAGATAGGCATTTCATAGTATATTCCACTACAAGGATGATATTTCAAAGTGGTATATGGTGGAATACTCTATTTCAATATGTGCACTAAGTATCAAAACACTATGACATTTGTTAAAGGATGGGAAGGCCTAATTATAGAGATGAGATGTCATTAAACCCTATGTTCGATAATCAACCATTTGAGCAGTGGGGAATTGAATTTTTAGGACTAATCAATCCACCTAGTAAACATAGCCCTACAAGGTACATAATTACCATGAGATACTACTTCACTAAATGGGTATAATTTGTTATGACCCTAAGCTACAATGATAAGGACACAAAATTTTTGTGTGAGAATATTATAAACATATTTGAATGTCTTTTGAAGTTGGTTAGTGATAGAGGAATTGTGTTCCTAAACAACACCATCAAGACTCTAATGAAGGATTTTATGATATCATACCACAAAAGCACAACATATCATTTTCAAGCCAATGGGCAGGCACTGGCATCAAATAAAGTGATTGGAAAGATGTTCACCAAAATATTCAATGTGTAAAGGGATGATTGGGAGAATCAAATTCCTACAATCTTATGGGCATATAAGAAAAAGTACAAGTGTGTGACAAGTTTCTATTGTATTACTCCAACATCTTTGAATGCCAAATAAATGCATGAAACCCTAGGATTAGGTGAGAGCATGACACAAACCAAAAGTGAGATTCATATTAGTCCATTAGATAATTAGCCAAAAACTACAAAGGAGGTACATTATATAGTGAGCTATTAGGTCACCAAAAAGGTAACAATTCAACGCACTATTATAAAATGCATTAAGTGTATTTTCCCTGAATGACCTTAACAACTCTAAGTAAGTTGACTAAAAACCATGTAGGTAAAACCACAAGTGGAAAAAATCCTACACTAATACTCCCTAAAGCATATCTTAGGTGGGTAAGAGAATTAGGTCCTAACAACAAGGTTTGATGAGGTACCCAAGCACAATACAACTCTAATAAAGTGGAGATAAGGAAAAAACCTATAGGACAAAATTCCTCTCCAAAAGAGAGCAAAACAAGAACATGTGCATGCTCTAAGGGCATCATGCATAATTGACAATGCATCCATAAATGAGAGCAATAAAACACAAAGAAAGGAGAACTAAGAAGTTCCCAAAGAAGATGTTGATGTTGCCTATAATAGAGCCTAGAAAATGATGAATGCCATTCATGATATCCTCTACCTGAAGACTAAAGAATCTCCATCCACATCAAAAAATATTTATTCCCTTTACCAAAGGAAGAACACATGGTGTATTGCAAGTCTGCCCATTACACAATGGAATATGAAGGAGGCAGTAGTCTAAATAACTCTAAGTGGGGTAAAAAATAAAAGTGTGGCATAGGTCTAGCAAGATCATACACAAGAACTAAATGTAATGCCACTGAATTGAACCTATTAGAAGAAGGTGCAATGAAGAGTAGATCATCTTGGAATAGTGAATGGGTCCATGAAGTGCCTGATGGATCTCCAACCAAGGGATTGTGATCTTTATGCATAGTAATAGGTCTAATTGCTCTATATAATGATGGTATAATGGAAGCAGGGGAATAAATTGACTATGGAATGTCATGTACCTGTGGAATAGATTACTTGATAACTGATGAGTCTTAAATCAATATAATTGCACCCTGTAACATCAAAAATGGACCAGAGGTAGGTGGATAAAGAACTAACTCCTCAATATCTGGAAGGTGACAATGAGATGGTAGAGGTGTGTCCTCATCACTACTGTAGTCATCTATGCTAGAAGAAGAGTCATCAATCTCATAGATGTGTTCAAGCTCAAAAGTGTCCCCAAGTACAAGTGAGTCCAATGAAGAATAATGGCATAGAGCATTCACTAATAGAATTTACATGTGAAGTGGAGAGCATGGCTCAATAACCCTCATATCTAAAGAAGAGACTGTAGATGAAGCATGTAGATTCATAAACTGAATATCCACAAGAAGAGAAAAGTTATTGATGCTCTCATAAGGTGTACTCTCACTAGAAATAGTAAAGTATTTTGAAGTACCAATCTGTGATCACTCTGAAAGAAAAAATTCATGCATAGGAATAAAAGTATAATATATAATGGGATAACTAAGGTCTGGTAGAATCTCATCCTATAGTGGTGGCTTTATAGAAGGAAGAGCACTATCCATCATGGATGTGTTATCACAAGAAATAAGAGTAAGAGGAGAGAGTATAATAGTCTCTGAAGAGATAGTAGGAAGAGAAGTAGGATTGATATAAATCTCAATAGGAACTTTGAAAAGAGACTGAAGGATGCTCCAAATAGTGTAGGGGCACGATGTATGTTCCACATAGCAATAAAGATCCATGGAAAAATGTCATAGTAAGATGACAAGAACCTTGACACAAGTATTAGCCCACTTATTATACTAACATGAGTCAATAGAGGTAGAAATCTATCCATATAAAAATAGAGTAAAATTCTTTCTTGTGAGCAAGTGTTCCATGTAAGCATGCTAAAAAGCATAGTTTATCTTTCCAAGAAGAACCACTAGTGTAGAATCAAATTTCCCTCATCAGTGTCTCTCAAGTGAAGGCGACATGACTAAGAGAAGACACCAAAGATGTGTAGGACTACACAAAATAATTACAATGACCCCCTAGTTAAAATAACAATCCACGTTCATGAAGAGGATATCAAGCACAACCGATAATGCATCCAAATGAGTAGCAAACACAAGAATCATCATAATGCAAAAAATAAGAATGTGTAGAAGAGACACCAAATAATGCACAATACCACACAATACCACATTATAACTATTAGTATTGACCCCTCCCCGCCCCTCCCCCCCCGCCGCCTTAAATTTTAAAATACAAGCATGCTTATATAGATGTTAGACACAATTGAGAATGCACCTTAAGCAATTAATGTGTAAGTACAAAAAACTTAAATGATGTCAGGCTCTATCAATAATGTTTCCAAGAGGTACAATATGTGAAAAATAGGTAAATGTAGAGGACCCAAAATTATTGTCAATACATAGAGCACATAAAATAGGCATTTTAAAAGAATATGACACTCAAAAAGGAGTTATCAATCAAAATTTATAATCATTTGAAAATCTAAGCTTGCATAAAAAATTGTAGGGTTAAATTTGACACCCCCTAAATTATCATTGGAGTTTTGGAGCCATGCTACAGTCATTAGGATTGTGTTGGGATTATGTGTTCATATTATAGTGGTCCCTTATTATTGTCATAACTTTGAAGAGTTATTGTAGTGCCAGGAGTTTAGTGAGTTCCCACAGTGCGAGGGGGTTTGGAGATTTCTCATAGTGTTAGAGGTTTAGACAGTTCTTGCAATGGAGTTTTGTGTTGGGGATGCAGTCACCTCCTATAGTTGTTGGTGTTTTGGACTACACTAATAGTTTAAAGTTTTGATATCAGAGTTTTGGGATGTACTAAAAGTTGAAATTTCTAATGTTAAGGTTTTGACTACACGTACAGTTTGAAGTCTCAATGTCAGAGGTTTTGACTGCTTGTGTAGTCTAAAGTCCTAATATTGGGGTTATGGGTTGCATGTGTAGCATAAATTCCCTATGTTGAGGGTTTCAACTTTGTATGTATCTTAATCTCTCAATTTTGGGGGTTATGACTATGCATACAGCCTGAAGTCCCAATGTTAGGGGTTTTAACTATGGATGTAACTCCAAATTCTATTGCCAAGGTTATGAACGGTGGTTAAAGATGGAACTTTTGACAAGTGAATCCAAGGGTTGAATTCATGTCAAGTCTAAAAGCTCTAGATTTAGAGAACCTATGTAAAATCCATAAAAACCCCACCAAAGATCTCAAAAACCCTAAAAAATATAGAAAAAGGTTTTCCTTTGGAGACATTAAGAGTACAAATTTATGTGAAATCACTGAAAAAGCCCTGAAACCCTCTAGAATGGTCAACATCGACTATCATGAAACTAGGTCATGTTTATAGTCGATCCTAAGGTTTTGACACCTTTTAGATTTGGTAGTGCTATTCATTTTGTGATTTGATACTCTAGTTGAATAGTTTGCATGGATTTTCATGAAATCTGATAAAACCCTTGAAAATGCTAAAAATCAATAAAGCCATCAAGAATGCATGCAAAAAATATCTCACCAAGGATTTCAAAAATGGAAAAGTAGTCATTAGATTAGAGCTCTAATAATATGTTTTATTAATTCAAAATATGTGAATGTCTAAGAAATACATGAAACTGTAGGATTAGGTGAGAGCAGGATGTAAAGCAAAAGTGAGTTTCATATTAATCCATTAGCTGATTAATCAAAAAGTACAAAGGAGGTACATTATATAGTGAGATATTAGGTTACAAAAAAGGTAACAATTCAACTCACTATTATAAAACACATTAACTGCATTTTCTCTTAATGACCTTAACAACCCTAAGTAAGCTAACAAAGAATGGTGTAAATTAAACCACAAGTGGGGAAAATCCCACACTTTTAGTTTTACTTTGTTTCAGATGGTTTATGTATTAAAAGCAGTCATACTAATGGAATATATAGTCCCCAATTTAAGAATTGCATTGTTCATGCAACTGGGAGATCGACACTCTCTTTAGGCATGGCTGATGGATTTATAAAGGATGTAAGAAAATAGATAGAGAGCACAATGGACATGGGAATTTAACAATCAAAGATAGAAAACATGACATGATCTCAATGTGTGATCCAAATATTTGTTTCTAAAATAAGAAATATTATTATATAATAGCAAATTTTAGGCATTTCCAAGCAAGTTATGCATCTAATTGAAGGGACCTTATATCATCCATGACATCTCACAGAAAGGAAAAATTATGTTAAAATATCTTCAGGGAACCATTCTACTTAGACATGTAAATGGTTGTAGGCTTAAGTCTTACTATCAATAATCTCTATCAAATATCATAGAAAAATGAGAGAGGGTGTTGATTAGCACCATGTAGATTAGGATTTCTATTTAATGTATTATTTTATTATCTTGGTTTTAGGTTTGTAGTATTTATGTACAGTACAATCTCTCTATCACAAGACATCATAACTAAGGTGGAAAAGTTAAAGTCATAGAGTGTGATCTGAGAAGCCACCTAACATGGAAGGAAAAACATAATGTAAAGTAAACATGAGAGTCATCAATTAATTTTAGGAATGAGGCATTGAAAAAAAAATGAAATAAGGACAATCAATGGTCATTCGAAAATCCGTTCATGATGACACACTTGAAAGATTGCATCTTTCCCAAAGCGGATCAAGTGTTAGATCAGGGGATGTACAATAAAATAAAGTGGATGATGGAAAATATGACAAATCACATCAAAAACAATTTTAGATTAACTAAGGCATTGAAGCATTGAATTACTAATGTCAAATCATTGGCAATAGATTACAATTAATTCAACAAGCAAAATGGCACATAGACAACTCAACACATTCCAAATGATGTGTCAAATGTATTCAAGCATAGAAATATATATAAATAAAGGAATGAGGAACACAATGATGTTACACACTTTTGTGAATAAGAGCCTTTTGTGATATGTGCCTAATCCATTCATTTGTCTCTGATTTTTCATTAACACCAGTCAATTAAAGATATTATTTGAATGCTACAAGAACATCAACCATGGATTATTCACAACTTTTAATTCCCTTCATAGATGCATAGAAAGAAGAAATGGGGATCAGTCTTACACTCTAAAAAAATAAATACCAAGATCCAGACCCATTTGAATTCATCAACACAAGAGAATCCAACTTATTTATCCCAACTCAACCAGAAGTAGCACAAACAAGATCCCTAACTATCCAACATCCCTTGTGAGGATCTAATGCATAGTGACTCATCAATATCCCTACATTCAATCAGTTGGATCAAGTGATGATGACACTTATTAGACATTATAATGAACAATCATTAATCTCTCAGATAATGTCATGATATTCATCAATCTGGCAACCATAGTATAGGCAACAAGATTTCTAACTCATGGTAAATCTCTTATGAAATATAAAACCAAGGCCCCTCCCATTCATTCAAATATGATAGAAAAATACAATAGGACATCCAAGGGGATCCCTATCGACTCTATGGAGTATATTTTGGTGCACATTCTCTCTGAATGCATCATAAATCACTTTTGCTAGACCACCAAAAGTGTGAAATAGGCTATTAAAGGGGTCATAGATATTACATATTGAATGATTTGATTAATTGAATATTTCAATTGTCCAAAAACATTTGGTCTCTGAGATCATCACCAAAACTGATAAGGTCATTATTGGAACATCATAAGTGTTCCAATACCAATTCTTAGTATTACCTCTCTTCTTTATGTAGTGGAAGTCTCTAGATGGGTCAGTCGACCCAAATGTGGATTTCTCGCCTATGATCACATTTTCCAACATTTCCTAAACCAAAACATGTCAATACTATGAAAAAAAATTATATTCAATGCATTGTAGGTGGAAGTTTAGTAAATAATCCTTTCACACCCTCAAGTACTCAGAGATGTCATGTAGTATTTGAGGCAACACACTATAGTCATTAAGCTCCACAACAGGATCCAAATCTGAGTTCACGAGCTTCTGAAAGCACCAATGACTTTCTTACCATTTTTCATCAATATGTAAGACCTAAATGTGGAAGTTTTGTGACAAAAATCTCTATTTGTTTACTTCATCCCACCAGTATGAACTATATTTCTAGGGGCACAAAAACCATTGACTCAACAATCAACAACACAATCGTAAGTAAAAGCACATACACCACAAGAAACATAAGTAAACCCATTGCAAACTATTGTGGGGAAAATAAAGGCACCAATGTGTAAAACATAACCACCTCCACCAAAGAAGAAGATGCATAGTACTAAGTCTTGGAATTTTTATAGGATTGTTCCACAAATTACTAAATATAACGATCTTAGTCAATTGGGTGTCATAGGGGAGATGTGTATAAATCAATGATTGAGGACAAAAGCATTGAGGTCTGTGAGGAAGAATAATAAAAATAATTTTTATTTTGGAAATCAATGTGTAATTTTTAAGTGTGAAATAATGTTCTAGAAATTCTTCTCATGGGAATTCATGTACCTCCTACATTGATGAGTATTGATACAATGGCAGAAGAACAAGAATGCACACATCTGATGGTTATACTTTTTTTGGGAGCACTAGATGCAGGGATCTTCAATGGCATAAACAAGCCCACAATAATAAATATGCCCACATCAACCATTGATACACAAGACAAGCACCCATATTGTGCCCCATCTATCACTAGATATTTTAGAGCATATGGGTTCCTTTGTTGAACCACAACCAATTAATGAAGTTGAGTCACAAGATGCCTAAGTGACAAAACAAAAGCCATGGAAAATAATTTGGGTTTACAAGCAATTAGATAATACTTTGTTCCCTCCAACCAGACCAAAAACACCATCACATAGATGCATCTTGATAAAATTAACCTCTTCCTCCTCTACTTCATAGTCACTCTAATCTCTAGATTCTTCAACTCCTATGCATGAGCCCAAAATGGCTTCACAACCAAAACCAAAGTAACTAACCAAATAAGTAGATATTATAGAGTAAGAATAAGTTTTCAAGAATCAAATTGAGTAGGAAAAAGATCAAAGGTGGTTATGAAGAAGGATATAAAATAGGATAAGAAGTAAATGAAGGAGGAAAAGAGGAAGAGGAAGAGGAAGGATTAAGCAGCACACAAGGCTGTTGAGGAGGAGGAATAGAGGAATAGGCAAGAGGAAGAAAATAATAAGCAAGATGAAGAAGTTTCAAGGAAAGAGGAGTGAGAAAATCAAGAAGTGCAAGTGGAACAGAAATAGAATTTCGAAGCTAATGTAACAACAAAGGTAGAAAAAGAGGGGAAAATTAAAAAAAGTCATACAAAATTAGGAGGAAATGTGAAATTAGGCCCAAGAGCAAGTGACTAAAGATCAGGGAGAGGAAAATTCCAACTTAAAGATAAAATCATAACACAAAACACTCAAAGAAGCTATAGAGAAGAAGATATAAGAACTCACCTAAAAGGTGGTGATACCCAGAGTCCAAGAACCATCTTCCACATCACAAAACTCAGGGTCCACTGAAGGGGGTGTGCAAGAGGAGGCATCTCAACATAAGCCATGATTCTATAGCCAATGGTTGTGGGATGTCCCTATAATCTTAGTGTGATAGGAAACCTTCTCACTTCCAATGGCTTAAATAAAGAAGGCACATGTGACATCTATGTATTCCACTTTGGCTCTTACCATTAAGGTGTAAGAAGAATCACTTGATGTTTCCTAGTCACCCTCATCAAAATAAATAAAGGGAACATATGCATTTTAGGAGTCTATCACTTAAAAAAGGATTCCATGCTAAAATAAGAGACATCATAATTGAGGGAGGAAAACACATACTTACAATGCCACCTCACCAAAGCTAGGAAATTGATCAATGATACCTTCCTTACATTGGCCACTCAAGTATTGTGTGATAGTTATGTTTGAGGAAAAGAAGTTCACACCCCTTTTGTCTAACTAACAAAAGACTAGCTCATTGTGTAGAATTTACAACATATTTGAATGCAAGGTCATAATCTAAAGGTAAAAATAGAGCCCATTCTTTAACTCTTCAAAGAATATGATCAATCTTTGGACATTGTTACGCTCTAAACTCAACACATAGCCAAAGTCATGCTCAACTAGAAATAATAGTTGAACACCACATGGAATGAGGCCAAACTAGAGTTCACCAAGGTTGACAAAGCCAAAGCAATAATGGGAGATCAATCTGCTACCTCTGATGTACTAGATGTCACACTAAAGTAGTCTCTTGAGTAGAGACAATGTCATGTGCAAGCTGCAAACATGGAAAAATGAGATGTTGTGTAATACATTTATTGGCATTTATGTTGGGAAATAAACCGGAAGCACACAATTTGATTACCAAACCAAGCAACTTAATATGCGGAAATTAACCAGATTCACCAAGTAACTAGAATTCAGAATAACACAAGATATGAGAGACAATACACAAATTGTATTAACACTTTATACAGAAAAGAATACAATAAAGAAGATGCCACTTCTTCTCCACCACCTTACAGAGGTTTCCCACACCTCAAGTGAACAGTAATTCTTCTCCCCAAAGCTCTCCCTCTCAGGTCCCAACACCCAACTCAAAATACAGAGTTGGTGTTCACCTCCCGTGCTCCACGCACAACACAAGTGCTCCACGCACTCCACAAGCACTCCACGTGCTCCACAAGTACTCAAGGTACTTCAAGTAGATCTCCCATGAATCTGAAACAACCTGCAATTCAACAGACCATACTTATGGAAGGAACTCCCTTGCCTTCCTCTTGCTCTATCCGAGTACACACCTGTACTCCAAGTAGATCCTGCCTAATACTGCTCCCTGTTGTGTTGCTGTCTATATGACCTTGCACACCTGCAAATCAAACAATGGTTTTGCTCACCTGTGAACCTCGACCTTGCACACACATACACCTACAGATCAATGATCTTACTTACCATGTAGATCTCCTATATAGGCCATACAACTGTGACCAAGATCCTACACTCTTGAAGAACCCAACTGGCTCTCCAATCCAGCACCAACACACCTGGTACTGAGGCACTAGGAGGAACGCACCATTGCTCTACCTCACACACAGAAGGAGCTTATAATTATGCTCTCTTACTCCCTAGCACACTTTTTCCAATACAACCATGAGTCTATTATATAGATCTCATCCAAACAATAATTAGACATCTAATTACAATAATTAGATCCGCAGCTCTCAGTCAATAATTAGCCCTGATCATGCAAACACTTGGTTCGTTAGCTAACTGCCCGTAATAAACGCAGTCTGAACCACACAGGCGACCGACGCCGATCCCTGTCCGCCTGGGGGTCGCCAACGCTGGCCGATCAATGACCGACGTCGGTTGCTTCCTTGTCTAATTCTACCGACGTCGGTTGGACAAACCAAATGCCGGTCTCCGTGACACTCAACAACTCATCCTGCAACCTCCTCCATGTCTGCATCAGTGAAGCTTTTAGCTCCACAACCTAACAATCTCCCACTTGGAGATAAACAGCTGCACTGTACCTATACCTGTACTTCATCTAATCTGTTTCCTGGTTTGTATCCCTCTTCAAGCTCCCACCTGAAGACAACCCACCACACATCCCGTGGTGTACCACCTGTCATCCGAGTAACCTGCCACATCCGAACCTACAACACCTGTAGTGAAGTCCTGACCCTGCATAGCAACACCTGCTGCCGGTCCCTCTCAAAAAACCTGAGAACCCACTTCCCCGAATTGGCTCCTAACTCTGACAGCTCCCACTGCATGGGAATACTCAGGTCTATACCAGACCTCATGTGATTTCGGACACTGTACCTGTCCAGCCCTTAGTGTGCTCCAGTTCTGCATCCCGAACCTCGCCAACACCTGATTCACATCAGCTCCCACTCGAGACAAAATCAACCTGTGATCTCCATGTCTCCCATGTCAAAGAATTCTGCTGCTCCAAACTCCCCCTGACATGCCACTGAACTAATCTTACCCTTAGCTCAACAAAACCCTGTATGTACACCCCTGCTAGCTAGCATACTATCCACATACAGCAACAGAATGATGTCATGACTCATCATCCCCCTGGTAAGGCAAACCACAGTAGTTACCCTGACACTGACTGAAGCCATGCTTCGTCCTCCACCTGTCAAAACCTGTACCACTGACCTGCAGCTCCTCAAGACCATATCCCTGATCTTCCGTCTCACGTATCCATTCTCTCTATTCTTCTACTAAGGTATCCATTTGTCTCTGTGCTTTCATACCTGCTGGCATCCCTACCAAAACACACCTGTCTGGTTCTCCTCCAAGGAATCACATCCTCATCCATGCCAAGCTCACACCTGTTTCCTGGATCCTTCCTGCTCTACAATCAGCAACATGTATAAAGAAGAGGAACAACAAATTTGAGGGCCTACTTACGCCTTCAGTCCTCCGTATGGGTGTTTGAGACTCCTTGACAACATGCTGTCCACCCAAAATTCATTACAGTGACCGACCTCGGTCACTCCACAGTCTGCATCCGATCGACGTCGGTTCCATGCGTCTGTACCTGACTACCAACCTGCCAGCGCTGGTGTCCCTGCTACCGACGTCGATCCTCTGACCGACATCGGTCTTACATACTGCCGACGTCGGTCTCTTGACCGACGTCGGTCTTACCCTGCCTGACATCGTCGGCTTCGGTCTGCACATGACCGACATTGACACCTGTCTGTTCGATGCCGGTTCCTCCTGACTGACATCGGTACCTGTGTTCGCCTGTGAGTGATGACTTTTTACCCGCGAGCTTCTTTGAATCAAAACCCATGTCCAAACTGCCCTGCTCAGAAGTATCCAGCACCATCCACTGGGTTCTGTCCGCCATCTCCTCCATAAACACCAAGGCTTTCCAGTTCTTAAGCCTATCAAATATATCTGTCTTCCGCTTAAGAACATGCATCTCCTTCCTGCTCATGTGACCAAGCCTACGAAGCCACGTCTCCGCAACAAAAGAAGAATCAGTAATATAAACAAGTAGATAAAGGATACCTGTTTTCTTACCACCAGCTAATTCAAGTGCATCCGCTGTGAGAGTTCTTGTGCATCTCTCATCACCCAATCTTTCTGAAGAAATTAGCCATATCTCCAAACCTGGGACCTGCATGACCTTCATCAACACCTGTGTGTTGGCCGCCTGCAATTTCAGCTTCACTTCCCCTTTGCCAATTCTTTGGCAAGGCTCACCAGCTCCTCTACCTAGGGCTGCATGGAAAGAGGCAACCGAATCTTTTATCCAAGATTCAACTTTATCCAAGAAACCTCCAAGAACATCCTATGCAATAACACCTGCAACATCTGCTTCTTCAGTTTCTTCATGCTGATCTGCTACCAACCAACAATAATCTTTTACCTGCTCTTTCTTTCCATAGGACCGTGAGTGACCATCTGTGCTTTTCAACTCCTCCATTCTTAGCTTACTTTGATCTGCTGTTGCTCTACTCCCACTCGATCAGAAACCCCTGAGAGTGCCCTGTAACCAAACACAAAACCTGCTTCCTCCAACCTTAGCTCTGATACCACTTGTTGGTGGTATCAAGCTATGAGCCAACAACCTTGCTCTGATACCACTTGTTGGGAAATAAACCGGAAGCACACAATTTGATTACCAAACCAAGCAACTTAATATGCGGAAATTAACTAGATTCACCAAGTAACTAGAATTCAGAATAACACAAGATATGAGAGACAATACACAAATTGTATTAACACTTTATACAGAAAAGAATACAATAAAGAAGATGCCACTTCTTCTCCACCACCTTACAGAGGTTTCCCACACCTCAAGTGAACAGTAATTCTTCTCCCCAAAGCTCTCCCTCTCAGGTCCCAACACCCAACTCAAAATACAGAGTTGGTGTTCACCTCCCGTGCTCCACGCACAACACAAGTGCTCCACGCACTCCACAAGCACTCCACGTGCTCCACAAGTACTCAAGGTACTTCAAGTAGATCTCCCATGAATCTGCAACAACCTGCAATTCAATAGACCATACTTATGGAAGGAACTCCCTTGCCTTCCTCTTGCTCTATCCGAGTACACACCTGTACTCCAAGTAGATCCTGCCTGATACTGCTCCCTGTTGTGTTGCTGTCTATATGACCTTGCACACCTGCAAATCAAACAACAATTCTGCTCACCTGTGAACCTCGACCTTTCACACACATACACCTGCAGATCAATGATCTTACTTACCATGTAGATCTCCTATATAGGCCATACAACTGTGACCAAGATCCTACACTCTTGAAGAACCCAGCTGGCTCTCCAATCCAGCACCAACACACCTGGTACTGAGGCACTAGGAGGAACGCACCATTGCTCTACCTCACACACAGAAGGAGCTTATAATTATGCTCTCTTACTCCCTAGCACACTTTTTCCAATACAACCATGAGTCTATTATATAGATCTCATCCAAACAATAATTAGACATCTAATTACAATAATTAGATCTGCAGCTCTCAGTCTATAATTAGCCCTGATCATGCAAACACTTGGTTCGTTAGCTAACTACCCGTAATAAATGCAGTCCGAACCACACAGGCGACCGACGCCGGTCCCTGTCCGCCTGGGGGTCACCGACGCCGGCCGATCAATGACCGACGTCGGTTGCTTCCTTGTCTAATTCTGCCGACGTCGGTTGGACAAACCAAACGCCGGTCTCCGTGACACTCAGCAACTCATCCTGCAACCTCCTCCATGTCTGCATCAGTGAAGCTTTTAGCTCCACAACCTAACAATTTAGACGTAGAGGTACGTAGATAGACTGGAGGAGTGTTAGGAATAATATGTTTAGTGCTCAGATTATATGTTTGTGAGTGTCTGGGAGATAATAAATAATAATTTAATAAATGAGTTGTTAATAAACTCACATAATTATCATAGGATAAAATAAAGTTATTTATTGATAAATACTAGGAGATAATATGAGAGATTTTAGGGAGGGGTTGAGAGATATAAGGGATTTTTGATTAAATTTGACTCCTTGTATTAAGGATATTATCCTCCTATATATTATAATCTCTCATAGTGAATAATATATCTCTAATGATTAATGTTACAAAGTTATTATTAGTTTTATTATGTGTTTAAATTATGCAAATTTGACTTAAACTTATCAACTTGTATCAAAGTAGGATTTTTTTTATGGAGAATTAGGGGTAGTTGATTTATTATTCACCCATGTATATGAGGGAAGAATAATTATTGAATAACTTATAACATAGTTTAATCTATTTTTATAATATGTGTCAACTTTGAGCCATTGGGTTGTTATCAGAGATCAGAGTGATGCACGCATTATTTAGCAGACATATGGATCTATGTATTGTCTGTGTGTGTTATCAAGGTGATCTAAATCACTAATACATCTGGTTTCATCATTGAGTTTCAACTTGAAGTAAAATGTATGCATGCAAATATAATTTGTATATGAGCACCTATCAACTCTAGTTTACTCTTAGTATATTAAATGAATCACTCCATGTTCCTACAGTCTTATATCAATTTTTAAATTATTCTTGTCAATATTTCCCATAGTCACTTGAGGAGAACATAATATGATATTTTAGAGAGTTGAGTTGTTATTTCATTCCTATACCATACATACATTTCCTGTAAATATGCATACTGTCAAATGTATATTGCTAGGAGATTTTGTCTTCATCGTATGACTACCATGTGCATCTTCTCATCCATGTGCTTATATTGTTTACAATCTTCACATACATACAAATTTTACAATGTTATTGTCCAAAACCTTAATTCAAATCTCCAAAATACACAAATTTATGAGTTTGAGTTGAAGTCTTATTTTTTTAGGTATTTAGAATCTAAATTCCTATGTTAGACTAAAAGTATGTCATTTTTTAGGGATATCATATCATTTTATTTAAATTTTAAAATTATGTTTCATCAAGTTTATAGTTTAGTCAAGTTTTAATAGTTTTTTATTTAGAGGTAATTTTTTTAAGTTAGTATAGATTCAAACTAATTATTTTGTATTATTAGTGTCAAGATCAAAAGTAAAATCTTCCTTTTGTAAACGGGGTGCATTTTTAGTTGAAACTAACGTCTTGAGTTATTCAAATTATGTGGGGGATTTTTTTAATGAAATACAAGTGTAACTTTAGATAGATCCTCAAATATATATTTTCTAAATAAGTAGCAATCAATAGGAGGATGGAAACAATAGAGGTTGGAGGAATTCCAACATCCTCTCTTCAATTGCTAATGATGAGGCCACAAAATTGTAGTAGTGGCACCAATATGTGATAAACCAGCTAAAGCCAAGGACAATTCTTAATGGTAATGAATATCATCTATGTTTTATACAATCAAGTGGAAACAATTATGTCTAGTGGATACATAAGAGACATATGAGGACTTTGTCCTCATTTTTTTTAGTTTTTTCATGTTTTCATGTGATATAATATGCGATAAATTCCAAATATAATCCCCTAATGTAAAAATGTAGTAGAGTATTGATCAAATATTATGGTATCAATCATGATACTTGTAAAGGTTGTTGATAGAAGCCTATGTAAACCATCTGTAAAGGTTGTTTGTTTAAGCATATCTAAAACCATCTATAAAGGTTGTTGGTTAAAGCCTATGTAAAACCATTTGTATAGGTTGTTGGTTGAAGTATTTATAAAACCATCTTAATAGGTTGTTGGTTTAAGCCTTTGTAAAACCATCTTTTTAGGTTTTTAGTTGAAGCCTATGTAAAACCATCTTTAAAAGTGTGGAAATGAACATAAGTGTCAGTCCATGTTCAAACCTAGGTGTTTGTTATATCCATCCATTAAATCCACTTATGAGAATATATTTTTGGAGAATTTTGCAATGGCACATGTGTATCAAGATCATGAGCAAGTAGAGGCAACATGTTATAGTTCTAGAAAAAGATATTTTCTACCATGTTTGCACTAAGGGGGGAATGTTAGGAATGTTATGTTTAGTGCTCACATTATATGTTTATAAGTATGTGTGAGATAATAAATAATAATGTAATAAAGTGAGTTGTGAACAAGCTTACATAGATATCCTAAGAGAAAATAAATCTATCTATTGAGAGATATTAGGAGATAATATGAGAGTTTTTAAGGAGGGGTTGAGAGATATAACGGATTTATGATTAAAGTTGACTCCCTGTATTAAGGAGATCATCCTCCTATATATTTTAATCTCTCATAGTGAATAGGATATCTTGAATGAATAATGTTAGAAAATTATTAATATTTTTATTTTGTGTTGAAATTATGCAAATCAATCCTAAAATTATCAAGGAGTTAGCACAAGAAATACAACAAAAAGTGTCATAAGCTAGGGCAATCCTCATGATCATAAAAAATGATGATATTCAAAATATTATGGGGTGCCAAGTCCTACTGTGCACTATGATCAATATGGTGTGGGAAGTTATAACTGATTGGATGATGTTTAAATAGGACTTATCCCATTTTTATAGCTATATCATAGATATAATTCAGGAGCCATAATTTATCCCACCAAACCAAATCCTGTAAAATCTCCAACAAAAAAATGCCACCACAACTACTCAGCCAGCCATCTAAATGCAATAAACACCTCTAACACTAGATTATACAACTATAACTTCTTTAGAAAGTACTCTAGTAACGTCATCTTCACATTTTCCCTCAGTTCCAACAACATAGCCTATGCCTCCACCTTCTCTCTAGACACCACATAGACTCTAGTTTTAAAATTTTAAATAATTTTTATAGTAATAAAAACGTTAAGGATTAGGAGCGGTGCTAGGTTGGTTAAAATCCTTAAAGGGTTGCCACATGGTTATGTTAATCTATTAAAAACTTGAAATTGTAGTATATTAGTATAAGATAAGATAAGATAAATATATTAATTTCCAACAAATGCCCACAACGGTAGGTCAAAGGGACTGTAGATTACAAAAGTGTGTTAAGAACAAGTGGGAAATTGAAAAGGTCTCCAAAAATGAGAAGAACAATGCTGAAATAAATAGTATAAAATAGATCCAAGAGAAAAAATTCTCAAAGCCAAAGAAAAAATCAAAAGAAGTGAGCAACCCATGAAAATCCTTAAACATCAGAAAAGCAGGAATGAACCTTGAGAAGGAAGAACTAGGAGGGGGTCCATCAAGGGTTCAAAATAACACTTCTAATAGTTGAGGCTGATGAGAAGAAGTTCTAAATAGAAGTATGACCCAAAGAAGAGGAGGTAGGATGTCTGTTCTATCCTCCATTATGTTTCCTAGAAGGAATATTCATCTTTAAAGTTCTGGTGGATCTAGTCTATCTCCTGGTGCCAGGTCTAAAATGGATATATTGGTAAAATATCAGGGAACTATAGATGGTATCTATTTTCACTTGTATTTACACCTTTTGAGGATATGTCTTAGCTTTACTCATCTAAGTGGCATAATTTAAACATCTCACTTTTTGTGCATAATAATTTAGCAAGATGAATCTTTAGAATGAAGGGCTAGCTCCCTAGATGTGCCTTGAAATGCTTTCACCTATACTAACTAGTTACTTGTGGAGAAAAGAGATATAGTTGGCATGAAATGAAACCTATTCTAGGGGATGATGCACCAATATGTTTACCATAATAATATTATACTCCATCACTTTGAGACAATGCATACAACACTAATTTAAGAGTCCTAGAGTGCACTAACACCAGTATTTCAATATGAAGGTGACATATATGAAGACTATCAAAGGCACGTAGAAAAATAATTTATTTTTTAGATGATAAGACTTAATTTTACACTTAATAACATTTATACACACTTCAATACACTTCATATTACCTGCTAGGCATCGAATCACTTGCATCAAACATGGAAAGATTGAGAGACAACAAGGATAAATGAATATCTCTTTACCATTCACTATACATCTCTTCACACACTTTAAAAAAATGATATATGAACTAAAAATTGATTTTAATTTATTTTATAAGGCAATTATAATGTTAAAACCAATAGTTCTTCACCATACTTGGTGTGGTATTAGATTACAAAGGCCAAAAAATGGTAGCTCTTATAGAATTTTAGAGAGAGAGAAGTAGAGATAAGTCCATGGGTCACAAGGAAAATTATAAAGATTATAAAAGGATTTAATTATGCATGGTAATATGATATGTGATGAACCATGCAATTTTAGGAGGAACAAGTGTCAATTCAAGGCATAAAGTTCATGAAAAGTGGCATAAAACTCCTTGTCTTGGCTCAAAAAACTGCCTTCATAATTTGGACCTATTTTAACATCCCATAACTTATTTTGGATAGGTATGATGATTGTAAATATGGTTAAGGGTATCAATCATTCCTCTCCATGTATTGGTTATAGGCCTGGTTATTTGGAATCATCCCAAACTGAGCTATCGTCATCTACTAGCAATAAAACTCCTCTTTCATGCACCCTGCACACTTGGACTCCAAAAAGGAATAATTTTTCCATGAAAATATATGGGAAGGAGTGAATTAAAAGTTTCAATACCCTCCATGGCCTTATAATCATTAGGTATACCTTAAAATCACTCCACTTGAAGTTTTCCACCCTTCTCACTAGCTTGTTCACTATGTCAGTTTTGATTAGCTAAGATGAAGTAGTTGGTTGAGGAACTTATAAATTTTTTAAATTCATGAAAATTATATTGGAATTTATCTTAATTCCTAATCTTTCCCTCCATGTGATTGACACCTCTTGTAGCCTATAAAAAACATAAAATAGTCAAGAAAACCCTATTTCTCACCCCATTCATATAGGTTCATACAACTCACAAGTATGAGAGGGATCCTAGAATATTCCTCTAAAATTTAAAATCACTATTATATACAAACTATTCCATTTTATTAGCTATCCAATTCCATTTCTCCAAACTAGTCCTTATAAGGGTTTAGCAAGGGTTTTGAGCAATTTGACCTATTAAGGTTCATTCATAAAGTTTTGATGTTGGAGTTACAGAAAAATTACATAAATTGGTTTTTCAAGACCTCTTATAACTTTTCCAAACTCCTCTATCCTCCATGAAAAGCATCAAAAGATATATGAGTGTCAAAACTTGACCTATCGAGCTCTTTTTCTCCTTTCTTGCATGCCAAAGTTGTTTTAAGGTCTAAAAATGGCTTTTTTTGGTTTTCTTTGCACTCTAAAAGCTTTAACACTTCTTATTTGACCCCATAAACATGTTTCAATAGGTTGGATTTCATATCATATGCTATAAATGCAAAATGCCTCTCATTTATAATCTAGGCTTCACCATGCCTAGTAAGCTTGACTGCACCTTAGAGCTCAAATTGACCTTTTATGGTTTTTATTGTCTCCAAAAGGCTTGAAAATATCTATTAAGGTTCCTCAAACATTTTTCAATATACTATAAATCATATCAAAGAATATAAGTGAAGATGACTTCCCCATCTAGCACTAGGCTTCACCATTCCTCATAGCCCTGACTGTAACATTAAGAGGATGGAGCAACCTATTGATTTTAACCTTCATGTGCTTTTTTTTCATGATTTTTATAGGTGTTTTAAATCTTTCTACACCTTCTTATAAGTCTTTTTTTATCTTTTAGTCTACTCTTTTGTCCTCATTTTCCAAATCTACCAATTTCTACTCTTAAGGGAGTGCCCTCTGTCTGAGACAAAATAGAGGGAACTCCCCTATTTTCCCAGACAAAAGTAAAAATTATATGAGATTAATAAATTTATTTTTACAAAAATTGAGCCTTTTGTCAGGTCAAAATACCTCCCAACTCATCCAAAACCTAAACAGACCCCTAGTGGAATGGACTATGTCTAGTGTTTTGAAGTACTGGCTATATTTTACTTGCTTAGGGTTGTTATTTTTCTCATTTCTCATGAAAATTTATTATTTATACCATAAATTTCATGAATAATGTGTCATATTTCCCTATAACACCTTCACTCCTTACATGTTTCTTCCAATACCCTAACCAGACTGTGTAAAGAGCCCTGTGTGCAGGGTTTTGAAGTATTGGCTATATTTGGCATTATAAGAACCATTTCTCTACTTTAAATTCATCATGATGGTGTCACTAGGTTATTTTAATTATGATTAAGATTCCCCCAACCTCTCTTCATAGCCCAAACTCTGACATGGTTCCATATGCTTTTGCCTAGTCTAGACTGTTTGCTTCTTTGATCGTGTTCCTGCTCTTTAGAGTGTACCTATAGGTAGAAATGCATGGTATGACTTCAAAAACCATGTCCAAAACCTCCTCTACCTTTAATATACTCACTATATGTTTTTGGTACTTTCATTCATGTTTTTACCTAGCCTAAACCACCTCCAAGACATATTCCTCAATTGACTGTCTACCTACAATCACCTATAGGTGACTGTAAGGAATACTATAGGTAGCCTCTATCCTCAAGACCCATGATAAAAATCCATTATAAATATCCTAATATTATTTGGAGTCATCCATACATGTTTTAATTCAATTTACTTGTCCATTATGTATTGATAATTCTTAAACAATAGTCATTTATGTTACTGCATGTGTCACAATCAACAGTGGTTGTAAGTGTGCATTATCACTTGAATGAACAACTAAAGGTTTGAATTGCACACTCAAATATATACCATGATCCTTTGGATATCACCTAAGGTATATGAAATTCATGTTCTATATACTAATTGATCTTCTCATGCCTAATCCTCCATATGGACTGTGTAGGAGTTTGACCCCTGCTATAGGTGCACATTGTGAGAGGAAAAGGACACATGTAGGTTAATTTAGGACCCTAAATAGTATGTATCAGCATTTTATTAATGATTTTTTAGATCATAAGTTCCATTTTCACTATTTTTAACTATTTATCTTTGTTATCATGGTCTAGTGTCAACTTTGGAAACAAAGGTTGTTCAAAACTCAAAATTCCTATAGGTTCACTATCCAAAATCAATGCATGAAAGTGCACATTTAGGCTTCTCAAAAACCACCTTCCATTTATCATCTCCCCTTCCAAATTTTCAAGATGATTCTCCATTCAAGAGGTTAAAAAATCAAGCCATTAGGATTCCCCAAAATATCATGTAGCCATGTCATATGTTAATCCCAAAACACTTCAGGATCTTTGTTTTGCATTCTTAGGGAAAGTGTCCCTATATCAGTCTTCACATCTTTACAACTGATTTACATTTCCAATTGCCATATTGACACACTAAACATGTTATATCATATTCAAAGTCTCATACTATGGATTTAAAATATCTCCAACACTTGTTAAAATTCCTTCACAAAAGCCTTTAGTTCTCTGCCAACAAATCCTGTTGGTGGACATTGTCAAATCTGCAGATAATATATGCAAATGTGAACAATATGCATTGCTTTGACTATTTATTGAGTTGTGAACCAAACTTAATCTCAAAAATTCACTCCTAATGTCTCAAAGAGATTTATACCACTACTAAATCTCCTATCATATCATGATGTCACCATGGAGGCTCCTATAGATGCATATGAGTTGCATGTAGGCAATGAGTGCATAATGGAGCAACAAGGGTAGATGAATGGTTTCAAGAACAACCCAAACTTAATTTCAAACCTTAAAATTCATAATTTACATCAATTATAGATTAATACCAATTCAAAAACATCCCTTTCAATTTGAAAATCACTTGCAAGCACCTCGCTGACTGTATATGATAGTCATAAGGTAGACTATTGTATGTGTGAATGTGATTGCAACTTCAAGGAGAATATTTATTTGGAAGATAACATTGAAAAGTGAGGTTATTTATATTACCTTTAAAACATTATAATTAACCTTCCCTCACATTCTAAAACCATTACCAAATCCTGAAGGTACTGCAAATGGTGTAAACCTATCAACAACACAAAATAGGTCTAGTATGTAAAATTGAGGTGATTTGCTCATCAAAACACCTTGAAAAATGAAACCAAAATTGGGAGTTTTATATAAGGAGTTTTAAATCCCTATTAATTTATATCAATATCTATGTTGTATGGAATTTCTCAAACCAAGGTAAAACCTATAGGGTACATAGATTAACAAGTAGATTTGAAAGGTTAACTTCTTAGGAATGGTTCATAAAGCTCATAACACCATTCCTCTAAAAACAAACATCAAATGGAATTTGAATAAGTGTAGAAGACACTACAAAGATAATTTTCAATGAAACCTCTCATGTTGACCATACCAAGTACAAAACTGAAGACTGTTTTTGCTTGCCAAGCCTAGTAGAAGGAGAGATAAGTAGTTTTCTTCATTTTTTGAAGTTTATAATCAAACTAATCATTGAAGTAAGTGTATATAATACCAAAGGACATTCCTAAATTTTCCAAAAAATATAGGAGGTTGTATAATTCAATACACCTCATTAAATACTTAGGTTTTTTAATAAAAGTACCCTTCTTCTTAGGAATCTACCAATTTCTAGCTAGTAATAGTTACCAAAGACTCTTTAGGACACATGGCATATGATATAACCTGTTAGAATCTTCACATTTCCCTGTAAACCTGTAAAAGTCATTAAATGTTCAATTTTGACCCCTAAAATGACTCAAAAGGACATGTTATCTATAAAATTAATGGCCAAGGCTAATATAATATTGAATAACATTAAATGACCTATGATATACCTTATGACCAAACATTAAACCCCTTAAAACACTTAAAACTCAATTTTTTACTTATGGGTGCACAAATTTGACCTAAAAGTTAAATTTGATCAACAAATTGGTGACTCATAGGGGTAGTATATCTATTATACTAACTAGACCAGTAGCCTTATTAGTCCATTTGGATATGAAGTCACATGTACATGAATTTTGACACTCACCTTGCCTTTGAAAACACATAAAACATAAGTAAAAACCAACAAGAAGCAACACACAAGACAAGAAACCAAGCAAACACACTTGTGCTTCATGAGCACTTATGAAACACACACACACCAAACTAAACAACTAACTCAAAAACTAATTAACTTGAGATAAAAACTACCTCCTAGATCAAACGAGATGTTTTAAACCTTCTTTAATTTATGACATGAAATATTTAGTGAGACATGTAGCCTTTTATCCTTTAGCATTGATGCCTCCATCTTCTTCATGGTGTTTGCCAACTTCATTGGCATGAGGCTCAATGAGAACCAAGTAGATCCATATAAGTTAACCAAGTAAATGAACTCCTCTTGCATCCAAATATTCTCATCCTTCTCATTAACTTGGTCCTTTATGAGAAAATTTGACTATATGATATTCATCTGAACCTTGCTATCATTATCCATGTCTATAACTTCATGTACACTAGCATCCTCAAATGGCTTCATGATAGTAAGATCTTGACCAATAGAAATAACTTCATCCTCATGTTTGATTTAACACTCAATATCATGCTTAGATTCATCAGCAAACTTTTCATTAGCTATGCAATCCTTTGGAGAGGAAAAAACTTTTACCCAACCTATCAAATTCCTTTCATATGGCATTGAACTTCTACCATAGATCTTCATCATGAATGTCATATTCAAGGGTCATTTCCTCTTCTTTGGTCTCATGATACTCTCTTAGGACTGACATTTTGTTGAGGAGTGATTTGAATTTCATTATTTCTAGTACACTCCACCTCATGCTTGAGATGGTCATCTATAACTTCACGATCAGACATGGAGTCTTTTTCACAAACCTCTTTCTTCAAGTTTTAGCCACATTCCTCATGGATACACATCCCTTCAAATATGGAGGTAAAAACTTGTGGATTTTCCTTTTTTTCACCAAGGCAAGTCCCTATGATGATCTCTTCCTTATAGTCACTCATGAGATACTCTTGATCAACCATGAATTAAATTTGTTCTTCTTCACTAGCTTCTCTCAAGATAGGCTCTTCCTCAAGAAGGGGTGAGGTGGAAAGTTTATAGATAGGTTCATGGATTTAAGGTGAAGGAGCTAGAATATGAGGTGTATTTCGAGTTGAAGGAGTTGCAAATGGAGTGTGGAATGAAGGAGAAGTCTTATCAGTGGGTTTGGAAAAAAGAAAAACACTAGTAAGCTTACATGGAAGTGAGTTCTTGGGCTGATTAGAAGGAGAAACACTTACATGAGTATGAGCTAAACTTTACCAATGATATCCTTGTGTGTAATTTATGGAAACATCTAATTTCATATGACAAGATTCATAGGAATAATCTTAAGGCTGATAGGCATCATGATATGAAGGATAAGGTTCATATTGGGATTGATAGAGAGGTGTTTCTTGATAGTTCTCTTGGTAACCATACTCATAGGGTTGTTTAACAACATAGTGTCAATATGGAGAGGGAAATGAAGGATTACAGGACTAACACAATTATTCCTATTGAATGGACTGATACACTTCATGTTGGAGATTTAACACTTCATGACATGGATGATTAAGAATGTGTTCTTGTTGATAGGGAATGGCACAAGCTGGAAATGTTTCACCAAGTTGTGTAACACAAAATTCAACACCAAGGTCAGTGATGGAAATTCATTAAGAATAAAAAACATAAGGAATGATCATAAAAAATATTCAAAAAGGATACCTGGGTTCGTTGACAGCAAATGTAACTTTGGAGTTATCATTGATGCTTAGATAGATGCCTCCAAAGGCTAATTGTTGAAAGACAACACCAAGAATATTTCAACTTCTTGAACTAAGATTACAACTAAGCATGACAAAAACTATTGTCACTTATAATTTCACCCTTTGAGGAGATGTCTTATCTCTCCCCATCCAAGTGGCACAATTGAAACATCTCACCTTCTATGGGTAATAATTTGGTGAGATGAATCTCTAGAATGAAGGGCTCACTCCCTAGATGTGCCTTGAAATGCTTTCACCTATACTAATTGGTTACTTGTGGAGAAAAGGAATATGTTTGGAATGAAATGAAACCTATTTCATATGGTGATGCACCAATATGTTTACCATAAGACTATTTTACTCCATCACTTTGAGATAAGGCATACAACACTAATTTAAGAGTCTTAGAGTGCACTAACAGCAGTATTTCAATATAAAGGTGCCATTTATGAATAATATCTAAGGTACATGGAAACATAGATCATTTTTTAGATGTTAATACTTCCTTGTACACTTAATAACATGTCCATACATTTCACAACACTTCATATGACTTGTTATCCATGGAATCACTTGCATCAAACATGGAAGGATTGAGAGAGAGCAAGGATAAATGAATCTCTTAACCATTCACTATGCATCTCTTCACACACTTTAAAAAGCTGATATATGAACTCAAAACTGAATTTAATTTATTTTATAAGGCAAGTACAATGTCAAAACTAGTAGGGCTTTACCATACCTAGTGTGGTTTTAGATTATAAAGGCCAAAAATGGCAACTCTTATACAATTTAAGAGAGAGAGAAGAAGAGAGAATTCCCAGGGTCACAAGGACATTTTAAAGCTAATAAAATGAGTTACTTATTCATGGGAAGAGGATATGGTGTGAACCATGCAAGGTCAGGAAGCACTAGTGTCAATTTAAGGCATAAACTTCATGAAAAGTGGCATAAAACTCTTTGTCTTAGCTTAGAAAACTACCTTCATAATTTAGACATGTTTGAACGTCCCATAACTAATTAGGGATAGGTCAGATGATTGTAAATAATGGTAAGGATCTCAATAATTCCACTCTATGCATTTTTTATAGGCTTGGTCTTTTAGAATCATCCCAAACTGAGAGATCATCATCTGTTGTCAAGAAAACTCCTCTTTCATGCACCCTGCACACTTGGCCTCCAAAAAGGCATCAATTTTCCATGAAAATATATGGTATGGAGTTAATGACAAGTTTAAATACCCTCTATGGCCTTATAATCATTAGGGACACCTTAAAATAACCCCACTTGAAGTTTTCCACCCTTCTCACTAGCTTGTCTATTATGTCAGTTTTGACTGACTGAGATGAAGCAACTAGTTGAGGCACTTATAAGTTGTTTCATGGAATTAAACTGATATGGGAAGTTATCTCAAGTCCTAATTTTCCCCTCCATGTGATTGGCACCTGTTGTAATCTCTTGTAGCCTATAAAACACATAAAATATTTAAGAAAACCTTGTTTCTCACCCCATCCATATAGGTCCGTACAACTCAAAAGTCTGGGAGTGAGCCTGAAAGAGTCCTATACAATTTCCAATCATTATTATATACAAAATATGCCATTTTATTATCTATCCAAATCCATTTCTCCAAACTGGTCATTGCAAGGGTTTAGCAAGGGTTTTGATCAGTTTGACCTCTTAAAGTTCGTTCATAAAGTTATAATGTCTGAGTTGTATAAAAATTCCACAAAGTGGTTTTTCAATACTTCTTCTAACTTTTCTAAACTCCTCTATCCTCCATGAAAAGCATCAAGAGAGATATGAGTGTCAAAACTTGACCTATCAAGCTCTTTTTCTCCTTTCCTGCATGCCTGAGTTGTCTTAAGGTCTAAAAATGGATTTCTTTGGTTTTATTTGCACTCTAAAAGCTTGAAAACTTATTATTTGACCCCATAAACATGTTTTAATATTCAAAAGGCCTCTCATTTGGAATCTAGGATTCACCATGCTTAGTAAGCTTGACTGCACCTTAGAGCTCAAATTGACATTTTATGGTTTTTTTTGTCTCCAAAAGGATTTAACATCTCTATTTTGGTCCCTAAAATATGTTTCAATAGACTATAAATTATATCAAAGACTATAAGTGAAGATGACTTCCCCATCTAGCACTAGGCTTCACCATTCCTCATAGCCCTGACTATAACCTTAAGAGTATGGAGAAACTTTTTGAGTTTAACCTTCATGTGCTTCATTTTAATTATTTTTTTAGGTGTGCTAAATATTTTTACACATTCCTATAAGTATTTTTTAGCTTTTAATCTACTCTTTTGTCCACATTTTCCAAATCTACCAATTTGTGTTCATAAAGGAGTACCCTTTGTCTGAGACAAAATAGAGGGAACTCCCCTATTTTATTAGACAAACATGAATATTATATGATATTAATCAATTAATTTAGGTGATATGTACAATAATTGAGCCTTTGGTCAGGTCAAAATATCTCCCAACTCATCCAAAACCTAAACAGACCTCTAGTGGAATGGACTGTGTGCATTGTTTTGAAGTATTGGTTGCATTTTCCTTACTTAGGGTTTTTATTTTACTTATTTATCATTAAAAATGATTATGTAGACCATAAAGGTAATTAATAATGTTTCACAGGCCCCTTTAACACCTTAACTCCTTACATGTTTCTTCGAGTACCCTAACCAGATTGTGTAAAGAGTCTTGTGTGCAAGGTTTTAAAGTACTGGTTGTATTTGGCATTATAAGAACCATTTATCTACTTAAAATTCATCATGATGGTGTCACTAGGTTGTTATAATGGTGATTAATTTTCCCCTAACCTATCTTCATATCCAAAAATCTCACATGTTTCCATATGCTTTTGGCTGGTCTAGACTATTTGCTTCTTTGACTGTGTTCCTGCTCTTTGGAGTGTACCTATAGGTAGAAATGCATGGTATGACTTAAAAAACCATGTCCAAAACCTCCCATTCCTTTCATAGACTCATTTTATGTTTTTTGGACCATGTTTGGACCTAGCCTAAACCACCTCCAAGACATATTCCTCAATTGATTGTTTGCCTACAGTCACCTACAAGTGATTGTAGGGAATATTATAAGTGGCCTCTATCCTCAAAACCCATGCTAAAAATCCATTAGAAATATCTTGAAATTATTTGGAGTCATTCATGATTATTTTAATTGAATTCAATCATAAGTATCATAAGTACCATTTTAACTATTTTATTTGTTATCATGGTCTATTCTCAATTTTTAAAACAAACGTTGTTCAAAACTCAAAACTCCTGTAGGTTCACTGTCCAAAATTAGTACATGAAAGTGCACTTTTAGGCTTCTCAAAAACCACCTTCCATTTGTCATTTTCCCTTAAAAATTTTCAAGGTGATTCTCCATGATATAGTTCAAAAACCAATCCATTAGGATGCCCTAAAATCTCATGTATCCATGTCATATGTTAATCCCAAAACACTACAAGATCTTTGTTTTGCATTCTTAGGGAAAGTGTCCCTGTATCAGTCTTCACATCTTTACAACCGATTTACATTGCCAATTGCCATCTTAACACTCCAAACATGGTATATCATGTTCAAAGTCTCATGCTAGGACTTAAAAAAAAATCCAACACTTGTTCAAATTCCTTCACAAAAGCCTTTAGTTCTCTACCAACAAATCATGTAGGTGTACATTGTCAAATATGTAGATAATATATGCAAATGTGAAGAATATGCATTGCTTTGACTATTTCTTGAGTTGTGAAACAAAATTAATCTCCAAAATTCACTCCTCACGCCTAAAATATCTATACACCATTACTAAATCTCCTATCATAGCATGATGTCACCATAGAGGCTCCTACAGATGCATATGAGCTATATGCAGGTAGTGAGTGCAGAATGGAGCAACAAGGGTAGATGAATGGTTTCAAGAACAACCCAAACTCAATATCAAACCTTAAAATTCATAATTTACATCTAGGAGAGATTAATACCAGTTCTAAAACATCCCTTTAAACATGAAAATCACTTGCAAGCACCTGGCTGACTGTATATGGCAGTCATAAGGCAGACTATTGTATGTGTGAATGTGATTGTAACTTCAAGGAGAATGTTGCTTTCAAGGATAAGATTGAAAAAATATGAGATTTATATAACCTTTAAAACATTATATTTAACCTATTCTCACCTTTTTAAACCATTACCAAATCATGAAGGTACTACAAATGGTGGAAACTTGTTAACAACACAAAATAGGACTAGTCTATAAACTTGAGATGATTTGCCCATCACAACACCTTGAAACATGAAAACAAGTATTGGGAGAATAATATAAGTATTTTAACATCCAAATTAATCAATAATAGTATCTAAATTATATGAAATTTCTTAAACCAAGGCAAAGCCTATAAGGTACACATATTAGCAGGCAGATTTGAAAGGTCAACTTCTTAGGAATGGTTCATAAAGCTCAAACCACCATTCCGCTACAACCAAACATCAAATGGAATATAATTTAGTTTATAAGACACCCCCATGATCATTTTTCTTCAAACCTCTCATGCTGACCATACCACGTACAAACCTGAAGACTCTTTTCGCTTGTCAAGCCTAGTGGAAGGAGAGATAAGTGTTTTTCTTCATTTTTTGAAGTTTATGATCAAAATAATCACTAAAGTGACTATATGGAAGACCAAGGGACATTCTTGAAATTTCCAAAATTGTATGAGGTCATAAAATTTAGTACACCTCATTAAATGCTCAAGTATTTCAAGAAAACTACCCTTTTTCTTTGGATCTTGCCAATTTTTAGTTAGTAATAGTTGAAAAAGACTCCTTAGGACACATGACACATGATATAATGTGTTATAACCTTCAAATTTCCATATAAACTTGTATAATTCATTAAATTCTCAATTTTGACCCCTAAAATGACTCAAAAGGACATGTTGGCTAATAAAATTAATGACCAAGGCTAATATAACATTGAATAACATTAAATTACCTATGATATACCTTATCACCAAACATTAAACCCCATAAAATGCTTAAAACTCAAGTTTTTACTTAGGGGTTCCCCAACTTGACCTAAAAGTCAAATTTGGTCAATAGTCTCTCTAGGTCACATTGATCTGGAATCTGAGGCTGAACTAATGTTAATAAATTGCTTAGTGCCTCTCCCCAAAGGTATCACCATGAATAAGGAAGTGATCTACTAAGTGGAATCTGGTCTAGTGGGTCTCTAAATAAAATGATCATGAAGCTTAAGAGCTTCGTGTATATATAAAGCTAAACATCTCTAGTCCTTATATCTTAAGAATCTAGAAAGAGTTTGTGTCCTCATAAATAGGCAATGAAATCTCCCCCTAATCTCATAGTATATGGGAAAAAAAATGTAGTGTTCTTCAGACTCAATCTCTTAGATGTTTCATAACTGACAAATCATGTCTATCTGGTGATCTATCTTGATCCCAAGCCTATGAGAACCCACTCAAAACTATCCTAGTGGGATGTGAAGAGAGTGTATCTAGTGGTAAAATGTATATAGTGGAAAAATGATAAACCCATCATTCATATCCAAAATATATTATGCATAAAATGTCATCTTTAGGCATAGCCCCCCAAGAGGGTTTACCCAAGTAGTATGAATAAATTACCTATAAATATCCTCTCTAATAATCTAGTTCATCTCCTATCTAGTGGGTAGAAGATGAGCCAATGCATTCAAAGAGTAATTTAATGGAGGAATGGAGTCCATCCTAATTCCCACAAACTCTAATAGATCATAAACCCCTATATACCAACATCAGACATAGGTTGAGGGAGCTGAGAAGGAAAGAGTCTCTGAAGAATAGTAGGTTAAGTATGGATATCTATCATGTCCACTTATTGAATCAATAAAACTATGAATGCAATGTAAAAAAGAAATGAGATCAAATACAGTATTTAATCAAAAGGGCTAGGCTCCAAACTCTACAAGGATAATGTGTTATGAAACTATATGCTTACATCTAATAATGATCTGGGTGGATCCATATATGCTCTAGAAAAGAAATCACCAAATTATGGATTAAATGATAAAGCACTGTAGAGCTCATCAATAGCTTTCTAGTGTAATTTGAATGGGTCAATTTCAATCCCATATGCACAAGATATCACGCTTTAAAGATCCCATATCAAATAGAGCAAAAGGTGACACAGGCGTAATTCGAGCTCACCAAATCAACCAATCATGCTGTGATACATGGTGATAAATTTGTGCAAGAAAATTAGTGGTTTTCTATCCTTTGTCTTTGATAGGCATAAATGGCAAAAATATAATTGGCAAAAAGGGTCGGCTATGGGGACCATAGCTGGTGGGGTCCACTTTTGTCTTGGAGGGGGACCTTGTCACCGATAGAGCAATAGAACATCTAGTTGGACATTGATAAGTGGTGAGTGGTTGATAAGTCATGTGTGGATAATGGTCCACATGGTGGGTCCTCAAGCCATCATGTGGCTTGACACCATTTAATTATTTTTCCATTTATCCGTATGGTCCAATTTTAATAGTCATTTAATTGACTATATTAATTAATTAATTATCAAGACCATCAAAGACATCCAACAAACCATATAACCTATCACTTCCATGTGACACATCCACATCACAACCAAGCTTCCATATATTTTACATGTACATGCCACATGACCAATGTTCCATGCACGGTTCTAAACCCAACATGCCATGTTCTAACCACTCAACATCCACATGCCACCAAAATCACCGCATAGCCCAAGATTAATGCCATCCACTTCATGGAATATGCCTCTACAAGCATTAACTACCACAAACTTCATGGTAATTTAATACCCAAGTTTCCACCCACTTACCAAGTGGGAAAATAGATATACATAGCCACCAAATACGTTGAAGAAAGATTCGAACCCTTATCCTCACAGGTAAAATGATAAGGCCCAACCGCTTGGGATATGGGTTTAAAAGGATATATAAAGCCTGGAATTTGTATTTGAAATCATCAAAAAATCTTAGCATCCATTGCTAAAGGCTATAACAAAGAAGCTTGTGCAACTTTTAAAGGGAGTTAGAGGCAGAATTGGGAAAACGTCTAAATGGAGACTTATGTTATTTTTTCCCAAGGAACAACTTTGTAGTTGATGATATTACATTTTGGAGACATTTTTAAGTATTTTTCAAGCATTTTCTTAATATATCAGTCAAAAAAGGACCCAGAGACATAAGCCATAGTGCCAAACTCTGTTATCAATTGTGTGGTTGAATTTCTTGATTTCTTCTTGTAAAATTGTTGTTACAATTTAATTTGTAAGTCAAATTTTAAATTATTTTTGTAAAATTACTATTGTAAAGCAAAATTAAATACATATGTGTATTATTGTTCAAGTTTACGAATAAAATAATGTAGTAAATGAGAACTATTTGGACCCTCTTGATAGCAGCCCAATCACCCTGTAATAAAGAAGGCCCCCAAACTACAGATCCATAAAGAATTATGGGTCTGATAAGTATATCCATGAGTGACATCTTGGATGATATATCCTAAGAGTGATGTTGAAAACACTATCATTCAATAAGGGCTAAATAACCATATCCTTTATTTATCCTAAGTTGAAGGGCCTACCTAAAGCTGAAACATGGACCAAAAAATTACACTCCCAAATAAGTATAGGAAGTCACCATCTCAACCTCCTTTGCCCTGAAGAATAAATGGAGGTGGGAGGTATTCAAACCATTAAACACCATGACCTTGGTTTTCCCCAAAGTAACCATCAACTGTCGAAGATCACAAAAGAGAGCCAAGGCATCCAACTATCATTGTAAACCCTCAGGAGATGAAGCTAGGAGAACCACATTATCTTCAAACAAGAGGATAGATATCAGAACCTGGTGGAGGAGGCACCCTTCACTGTCTTGGATATGCGCATGAAGAAAATACTCTAACTCATCAATGTATATCCCAAATAAAGTGGGAAACATGGAGAAACCCTATTTAACCCTTATGGTACTCTTGATGAAATCAGATGTCCCATGAGCCATGTAGAGATGACCAAGGACTATCTCATATAGGTGCATGATGGTGGTTAGAATGGTCTCAGATATGCTAATGTCTTTGAGCCTCTAAAGTAGGCCCCTTATAGAATGAAGTCAAAAGCTTTATAAAATTCCATAAAATAGTAGTATAATTTCAATGAGTGATGATGTGCTTCCTTAATCATGGCCCAGAGAGTAAAAATATGATCAATGGTCTAATGAGTGGGTTAGAACCCTGCCTGTCCCCTAACTCTAAGGTGTCTCTACTCCAACTCCTCAAAGAGTTGTATATGGAAAATTGTATCATTCAATTTTGAGAGCATGTGGCCCACCATGATAATCCTATAGTTATTGGGGTCTGAATTAGGGCCTAATTTATGAATCAAATGAATAATGTGATGTGACCAAACCAGTGGAAAACCTAAATGAACCATGTGGTTGAATAAATCAAAAAAGTAACTGCCTATTGCACCTAATCCATGCTTTAAGAGTTATCTTTGGAAACCTTCCTCATCAACTTTCCTACTATTTTTCATCACCCTAACAGTCTCTCTGATGTTCTTGTATGTGAATAAGTGGCAAGAGGAGGGTGGAGAAGCAACCTGTATTTGGGGTTGCCTATGAATATCATAAAGAGTAGAAGTGTGAGAGACCATGGATTTGAGATATATATCTAAAAAGAGGGGAGATTGGAGGGGAAGGATGGTGCACCAATTTTTTTTGGAAGAGTGGATGAGGGAAGCACATAAGATTCATCTCCTCTAAGAGATAAAAAGGCATTTCTTATGGCAAAAGAGACACCGATAGGGGGCTTTTAGGATGGGATAGGAGCAATGGGCATGGATGAAAGCATATCAGATGTAGCAATGAAGAGTCTTGCATTCATTATCATACCACTTATTTATGGGACAAGATCTAATATTATTAGCTTGGTGGGAGGTGGAAGTGGACCTGATGGAGCTAAGAAAGGACTTGAGGGTTGCTTCCCAAATGGTAGAAGAAAGGTGGGTGTACTTGGTAGTAACACAATAAAGTGAAAAGAACTGGGCCTAATATGGGAGTAGTTGGCAGATGTGGGAAGAGAAGGTATCAGTGTCCACTTCATCAAACTAGAAGGTAATACGAGGTAGGTTATAAGAGGGAACAATAATAGTAGTGGGGATACCAACCTAAAGAGAGAAAGAAAGAAGAGCATGGTCTACAAGGGGGATGGAGAAATAGAGAAGTGACAGATGAGTGATGATAGGTTCTGACTAGACATGAAATAATCCAACACACTCGCACCCCCACCATGAGGATGGAATATGAAAAAGTGAGAGTTAGTGAAGTAGGTGAGCTCATTTAGGATTAATAACTCATGAGATTTACCCAATTATAAAAGGTGTTGACCATAGGTCATGGAAGGCCCCAAATCATCATCTAACATCCTATTAAGTCCCACTAAATTTGTATCTATCTCTTGGGTGTAGAACACATCTATTATATGACTGTGGAGAGGGATCTAGTACGGGCATTAAAGTCCCCTATAAGGATGACTTCTCCCACTACTGAATGTTAAGTGATACCAACATATGATGAGGGAGCAAGAGGGAATTAATAGACTACAATGTAGATGTCCCTATCCTTAAGAAAGGGGTAAACACCTCTAATCTGGATCCACATGAACCTATAAAAGTCATATGTGACCACCACCAAAATCTTGTTAAGGAGGGAATCTCTAATCAAGCGAGCCACACCACCTGAGCCTCTAACACTGCCTGAGCTCCTTGTCCCCTATCTATAAGTTAAAAACCAATGATATCTCATGATATATGGGAGAGGTCATACAAGGATCTCATGAGTTTTAGTGATGAAGAGGATGTTTGATGACCCAAGATCTTCATACACTAGCCCAGGCGATGACCAAAGTAAACCATTATAATTCCAACAACTGATATATATCCATGTAACTTGTCTCCTCTCTCAATGGGCCCTAAGGGTATACTTGGTTGAAAACTTTCAAGGGTAGATAAGTAGTTCACAATAGGTAAAAAATAGTAAATTACATCTTTAATGATTACCAAAATTAATGTATTTAGATTAGCTCTTCAATGCAAGTATTTTTTCATCTTCAACATAAGGCACACTTCTTGCAACTTTGTCTTGGGATGAGATAATTGTTGACCATTTTTTACAAGTCAAAATGGGTCAACCCCCAATTGTCAAAAACTTATATAGGGGTTTATTATAATGTAATAGGTTGTTTCATATTTCATTTTATCTAATTTAATGCCATTCGTGCCTTGGTCATGGTCTGATTAAGTCTTATGCCAACTTAAGTCACTTAGGGGTCATTTTGGGGTCATATATGCAAGTGGCATGGTTTTCAATGTGTCAAAGTGTCCTAGTTTTCTTCCTAATGTCCAATAGGTCAGATTACCTATCAGGAATCTTAGTTCCATCTAAAATTTGTAGGTTCTCTAACTGAAAAACCAATAAAATAACTAAAAAGGGAGGAGTTTGGCACTTGTACAGCCTATAGAGGAGTGTGACATGTGTGAAAACATTTTGATATGAATCTTAAACTCCATAAAACTAAATTACATGATTTAAATACTCTGAAAGTGCCAAAAAAGGTTAAAAATTATTCTACTCTCCTATCACTCCACCATGCACATAAAACCAGTCAACAGGTTTATGCTTGGTATGACCAATTGGAGAAGTTTCAGACCAAACACCTTTAAGAAATGATATTACACTTAGATAGATTAATTTTCATAATAATATTTCAAGTATTAGTCAATTGTGCTTTATGAATCATCTCTAACAAGTTGAGTGTGTTTTTTTGCTCACTATTTCCCATACCCTATAGGTTTTGTTCTTGTTTAGAAAATTTTGTAAAATATAGTTGGTGATCTTGATTAAAAATGATGTTTAATCTCTCCTCTCATTATTTTCATGCTTAATTTAATGTTTGTCAAATATCTCATGGGCTAATTAGTTCAGTTTGCAAGTTGATGTTCCAGGTGAAGTTGTAAACAAGTTCACTACTTACAGAAGGTTGGATTCAATGAAAGGGATTAATTTTAATGGTATATGACATTTTAAATGTTTAATGTGATAATAATCACCTCCTTTCCATGTTTTTTTCTTACAACATCATGTTTTGATCAAACATTCAGTCTTGTCATACTCATAGTTAGCTCTCTATCCACTTTCACTTGCAGTTGTGTATAAAACTTGTCTAGTGTGATCATAGAGGTGCAATGAAGGTATTTAAATTTTTTTCAAGTCATAAATATCTGAAGAGAGTCTATTTTAATGTTTGGAGAAGATACAATATTGGCTACAAGTTCATGCACCATATAAACCAATCACTCAATTACCACTGCTTAGTTTGTAACTATATTAGCATCTATAAAATAATATCATGTTGGAATATAGGTTTTTAAACTTGTTTCAATATATTGATAGTGATAAAAATTAATTTGAGGAATTGGTAAGGATTCTAGGTTTGTTCATGAGATCATTCACTATGCACATTGCTTCAATTCTGCTCACTGCCTATATGTAACTCAAAGTACACATACACGTATCTCAAGATGATGTCATGTTAGAATGGGAGCCTTGATAGTTGTTTCAAATCCTTTGGAGTTCTAAGAGTTCATTTGAATACTTTGTGAAGGCTTATATCTGATCATAAGTACACATACCTACCCACTGTATATAGTACTACTCACTACCTACATACGTGAAAATGTTCATCTACAGGTGGTACCATAAAGAGCTAAGGTGTCATATATAAGTGTTAAAATAAGTGTTCAAACTCTGCTTAGGATCCTAGTATGTTGAATATGTCATAACAAACCTTTTTAGAATAATAAGTTGGTAAGCAAGATGGGGGATTACCTTCATAGGTGAAGTGACTGTGTTCAGGGACCTTTTCTCTAAAAGCACAAAACATAGCACCTTGTCATTTTTTTGATATCATATGGAAAGGTTATAAATATATTTGATGTAAATAAATGTGCATGCCTTGTAGCCTCCACATGGGAGCAAATACTTGCAAAAGGAGTGAGGCATTTGACTAGTGGAAGGCAGTAGTTGGGGGCCTCAAAGTTGCCCAATTATTCACTGAGTTTCTTCATTGTCATCTATAGGATTTAAATTTCTAAGTGACCTTGCATTCCAAGGTGATAGGGTATAGATATGTATTCATGATAGGTGGTCTTAAATGTTGAAAAGGATCTTCATTGTGTTCAAAGGTTATCCATATAAGTCAAGATACAGGATATGACCCCACAATGCCACCTACAGAAATCCCTTTCATCACAAAATGGATACTTACAGGCTAGTTGTAGGGTTATCATGAAGATTAGGCTATACGACCTTGATAATGGGCCTCAATCAAGGCATAAGGTGAATAAGTCTAACTATGGTATGGTGTAAGGGACTTTGAGGAAGACATCAAACATGCACACAAGGCCTAAACCATATAGTTTCACCTATAGGACTCCCTACATAGTCAACTATAGTTGATTATGACATTATAGTGAGGTAAGCAACTATGTTTCTTGAGGATGAAATGACTTGAACATAAGGAGAATGACCTATATAAATTAATTTTGACATCATATAGATTCAGGAAAGCCTTAGGCTTGATGTTTTCAAAGCCTAATCCTGCAAGTCCACCTACAAGAAGGAGAAATAAAATCACAGTCATATTACCTCAGTCTAGGCCAATCAAGGTAGGGTGTGAAGGTATAATGAATTACATGATTGGGAAAGACTCCAATACTATGAATAAAACCTCATGACACTCCCATGGTGGATATAATTAGAGAGAGGACCCCAATGATACAACACATAGTTCACATGGTAAAACCCTGCACACAGTCTCCCTTCACAGTCTGTCTTGGGTTTTAAAGGAATTAGAGGGTCAAATGATCTAACCAAGGGATAATTTTTTGTGAAAAGAATATAAATCAATTGGAGATACTCTTAAAATAATCAAAATTTCTAAGGAAATATAGGAATTACCCTCTATTTTGTCTTAGATAGAGGGTACTTCTCTAGAAGCATAAATCATGCATCTTTGAGGAAAATGATGATCAGATAAGCTAGGGGCTAGTCAGACCATGAAAAAAGGTGTGGGAGGATGAATGAAACCTAAAAAAACTTGAGAAAATATTCACATTGGTAAGGATCTCAATAGGATGGTTTAAACCTTCAAGAATGCAGATAGGTGTGTTGGGCAAGTTTAAGCCTAAAGCCCAAATAGGAGGTCAATTTCATCTCCAACCTAAGGTGAGCTCTCAAATGAATTTGAACATGTTTATTAGGGTGTCTCAAATGTGTACAATCTTCCACCCTATAAAGAAGTCTCTAAGAAAGCCATTTTTTTCTTAGAGACAACTCAGGCCTATGCAAAATGAGAAAACAAGATCGATAGGGTGACTTCGAATGCTCACATCTTCTTGGAGGGTGGGCATGGAGGTCCAAGGAGTTTGGGGAAGTTGATAGGGGTCCTAAGAATTGATCTTGTGTATTTTTTTTAAAACTCTAATGTCATATCTCTATGAACAAAGATTAAGAGTAAAAAGGACCTAAAACTATACAAAACCCTAAATAAGGACCCAATAAAGGAAATGAAGGATAAGGGCTATCCTAATGGACCAGAATGAGAATGAAAGTGTCTCTCTAGAGACCCCTCCTATCCACTTGAGATGTACCCTATCTGTACGAATAGGGTACAAAATTGGTTTCTTTGAAAATTTTGTGTTTTCTAGGATCTAAGAGGTTTCAAGAGATGCCAACAACTTTAGGGAAGATATTAGGACTTAATCTAACTCTCTATTATAATTTTATTCAATAAAAAATACCCTAAGTGTTTCTACCATCACCTTCGTCTCAACCAATCAAAATTGGTAAAGTGAATAAGATAGTGAGAAGGGTGACAAATTCAAGTGGATGGCCTTTTAAGGTGAACCTGACGAATCTAAGGCCATGGAGGGTCTTTCCAAGTGTCATTCACCCTCTTGTATGGAATTTCATTATAAACTTAAGCCAATTTTAGGCCAAGTGTGAGAGGTGAATGGAAGAGGAGTTTATTTGATTACAAGGAATGATGGCTCACTTTCATAAGATTCTAGATGATTAGGGATGCAGCCAATACAATCTGGAGTATGTCTACAACCCCTCCCTCTCAGTGCAATCATGAGATCTATCCCTAGTTAGTTTTGGGACATTCTAAAGGGGCTAAATGATGAAGGCAGTCTTGTGTAGAATGAGAAGTTTCATGACACATTTCATGAGTTACATAACTTGGAGAGCCATTTGTCATACGAGACCTTGCATGGTTTGTCTCCTACTCTATTCTATTGCATATGAAAATCCTCCTCTTGGCATGACAAGTGTTCTAGTGACCTTTGGACTTGATTCTCTCCTATTCTCTCTCAATTTCTATGAGTAGCTGCCATTTTGGCATTTGTAATCTAATACCACACCATGTATGGTGAAGCCCTACTATAATTATGTCATTTTTTAAACTTTGAACATTAATTCGAATATGGTTTTTAGTTCTTGAACAATTTTCTAAGTGTGCAAGTGATGTATGGTGATGCAAAGTGATAATTCTCTATCCTTTCTTTCCTTATCCTTTCATGTTTGTGCAAGAGTTCCTATTCTAATAGGTCATATAGAGTGTATTCAAGTGTGTTAGGCTATTCTCAAGTGTATGATTGTCCATAGAGTGTGAAATCTAACCTCTAGTTCATTTTCTTTGTGTCTCTTCCCACATCTCACCTCCATATTTTAATACTCATTTTAGAAACCTTCTACGACTTAAAAGCTAGTTTGTATGCTTTGATTATTAGTGAATAAATTATGATGGTCATGTGGAAAACATCTTGGTGTATCACCCCATTATAGTAGTTTCATTTCATGCAAGTTTATAACTCTTTTCCCCACAAGTAATCATTATCATAGCGAAAGCACTTCAAAATACATTCAGGGAGCTAGCCTTTAAATCTTGAATCTCACTTCCCCTATATGGACACCCACATACCTCGAAGTGTTACCATGTTTCCCAAATATGGAAGAGGATTGAACACCTTCTTCTAGGGTGCAAGATTTGGTGACAATAGTTTTGGCATGCCCGGTGGGACCAAGGTCCAAGAGGGTGGAAATATTGTTGGTGTATCTTTCCTCTATCAACTTTTGGAAGTAAGCAAGTTAGCACCAATAGCAACTTTGAATGATAATTTTTGGTTGTATGTAGCCTAGGTATATCTCATTCAATATTTTGATCAATTTTTGTATCCCATCTAACATATGAGGTTGATATGAATATCTATGGTGAATACCCCTATCATGAACATCCTTATCAGCCTTGTTATGAACCACATTTTACTCCTCAATAGTCCTATAGAAATAGCTATCAATTTTATGAGCCATGGCAGACCTATAGTCCTCCATTTCCCTCTCCATATGGACACCATGTTGTTGGACAGCCCTATAAGGAAGGCTACCAAGAGTCCTATCAAGAAATGCCTTCCTATCAACCCTAATATGAGTCCCACCAATCATGTCATGATGCCTATCAACCCCAACAATATGTTTCTATGGATTCTAGATCAGGATATCAAGATGTAAGAATTGAATTCCTACATGCTAGGATGAAATAAGTTGAATTTGGTCTTGATCCCCATCATTAACCTCCTCTTCATTTATTATTTACATCTTATATCAAGTCTTTGTTGGGATCCATACCATAGTTACTAGTTAATGAATATGATATGAGAACACGGGATGATGAATATGATGTGCTCCTTGGTCATCTCGTGGAATAGTTAAGAGGTGCTACCTAAAGTTATATACAAACATCAGAGATGTTTGAAGAGCTAGAATGAACTCAATGGAAGATCAAAGGACAAATGGAATTGGCAAAGAAGTGCCTTCAATTCTCAATAGATAGGCTAAGTATGTGGGAGGATCAAGATATCAAAGATGAACATGTTGTTGTTGAAGAGCCTTAAGGAGACTATTGGAAAGATGCAACTCCTACATATGTAGGTGTTTTTCCTTCTAATCAACCCAAGGAGTCACTTCCCTATGAGCTTACTAGTGTATTACTCTTTCCTAAATCCACTCACAAGCCATCTACTACCCCTCACAATCCATATCCAATTCATAGACCTTTCACTACACCTCATATTCTAGTTTCTTCACATGAGCCCATCCATCAACCTCCCACCTCGCCCTTTCCTCAAAAAGAGCCCATCTTGAGAGAAGCAAGTGAATAAGAGCAAATCCAATCCATGGCTAATCAAGAACATGTCATGAGAAACTATGAGGAAGAAATCACCATAGGGACTCCCCTTGGTGAACAAAAGGGCAATCCTACCTTCTTGAGTGAAGAGAAACATATTGAAGACTCTTTTGAAGCTGTCCATAAGAAATGTGGCTAAGACTTGAAGAGAGAGATTTTTGAAGAAGACTCCATATCTGAACATGAGGTTGTGGAAGATCATCTTAAACATGGAGTTGAATGTGATATCAAGGATGGAGAGCAATTTCAAGTCATCCCTCAAGAGGTTGCAGTCCTAGAAGAATCTCTTGAGACCAAGGTGGAAATTATTGTTCTTGGAAATGACTCACTATCTCAACCTAATGTTGAATCACCCTCAGATGCCTTGGAACACAAAGAGGATCATCTTGATGATCTAACACATCAATAAGAAAATAATGAAGAGGTAGTGGTTCTAGATAACAAGGATAGTAAGTATGATTGGTAGCAGTAAATGGAGCTCTATCAAGAGCTTGAAGATCTTTGACAAGCTGATGATCAAGTACTTGAGAAGGTGGAGAAAGATTCTTCCATGGAGTATAATGACCAAGATTGGGTAGAATATGTAGAGCTCCTTGATGAGCTTGAATAACTTGCAACTAAGGAAAAACCCAACCTCATTGAGAGCACTGTGAAAACCAAGAAGGTATGTCTTGTTGAACCACCATTGGATGTCATAGTTGAGGAGCCATATGGGAAATTTGAGGCTGTTTTGATGCAAAAAAAATTCATTTCCATAGTTATCCTTTTTGTAGTTGCTTGTTCCTCATTGAATATCATGCCAATGAAGTTAGCAAACACCATGAAGAATATGGAGGCATCAACGTCAAGGGTCAAAAGGCTACATGTCTCATTCAATCCTTCATGTCATGAAACAAAAAAGGTTTAAAAATTCCCCTTTAACCTAGGAGGAAGTGTTCATCTTAGGTTAGTTAGTTTGGTTTAGGTGTGTGTTCTCTTTTAGTTATCTTGTGTTTCATAAGTGTTCTAGTGAACACATGTGTGTATCTTTTGAGTTTGTCTTATTGTGTGTGTCTTTCCTTATGTTTTGTGTTTTTTAAAAGGAAATTTTTGTGTTAAAATTGGTGTATATATGACTATATATCCCAATGGATAGGATTAGTCAACTAGTCATGGCATAGCAAGCATACCACCCTTGGGAAATCGCCAAGAATGTTGACCATTTTTTACCATAAGTCAAAATGGGTCAACCCCTATTGTCAAAAATTATCTATGGGTTTAATATAATTTCATAGGTTGTTTCATATTTAATTTTATGTAATTTAATTCCATTTGTACCTTGGTCATGGTTTCATTAAGTCTTATGCCAACTTAAGTCACTTAGGAGTCATTTTGGTGTCATATATGTAAGTGGGATGGTTTTAAAGGTGTTCAAGTGTCCTAGTTTTATTACCAATGTTGAAGAGGTAATATCACCTATCAATAATGTCAATCCCATCTGAAATTTGTAGGTTCTCTAACTAAAAATCAAGAAAATAATTGAAATGGGAGGAGTTTGGCACATGTACGGACTATAGATAATGTGACACATGTGAAAACATTGTGGGATGACTATTAAACTCCCTAAAACTAAATTACATGATTGGCATACTTTTAAAGTGCCAAAAAAATCTAAAAATTATTCTACTCTCATATCGCTCTACCATGCACATAGAACCAGTGAGCAAGTTTATGCTTGGTATGGCCAGTTGGAGAAGTTTTAGAAAAAACACCTTTGGGGGATGATATTAAACTCAGATAAATTCATTTTCATAATAATATTTTGAGGATTTTTCAACTGTTCTTTATGAATCATCTCTAACAAGTTGACTATGTTTTTTTGCTCACTGTTTCCCATACCCTATAGGTTTTGCTCTTATTTGTATAGGTTCATACAATATAGTTTATGATATTAATTAAAAATGATTTTTATTCTCTCCTCTCATGCTTTCCATTCTTATTTTTATGTTTGGCAAAGTTATCATGGGCTAATTAGTTTAGTTTGCAAGTTGATGTTTCAGGTGAAGTTACAGACAAGTTCACTACTTGCAGAAGGTTAGATTCTCTATAAGGGATTTATGTGAATGGTATATTATGTTTTCCATGTTTTAATTCCATAATAATCACCTCCCTTCCATGTTTGGTCTTACAATATCATGCTTTGATCAAACATTCAATCTTGTCATAACCACAGTCAGCTCTCGATCCACTTTCACTTGTAGTCATGTGTATAAAACTTGTCTAGTGTTATCATGGAGGTGTAATGAAGGTATTTAAACTTGTTTAAATTCATCAAGATCTGAATAGAGTTTATTTTAACATTTGGAGAAGATACAAGATTGGTTGCAAGTTCATGCACCATACAAACCAGTCACTCAATTACCATTGCTTGGTCTGTAACTATATTATCATCTATATAAGGATATCACATTTGAATTGAGGTTTTTAAACTTGTTTCAAGATATTCATAATGATAAACATCCATTTGAGGAATTGTTAAGGAGTCTAGGTTTGTTCATGAGATCATTCACTATGCACATTGCTTTAATTCTACTCACTGCCTGCATGCAACTCAAAGTGCACCTACAAGTATCCTAGGATTATGTCATGTTGGAATGGGAGCCTTGATATTTGTTTCAAATCCTTTGGAGTGCTAAGAGTGAATTGTAAGACTTTGTGAAGGCCTATATTTGATCACAAGTACACATACCTACCCACTGCTTATAGTACTACTCACTACCTACATACATGAAAATGTTCATTTAAAGGTGGTATGACAGAGAGCTAAGGTGTCATATATAAGTGTTGAAACAAGTGGTGAAACTCTTCTTGGGATCCTAGTATGTTGAAAAGATCATAATGGACCTATGTGGAATACTAGGTTGGTAGGCAAGATGGGGGATTACCTTCAAAGGTGAAGTGACTGTGTTCAGGGACCTTTTCTCCAAAAGCACAAAATAGAGCACCTTATCATTTTATTGATATCATATGGAAAGGTTATAAATAGCTTTGAAGTAACCAAATGTGCATGCCTTATAGCCTCCAAATATAAGAAAATCCTTGAAAAAGGAGTGAGGTATTTGACTAGTGGAAGGCAATAGTTGGTGGCCTCAAAGTTGCCCAATTGTTCACTCAGTTTCTTCATTATCATCTGTTGGTGTAGGCTTTTTTCCCGCTAGGTTTTAGATACATGATTGCATTAACTTGCTTAGGGATCTAGAGGTCATGTTGGTTACTTGGAAATATTAGTACCACATTCACTGAAATGTGTGCTATCTTTCCCTCTCCAACCTATATATACACCTCTCTCCCCTTGTATTCTTCATTTTAGCATGATATAGAGTATTTAATTTGCTCTTATTTACTTTTTAGTATTTCTCTATGCTTGATTTCATTCATTAGCAACTTTATTGTGATATGCACTTACTCAACTTGTGAGATCACTTCATCATATGTAATTCATTGATCCAGTGATCCTAGTTATAAATATTTTATGGTATCAAAGCACCATTCTAATTTATAGGAATCTGGTCCTTCATCAAAGGACCAAACACATCAAGATTCACATACATTTCATTTGGTAGATGATTCATGAGTAGGTCATTGACTTAGTATTTTGCCAATCTTCAGATTAGGTTGTTGATATCTTCACCAACCCTTCACTAAGAGCAAGTTCATTCATTTATGAGCTCTTATTGGGGTGTGATCTATTTTGACAACTTCATCATCTATAGGGGGCCTTCTAGGCTCTTCACTTATTCTTTGTCTCTCTTTTTGGGGGGAGTTTTTCCTTTGGATTTTCTCCTTTTCTCTAATTTATGAGAGATTACATTGTACATAGGTACCTCATCAGGCCTTGTTATTGGGACACATTTTTTGTATCATCACCTACCTAAGTTGTGCTTATGGGGGGTGTTGGTATATGCATTTTTCCCACTGGGTTTTGGCTATATGGTTGCATTAGATTGTTTAGGGATCTAGATATCATGTTGGTTACTTGGAAAAATTAGTACCCAATTCATTAGAATGTGTGTTATTTTTCCCTCTCCGACCTATATATACACCTCTCTACCTTTGTATTCTTCATTTCAGTGTGATATAGAGTTTTCATTTTTTTCTCTCATTCTTTTGTAATATTCTATGCATGGTTTCATCCACTAACAACTTCATTATGATATGCACTTATTTGACTCATGATATCACTCTATCATATGCATTCATTGATCTAATGATCCTAGCTACAACTCTTTTATGGTATCAAAGATTTGCAACTAGGATCAATAAATCAATGAATGCATACAATGGAGGGATCTCATGAGTTGAGCAAATGAACATCACAATAAAGTTTTTAGTGAATGAAATCAAGCATAGAATATTGAAAAGTAATGAGAACAAAAAATTAAATAGTCTATATCATGTTGAAATGAAGAATATAAAGGGAGAGAGGTGTATATATAGGTTGGAGAGGGAAAAATAACACACATTCCATTGAATGTGGTACTAATCTTTCTAAGTAACCAACATGACCTCTAGAGCCCTAAGAAAGCTAATGCAATCATGTAGCTAAAACCCAATGGAAAAGGGACCTACAACAAGACCCCCCCATAAGCATAGCTTAGGTAGGCGATGATATAAAAAATGGGTCCCGACAACAAGGCCTAATGAGGTACCCCTGTACAATGTAATCTCTCATAAAGTAGAGAAAAGGAAAAAACTCATAGGAAAAACTCCTCCCAAAAAGAGAGACAAAGAATAATTGAAAAGGCTAGAAGGCCCTCCCAAAGATGATAAAGTTGCTGAAGTGGATTGTACCCTAAGAAGAGCTCATAGATAAATGAACTTGATTTTAGTGAAGGGTTTGGTGAAGATATCAACAACATGATCTGAAGACTAGAAAAATACTAAATTGATGACTTACTCATGAATCAACTCTCGAATGAAGTGCATGTGAATCTTGATGTGTTTGGTCCTCTGATGAAGGACTTGATTCCTATAAATCTAAATGTTGCTCTACTTGTCACAAAATATGATTGAAGACCACCTGATCTAGATACCAATTTAAGAAAGAATCCCCTTAAGCCAAATAGCCTCAGTAGCTATGTTAACAACACCCATGTACTCTACCCCTATGGAAGTAGAGAAATAGCATTCTCCTTACTCGACCAAATGATGGGGCCAAAACCCAATGAGAAACTATAACCTAGAGTGGACTTATGACTCCCAATGTCTCCAACCCAATCTGAGTTTGTGTAGCCAACCAAGTGAAAATTTGAACCAACCATGTAGTGTATCCCATACACGTGTGAACTTTGAATGTAGTACAAGATCCTCTTAGTTAATTTTTAGTGCAACTCATGGGAATCTTACATGAATCTCAAAATAATGCCAATAGCATAAGACATATATGGTCTTGTGTGAGTCAAGTAAATAAGGCTGCCAATAAGTTGTTGATATAAGGTAGCATCAACCAATGCAATGGAACAATATGACTCAAGTTTGAATCCAAATAGGAATGGAGTTGGAGATGGCTTATAGTCATCCATATAAAACTATTCCAATATATCAAGAGAGTATTTGGGATATGAAAGTGAAATCCTTAAATCTATCTGAGTGATCTCAATGCCAAGGAAGTAGTCTAGTAGGCCCAAGTTAGTCATGGAAAATATATCCTAAAGAGTTTTCTTAACTAGTGAGATAGTCGAAGAAGAACTCCCTATGATCAAAAGTTCATCAGCATATAAAACTAGTATCAATAATGAATCATCCTACCACAAGAAGTATACATTGGGGTCTAAGTGGCATCTAGTGAAACTTGAAGTAAGAAGGAAAGAATCCATTTTGGCATACCAAGCCCGAGGGGCCTATTTGAGGCTATAAATGGAATTGATAAGTCTACACACTAAAGAAAAATTATGAACAAAATTAGGTGGCTGATCCATGTAGATCTCCTCTTCAAGGTCTTTGTGAAGAAATGCACTCTTCACATCTAACTGATGTACACTCCATCCATGTGTTACAACTAAAACAAATATGAGTTTGATCGAAGTCATCTTGGCCATAGGTGTAAAGGTCTCTACGTAGTCGATGTTAGCTACCTATGAAAGTCCCTTGGCTACCAATCTATCCTTATACTTGTCAATAGATCCATCTATAGCATACTTGGTCTGATATATCCAACGATATTGAACCATCTTCCTTCTCTTAGAAAGAAAAGTCAAAACCCAAGTGTGATTGCTAATTAAGAAATAATATTCCTCATCCATGGCTCTATCCCAATCAAGTATGCTTGAAGCCTCTCTAAAATTCTATGGATCTATTGCAATATCAAAAAAGGCATGTGGTCCACTCTAAAAGTCTGCTCGAGTACATCTATTATCATTTGGATCCCTTGCCCAAGTGCCTGCACTCTCAAGTGTTTGTCTAGCCCAAAGAGACTCTGAAATGGGTGAGTTATGTGCCAAATCCTCATCATCTGATGCATGCTTAAAAGTGGATGAAGATGACTCCCCATCACTCTACTCACTGTCATAACTAAAAGAAGAAGAAGTGGCCTCTTCCTTAGAAACCTGTTATGAATGATATGAATCTTTGAAATGCTCATCTAAACTAAGTGAAATTGATGTAGAGAGGGAAGTGTCAAGTAAAGAGTTGATAGGACTCTCTTAAAACCTAACGCTCCTCTTAATGAACAACTAATGAGTTATAGGATGAAGGAGTATATAACCCTTGACCCCATCTAGATACCCAACAAAGATGCAAGGTTTGGATTGAACCTCCATAGCCTTGCATTTATTTTTAGGAATGCATGCCATTGTTGATGATCTAAAGACCCTAAAATGTTGCACCTCTAGTTTCCTATTATGCCAAGTTTTATAAGAAGTGATGCCCTTTAAAGCTTTATGAGCAACCCAGTTCTAAATGTAACATGCACAATTGATGGCTTTTACCTAGAACTATGGACCCAATGATCTAGAGTGAATCATATAGTTGTCCATCTCTTTTAAGGACCAATTATTGTGCTCTACTACACCACTCTACTGATAAGTTTATGGTACTATCCATTGAAGATCAATCCCCTCAGTGGTACAAAACTACTCAAATATATGGTTGATATACTTCCCCTCATTATCTGTTAGAAGAATTTTGATGCACTTTCTAGATTGCTTCCCAACTAAAGCCTTGAAATTTTAAAAATTATCAAAAACTTTAGACTTTTATCTAAGAAAGTAGACCCATGTGTATCTGAAAAAGTCATCAATGAAGGTGAGGATGTATCTAGTCCTAGTAAAAGAAAGATGGGGAAACTACCCCATGACACCACTGTGAATCAAGTCAAGAAGTATTGAAGCTCTCCTAGCTTTGCTTTTGTCAAATTTCTCTTTGGGATGTTTTCCAAGGACACAAACCTCACAAAGTCCTTTAGAGAATTTAACTCTAGGCAAGCCTACAACCAAATCCTACTGACTTAGCTGCTTAAGATAGCAGTAGTTAAGGTGGCTGAAAAGATCATGCCATAGTTTGTGAACTCCATCTGAATAGGTAAGCAATGTGATAGGAGGAACATCCAGAGCAAAATGGGAGGTGTATAGCCTAGAATGATGATTAGCCCTTCCTAATGAAACTATAAAGTCACTATATAGCTCTCTAATCTCAATTGAATCTGGTGTGAACTTCACTCTCATGCCCTACCCTATGTGAGTAATCTGATACACTAAAAAAAATATTAGTTGATAGTGAAGGTACACTTAGAAAATTTGTGAATGTCCCACCTTCAAATTCAATAATCCTTCTTGCAACTTCTGTTAGAGTGTCATCACCCAAAGTGATAGAGGACATACTACAAGGCTTTAAGTCAAGAAACTCAACCTCTGGTGAACCTATATAGTGTGAAGCACCAGAGTTGATAACCCAAGATGAAGTAGATGTGTAAGCCACTGCAACTAAAGCTTTGCCCTTAGGTTTCTCCTTCCCTTTTTCCTTTGTCTTACAAGATTATTTGGCTGATGATGACTATTTGACAAACTCAGGGATAATTATATTGTTTTTTCTCTAGGAGATGTATAAGGTGGTATATCTATTTTTTCATACACTTATGCTCATCGTGCCTATTCTTATTGCAATAGGAACACTTAACCCTTTCTCTCTTAGTTTTTACTTCAGAGGAAGAGGTTTTGGTGATAGTTTTTGTAGTGATTTTCTGTTCTTTTTTCTTCTCGAGATCCTTACACTTCTATTTCTTATCCTTGTTGCTAGAGGCTTTATGTTTCCCATTTCTAGCAATAAGGGTTGAAGGTTTGGAAGACTTGAGGGTTCCCATTTGGATTAATTTATCTTGTTCTTTAGTTAAATCTACAATTAAGTAATCTAAGGATGGCATTGTCCAGCTGGCTCCCATGGCTCTCTTGGTTACTTAAAAGGTAGAGACAAATACAAAGTAATCAGGTCCTAGTTTTGTAAGCACAGAAAGAACTAACTGCTCATCTTTCTTCTCAATTACACACTCTTTTAACTACAATCTAAGTGACTTAAGCTTGGTGAAAAAGTCCTCTAATGTGTCAAATTTTTTAGGGCTTAGACTAATTAGCTCAATCTCAAGCTCATGACCCCTCATGGTGTCGATTTTCCCAAACATTTTTTCTAGGGTGTCTCATACTTATTTGGGAGATTTGGTCGACTCTGTGAAATAGGAGTTTTGATGACACTAAAAGACATAATATTCTAAAAGCTTCATCACATCTATTAATCCATTTTATCTTATCTACTTTATATGTGGGATCAACTTCTACCCCCACATTTATGTGAAACAACCCTTTACTTCTAAGAACCATTGTAATCTTTCTTTTCCATTCCTGGTAGTTGAAGGGTGTGAGTGCATTAACAATGCTAAGATCCATTACAAAATTAAGATTAATGTGTTTTTTTTGTTGTTGTAGAAATTAAATGTGCATAAAATGAGAGAATTTTATAACAAAATCACAATCATAGTACAACCCCCTTGAAACTATCTCAGGTGCCTCCCCCCAAATTTTGGCACTTTATAAAGTAGTGCATTTTACAAGAAAATTAGCTCAATGCATGGGAAAATAGAAAATACACACTTTTTACAAAATATGGTACTCAATTTTGAGTTATCGTTTGTAATATATTAATGATGCAATTTTTCATAAATAGGCCTATTGACTAAAAATATTGACTTGAAACTTAAAAAAAGTACCCTTGGGTGAGGTAAATAAGCCTTCCAACCACTCGTTGGAATCAACACTAAACCATGGATTTTCCAGTCACAAATCCTAGTCTTAACCAATCCTTTTACTCACCCCCATGTGTAGCTTAATAGAAACAATTCCACTTGAGGAAAAAATTGAAAACTAGCTATTAAAAAATTAATAAAACAACTACAATTTTAGGGCAAAATTTTTAATCGAAGCTTGTTTTAGAAGAGAGGAAGTATGGCCTTGGAATGTATTTGTAGGTTTGAATGATTTCAAAGTGAAATGGATACCCAAATGAAAACCTATGCCCCAAAATAAGTACCAAACTTATAGGGAGGATGCCAAAATGAATGTTGGGCCATATTTTTCTGAAAGGAGTCCCAATTTAAAGGATTTAATAGCAAAAAATGGTGCCCAAGACTATGTTTTGATTGAAGAAAGCAAGAATGATGCCCAGATCGGAAATAATGAAGTTTTAGGGTATTAAAAATGGTGCCCCAACTAAAAAACATGATTTTTTAAGTTCTAAAACCCTCAAATTAGCCAAAAACACCTTGGATCAGCAAAAAATGCCTTGGATCAACCAAAAAATGCCTTGAATCAGCAAAAAATGCCTTAGATCAGTAAAAAATGCCTTAGATCAGTAAAAAATGCCTTGGATCAGCAAAAAAATTTCTAACATCAGCAAAAAAATGCCTTGAATCAATTAAAAATGCCTTAGATCAACCAAAATATAGATCTAAAATTGTTAAAATGTCAAAAGAATCTGCACACCATGAGTATGCCAAACTAGATCTCCATGTAATCACAAAGAAGCCACAAAAAATTGATAATGGTTGCCAATGAACTAGATCTACAAAAAAATGACTCCACCAAAGATGAGAACTCTGACAGATTTGAATATTTCTCTCAATAATTCCTATGATAATACAATATCAAATCTCAGGATTTCATAAAAAACAATATCAAATAACCAACCAACTAGAGAATCTTGAACATAGATTGGTGCTCTAATCACCATAAAAGTGTGCTAGGATCACCAAATCAATGAAGGTAGTATAATGCAGTTCTAATGTAGTATATTTTGGATTGTTTGAACTACTTAGTTGTGAGTTGTGACAACTTTGAGGGTCGTGAGAGCTGTGAACTTTGTCCCTTTGTATAAGCAATTTAGGATGATATATAGTATTTTATTATATGATCTCATTCCTTTGCAATATTTTATGCATGATTTTATTCACTAACTTCATTATGATGTGTACTCTCTTGACTCACGAGATCACTCCATCATATGCATTCATTGATCCAGTGATCCTAGCTGCAACTCTTTTATCATCTATAGGATTTGAATTTCTATGTGACCTTGCATTCCAAGGTGATAGGGTATAGACATGTCTTCATGATAGGTGGTCTTAAAAGTTGAAAAGGAGCATAACTATGTTCAAGTGTTATCCATATAATTCAAGATACATGATATGACCCCACAATACCACCTATAGGTTTCCCTTTCATCATAAAATGGATACTTACAGGCTGATTGTAGGTTTATCATGAAGATTGGGCTATATAGCCTTGATAATGGGCCTCACTCAAGGCACAAGGTGAACAAGTGTAACTATGGTATGGTTTAAGGGACTTCAAAGAGGACATAAAACATGTACACAAGGCCTAAACCATATAGTTTCACCTATAGGACTCCCTACATAGACAATTGTAGTTGACTATGACATAACAATGAGGTAAGAAACTATGTTTTTTTAGGATGACATGACTTGAAACTAAAGACAATGACCTATATGAATGAATTTTGACATCATAAGGATTTAAAAGTGTTTTAGGCATGATGTTTTCAAAGCCTAATCCTGCAAGACCACCTATAAGAAGGAGAAATACAATCATAGTTGTATGACCTCAATCTAGGCCAATCAAGGTAGGGTGTGAATAATGCAGAGTTTAGAGAACATATAATGAATTAAATTATTTGAAAATACTCCAATACTAGGAGTAATACCTCATGACAGTTCCATGGTGGATACAAGCATAGATAGGACCCCAATGATACAACACACAGTTCACATGGTAAAACCCTGCACACAGTCTCCCTTCTTCAGAATTTGTCTTGGGTTTTGAAGGAATTAAAGGGTCAAATGATATGAAAAAGGACCAAATTTTTGTGTATATCATCTCCATCACTTGGAGAGACTCTTCCAATAATAAATTTGTCTAAGTAAATAGGGGAAGTACCCTCAATTTTGTCTCAGACAAAGGGTACTTCTTTAGAAGCACAAACCCTACATTTTTGAGAAAAATGATGATCAGATAAGCTAGGGGCTAGGTATACCTTGAAAAAAGGAATGGGAGGATGAATGACCCCTAAAAAAAATGATAAAATAGGCACAAAGGTAAGGATCTCAACAATATGGTTTAAACCTTTAAGAATGTAGACATATTTATTAGGCAGGGTTTAAGCCTAAAGCCCAAATGGGAGGTTAGTGTCATCTCTAACCTAAGGTGAGCTCTAAAATGAATTAGAAATTTTTTATGAGGGTGTTTTAGATATTTAAAATCTTCCACCCTACAAATAATTCTCCAAGAAAGCCACTTTTGGCTCAGAGACAACTTAGGTCTGTGCAAAATGAGAAATCAAGCTCAATAGGGTGACTTTGAATGCTCACATCTTCTTGGAGGGTGTACATGGAGGTCCAAGGAGTTTGGGGAAGTTTAAAGGTGTCCTAATAATTTATATTATGTAATTTTTTGGCAATTATAATGTCATATCTCTATGAACAAAACTTAAGAGCAAAAAGGACCTAAAACCCTACAAAATCTTGAATAAGGACCCGATGAAGGAAATGAAGGAGAAGGGTTATCCTAATGGACAAAAATGGGCATGAAAGTGTTTTAACCTTGTATGGGACTCTCTATATACCCCTTCCATCCACTTGATATGTACCCTATCTATATAGACAAGGTATAAAATTGGTTTCTTTGATAGTTTTGCATGTTTTATATAATCTAGGAGGTTTCAAGATATGACAAAACTTTGAGGAATATCTTAGGACTTAATTTAACTCTCTATGATAATTTAAATCAACAAAAAATCCCCTAAGTTTGTCTACCATCACCTTCATCTCAGCTAATCAAAACTAGCAAAGTGAACAAGATAGTGAGAAGGGTGAGAACTTCAAGTGGATGGCCTTTTAAGGTGCACCTAAATAATCTAAGGCCATGGAGGGACTTTCCAAGTGTCATTCACCCTCTTTTATGGATTTCCATGAGAAATTGAAGACAATTTTGAGGCCAAGTGTGAGGGGTGAGTGGAAGAGGAGTTTCTTTGACTGCAGGTAGTGATGGATCACTTTAAAAAGATTCTAGATGATCAAGGACGCAACCAATGCATGGTGAAGCATGTCTGTAACCCCTCCCTCTCAGTACAATAATGAGATATGTCCCTAGTTAGTTTTTGGATGTTCCAAAGGGACTAAATTATGAAGGTAATTTTCTTGTGCAGAATGAGAAGTTTCACGCCACATTTCATGAGTTACATAACTTGGAGAGCCATTTGTCCTATCAAACCTTGCATAGTTTGTCTCCTATTCCATTCTACTACATATGTAACTCCTCCTCTCAACATGACAAGTGTTTTAGTGACCTTTGGACTTCATTATCTCCTCTTCTCTCTCAAGTTCTATAAGTAGCTACCATTTTAGCCTTTGTAATCTAATACCACACCATGTATGGCAAAGCCCTGCTGGAATGATGTCATATTTTGACTTTGAACATTAATGCAAATTTGGTTTTGAGTTCTTTAACAATTTTCTAAGGTGCAAGTGATGTATGGTGATGCAAAGTGATAATTCTCTATTCTTTCTTTCCTTATCCTTTCATGTTTGTGCAAGATTTCCTATTCTAACATGTCATATAGAGTATAGTCAAGTGTGCTAGGTTGTTTCAAGTGTATGATTGTCAATGGAGTGTAAAATTTTCCCTCTAGTTAATTTTCCTTGTGTTTCTTCCCACATCTCACCTCTATATTGATATACTCATGTTAGAAACCTTCTAGGACTTAGAAGCTAGTTTGTATGCTTTGATTCTTAGTGAATAAAATATGATGATCATGTGGAAACCATCTTGGTGTATCACCCCATTAGAGTAGGTTCATTTAATGTAAGTTTCTAAATCTTTTCCCTATAATTAAGCATTAGCATAGGTGAAATCACTTCAAGATACATTCGAGGAGCTAGCCCTTAAATCTTGAGGCTCACTTCTACTATAGGTACACCTACATACCTAAAGGTGTTCCCATATTACCCAAATCTAGAAGAGACTTGAACACCCTGTTTTAGGGTATAAGATTTGGTGACAACAATAACTATTTAGGTTTTAGAAAGTGTTGATAGTAGAAAAGAATTATGAAATTATCGAGTTTAGATGAATGACAAGTGTGCAATGGATAAAAACTTGTATAATGTACTTCATTTTGTATGTATTTATTCCAAAGGTCTGTGGAATACAAAAAGGCTCGTTGAATCTTGAACCAAAAGGATGGAATGCGAATCAACAATGTATTATAAATTTCTATAAATAAGGATCAATTGTAATGGAAAGGAGTTTGAAAAGATAGAGTTTAATATAGAGATATGATAATTCTCAAGTGCCTTTTATACTTGTTCTGTGCGCAATGAATACTCTATTTTGTTCAACTCTATTTAAGCATCTAACAATAATAAATTTTTTATTCAATTTAATCTATGTTTCCTAGATAACTACATAATTATTAACTAAATAAATATTTGACTTATTCTACAACTATGGATACATTTTGTTCTTATTTCATACTTCGCACATAAATATAAATTAACATGTTTTAATGGGTTTGTGTAATAGATTTTAGATTCAACCTATATTAAGAATTTTAGTAATACAAATCTAAAACCTGAACACATAAGTAAGAATGGATAAAAGAGGCAAATCACAATAACAAGAACATTCTTACCATCATTTTTACCTCCTTATGACTCCACTCTAGGATTTGCACTTGGATTGTTTGATGTCCATAATTTGAAATATTGGATTGCTTGTTAAGTCTTGACAATGGCTTCCAATGGTTGGATGTGGTTGATAATGGCTTAAATGAATGCAAGAGAGCTATTATGGATGAAAGATAGTAGAAATATGATGGCTTGATGGCTTTTCTAGTTAGTTTGGCCATTTCCCAAGCATGGATTTTTATAGGATGGTGGAGGGAATTTTAGGGAAATTTAAAATTATTTAGAAGTCTCTAGTTTAGAGACTTCTAGAACTTTGAAGGAGATTCTCTAGTTCTAGAGGTTTTTTAATTAGTGTAGGAGATAATGGGGGGATTAGATGGGAGTTAATGAGGTTTAGGTTTTATAGGGATGCAAGAATGGCTAGGGTGGTAGGGTAGCTACGGTGGTAACTGAATAAATAAGAATTTTAAATTGGTTAATTGGTTTAGGGAGTAGGTTAGTAGGTAATAGGCTCTATTATGGGTTTAATGGGGAGATTAATTGGTTTTATAATGGGGTAAAGGTTTATGTGATATGGGAATGAAATATGGGTTATTAGGCCATTGACTATTTTAGATAAAAATTAGACTAAATTAGCATAATTTAGTGGCAATATTATAATTAGCAGGTGAGCATAATTTAGTACATAAATTTTGTCCCTCTTTGAAAGGGCATTGTGAGTGGAATGAAGTGAAAGGCATAACGGTATTTCAAAGAAAAACCATGATGTTAGACTATGTTGATGTTGGTAGGATATGATGCCCCCTCAAGGGAACATGTGGGGAGAACCAACCCGAATGGTCACTCAAACAAAAATCTTGATAAAATCAGGATGGTAAAAAGGGGTTGGGATGCCCCAAGACATAGCTATGGTTGAAAATTCCCCAAGTGGCAAGGGGATAAATTAGCTCAGTTGTGATGGGTTTTATACAAATGACCAATGTATAGAAATGTTTTTGATTGATAAGATGAAATTAATTGAGATGAGATGGGTTCAAGCTAGTTATAAGTCCCATAACAAGGACACATATTAGGGAAGGCTTGAAAATGGATAAAGGAACTATTATTGATTGATGATAGGGAACTACTTTATGTAAGATTTGTAGCTTAAAAATGACATGTGATCATGGAGTGACTAGTCCAAGAATGGGATGGTGATGAGGAATGGATGGTGACTAAGCTATCCTTGGGCACAAAAGTGAGACCAAGTGCTACCTACATAGTCTAAAAATACCTCAAGCTAGTGTAGTTCTGACTTTGGATGATGTTGGATGTTGGGTAAATACTATGCCCTAGATGAGTGAAGGAGGATAATTTGATGAAATGGAGGTGATTTAGTTAGTTGATAGGGTTTAAATGTGACAAGGGGGTTTTGGAGGTAAAAGGGTGATGGGTTGGGGGGTGATAAGTAGGTTTGGGTAGGATGGAGATAGGTAAGACATGACAACTAACACGATTGGTGAGATGGGTGTCAATTTGAAAACTAATGATAATATTTGCAATACTTTTTAATATTTCACCATTTAGATGTGTACCAATGACATAGGAAAAGTCAAAGGTACATCAAAATAGGTGCATAGGGGAGCTCCATTTTAGTGACTTTGCCAAAATAGGTTTAGGAGTCACCTAGACCATACTTCTTCCCATAAAAAATAACAAGAGAAAACATATACAAGATGATAACAAAGAAAATAAACAAGATAATGTAATTAATATGAACTAAACAACCACACACATAATCAAAATATACGCATTCACATAAGACAATATAGGTTGAAGATAAGGATAATAACAAGGATATACAAATGAATAATGAGATGATGATAAAATGATTATAGACAATGGGAATAGTGATGATTGGAGGTTATGGACATAGGGTATGTTTGTGCCCAAAAGTTTTTATATGTCGAGACAAGATTCCAACCAAGTTCAAAAGTAAATCAGCAATGGGGTCTAGGGTGACCCCTCAAGAATCGGTGTCATAATGTATGCCCAAAAGCCTAGAAAAAGAACTTATGCTTTATGACCCTTAATAATTATGACATTAGTGGGAAAACATGGACCATAGTCTTAGGGATAGCAATGGATGAGTAAGGATGGGATTTTGCCTTGAGGGTAAAAGGAGACACATTTGTCAAAGAATATTTTTGGTTGGGTGATAGGATAGGGAGAAGTGATAAGGATGTGATGGGACTTGGGGATATGTAAATATGATGAATATGAAAAAGTGACTCTAGAGAATCCCCCAAAAAATATTTTTAGTACTTGACAAGCCATGTCTACTTCTTTGTGCTGAAGTATTTGTCTTTCAAGAACCATGTGATGGATGCCCACTATTAAGACCAGGGTCAGGGTTATTCTACCATGACATCAAAGACCATTTTTCATCATGGTACTTGTCCAAGGCACCAATGAACTAGTTTTTACCATTGGACATATTTTTTTTGGACTAATGAGGAGGTGTGATGAGTGGGCAGAGTGGATATGTGATGTCCAATAGACGTGTTGGGTGAATATTTTGTCGACTAGCTAACTGGTGAGTAAAATAGGTCTCTTCAACCATAGCATAGGGAGATTGGTCAGCCAGGTGTGCAGGTTTACTACATCAATAGGGGAAAAATCTCTCCTCTCATCAAGGGGAGGTTCCATAATAACTATGAGGAGCTATATACTATATATATATGCAAAAAATAACACTCAGGGGTAGGATACACCATCCATCTCTCTTCTTTCAGAGATTATGTTCACAAATAGAGGAGAAAATCTTAGTGAAGGCACTTCTCTTCTTTCAGAAGTGTTCTTGCAGGGAACAGTAGGAGTTATTTCAGGTAGTGACAAGTAACTGGTAACTAAGGGCGTAGTAACCAGCAGCTTGAGATGTACCACAAAGTCTCCACCTCAACTACCCAAGAGTGTGATACGAAGGACAATGAGGGCACAAAGTCATCCCAAGATACTTTACATAGAGACAAAATATGAAGGATAATGAGGGCACAAAGTCATCCCAAGATCCTTTACACAAGAACAGAAAGAAAACACACTAAAGGCAATTGTGGGGGCACAAAGTCTCTCCACAGTTGACTTTAGGATACCTTCCTGATTACTTTCACTAGTTTTGCTTGCCAAATTAAATAAACAAGAACACATTCAGAAGATAGACACAAAAACAATCTCCTAAAATGATACAAGCTATAACAACACAAAGTTTGCAAACAACTTGCTTTCTCATTCAGATAAAATGATATGAACAACAATCTGAGCTCAAAGTTTCAGTTTTCGCCTTTCAATTTGGGCAGAGTTTTGTTTTTGTATTGGGAAGATCTCCCTAAAATAATAAAAGAGATTACAATATATAGCCACCAAGCAAGGCTTGGCACTCTTTCCCATGGGATGACCCATGCTACAGTCAATGCCTTCAATGCGCCTTCAATTCTATCTGAAGGGACCATGCTTGAAATAGTGAGTTGTCTTAACTATGGCGTGTCCATTCATCTAATATGTCTCTTCCTTGGTCTGGATCATCTGGTTTGTCCCCTCTGATGTCTGTGTAGCTATCTATTTTATCTTTACTCCAAGTGAAACAAACAGGCGACACCTTCAATGTTTGCAAGCCAAAATATCTGCTTAGTGGACTGTTCCACCTACTGAAATTACTTTTGCATAGATATTTCAAGTTTTTCCCTCTTTCTTCTTTTGTCTTTTCCAGCTTTGTCTCTTCCTAGAATTTAAGCTCTCGGGGCTATGTTCCCAACTTTATTGGCTCTTTACGCTCCTTCTCTCAGTGGTTCTTCCTTTTGGCCTTGGCCTTAAAGCCTTTGAATGCATTCAGGTCTGCGCTTAAACCTGCAAGGATCAATGGCTATTTCATTGTTGCAATTTTGACGTCTTCGGGACCGTCATCATTTGAAAGCCAACGACTAGTCATTTGTCCTAAATTTGACAGCTGTAAGGATGTCACCAGATGTTTAGATCCCAATGGCTAGTTCATGATGCTCAACTTTGACGTCTGTGGGCCCGTCACTTTCCTCAACAATTCCTTCAGCTTTGTTGTTTGATCCTTCCTGGAGGGGACTTGCCCTTTGGGGTCCTGAGAAATGGTCCACTTTGGGTCGGGGAGAGCCCCCCGCAAGGGTATCTACCCTTCGGGTGGTCTTCGGATGGCTTTCGAGCTTCTTTCTCTTAGAGAGTCCTCAGGTTAATTCCTTCAAACAAAATGTCTGAAGGAATCCTTTTCTTTGTTTCATCCGCTTTCCTTCAAACTTTTTTTAGAGGGATTTTCTTTTGGTGGGCTTTTGTCTTTACTTCAGGCTTATTTCTTCAGACAAAAGTTGGAAGGAATTCCTTCAGAATTTTTGTCTGAAGGAAATGCCTTAATCATTTTGCCGCGTTCTTTTTCTGAAAGAGAATTGTGCCCTTCGCAAGGACTGTTCAAGCCCAGAACTATCCTTCAAACTTTTGCAACGGTCCATCTGCTCCTCACTTGCCCTCTACAAGGGTTGTTTGTCCTTGGTTCACTTTTCTGAAGGAATTCTCTTTGTCTGCTTTTGCTCACTGCCCTCTGCAAGGGCACTTGGCTCGGTTCATTGCCCTCCGCAAAGGCACTTTTTCCTTTGGCTTTGGGGCAGCCCCTTGAACCTGCCAATTGAACCGACCAATTGAACCAACTTTGGTTCAATGGTTTAATCGGTTCAATCTCTTTATTTGGCTAAGTCTTTTGATTGCTCAAATAAAATGCATTGAACCATATGGCCGTTGAACTTGTTAAACCATTTAACCCGTTAAACCTTTGCTGAAGTGCTTAACTCTTGCCGATGACGTTGAACCTTTGAACCCATTGAACCAAAATGGTTCAAGGTTCAATGGTTCATTCCTTGCCTAGAAGCTTGCCGATGAACCTTTTAGTTGAACCAACCTTGAAATTGCCTAAGTGTTGAGAGCTTGTTTCTTTCCTGTAGAGTCCATAGATTCAAGTTCATAAAACTGGGGGAGTCCGTAGAAATGAGTTCATAGATTTGCTTCTTGTAGAGTCCATAGATTTCTTCCTACGAAGTCTGTAGAAATTGAGTCTGTAGTTTTGAGGCCTTGAAGTCCGTAGAAACGAACCTATAGAGTCCATAAAAACTAAATTCATAGTTTTCTCTAAGTTTCCTCTAACCTTGAAAGAGTCCATAGAAACCTATCTACAGAGTTCATAGAAATGAGCCTGTAGAGTCTGTAGATTTAAGCCTGTAGAGTCTGTAGATTCACACCTGTAGAATCCATAGATTCAAGCCTACAGAGTCCGTAGATTTCTAAAAAACTTGAAGAATGGAGAATTTGAATGCACAAAACAATTTTTGAAAAGGGAAGAGAGAATTTTTGGCTTGTAGGACCAAAAATAGTTCATGTGTTGTCCCAAAAAGGAGTGACAAATTTTGGGAACAACAGCTGGCTTCAGTTGGGGAACTTCCTTCAATTGAAATTTTGGAACAACTGAGGGGAGTAGAAACCAAAATCTCCAGTGCCTTGAAGTATGCCATTGGGCTATGGAGTCATGCTACCCAAAAAGAAAGGCTCCAAAAAAAATGAAAATGAAAACCACAAAATAGAACTAAAGACTATACAAATGTACATATGTACAGGGAAACTTATCTGATACTTCAAGAATTGAAGTGATTCAAACGCTACCCATTATGAGATAATGAAAATGGTGTTCCATCTTGATAAACCAATAGGAAACCATTTTGTCCCCAAAATTGGTGATGGGTGAATGAAACTCTCCACTAGGAATCACATTTCTTGTGCACTCCTTATGGTTCTCTCTTCTTGCACCATGGCAAGATGTGGTCTTCAATCTGAAAACCATAACTCCTTGCTCTCTTAGTGAAGAGTTCTTTTTGCTGACTTCAGAGTATAACAGTATGGTCCACTACCATAGCTTGTTGTTTTGTTGGTTTAGTCCAGCACATGTTTTGATTGTCAACATCAAACTCCTAACAAACTATCAGCTCAGCATCTCCTTTGGTGTGAAGGAGTTTGACATGTTGGTCTTGAGCAGTCTTCAATCTGAGCAACAGAGATTCACATTTAGCTATGTTGTTGGTGTTGCTAAACTATAACTTGCATGAAGGAAAAATATCTCCTTGAGGAGATATCAACATAATCCCAGCTCTAGCATTGGTAGAAGAATTGCTACCATCAGATTCTAGGATCCAAACATCATCAGAAACTGATCTTCTATTAGATTTCTCTTGATTGGAAGTGCAAGATGATTTTTCATCTGTACTGCACCCTACCAATTTTTTTGATGTCTTGTTTGAATCAATTTTCATATTACCACCTACAAGACTTTCATCTGTAGAAACATGAACACCCTCTGTGGTCAAGCAGTAATTACCCCTGCTTGAAGACTCAAATAGAATTTGAGCTGTAGGGGCCGACATTTGGGTGACAACATATTTTGCCTCTTTTTTAGGGAGCAACCTCTTCATGATGCCTTTGACAGGGATCCTTGCTTCAGATAGGTCCATGCTCAACTCGCCACCCACATACTTGTAGAAATTTCTTCCCAGTAGAATGCCATATGAGGTTGGGACGTCAGCCACTAGGACTGTCATCTTGATTCTCTTGTCTGGAAAGGCTGCAAATGCAAATTGGGCATCCTTAATTTTCTCCAACAGTGGTACTTTCTTCTTCTCTATGGAGAAACATCTACCAAATGTCTTGGTTAGTGTGAGACCAAGAGATTCTACCACTTTGGTAGGCATGACGTTGTTAGATGCACCAGAATCAATGATGCAGTTACTCAGCTTGTGACCGTTTATCAATAGGGAAACATAGAAAGGCTCTATTTTCATAGGGGCAGTAGGAGGACTAATGACAAGATTATTTGGGATGGACATGTTCTTTGGGGGATCATGAGTTACCTTTCTAATCTCTTGTCCTATAGGGATGGCTGTATTCTTCACACACTCCACCAACCTGTCCAACTGCTCAGGGTTGGCTTGTAGGAATTCAAATTTAGTCATTTGAATTTTAGTTTTCTTGACATGGTCGATTATGTCAAATGACTAAAATGGACTAGGAAGAGAGGATGGGAGTTCATCCTTTTAGTTTTTGGGAGGGGGAAGACTAGCCTGCAAAGTTGAAGTTGAAGGTATAGAAATGTTTGGGGTACTTACTTTTTTAGCAACCACTGGGTCATTTGGTTGGAAAGGTAGAGAAGTTCCCCGCTTAGCAATTGAAATTGTAGGGTGAGCTCGTTCCTCTATTTTTTTTTATCAGCTTGTTGGGCTAACTGATTCTTAGACTGGGTGAACACAGCGTATGATCCCTCCACTGCTTCACCTTCACTTCTGGGTTCATCCTGGTAATTCAAGAAACCAATGTTGGAGTTGCCAGCTGATTCTTCTTGGTCCTCCATGAAGAGATCAATTTCATTTTATTGATCAAACTCAGGTTGGAAAGAGAAATCATGTTCAGTTTCCAGATATCCAACTGCTGAGTTGGTTAGAGGTGCTTCAAGGGCAAGGTTCCTCTATGGGGGAGGAAGACGATTTGGCTGCCCTTGATTCCTAGCACTATTGCCTTGATATGACTAATTCTAAAATTTCCTCCTTGGCATATCTCGATTAAGAGGAGTAGACATACTTTGGGCCATTTGTCTTTTCAAGGCTAGTAGTTCATTTTCTAGCTTTTGCACCATTTGATCCATGGTGCCTATAGATGAATTCTCAGAAGATGAAGAAGATTTTCCTCTATTAGGATCTCTCCTTATCTTTCCTGCCAAGATAAGGTCATCTTCTACCTCAGTAGCCAAGTCCTGAGTAGCAACAAGGTCTATGTGTCTAGCCCGTCTCAGCAAAAAACTCACTTTAGGCAGCTGTGAGTTGATGAAGAAACACTTGAGATTCTCAGGTGTTGGCTGGGTGATCATGGGAATCCTATTCCTCAGCTTGTCGAACTTGGAAATAAAGTCCCTCATAGGTTCATGAGGTTCCTTCTTCATATGCATGAGCTGGGACAGCAAGGCATGTGCATCTTCTATAGGCTTCAACCTAGCTTCAAATTTGGCTTTGAGTGTGTCCTAGTCAGTCACTGATCTAGCTTGCAGATGGTAGAACCAGTCTGCAGCAGCACCTTGTAGTGTTTCCACAAAGAGCCTGACTGAAACATCCTCAAATTCCACTCCTATTACACCACAGGCTATGCTAAAGGCTATAATGTGTTCATCAGGATGAACTCTTCCATCACCAAAAAATTTGGGGAAATTCTTCCTTGAACTGCGTGGAAGCTCATGTAGAGGTGCGGTCAAATTTAGTGAACCAAAAGAGTTACCCCAGGGGCCTTGAGCCATGATTTGATTATGTAGAAGTGGGATCACAAATTTGGGTGGAGTATGAATAGGCAAAGCTCTGCTAACAGCAGAAAAAGAAGCTCTACCTTGTATTGGTGACCTGGTAGGAGGAAGACTCCTAGTTCGTTGAAGATGAGGTTGTGGAGGAAACAAATCAAAATTGCTCTGCTACACCAACTCAAAAATAGGGTCAATAACACCTTGAGATTTTTGGCTTCTTGTATAGCATGGAGATGCCAGATTGGAGAATAAAAATGGAAAAAAATTGGCCCTGCTTCAGCATGAAGCTTGAGGCTTCAAACTGTGCATTTTATCCTAGTTAGCGTGGGGGTGGAGGAAGATGGTAAGGATATAATGATAGTGGGTAAGACACAGAATGTTGTTGCTAGAGTCTATAATGGATAAGGGTAGGGACTGCTTCAATCTAAAACTTGAGGCTTCAGACTACATGTTCATCCCTAGCATAGTCACCAAAAACTGTTGGGTGAATATTTTGTCGACTAGCTAACTGGTGAGCAAAATAGGTCTCTTCAACTACAGCATAAGGAGATTGGTCAACCAAGTGTGTAGGTTTACTACATCAATAGGGGAAAAATCTCTCCTCTCATCAAGGGGAGGTTCCCTAATAACTATGAGGAGCTATATACTAAATGTGTGTGTGTGTGTGTGTGTGTGTGTGTAAAAAACAACACTCAGGGGTAGGATACACCATCCATCTCTTTTCTTTTAGAGATGATGTTCACAAATAGAAGAGAAAATCTTGGTGAAGACACTAAAGGCACTTCTCTTTTTTTAGAAGTGTTATTGCAAGGAATAGTAAGAGTTCTTTCAGGTAGTGACAAGTAACTAGTAACCAAGGGCGTAGTAACCAGCAGCCTGAGATGTAGCACAAAGTCTCCACCTCAACTACCCAAGAGTGAGATACAAAGGACAATGAGGGCACAAAGTTATCCCAAGGTCCTTTACACAAAGACAAAATATGAAAGATAATGAGGGCACAAAGTCATCCTATGATCCTTTACACAAGAATAGAAAGAAAACACACTAAAGACAATTATGGGGGCACAAAGTCTCTCCACAATTGGCTTCAGGATACCTTCCTGATTACTTTCACTAGTTCTGCTTGCCAAATTAAATAAATAAGAACACATTCAGAAGATAGACATAAGAACAATCTCCTAAAATGATACAAGCTATAACAGCACAAAGTCTGCAAACAACTTGCTTTCTCATTCAGATAAAATGATATGAACAACAATCTGAGCTCAAAGTCTCAGTATTTGCCTTTCAATTTGGGTAGAGTTTTGCTTCTATATTGGGAAGATCTCCCTAAAACAATAAAAGAGATTATAATATATAGCTACAAAGCAAGGCTTGGCACTCTTTCCCATGGGACGGCCCATGTTGTAGTCAACACCTTCAATGCACCTTCAGTTCTGTTTGGAGGGACCATGCCTGGAACAGTGTGTTGCCTTAACTATAGCATGTCCATTCATCTAACATGTCTCTTCCTTGGTCTGGATCATCTGGTCTATCCCCTCTGACGTCTGTGCAGCTGTCCATTTTGTCTTTACTCTAAGTGAGACAAATAGGTGGCACCTTCAATGTTTACAAGCCAAAATATCTGCTTAGTGGACTGTTCCACCTACTAAAATTACTTCTGCACAGATATTTCAAGCTTTTCCCTCTTTCTACTTTTGTCTTTTCCAGCTTTGTCTCTTCCTAGAATTTAAGCTCTCAGGGCTACATTCCCATCTTTACTAGCTTTTTATGCTCCTTCTCTCAGTGATTCTTCCTTTTGGCCTTGGCCTTAAAGCCTTTGAATGCATTCGGGTCCGTGCTTAAACCTGCAAGGATGAATGGCTATTTCATTGTTGTGATTTTGAAATCTTTAGGACCGTCATCATTTGAAAGCCAATGACTAGTTGATTGTCTTGAATTTGATAGCTGGGGACGTCATTAGATGCCTAGATCCCAATGGCTAGTTCATGATGCTCAACTTTGACATCTGCGAGCCCATCACTTTCCTTGGCAATTCCTTCAACTTTGTTGTTTGATCCTTTTCGGAGGGGACTTGCCCTTTGGGGTCCTGAGAAATGGTCCGCTTTGGGTCGAGGAGAGCCCCCTGTAAGGGTTTCTGCCCTTTGGGTGGTCTTCAGATGGCTTTCAGGCTTCTTTCTCTTGAAGATTCCTCAGGTTAATTCCTTCAGACAAAATGTCCAAAGGAATCCTTTTCTTTGTTTCGTTCGCTTTCCTTCAGACTTTTTTCCGTGGGTTTTTCTTTCAGTGGGATTTTCTCTTTGCTTCGAGATTATTTCTTCAAATAAAAGTCTAAAGGAATTCCTTCAGACTTTTTGTCTGAAGGAAATGCCTTAATCATTTTACCACGTTCTTTTCCTGAAAGAGAATTGTGCCCTCCGCAAGGACTGTTCAAGCCCAGAACTATCCTTTAAACTTTTGAAATACTCCATCTACTCCTCGCCTGCCCTCCACAGGGCTATTTGTCCTTGGCTCACATTTTCAAAGAAATTCTCTTTGTCTAATTTTGCTCGCTGCCCTCTGCAAGGGCACTTGGCTTGGTTCATTACCCTCCGCAAGGGCACTTTTTCATTTGGCTTTGGGGCAGCCCCTTAAACCTATCGATTGAACCAACCGATTGAACCAACTTTGGTTCAACAGTTCAATGGCTCAATTGGTTCAATTTATTTATTTGGCTAAGTCTTTTGATCACTTGAACATAACGCCTTGAACCATATGGCCGTTGAACCTGTTGAACCATTGAACCCATTGAACCTTTGCCGAAGCGCTTAACTCTGGCTGATGACGTTGAACCTTTAAACCCATTGAACCCGTTGAACCAAAATGGTTCAAGGTTCAATGGTTCATTCCTTAATTAGAAGCTTGCCGATGAACCTTTTGGTTAAACCTTGTTGTTGAAACAACCTTGAAATCGCCTAAGTGTTGAGAGCTTATTTATTTCCTGCAGAGTCTGTAGAAATGAGTTCATAGATTTGCTTCCTACAGAGTCCATAGATTTCTTCTTATGAAGTCTGTAGAAATTGAGTCCGTAGTTTTGAGGCCTTGAAGTTCGTAGAAATTGAGTCTTTAGAAAAGAACATGCAGAGTCCGTAAAAACTAAATTCATAGTTTTCTCTAAGTTTCCTCTAACCTTGAAAGAGTCTGTAGAAACCTATCTACAAATTCCGTAACAATGAGCCTGCAGAGTCCATATATTCAAGCCTGTAGAGTCCGTAGATTCAACCCTACAGAGTCCATAGATTCAAGCCTGCAGAGTCCATAGATTTCTGAAAAGCTTGAAGAATGGATAATTTGAATGCACAAAACAATTTTTGAAAAGGGAAGAGAGAATTTTTGGCTTGTAGGACCAAAAATAGTTCATGTGTTGTCCCAAAAAGGAGTGACAAATTTTGGGAACAACAAGACGGAGGACGATGAGTCCTTATTTAGGTGTAGAAGTGCTTTAGATGCATGATATTCTTGGGATCATCAAGTTCTCCATCAAATGTGGCCAATTTATATGCTCTTGATCCAAACTTGGTAATGATGATATAGGTACCTAATTAATTAGCTTCAAACTTCCCCTTCTTATCCCTGTCTGCATTGGTGTTTTTTTATTCTCCTTTAGGACCAAGTCACCAACTTTGAATTCCCTAGACTGGATCTTTTTACAGTATTGGTCTTTGAGTCTATTTTGGTATGCTCATAGGTGATTAAAGGCCTTCTGATGTTTCTCATCAAGAATTTATAGTTATTGTAGGTACTCTTGCCAACAATTATGGTCAGTGATGATGCCCCTTAATGAGATTCAAAGGGAGGGGAGTTTTACTTCCAATGGCCAGATTGTTTCTATCCCATAAACTAGGGCATATGGAGTGGCCCCTATGGGTGTACAAACACTTGTGTAATAAGACCATTAAGTTGGATACAATTATGTGTGCTAATTTATACCTACTTGATTGATTGTTTTCTTCAAGATTTTGATGAGGGTCTTATTGGTAGCCTCTGCTTGTCTATTACCCTAAGGATAATAGGTAGAGAAGAAATGTTGTGTGATATGATATTTTTGAAACAAGGCCTCAACTTCCTATTTTTTGAATGATTTGTCATGCTCTAAAATGATGTTGGTAGGTATGTCAAAGTGGTAAATGATATGATTAAGAATAAATTTAGAGATTTGGAGGCTTGTGATATAAGTGACGGCATTGCCTCTACCCATTTGGTAAAGTACTCCATTATTATGATAATGAACTTATGACCATCTGATGAAATCAGATTAATTTTTCTAATTAAATCAAGGTCCCATATGGAAAATGGCCATGGACTCATGATAGGCTATAATTCATATGTAGGAGCGTGAATGATATTCCCGTGATTCTGATAGGCCATGAATTTACACACATATTGACAAGAGTCTTATTCCATTGTTGGCCAATAATATCCAATTCAAAAAAGTTTCTTGGCTAGGGCCATTCCATTGATGTGCCCTCCACATATACCATCTGAACTTCTTTGAGTGCTTAAGAATCCTATTTCAATGTCAGAAACCTTAATAGGGTTCCATCATAGCCTCTATAATAAAGTGTGTTGCCAAGGATGGTGCATTGGGAAGTATGATGAATAAATGCTTTATGTTGTTAGTGGTTGAGGTTAGGAGGGAGGACGTTGTCATGGAGGTACATGTATATGTCATAGTACCATGAGAGATTGGGATCATTAATTGTACAAATTTGAAAAGGAGCTATAAATTGATAGGCTAGAATAATTAGATGCTCGATTAAAAAGTTACCTTTCAGAATGTCTTCAGGGAGATCAATGAGGGAACCAATGGTATCCATGGAATCATTTGCTTTGTTTCTTTCTCATGGAACTTGGTTAAATGTTATGGATTGAAAATTTGATTTTAATTAATCCACTAATTACTTATAAGGGAGAAAAAAATTGTCCTTCATCTGGAATTCATTATTGACCTATTATATTATTAATTAGGAGTCTCCAAATACTTATAAGTGATGGATATTCCACTGAATAGCTAGTTGAAGATCAACTATTAAAGCTTCATATTCTGAAATGTTATTAGTGCACAAGAAGGCAAGGTGGAAGGATTTTGGAATAAGATCACCTTGTGGAGTGACAAGGAGGATGTCTGCCCCTGACCCATACGTAGCGAATGAGCCATCAAAATATATTTTTCAACTACTTGATTGTGAGGTGCTCATGATAGATTCATCTAGGAAGGTCATTGTTAGAGGCTCAGTCACTTCTAGTGGTGCTTTAGCCAATTGATCCATGATAACTTATCTTTTTATAGCCTTTTGATTGATGTATTCAATATCAAACTCACTAAGAAACATTATCCATTTTTCCATTCTTCTAGTAAGAGCTGATTTGGATAATAAATATTTTAGGGGATCAACATTGGTAATGAGTTTTACCTAGTTTTAGCATATAGTGCCAAAGTTTATGTGAGGCAAAAACCATAACTAAACATGCCTTCTCTATCAAAGTATAATTTAGCTCATAGGATATTAACATGTGACTGAGATAATAAATAGCTTGCTCCTTACCTTGATCATTGTGTTTTGCTATAAGAGCACCAATTACACATGGGGTTACTAAAATGTATAGGAGCAAGGGTCTTCCCAAGATGGGTGGTGACAATACAGGTGGATTAGCCAAATATTGTTTGAGATTTTCAAAAGCTTGTTGGCACTCAAAATTCTAATAAAAGGTAGTCCCCTTTTTTAGTAGATGGGTGAAGGTGTGACATTTATCTACAAGCTGAGAAATAAAATGCCTTATGGCTTATAATTTGCCCTGAAGACTTCAAAGCTTCTTGAGATTACGAGGCAGAGGGATTTTTTTGATTGCCTTTACCTTTGCTAGATCTACTTCCATGCCTCTTCTTGAAACTATAAATCCCAATAATTTTCTTGAAGTGATACCAAATACACATTTCTTGGGATTTAACTATACTTTAAATTCTCACAATTGTTCAAAAATTCTTCTAAAAACCACATGGTGTTCAGATCTTAGGTGAACTTCCCTAAAATATCATCCACATAATCCTCAATGATATCATGGATCATGTCATGAAAAATGACTGTCATAGCCTGTTGATAGGTTGCACCAAAATTATTAAGGCTAAAAGACATGACTTGGTAACAAAATATCCCCCATGGAGTAATAAAATTTGTTTTGTGTTGGTCCTCAGGTGCAATTTTGATTTGATTATATCCTAAGAAACTATCCATGAAGGAGAGCATTTCATAGCAAGTGGTTGAGTCTACAATCATGTCAATTTTTGGAAGGGGGAATTCATCCTTTGGACATGCCTTGTTTATATCCTAAAAGTCTGTACAAATCCTGATTCTACATTGTGGATTAGTCATAGGAACAATATTAGAAATCCAATCTGAATAATCTATAGGGCAGAATAAACCAACTTCCAATTTTTTTTACAGCTCCTCTTTAACTAGTAGTGCCACTTTGGGGTTCATTTTTCATAATTTCTATTTGATTGGTTTTGAATTTAGATGCACAACCAAGTGATGTACTACCAATGATGGATCTAGCCCACGCATGTCAACATAAATCCATGCAAATATGTTAATAAATTCTTTAAGCATCTCTATAATAACTTCACATTCCTCTGGTGTGAGAGATGCCCCCATATTAACTATTTTAGGATGTTGATCTATCCTAATGTTGACATCTACCATGTCCTCAATAAGGGAGGGTGATTGTTCTTGTAAATAAGGGGGGCAATGATATTTTGGGAACATCTAAAGCAAAGTAATCTGGAAGTTCCATGTTAATATCAAAATATTCTTTTGATTCTAATGAGACATGTGGAAGTTCATCTGGTTCTTTAGAAGATGCTTCCTCTTTGGATTACTCTTCATCATTTTGATCACAGAGTTCCTACTGTTCCCCAAAATATGTAGAGTGGTTAAGATTTATGGAAAAGCCCTTTAAATGATCACCAGATGGCATAAAATCACATGTTCCCATATGTTCTAGAATTTACTTGTCATTTTGAAATATGTCAAAATAAGGCTCCTATTTTAAATCCTCATCTATAAGTGATGGATAGTGAAGCAAAATATTGATGGTGGAGATGGTGGCATAGGGGAAGAGGTTAGTGGCAACAAAATCCTTAAAGCGACTACTAATGGAACCTATTTCAATGTCTTTGTTGGTGAGAGATGGCTTAGGGATCGAAAGAGAATCCATAATGATATTGCTTTGGTCATCATCATATAGTCTGTACCCTAGACCAACATACTACAGAGATTCTTGAACCATGATGGGTTCAAGTCTGCCTTGCTCTTGCTTGCCCAGTCCTTTCCCTTTATAATGCATGTTCTCCATCATCTTCTGGACTTGAGGATATTATTTTTCTAGAGAGATAAGGGCCTCATAATCAGGAATAAGCCATGAATCATCTCCATCTTCAACACATTCTTCAAATAAAAATTTGGCACTTGAGAAAGTTGTTGGTCCAGACTAGTATTTGATGGGATTAGGCTTCCTCATGGCTAGGGACCTGTAGCTGCATGGAGAGAGAGGTAAATCCCTGATGCATAAAGTTTTATATTCATATTCTCCATAGCATGTGGATGCGATCTTCAAATGGATGACATCAGGTAGTGAATTGGATGTGGATTCGATCTGTTCAGGGGAGATGTATTTGGTAGATATTGGACTTAAGATGGAATTATCTATGTTATGATATAGTGATGGTGATGATGATTGATCCATATGAAAGCTATAAAAATGGTCAATGAATCTGGGGATGGTGACCTTCATGTCAGAGTGTGGGAATTTTAGGCACCAATGTAAAGTGGATGAAACAACTTGCATCTCATGAATCCATGGTCTTTTAAGCAACATGTTATAGGGCAAATCCACATCTATAACATGAACTAGTGGTTGATGCACTATGGGTCCCATAATGATGGGAAGGTAAATAATCCCAATTGATGGTCTTTCATTATCATCATACACTTTTATCATTATTAAGGTTGGTCCCAGTGATGTTTTTGAATATCCCAATTTCTTCAAAAATTATATATTACATAGATTTAACTTTGATCCTCCGTCTATGAGAACCTGAGAGACATAATGATGGAATATGGACACTTCAATGTATATGGGTAATTATGGTGTGGACCAATGGGAGGCATATCCTTGGCATAAAAAGTGATCTACTGTGAAGGGGATAAGTGTGCTACTAGTGCCTGAAACTAATTAGTATCCAAGTCACTAGGGACTTTTAGATTACTTAGTACTTGATTTAATATTTCTTGATGTAAAGTAGATGTTTTGAGAAGATCCATTAGGGATATTTGAGTTGGATTTTTCTCAAGTTGTTGAAAGATGTCATATTTATCAGAAGAGCTAGAATATTTTCTAGGAACATGCCCCTTTTGGGTAGCAGATGAAGTGGATAGGTCTTTAAGGGGTGTTACATGAACTACTATCTTATTACATCTAGTGGTAATGATGCAATAAACATTGGCTCTATTAATATTTAGAATGAGGGAAGAGGATGGAGTGGATTCTTAGATGTTACAGATTTTGATGGTGTTAATGTAATGGTAAGGGACATTGTGGTAATCAGTGCGGTTAGATGAAGAGGCATGAGTTTGGTCTCTTTGTGGTCTCTGATTCCATTGGTCATGCTTAGGTAGTGGATCTTTATAAATTCCAAGATACCCATTTATTTATTGAATTGGGTGAGCTTATCCTTTAATTTCAATGTCACCCTCTCAATTAAATCTTAGATGTAATGTTTCAGATGCATACACCATTATGTATCATGCCCTTTAACCTTGTGGTACTTGTAATACTCATCTTCATGATACCAATTTGGCTTTGGTTGGTGATCATCTATAAATCTAATTTTGGGCAAAGTGATCATATTAGTAACAATTAATTGATCCAAGACTATTTCAATTGGGACTCCCAAGCTTATGAGTGGTCTTTTGCCTGTATGAGTCTTTGTCTTTCCTCATGATACTTGAATGGGAGAGACATTTGGTTGTTATGTGGGGACTTTATTTTGAAATATTTGTACATGTTGCTACTTAGAATCAATTATCCCATCACCCATGACATTCTTGTTCTTGTTAAAGACTTTGGATTTCCCTGAAAAAGAATTATCTTGATGTTGGGTATGCTCATTCTGAGAATATAAATTGATTATCCTTTTTCAATAAGGGCCCTTTCAATTTGCATTCCTTTCTCTATTTTTTCATCAAAGGTCTTGACACACTATAACTTTAATTGATACTTGAGTTCAACATCAATGTTGTCTACAAAGATCTTGGCCAATTCTTTCTCAAGTACTATGCATCTTAAGTAGCTTTCCAAACTTTGCCATCTTTGTAAGAAGTATGTTATACTTTCATCACTTCATTTTTTGGTATTATAAAGGTCAATTATGGAGATTTCATGCTCAATGTTAAATGAGAAATATCTGATGAATTATTCTATCAACTCTCCAAAACTAGATATTGACCCTTTAGGTAAATGTATAAATCATTCTAGAGTGAGTCCAACAAGACTTTTGGGAAAAAGTATCAACAAATAAGCATCTTTATAAGCCACCTCATGGCAATCCACATAAAATTCTTGGAAAAGATCTATAGAATCTCCTTTCCCTCTATATTTATCAAATTTAGGTACTTCAAAGTGTGAGGGAAAGGGTATTTATAAAATACTCATGTCCAAGGGTGAGGAACAAAAGTCTTCATACTTGTATTTGAGGGCTTGTGATCATGGATCTATCTATTAGAAGGTCTCTTTCATCGCTCTCAACTCTTTTGATAAGGTGGGATCCCCAAGAGGATTGGTGGTTTGATTTTGACTGCCTTGGGGGATATGGGTGTTATGTGTATTATGGGTGCTATGAGTATTATTGGCATTATTGGCATTATTGGGGGTATTAACATTATTATTTGGGTTGTTTTGTCAAGGGAATGGTGGATGTTAATTTTGGAGTAGAAGTTTTATTTGTTGTGTTAATTGGTCTAAGTGATCTTTTATGATATATTGTCTCTGATTAGCCTCAATATGGTTATTACGAAAGGGTGGTGGGCATTCTTCTTTCGCAAATCCATGGTCCACACCTTCTTCTTCCAGGGGTAACTGATTGGCATGTATAATATTATGGGGTGTGTTTGTATGGGATGGAGGGTAGAAAGATTATGCAAAAGAGCACGATTGAAGGTAGAAGGTAATGTGCCCCCTATTTCAATGGCTCAGGCTAGGACATGATTGTGGTTCTCATATAGATAGCGATAAATTAAGTTTTGATCTTTGTCATTATGGATGGGATTAAACCTTTCATCCTCTCTTTCAAGTATGTTCATATCACTATGAGTTTCATCATATTCCCAAGTTGGATGAACCATATGCCCTAATGGATCATGGTCTTAGATGGAAGCCTGTCCAATCCTAAGTTGGGCATAGGTGTGAGTCACCATTTTGAAAGAGATATGTGATGAGATGTGATAGATGTAATGAAAGTCCTTAAATACTACCTTCATATAGAGATCAAAGCTACTAGTGGTCAAAACAGAGTGATATAATGATCTTTAGAAGAGAATAAGGTGACTAAGAATTACCAAGAGACAAAGTCTCATAAGAGACCAATCTAGTAAAGATAAAGAAGAGTGATGGGATCAAATACCTTGTCCACTAACAAAAAGACATTTTGATGGGTGATAGATGAAAAAGGAACTTGATAAGGATGAAGATAAGTGGTGGGTGATAGATTAGAATCCTATAAGACTATGTGTATTAATAATACTTAGTCTAGAAGATGTGGGATGTGATAATGAGGACTTAAGAGGATGGGTGACCACTAGAACTTGATTCAGAGACTAAATGTAGTATTCAAGAGTGATGAAAGGATATAAGATGGATGGGGTATGAGAAGTAAATTATATAAGATGAGATGAATAGAGGCTATAGGATGGATGTTCAGTAGATGGAACATATGTGGTGAATATGGAAGATATAGAAATGATGGGTTGTAGAAATCACTTAGGATATAGATGTCTGGGGATATATGAGGTGAATAGAGACTATAGAATGGATATTATAGGGATGGATGACTATGGGGTGTTGTAAGTGATGAACGATATAGGAAATACAAGATGGGTACTAAATGGATAGAAGGTATGATGTGTGATGGGTGGCCACACAAGATTAAAGGATGATATTAGACAGAGTAGGGTAGATAAAATGCTAGGGGGATATGAGATGGGTATTTAGAATAATGTGGGATGAAAGGTCAATACAAAAGACGTAGATGATATAAGATGGGTAGTAGATTAGGTGGAAGATGCAAGACTAGGGTGTGGAGAATGTGGGATGGAAGATAGAATATATGGGATGGGATGAACAAAAGCTATAGGATGGGTATTAAGTGAATGGAATATGTAGATGTAAGATTAGACAAGAAGGATTAAATCTCCTTCAAGATCAAATCTATATACAAATGGATGATGAGGAGATGAGAGGAGATATAGACAAACTAGTTACTAAAGGAATATGTAGGAGAAAGGATGATTATGAGAATGTGTTGTGGTATGAATGAAGTAGATAGTAGATATATGATAATGAAATATGTGAAGGGGATGTGTACTATGTTGGATATAATGGGATGGATAGTAGCTAGGGTTAGTGTCTTGGAGGGGTGGACATTTTGGTATAAGCGATGAGATATGTACAAAATTCAATAATGGTATGATATGGGATGGATATGAGATGGGTGGATGATGAGGTGGTATGAGAGAGAATATAAGATTGATCAAGAAGGATTAAAAAATTCTCAAGATACACAGATGGATATGAGACTAGGATACATATACAAGCTAGGTACGAAAGAAAGACATGAAAGGGGGCATTATTATAAGAAAGTGTTGTAGGATAGATATAAATGAGGTGAATAATAGATATTAGATATAGAAGAGGGATGATAGATTAGGATATGGAGGATATGGGATGAATATGAGATGATAAGATGAATACAGATACACAAGGTTTTTGAACAATATATAGTGGGCATAGGTGATATGAAAGATGGGTATTATATGGATGTTAAGTGTGGAAGGAGAAATGACAAATGGGGATGAATGAAAAATATATGGGTGAATGATATGAAGGTGAAAAATTAGGATGTGATATGATGATGAGATGATGAGTGTTAACCTAGAGGTGTCTAAGGTAGCACACAAAATATAGGTATGGCCAACTTAGCTCACAAACAATACAGGTACTTACACAACACTCAAACAACACACACAAGTACAATCCCTAAATTAGTCAACTATTATGGGTGTGTAACCCGATGCCTACACCATCCAATGACTTCATAGGTGAGGTTATAGGTCGATGACCCATTACAATATCGATCAAACCCTCTTAACCCTACTCGTACTCGATGGCTTCTTTAGAGATGATACCGACTCCTGTAGTGGTACACCTATTCCAATTGAAAGCTCCTAATCTAGGTATATACAAAATGTTTTAGGTGTGTTCCTTATATACATAAAGGTATGTTGGGTCCCAAGTCTATGTAGGATGTTGTCTGACCATCCTATGTCTTAGAGCCTGATCGCCCCTCACTCTATAGAACCCTTTATGGGGAATTCTGCTTAGACGCATAACGACAACTCTCTTGATTTTTAGACACGGGGGCTTAACAAATAGGTAAACATGATATAATTAATTAATCAATTAATTACTTATGTGTGAGGGGCATAGGTATGTACAATAAAGTGACAAGCAAATATGCTCAAGCAAAACCACAACACACAAGTACAACGAAGCAAATTTTCAACAAGGATGTGTATACAATAAACAAAAAATGAGATAATGTATTATGGGCACCCCTTCTTGCAAACACAAGTGTTATAAAATGAAGTGGGGTGCCTTGGTCTTGAGGGGTCCTACAAAATAAATGTTTAGTAGTTTGTTTGATTTTAATCTTCGGCCAATCATCAATTCAAAGTAACCTGTAATGAGAAAGTGTCAGTAATTTTGATAATTTTCCTTAAACCGATGTGACCTAAAATATGAGAGAGAAATAATATTTACCCTAATTTTGAGACCGGCCAATCTCAAAAATAAATGATTAGTAATTGGACCAACTTGACTCAATACACTAATATACTATCACAACATATGAATTTTATCATTATTAATTACTAAGTATATTGATACATTAAAAAAGCTATATCAAATCCATCAATAAGGAATACTTATTTAAAATAATGTTGTTTATAAACTGTTATTAAATGACAAAATTTTGATAACTTATTATTTGAAATTTCACGCCACACAAAATCCAATCCTTATGCTACGACTAAAAAGTTGAAAATTGAATAAAATACTAATTTTTGGAATTTCACACTTGTGCCATAAATCAAAACCTTTAAATCTTAACCGAGTTAAATATTAACTAAAGCAAAATATTAATTTTAAAATTTCACATTCACACCATATACCCAAAATCTTGAGATCATAACCAACAGGGGCTTCAAGTTGTAGATATTCCAGAGCACAACCGATAGGTGTTTGCCAAGATTTTTGATGGCATCTTGTGAATCATTTGATCAAACTTCTTGTAGCTACTGATAACATGTAGTGCCTGAATCACCAAACTATGGCAAATATGTATACCTTCATGCTGTCATTACTTATAATACACAGGTAAATAATAAAATATAATAGAGTGCTTAGGGTGTATACTAGAATGTTACAATAAATCAAATGTAATGTTTCTTAATCTAAACATGGTTAATATCAAGGTAGATTGTGCGTCAAGCTTAGTAATTACTATGTATAGAGAATTGGTTCCAACTTTTAAAGCACTGCCCAGTCATGTACAATTACAAAGTGATTCAAAAAATAATTCTTACCAGCCAAATTGACTTAAATATTGCAAGTAATTTACCTATCATTGAATTAGAACTGTTGGTTTGATAATGGTGTCTATTTATATAGTCAAAACTCACAAGGTTAGTATATACAAGGCAATCATACAGCTAAAGCCAAAGATAAAATAACGAGATTAAAACATGTTGATGACCTGCATAAAACAAGATTAGCTATACAAAATCAAATGGTGCCAAAAACCAATATCTAATCAAAAATGAAAAGACCTTTACATATACAAAAAGTCCACTAACTTAATAGGCAGTGGTGAGTATCTATCATGAAGCTAGGCAAAATTTGATATTTTCTAAGGTGCCTACATAAATCATAAACCCATGAGTTAGTCTTAAAATATTAAGGATTAACTATTGAGAGAGTTGTGTAAACACGATTGAAAAGCCCAAACTGTTATCACTAACCCTGTAGAATACATAATGCAAATGCTCAATTAATGTATAACCCACTAAGCAAAGGTGTGGCAACTTGTTTTGATCAAGTTATACTAAATGCAAGATGACTTTTATTGATTATTTAAATATTCTAGACTGTTATATGGGATTGAGTGACAAAGATGTTCATACTACTATTTTTTATCATATATTTATGAAAATACAACAAAACTATATGCAAAAAAGATATTGACAGAATTAGGACCAATTAGACACCCATTTAGTGACTCAAAATCTAAAATCTAGATTAGAAAATAATGAAGTGATTCAATTTCGGTTCTAAACTATTATATTATAATCACTTTCCAGCTTCTGCACTCAAAGTCAAAATTTATAAGTGACTATATACAAAAGATTTTTAAATTTGTGAGGCCATCAATTCTCCTTCTCTCAGATCTGAAAGTTAAATTTATACACTTCAAGCACAAATGGTCAGTAAGAAGAGGGTTGGTCCCACTGTGGTCACCAATAATGTGCACCCAATTTTAGATTCAACCTATATTATAAATTTGAGTAATACAAATCTAAAACCTAAACACATAAATAAGAATGGATAAAAGAGGCAAATCATAATAAGAAGAACATTCTCACCATCATTTTTACCTTATTATGACTCCACTCTGGGATTTGCACTTGGATTGTTTGATGTCCAAAATTTGAAATATTGGATTGCTAAGTCTTGACAATGGCTTCTAATGTTGGATGTGGTTGATAATGGCTTAAATGAATGCAAAAGAGCTCTTATGGATGAAAGATAGTAGAAATATGATGGCTTGATGGATTTTCTAGTAAGTTTGGCCATGTCCTAAGCATGGCTTTTTATAACAAGGTGGAGGGAATTTTAGGGAAATTTAAAATTATTTAGAAGTCTCTAGTTTAGAGAATTCTAGAACTATGGAGGAGTTTCTCTAGTTCTAGAGGTTTTTTAATTAGTAGGAGATAATGGGGGGATTAGATGAGATTTAATGATATTTAGGATTCATAGAGATGTAGCAATGGCTAGGGTGGTAGGGTAGCTAGGGTGGTAGTTGAATAAATAGGAATTTAAATTTGCTAGTTAGTTTAGGGAGTAGGTTAGTAGGTAATAGGCTCTATTAGGGGTTTAATAGGGAGATTAATTAGTTTTAAAATGGGGTAAAGGTTTATGGGACATGGGAATGAAATATGGGTTATTAAGCCATTAACTATTTTAGCTAGGAAATATAGAAATTAGACTAAATTAGCGAAATTTAGTGGCATTAGTATAATTAGCAGGGCGAGCATAATTTAGTGCATACAGGGTTTTCCATGAATCTTTACTAACATTCTTGAAGATTGTTGATGATCACACATTCACCTTTGCAAGCTTCTTGGCATTACATTATCTTTTTTTTCTTCTCTCAAATAGATATAATCTTTGTAATTCTTCTCGATGGAAGTTCCCATTAAGAGGTAGTATTATGTAATGTCAACTCCCTTCTCTTTGTTTAAGATTTTCTCCTCTTTTGTAATCCCAAAAAAAAAGTTTAAGGGGGAGTGTTGAAGATTAATATTTATTTAGGTTAAACATAAGTTTGTTTAGTTGTGCATAACTTCTTATAAGAAATTCACTTATCCTAAATTTATGAGGTATCACACCTCTTTTATATTTTTGTAGGGAATCTTAGAGTTACATTCACATGTAACTCCTTCCACACTTGTTACCTCCCGTCGGACCCCCTCACACACCACTCCCCCTTCGCACCTAATGGGAATTCGAGACATTTGACACACACTAAAAAGGTTGTGCAAGTCATGATGGATTTATTTATAACTTCCTCTTCCTTACACTAACTCTGTTTATGGAGCTTTCCTCTTTCATTATACTACACTAAAACACTAGTTTATCTTGAGCTTTATCACTTATGGCTTGAGGCCCTTCTTTATTATATTTCTTCCATTAATATCGTACTTGGTTAATTTACTTTACAAGCCTTATTAATATATGAAATGTTTTCTTCTATTTAATGGTTTCCCCACTTGACAAATCTTGTCTCTTGCATTCTCTTGTGACTCACTATTGAGGTGACATTTTTCCTTTACAAATTCATTATTTTATGCTTTTCAATATTGGTATTGGCATAATTCATAATAATTTTTCTACCTTCTTGTTTAAAATAAACATAGGGATCAATTGTGCTTCTTTTGAGCCGAAGTCCCAACACATACCTATCAAATTTCTGGTTCCACATTCTTGATGATTCTTTCAATTTGTACAAAGACTTTTTTCAACTTACACGCACAATCCTCCGTTCCACTTATCTTAACTATTTTTGGATACATCATGTAGATTTCCTTCTCAAGCTCACCATATATGAAAGTTGTCTTTATATCCATTTATTCTATTTCCATATCGAAAGTAGCTGAATAACTATAAGAAATCTAATTGAATGTAATTTAGAAACAAGATAAAAAATCTCACCAAAATAATAACTTTTCTTCTAGACAAGGTTTATACTTCTCCATTCTCCCATCTACATTGTAATTCTTCTTAAATACCCATTTGAAGCCAACAAAGTTTCTTCAAGGAGGTAATTTCATCAAGTACCATGTCTAATTTTTATATAATGACTCGATTTCTTCCTCCATAGCCTTCTTCCAAGACTTAATTTCTTTTGAGGTGAAAACCTTCTTTACAATCTTGGGGCCTTCATCAATAACATGTAAAATTGATTAAAAAATACAGAACAGATATCATGAACACTATATCTATTAGGTGCCCCTCTCAACTGACATGATCTTATTAAGGTTGGAGTGTAGGGTTTTGCATCTCTAGTTTCTCCTCCTCAACATCATTTGAATCTTTCTATTGAAATTCCTGCTTTAGTTCATATTCTATAGTTGCTTCAAATTCAGACACTTCTCCCTCTTTTTATTCAAATTGAATTTGTTCAAGTTCATATATTGACTATCATTCTTGATTTGGAACTCCTTTTACCTTTCAAAAGATAACATTGTGACTGCAAACAATCTTCTTAATTCTAGGATTCCATAGCTTGTATCCCTTCGCACTAGTATCATGTCCAATAAAGATACACTTGTTGATTTGTTGTTTAGTTCAATCCTCTTTTCCTTGGAAATATACATACAAGCATCACAACTAAAAAATCTAAGATGTTTGAGAGAGGGTTTCTTACCAGTCTATGTTTCATGTGGAGTTTTATCAACCATGATTAATGTAGGTGATCTATTGATCAAATAACAAGAAATTGTGACTAATTCTGTCCAAAAAATTCTTTCCAATCCTACACCACTAAGCATGATTATCACCTTATTCATCAAACTCCTATTCATTCTTTCTAAAAATCCATTCTACCATGGTGTATATGGAGTTGTTTTTAGCCATTCTATTCTACATTCCTTAACAAAATTGCTCGAAAGCATTTGAGCAGTATTCCCCACCATTGTCACTCCTCAAGACCTTAATATTCTTCTTTGAATTGGTTCTCAACAAGAGCCTTAAATTCTTTACACTTATTGAAAACCTGAAATTTAGCCTTGATATAATAAACCCAAGTTTTTATTGAGTAGTCATCTATAAAGAAGCACAATAAAAAGATTTTCCTAGTGATGGAAACTTCACAGGTCCAAACATATCATTGTGCACTAAATACAAAATATCTTCTAATCTTATAGCACTATTGGGAAACTTCACTATAGTTTAATTACCAAACACACAATGCTCATAGAAATAAAAGTGTAATGGGTAGCTATACCTTTAAATTTTAATGTTCAAAGGCACTTTCTCTCCAATGTGTCTCATCCTTTGATGCCACAACATTTTCTTCTCTACAAGAGATGTAGGAGCTTGATCTAAAATATTGTTTACCTCAAGAACCACAAAGCTATTGCATTCATCACTTATAATTCTTACCTCAAGATTAAAAATGTAAACATATGGACTCCTCTTGCGAGTACCATTGCTCCATGAACCATCTTGAAATTATCTTTTTTATTAAATATTATCCGCACATCTATATCATTAATCTTACTTACAAATATTAAGTTTCTAGTAAAAATTAGAATGTGCATAACACTAAGGAACGTTTTAACCCTTCCATATTTAAACATTATTTTAAATCTCCTTTAATCTATGATCATATAGGTCAAGTTATCTCCTTAGAATACATCACCTTCATTGGTATTTTCATATTCATATAACCATTCCTTGTGAGGGGTCATATAAAAAGAGACACCCGAGTCAATCTATCATACACCATCACATGAATGCGATCTTGAAGTTGCCAAGAATAATTCCCCAAAGTCTTTATAAGAGGGATTTACTTTTGTAGACTAGGAATTATTAGATGACTTACCCTTTTCAACCTTTTTAGATTTGTAGTCTTTTACCGTAGTTCCAACATTTTCTCTTATATTTTTTTGTAGTCTTAGATTTACTTCTAGACTTTGACTATCCTAAATTTATTTTAGTTTTTTCTTAAAAATGACCTCTTACAAACAAAACATCATTTATTTGATAATCCTTAGCAAATTTTCACCTCGTTTCTTCTGATAATAAGGCTCCCACTATGTCCTCAATTTTTAATTTTTATGTTGTAGTAGTTATTGGCATACCTAAATTGTCCGAAGAGTTGGGAAATTAACAAAGCAAATTAATAGGCTTTTCTTATTCATCCATTTTAATTTTAATAGAAAGTAATTAATTATCACAATATTGAAAACATTTAGATACTCAGTGATAGAGTCACCGACATTCATTCTCAATGAATACAACTTCTTTCCAAGAAACAATTTGTTCACTAGAAACTTTCTCCGATACAAAGTTCCCAACTTCTCCCATAGATCTTTAGAAGTTTTCTCCATCAAGACATTCAACAAAACTTAATCTGACAAACATAATTTGATCGAAATCTTTGCCTTCCTACCAATATTTTCCCAATCTTCTAACTTCATACCTACAAGTTGCACTCCTGATACAACAACCTACTGATCTTTATCCACAAGATCTTCCATCTTGAGTTTCCACAACTCAAAATGTTGACCATTGATTTTTTCAATCTTTATCCTTGCGCTTCTCGCCATTCTCTTTTACTCAAAAAAATTCACATACACAAAGTTGTCAATCAAACAATAGTTTTGTCATAGGTTAAGTAAAGCCTAACTCTTCACACAAAGCTAAAACTCAGTTAGGATACCATATGAAGAGAAAAATAGACTTGATAAACTAATACAAGAGAAGTAATACTAATATACTCCTTAAGCTTACAAAATACAAAAAAATGGCATACACACAAGATTACATAGTACACATGATTTCACTTAGGAAAACCCTTTCAAATAAAAATCCAACACAATAACTCCTTTATTGTATTAACTCAACCATTGACAATACAATAATGTACTTTTAAGTTATATTTTTACCCTATTACAACATGAAAATATATATAAGCACATCAATAGGTAACCGTTAAAGTGATATTACAATACCATTGGTACCAAAACCATAGGCTATATAAATGATGGGCTAAAACCACTCAAATACATGTCAATATGGAAGGGAGGAAGGCCATATTTTGGGTCTACATTCTAGTAGAGTGTCAATCATGGAAAACATACAACACATTCTGGGTCTACAATCTAGTAGAGTGTAAATTATGGAAAACATACAACACATTTCTAACATAAGGGTCAAGTTTGCAAACAAAGTTTAATGACAATAGGTTGAGACATAGTCTACAAATGCGAAGGCATGGAAATCAAGGATTCAAGGAAATATATAATGACCAAACACAAAATTTTAAACTGCCATCCAAGATGCATAATATGATATAAAACAACATTATGCCAACTACCTTGATCTAGAGATAAGGATACAATGATTCTTCCTTTAAATATACAAATAATGCATATAAAATTGATATGTTGTGACTTCATATCATTCATTGCTTTAATAATCAAAATTGATACAAAATGCATATCTATCTATAGTATAGATTCACATGGGATTCTCATGATACAAGGCTGTTTCTAGGCGAATGCTTTTACAACAACAAATTATACACGAGGATAAGCATATATGTAAAAAAGGTCTTTAATACAAAGATGCCTTCCAACATTCACAATGTGATACATGAAGAAATATGTCCATCCAGGATTTATACAATATCAACTACTCATGCTATTATATGAACACCTATTTGACTTGCATAAACAAATGCATGCAAACCATCCAAAATCTGAAACCTTAACAAGTAAAGTATGTAGATTTAACTAGTCCTTCCATGGAGTATACAATTGAACCAAATCATTTAGTATACTTAGATCATCAACAATTTATTATGGCTCCTCCATATAGAATTACATGGCAATGATGGTGCATTCCTATAACACATTGAATCTAAGAAATATTCTTCCAGAGGGAAGGAAACATACATTATCTTCCACCTAAGAGCATTTAACAATAGGCCTACAGACATGTAGACAATTCATCAATTAATATTAAATAACAAATTCATTATATCCAAATTCCCAATTCAAAATAAACAACATAATATGAATCAACAAAGGTTAGGGAAAGAGATATGTGTAACTCTTGGTATGCCTTCACATCAATCGTTACGACAAATTCAATTGGGTCATTTAAGAATTGGAGAGAAAACTATCCATATGGGTTGTGCACTTGAATCACAACAAAAGACTTGTGCGATGCAAAGTCATACCAAGAGTTGAATTTAAAGGCATGCTGTTGGATGTTGGTGATGTTGAATATGTAGTTATGGTGCATATATCCCTTACTCACATTGTAACAATATATGCCAAAGTAAATGAAATGTTATTATGTATACACTTTGTCAACACGTAATAATGGTTGTGCCATTGCCAAAATCTAAACAATGTAATAAACAAGACAATAATAATGTTTATTCATAATTGAAATATAACATTAATACACATTTCACCTTAAATAGGTCTCGTTCATTGATTCTTATCCTCTTTAAGAGAATGACATCTTCTCTAACTATTAAACAAACACCTTTCTTTTTGTCTTTCCAAATAACATGTTTATATATATATATATATATATTATATATTTCCAAATATCTAAAATAGGTGAAACTTCTTACAAAACTAAAAATTTTAAAATAAAAATAATATATAAATTTTTTAATCAAATTTTCTAAATAATCTATCATTATATATTTTCCTTAATTATAAATCACAAAATATGATCTAAAATATCAATTAAAAAATTTACACAATTTTTATTTAAAAACTTTTAATTTATATAAACTATTTAAAATAAAACTTCTTTAATCTATTAAAACACCAATTGACCTCAATTGACTACAACTTTGATTTGAATAAATGATTGACCGCAACTTTGATTTGAACAAATGAGTAAATATCAATGCTATTCATCCCCACAAAGGCCTACCCATATTTTACATGGTCATACACACAAGTAATTTTTTTAACTTTTATTTTAATATTAATTTTTTAAATATAGGTGGATACAAACAAAGATGCACATGATAAATTAAGCTTAAGAAGATAAAAAACATTCAATAATTGTGTAAACAGTAGGGACACTGCTATTCATATAGGTTGTACAATACCCAAACACAAAACAAAAGACATTCACTATTGACAAATATTAAAAAATGAAAGTTGCGGTTGAAAAAGAAATATAGGAAAAATGGCAGAAGAATATTAAAAGTAGCATAAAATTTTCAAAAGTTCAAATCAGGGTATATTGCCATTATTATACGTCACTGTTCATTCAAATTGAAGGACTCAGATTATTCAAAACGGGCAATTTTTTTAACCGGCTAGAATTTGCTTTTACCTTGGTGACTGTATTATCGGATGCACAGATGCCCATTTAGAGGGGACAAAAGAAATCACAGGATGGGATAGATTGATTCTCTGCAATATTTGAGAGACTGGTTGAATACCCATATTGAGCAAATTTGAGGCACCCATCTGCGAGACATGAAACTTTTTGGAGCATTTTCTCACTAAATGCCAAATTGATAGTACTGGTACTGACATGTGTTATGCTCACAATAAATCAAATGGGTGGTACTGACATGCGTTGTTATGTATCGGGTTAAGCTCAAATAGGCCACCGCCATGAGTACTTGTCTGATTTCACTCCATTGTTGGGATACCGGAGTGGTTTGATTCGAACATACAAGCGTGGTTTTAGAAGGGGCTATAAACTGCTATTTGAATTTTTGCAAAGTACGGAGAAATGGTTGAAGTAGAGGAGAGGACTGGCTTGGAGCAGCAAAGTCACAACAGCAAACAGCCTTCAGCTGTTCATCCAGGTGGGTTGGGTATTGGGTACTAAAATTTCCATTTGTTTTTAGGTCTTAAGTTCCACATCTCAGTTTTAGTGAAATCATTTTGGGGTAAGTAATCCCATGCATTTCATATGACCATTTGTGTTCGATTTTAGTAATTTCATTGTAATCCTCAAGGATAGTTATAGTCTTATAGAACTGGACGAATTTGCCGTAGTTTGCAAGTTCTCCACAGGACTTTTGTTCTGTTAGCTAAAACTCACCTCTTTGTACTTATGCATTCATTCATTCATTGTTCTGAGTAGAAAGCCCTTTGTCAGGCTTTGATATCTTTAGGCTCAATGGCTTGCCTGCATTCAGGCTAAACGTTATAGCCCATTTTTAAAGCTCTTACTGGATTGTGGTTGTCTAACTTTTCCTCTGTCCGTTAGAGTTTATTGTTGAAAATTTAAACAGCTGAGAACCACTTTGAATGTTTATATTTGAAATATAGGTGGATGCAAACAAAGATGCACATAATAAATTAAGTTTAAGAAGATATAAAGCATTCAATAATTGTGTAAACAGTGGGGATGGTACAATACACAAACACAAAACAAAAAACAATCACTACTGCCAAATATTAAAAAAGGTGAGTTGCAGCTGAAAAAGAAATTTTGAAAAAATGGCAGAAGAATGTAACAAGGACATAATTTTTTCAATAGTTCAAATCAGAGTATATTGCTATTATTATATTTCACTGTTCATTCAAATTGGAAGGACTGAGATTGTTCAAAATGGGCAACTTTTTTAACCTGCCAGATTCTGCTTTTACCATTGTGACTGTATTATAGGATGCACAGATGCCCATTATAGGGGACAAAATAAATTACAGGATGGGATAGATTTATTCTCTGCAATTTTTGAGAGACTTGTTTAATACCCATATTGAAAATGAGCAAATTTGAGGCACCTACTGCAAAACATGAAACTTTTTGGAGCCATTTCTTACTAAATTTCATATTGGTAGTACTGATACTGACGTGTTATGCCCACAATAAATTAAATGGATGGTACTGACATGAGCTGTTCTGTATTGGGTTAAGCTCAAATAGGCCACCGCCTTGGGTAATTGTCTGATTTCCCTCCATTGTTGGGTTACCATATTGGTTTGATTCAAATCTTCAGGGTTGGTTTCAGAAGGTACTATAAACTGCTATTTGAATTTTTTTCAGAGTACGGAGAAATGGAGAAAGTGGAGGAGAGGACTGGCTTGGAGCAGCAAAATCCCAACAGCAAACAGCCTTCAGCTGTTCATCCAGATGGGTTGGGTATGGGGTTTTAAAATTTCCATTTGTTTTTTAGGTCTTGAGTTCCAAATCTCAGTTTTACTGAAATCATTTTGGGGTCCTTAATCCCATGCATTTCATATGCACCATTTGACTTCAATTTCAGTAATTTCATTGTACTCGTCAAGGATAGTTATAGTCTTACAGAATCGGACCAATTTGCCCTATTTTGCAGGTTCTGCGTAGGACTTTTGTTCTGTTAGCTAAAACTCACACGTTTGTACAGATACATTCATTCATTCATTGTTTGGAATCTGAGTAGAAAGCCCTTTGTCAGGCTTTGATATCTTTAGGCTCAATTGTTTGCCTGCATTCAGGCTAAACATTATAGCCCATTTACAAAGGTCTTAATGGATTCCGGTTACCTAGCGTTTTCTCTGTCCTTCAGAGTTTTTTGTCTAAATTTAAACAGCTGAAAACCACTTTGAATGGTCATTCTAGAATTATGAGGTATCTTGGGTTTTCAAAGTCATGCCTAGTATTGTACTTTCTACTCCTACCTTTCTTACATATATTGTTTGAGTAAAATGTCCTTTGTAAGGCTGTGCCATCTTTAGCCGCAATGCTCTGTCTGCATTCAGGCCAAACATTGTGGTCCATTTGCAAAGTGCTCAATAGATTATGGCCTCTAACCTTTCATCTGTCTATGAGTGTTTTTCCTTTTAACATCCGGAAAGAATTCTGAATGGAAGTTATAGAATATGAGGTGGTTCAGGTTTTCAAAATCACGTTTAACATTGTAGTTTTTCTTGGCAGAAGCTGGTTTCTGTGCTTTCTCAATGAAGTTTTTTTCTTCTTTCTGTGCTCTTTTGAAAGTTATTTTAGTAATAGTAAAGTCTTGTTTCAGAGTTTTCCTGAATAATTTGGCCGTTTCTGATTAAAAAAACAGTCCTAGAATTCTCAAAAATTTCAAATTTCAGTCTTCAAAAGAAAAAAATGAAAAAACAGATTTCAGTCTTAAAAATTTCCTTTTGTGCTATACTTTTTATTCTCTTATCATTGGCTTTCAGATATTAGAGCCACTTTGTTGGTTGTAGCTTACCCACATCCATAGGATGCACAACTACACAAAAATCCAAGATAAATGGGAAAACCTGCATGCCCAAAAGATGGACTGCACCTACAAATCCAAACTTAATGGAGGAAAGAACTTCTCCAATGTAGATAATTGTATTGATCTGAAAATAAATTAATACGTTAGTTGAGGGAAGAACCCCAATTTGTAATACGAGGGTGGTATAGGGTCCTAACTGCTCCCCAAGTACTATGTTGACCCCATATCACATAAGTGCCTCCTTTTACATCACAAAGGGGAACACATTTTGAAGAACTAGGATCACAAACTAACATTAAAAATTTATATAATATTAGCTTTATGCCAAAATAGCTCATTATATTACATCAAACAATATGTTGTGTAGGTACACAACATGCTCTTTGCCTTGGGAAACCTTTTCCCCAAAGCTAGAATTCCCCACTATGAGGTGCACACAGGGAATGCTGAAGTATATCGAAGTTATAACACTTGTTAAGGTTGTAAGTTTTGCCAAATATATGCCACTTTTTACCTTTAAAACATGGAAAGACATCTCCTGATTTGAAAAAAATGCCAAACAGTTGAAATATACCCAAAAATAGAAGAGAGTGGTCTTTCCATCGAACTTTTATATTTTCCGACCATTCTCTTGTTTTCATTGGCCTTCTTTCAGACACGGTTGTCTATTTTTGCTAGGTTGTGATGCTGAACCTGTTATCACTCTAGAGTGCACCGTGCTTGAAGATGTGGAAAGCACACCCTCACTCCAGCTGATACAATTGGAACTTCTTTGAGCATGGGTGACTCTTTGATGAGAAGAACCTCTAGAGAGGGCTAGTTCCCTTTAGATTTATCAATTAGGTCTGCTACTGTGATTTTTGTGATTTTTGGGGTGAAAAGGGAGAAGGAAATTGAAAAGGGAAATATAATTAAAAGGGGGTGATACACCTAAATTGTCTAAACCCTCTGAAGTTATTGAAATCAATGCACACATATAATCAAATGAAATCTATAATTTTGTCTTTAAGCATAAATATTTCAGATGAAGGGTTGGAAACCTCTTCAAATGTCCTGCAAAAGGGTGAGAAAGGGAGAGATAGGTGAGGAAGGGCCCTGCAAAAGGAAATAAATCTCACTTATACGCTGATGCACAATCAGATTACTCATTATCTTCTGTCAAAACTCAGATTCAGAACAATAACTTCTTTATAGATGAATGGTCTTGCTTACAATTTCTTTCTTCAAACTTCAGGGATCCTTTTCAATGGCTTGATTAAGCCAATAAAGACTTTTCCAAAACCTAAAATAGCCTACGTGGAGTTTCTAAAAAAGGAAAAGGTTAGTCTTGGTTAATTAACTCAAGACTTCACCTCTTTTTACAATATTCAAAATATAAAATCATTCCTTTACAAAATCTGTATGAATCTCCAAACTTTGGCATAGAAAAAGAGTGATAGAGCCAAGTTTGAAAGATTAATCTTAAAATAAACAATACATTCTCCAAAATCTTTAAACATGCATGAATCCAAGGTGGCGTGGAAGTGTGGATAGTGGGCCCTTTGAAAGTCAACTTCTCCTTTGCATGGAAGATTACGCCAGATTTCTAAATAAGGAACTCCATCTGATTCATTTGAAAGCTGAGCTGGAGAAAGATATTCCTGTTTGCATGAAAAACCAGGAAGATATGCAATGAATTTGTCTGGTCAAATCCAAATTAAGGCCAGTCAAACCCTAATGGTCTCCACTTGCATGAGAAGCTACGCCACCTCATATACTCTGCTGGAACCGCCTAGAATGTTTGACAGCTTGGATTGAATGAAAATCAAGGAAAAGCATGATTTAGGTCAAACAGTGAGTTGAAGCTTTGACCAATCTATTGAAAATAGCTTATGCTTGCATGGTCAAGGATCTTGCTGAGTGAGAGACACGTTCAGATTGAACCTTGCTATTTGTCAGCGTCTTGTTCTCGGTTTTCTCACTTCTGTGCATGCATTTCCTTGGCCTTATCTGTGTATGGCCTTTGTTGGCTCTATTTGCTCCTTGATTTACTCGAACAAAAAGTCCGTGACTTTTCGTGTCTATTCCCTTGGTGATCTTCCTATGGACTTTTCCTGTGTCTTTCCTTTGGTTTGTCTTCCCTATGGACTTTTCTCAGGATTTTTCTTGGCAATTTTCCCGTGGACAAAATGTCCACAGGGATTGTCCATTTACTTATTCCTTATTGTCCTTGGGCTTTTCTTTTCTATAGCTCGAACTTTCCTTTGGACAAAAAGTCTGAAGGAATTGTCCATTTGGATTTCCACTTGTCCGCGGGAATTTGTCTAAGGCTTTCCCTTTGAAGCTCTCTCCCTTTTTCGAAGTAATTCCTTCGGACTTTTTGTCTGAGTCCTTTGTCATTTTTCCGCTTACAAAAAGTCCGTGGGAATTATTTTCCTTGTTCCTTCCGGCTTGTTGCTTCGACAACCCTTCCGGAATCTTGTAAATGTACCTTCCCGAAGAACACATGCCCTTCGGGTTTCTTGCAAACGTCCCTTCCAATCTTGAAGTGAGCCTTCCCGAAGGGCAGGTGCCTTTCGGGATTCTTGTCAATGGCCCTTCCGAAGGGTACATGCCCTTTGGATTTTTCGAAAGTGTACTTTTTCGAAGGGCACATACCCTTCGAAAAAAATGAAATGAACCATTCCTTTGAAAAGAGAAGCCCGTTGGATTTATGACTTGGCCTTTTTTGCCTTTCGGAAAACTTGGAAAGTCTTTTTGGTCTCTTGAAGTGACCCTCCAGATAGTCGACCTTGGCATTTGAAAAAAGCCCTTCGTTTTGTAAAATGCCCTTCGGGCTTTCTGGAAATGGTCTCCTTTATTTGAAATTGTCCCTTTGAGCTTTCCCGAAGGGTACATACCCTTCGGGATTTTTGGAAAGGACCTTCCTGAAGGGCACATACCCTTTGGGTTTCTTGTAAGAGTCCTTTTCTTCGCCAAAGCACTGCCCCTTTGTAATTCTTTCGAACTTATTGTAAAGTCCTTGAACATGCATTCCCTCGGGTTTTTTCCCTTGGACAATTTGTCCGAGGAAATTGTTCTGACACTTGGCCATTTGAGACATGAAAAGACAACACTTTGAGGAAAAAAAATACTAAGGACAAAGTCTTCTTGGGAGAACACTTGATGAAATAAGGTCCAAAAGTTATAAACCTGTATTCTGCTTGGTGTTGCTTTCATTATGAGTGAACTTACAAGCTTGTAGGCTAATGATAAAACTGTATGTGATGCTTTGAAGATGTGCTTTTTTCAAACCTGCTGTAGGTGTCATGTTCTTGAATGGTCTGTAGCTCATTAATGACCCCAACGAAGGTTGAAAAACAGATTTGATCTTCACTCTTCTATATAATTGCTTGATCGGTCCATTTGTAAACACACTAAATCTTGATAAAGACCCTTCTTACTTGATTGTGAAACGTTGCTGTAGGGCATCATCATGACAGTATTTTGATACTTGACTGTCCACATTTCCCTTTGTTCATGCTTTTAGATTATAGATCACCAGTTTGGCCAGCTATATAGGGGATTTGACTGTTCTGGGGAAAGTTTCAAATAGTCAGGGTAGTAATTTGGCCTTGACAAGACAAATTACTAACAAAATCCTCTCATAATAGTATAAGAAAATTTGATTATTAGAACTTGGAGGTGGACAAGGGTTTTTGACCCACGGGTTTGGACTTCTTCCCCTTGTACTTTAACACAACTTCCTCTTCTAGGCCTTATGAGTAAAATGGAAGTGTGTTTTCTTTTATCTCATTGCCTTATACTGTTATATCTTGTTTAACCTTTAGAGATTCTTCCTTAGGTTTAGCAGCATCTCCTCTGTCCTATTTTGTGTCAAAGTGTGGCGTGCCATTTCTAGATTTGCTTTCTCTTCTATCATATCAAAAAATGGAGGTTTGTTTCTAGAGGCTCTTTTATTTCTATATTTGGCTCCTCTTCTGTTTCTCTTTTTGCATGAGGGGACAGAGGTTCATTTTTAGGCTCTCCAACTTCATCTTCTTTTTCTTTATCATATTTTTGTTCCTTCTCTAATGAGTGTCGTAACTGTTGGAACCACATATTTTGGACAATATGGGAATATTCCTTTTGTATCTATTGATACTTTTTTTGATTCCTATAGTCCCTCGTGATCATGATCTACTCAAGTTGAGCTCTTGTATTTATCTCTTTATGAATAAACATCGACTGCAATAGCTTCAAGTCTTCAGTTATGTTCGTGCTTTGACCCCTTGTCTGATCTACAACAAAGCTTTGATACCACTTGTAATGTGCTTGCATACCTAATAAAAGGCACATCAACACAAAATCATAAGATAAATGGGGGCACACCCTAAAGACAAATTGGATTTGCAAATCCAAATACGATAGGGGAAAGAACATATCCAAATTAGATAATTGTATTGACGTGAAAATATATCAATGCATAAGATAAGGGCAGAACCTGTATATGTAATAAGAGGGGGGTATGAGACCCTGACCACTTGTCAACTACTATGTGGATCTCATGTCATATAAGTGACCCCTTGTATATAAGTGCAAACATTCTAAGGACCTAGGACCATAACTCAAATAACATAACAAAATATAAGTTTTATACGTAAAATAGCTTATGAATTCACACCTCAACAAATAATTGGTGATGCATCAAAAGAAACAAGTGAAGGAGAAGACAAACTTGTGGAAGAAGGTTCTCTTCGAATGCCACATCTTTCCAAATGACAACTTCTTGAGATCAGAGATCATATTGCGAGAACGTGTTAGATCCCTTATTACACCCAAGAAAGATGCATTTGGGACTTAGGCTCCAACTTCCTTTTCTTCTCAGATCTAGAATGGGGGCCCAAAAATCATAACCAATGATCCTGAAATGTGCAACTATAGACATTTGTCCATTCCAATGTTCTTTAGTAGTAACATATTTGACAGCTCCGTTAGGCATCCGATTAAGGATCAAGCATGAAAAAGTCGCTGGTTCTGTCTGAAACTTGTAGCCCATGCCCCTAGAATGCAACATACATCTATCCATCTCTACTAGTCCTATTCTCCCTCCTGCCCACCCTATTTTGTTGAGGTGTACAAGAAAACTATGCTATCAAGAATGCCAAAGCCTCTGCAGAAGTATTGACAAGTACCATTCGTGTATTCTTTACAATTTTTTGTCTTAATGATTTTGAGGAATTACCTCTTTTCTTTTCAGTGAGAGTCTCAAAATCAGTAAATTTATTAGGTACTTGGTCCGTACTCTTGAAGGAATGAACACAGATACAACTAATAAAATCATCAATCATAAGATACTTTGCACGTCTTAGAGAGGCCTTGTCCATGGGACCACAAAGATCACTATGAATGAGTTCCATTTGTGTCTTCACTCTCCAACCTTCGCCTTTCTCAAAATTTTCCCTTTGATGCTGTCTAGGTACAAATCATTCACAAACACCATGCGTTGGAAAAAACTAGAAACAAGACCGTGCACCACGTTCAATCTATGTGTCAACTGCAAACTCCCACAATTCAAGGGCCTTGCTTCTCATGCCAAAGTTCAATAGTCTCTTCAAAATGTGCAATCAAAGCATGAAAACCATAAATGAGAGTTGGAGGAGCGAAATTTTTAAATTTATAAAGTTTAAATTCCTAATTTACATACCTGGATGAAACAACATTAAAGTTGTGGTTTGTTTTTAACAAGAAGTTAATTAGGCCAAAGCTCTACTTTCTTTCATCTTCAGTTAATTTGGTATACAAAGGGAAAACTTGTACTAAGGCTAGGTACATGATAGACATCATTTATCCATTTTTAATAGCAACATTACTATTACCAGTCATAGAAAATGTACTATAATCTCAAATAAATACTTTCTCATCACTATTATTTCCCCTATCCAAAGATGTGTACATAGAAAAATCCCATGGTCATGTGACAAGTAACACCAATATATACTATCTATTCATTGTTGGAAGAAACCATGAGCAATAAAAGCAATGGAAGTCGTAGAGAAAACATTACACTTTTTAGTGTTTTTGGGCTCTTATTGTTGTTTTCCCCAATATTGATGGTTTGGCTGATGCATTTGTTTCTGTCTTCAATCTTGATAAATCCTGCAACTTCTTGTAGCAATGCTTCTTATGATGTCAGTGCTTGCCACAATAGTTACAAGTCCCATTTCTCTTTTGTGATTTCTTTCCATTGGCTTGCTTTGGCCCAAGAGGCTGGGAATCTTGTTTAGGTATGCCTCGATGCTTGTGTTTTTTTACCCTTTTCTACATATGCATGATCTCTGGATCCTAACATGACCATAGCAATCAACTTATCTTGCTCTTGAGTCAATAAAGTGGCAAGAGAATCTCGGGTATTCTTTTTCTTTTCATCTCCCAAGTAGGAAGGGGGGTCAGCAGTTGAGTGGGGTCCACTCGTTGTGAGGTTTGTTGTAAACTAAAGGACCATTTCTTGTTTGAATAAAAGTTATTAGATGTGACTGTCAAAACTGGTGTTTGAATAAAAAGTAGCGATCACAAGAAGTCACATGAAAAAAAATAGCAAACATATGACACATAGGTGGACGAAAAAGACACTACTTAATGTACAAGCTATGGGCCAACTTTATTTCTTCTGTATTTAAAATCTCATCCTGTAAATGCCTTAAAACTGTCTTCCACATAATTTAAATGCTTGAAATGAAACTTTTATTTTCAACACATACGATTAGTTCTACAATAAAATTATGGTTAGTGGTAGTGGCTTCAAATGAGCGCAACGGACCTGTCAATATAGGGTGCACAACTACCGGCCTCTCTGTCCTACATTACAAAGGGATATATAATTGGAGACAAACACCTCATAAGCATTGCATTATTTTTTAAAGATGATTGGAGTGAATTCATCACCATTTTTATAGTAGTGATGTCCTCATTATTGTAATTGCAACCTCAATTTTTTCAATTGTCCAAGATGGTCCTTGATTTTATCAAATGTGAAATGATTGAATTTGGCAATTGGCTTTCCAATTTATACAACATGAGCCTCATTAATCTTAGAAAAACACTCAAAATGTGTCCATACCTCAAAAGTTGTCTCTTTGTTATGGATACAGAAAAGAAGCTCATTAGAAACCATCATGTCAAGAAGTTCACGGGATTCCTATGCACATAATCAATTTTTCTGCTTAGTTTTTCATCAATGGAGGTTCTTTCCCATGATTCCCAATAATATTCACAAGTACATACAATGAAGAAAAATGGTGCTTAGCTTTCTGGCTTTCTGTCTATCTCAATTTTTTCTCTTGGAGGCTTCTTTTGTCTCTCTTGGTCTGATCTACCAAATACAAGAGGGAAGACTAAAGAACTGAAGTCTAGAAGCTACACATCCTAGATCAGTGTAGGAGTGCTAGAGGGCACCATGAACCACTCTTGGGAAGCAGGAAGACACCAACACTAGAAGATTTGGTCATCAGTCACCAGAATGTCCCTCAAGCATTGAGACTACAATACACACTCCAAAAGTTAGACCACTTAACCCCTCGATGACAACTTGAACAAAAGGGAAGTTGTCAGCGGGTCAAGTCTTTTCTAATTATTCTCTGCATTCTTCCCAGGTTGGGGGTTGTCACAATGCCAATCTTCATTCGGAAGAAGGTTAAGAGTTTTGCTAGAAGACACCAACACTAGAAGACTTGGTCATCAGTCACCAGAATGTCCTTTAAGCATTGAGACTACAATACACACTCCAAAAGTTAGACCACTGAGTCCCTCGACGACAACTTGAACAAAAGGGAAGTTGTCAGCGGGTCAAGTCTTTTCTAATTATTCTCTGCATTCTTCCCAGGTTGGGCCCCTTCATAATGCCAATCTTCATTCAGAGGAAGGTTAAGATTTTTAATGTTAGCCAAGAAATCTGCTGGAGAATTTGTTTCATGATAGTTCTGGGAGAAAGAAATGTCATCAAAAAAAGGAATGACATGGAGGATATCTTGAATGATTGAATTGAGCTACCACTGATCAGAGCTTCTCGTTTTAACAACATTAATACTCAAGCGAGAACCACCTTCCACAAATAATTTCTTGAAATTTGAATCAATAGCAGTTCTCAAACCTCTGAGAAGAGCTAGAGCTTCAGCCCAATTGTTAGAAGACCATGGAATGTTTTAGGTAAAACATGAAAGCACTTATCCCAAATAATCTCTAAAGATTCCTCCTCCACCAGAAAGTCTTGGGTTACTTTAGGATGCCTTGTCGAATTTTAGCTTGACGTAACTTTCGCTCAAAGGGTTAATTTGGGGAGGGAGCATGAAGTTGTTTTTCAGTAACTTCCATTTTAAGAGAATATGATGATCCTCTCCAGTGATTTTCTTTTTAGGAGGCGACACTTTAGTCTTAAAGACCTCTTGAAGGATTGTCTTGATCTCAAGAGCGAGGAAATATTTAGAGAGAGACTATTGTTTCTTTCTTTCCATAAGCTTCATATGATCAGAGACGGGGCCATTGCCCAAATAATTTTAACCTGATCCCCTCCTATTGTCTAGTTAATTGAAATTTCCCGAATAGACCCAACTACAACCCAAAGTCTGTTCATTTTCTTAAAGAACCAATACCAAATTCTCCAGGGAAAGGAGCAATGAAGGAGGATATAGTTAAGGGTTTTAGAATTATTTTTACAGAAGATGCACCAGGAGGGCCCTTGAAAACCAAACCTTTGGAGTATGTCTCATAAAAAAGATTTCTTGTTCATGACAAACCACAAATTTACATTAGCTTTAGAAAGACTTGAGGGATCTAAACTTTTTCCCTAGGCCAAAAAGATCTATTAATATGAGAGATAAACTTATTGTAGCCTTGTTTCACCGAAAAGTTGTCGGAAGGATCTCCAAACCATTTTAATCCATCAGTCTCCTCTGAGCTGCTAATATGGTGAGAGTTTAGGAAGTAGTTGAAAGAAATTAGATCAGAGGAACGGTAGGCAACAAAAAGACTTGGATTATTCCATATTCTCTGAGGGCCTCGTACACTTTGGGTTTCAACCTAGTAATTACAAACTAGAGGTCCCCATAGGTTAGAAAAATACTCTTCTAAAATGGTGAAGGATGATTGCAGAGAGGGCTCATACTAGACCAAGCATCCTTTCAGAAGTTAACAGATCTACCATTTTTAATATCCTAGTAGAGGGAGTTAGAGATAAGGTCTCTACATTTCCCAAGAAAGTTCCAGATGTGAGATCCATACATCCAATGCTTTATACTAAAAATACGGGCAAGGTATCCACATCATCAAGATACTTTCTTCGGATCAAGATGCTCCAAGTGCTATCTTTGTCCTGATAGATTCTCTATAGAAGTTTTGCTTCCAGAGCTACATTCATCTTGAACAAATTTCTAATTCCAGCCCTACCTTTTGATTTAGGCAAGAATACCTCTTTCCATTTCATTAAAACAAATTTCTTAGATTCAAAATGACCATTCCACATAATGTTTTTCATAATGTTAGTTAATTTGGATTTGACACTAACAGGGGCTTCTGAGATTGACATCATATAGATTGAACTTGCTTCGAGAACAACTTGAATTAATTGAATTTTTCTTGCCCAAGAGAGCCATTTTCCTTTCCAAGAAGTCAATTTATTTTGGAAGGTTGTGGTCATGTTGCAAAATTCTTTTTTCAACTGCCCATCAAAGAGGGGGATCCCCAAGTATTTGCTAGGAAGAGAACCTAAAGAAAATCCAAGAATTTGCTTTATCTTATTTTGTTTGTGGGGCGAAGTGTGGAGGAAGAAAATTCTAGATTTCAAAAGGTTAATCTCTTGCCTTGAGACACGTTGATACCAATGTAAAAATCTTCAACACTCTAGCTTTCCAAATGCAAGCAGAGTTTTCCATAATTGTATCATCCACAAACTGACTATGAGATAAGTTTACATTTTTAGTAATATTGGAGCTGCTAATGAGATTTAGCGATTTTGCCTTTGAGAAGGCTCTACCTAGGGCTTCTGTCATGATGATTAAAAGGTAGGGAGAGATAGGATCTCCTTGACGAAGACCTCTTAAAGCATTGAAAAATCCAATTGAGACTCCATTTACAAGAACAAAAAACATAGGAGTAGAAATGCAAGATTTAATCCAATCACACTTTTTCTCCTTACTGATAAGAAAAAGAAACCAACAAACGTGGAGGAGTCATGGGAAGAATTAATGAAAAAGAAGTGTTATTGGTGCAAGGAACCCTACAATAATCAACATGACTGTCCTTTGAGGCCTAAGGGCAAGGCAAATTGTATCATGTGGGCATATTATGAGGATTCCAATTCAGATCAGCAAGCTGCTACAGGAGATGATCAGGGTGGAAACACTTCTATATAGTTGGAGCCTTATGAGGATGTGGCTCCTATGGCATACCTTGCTAATACATAGGATAAGACTACATTCAGATTCATAGGAACAATTAATGGTTAGCGCTGCATTGCTATGCTTGACATTGGGGCAACACATAATTTTATTGATGAGGGGTTTGTGGCTAGATGTAGACTTCAGACAAAAGACTTCAAAGGATTTAGAGTCAGAGTAGCTGATGGATATACTCTCACGTGCTCCAAACGAATAGGAAATCTCACTTCATTGATGAGGAACTATGAGTTACAAGTTGACTTCTATGTGATCAATTTAGGAGAGATGAACATAGTGTTGGGCATGAGATGACTCCAGGACCTTGGAGCGTTTACCCTCAATGTACCAAAGATGGAAATGAAATTTGAATAGAATAACAAGAAATATATGTTGAAGGGAATCACAGATGGGAGTTTGCATGCTATCACCCTTTGCGAGGGGATGGATAGGGAAAAAGATGAGCAGTCGGTACAAGTGAAGGAGCATGAGATGATTCACAATCCTTTGTTCGAGACAGATGCTACATGGACATTTGACAACCCACTTTTTGAGTTAGATGATGGTCACTCTCTTAATTCCAGTCTTGAGTTGATCGTTGATTGTAGCATTTGGGACTCTTCCAGTGCATCGGATTTTCAGATAGGGCTTGCAGAGGAGTTTCATGAGGAGTACATAGTGAGTGCATATGATTTTACACTTGATCCTCATTTGCGCAATGTATTTTGGAGGCACAGTTCAGAAGCGCACGTGTTAGACAGTTTGCTTGATTGCTTGCCTTATGTAGAGATTGGAAACAAATCTTGTCAGTCTTTTGAGTTGCATTCTTCTGTGGCACTTGTTGGCGAGATGGATTTGGTTTGGCAGGATCAATCGGTTGTGATGGTGTTACAGGAGTTGTTTGGAGATAATAGGGACATTACGCAGTTGTACTTGTGGGATCCAGGTGGAGTGATTGAATTGCTTGAGGACAAGCAATTTCAGGAGGGGCGGACTGTAATGTCCCCATTTTTCTAGCCATCTCAGAAGGTTCTTAGCCTTTAGTCTCCGAACGCTAAGTTGAGAAATAAGGAGAAATTAATTAAGTTAATTTCTTATAAAGTTATCAAATAAATCAAAAATTAAAAGGGTGACTTTATATTTAATTAATTTAATTAAAGTGACTTAAATAAAACATTAAACTATAAAAGTCACTTAAGTGAAATAATACTATTCTAATATTATTTCTAGAAGCTTCTTGAAGGGGTGGAGAAAATATATAAAAGGTCAAGTTAAGCTTCTAATCATCCAAGAATTGATATTTGCTTTTGATATGTCCATTGTGGAGTGAAGGGTTTCTGCAGTTTCTACATTCGATCATTGAGAACGAAAACTCTCTTTGATTGGCAAAACTGAGGTGGTGAAAAATCTTCCGAAGGGTTGGAAAGTTGAAGAAGTTACTTCAGATTTTCTACTTGTTCTTCATTGACAAATTTTGGAGTTTGTTTAGGGCAATTAGGGAGGATAAATGGTATTATTTTTCCAGCTTGGCATTGGCATTGGCATCAATATTGGCATTTGAGAGGGAGATTAAAGTCTGATTTTTAATAACAGCAGTTTGATGTAATTTCAGACCTTATGTCAGCATACCTGGGAGTCACGATTTTATTCATGGAGGCCACAAAACGCAACGATTTTATTCCCTAGGTTGGGCACTCCATTCTTGAGGGCCCTACAATCATTTTCAGTGCTTGAGTGGGGTCTTTAAGGTTGCATATTATTTCATCTCAGAGGGCAGGTCTGAAAATAGGGATGGCTCATATAGAGGCTTGGTTTGGCATCAAGAAACTGTCATTACATCCTCCAAAGGCTATCTTTTCTACATCGATTTATAAGACTTCATAATCAAGTTCCTCTTGTAATTCTGAAGTAGTTTGCATTATCATTTCAGTCATTTAGTCTTATTGCTGTAGGTAATCATTCACAATCAGATTTGGCATTGTATTGGATATTCATTGTAAGCCAAGAGTCTTGGCTATTAAGATTATCATTGTACTTGGAATTACATTCAATGAAGAGTTATAAGTTGCATGCCATGTGTTTGATGTAATGTGCATCTCTATAGCATTCATAATCAGCATTTAGTTTGTATGCCAATTGTCTGACAAAAATGTCACTCGGCTCTAGGTGATCATTTCTCATGTCTAGATCATTTATATGCATGAAAAAGACAAAAGAGAATTGCATTGTCATCATAGTTTATTTGCCTAGTCACTGTAGTGTTTATTTACAAGCATTAGAACTTTTTTTGATACCATAACAAGCAATCACACAAATTGAAACTCAAAACTAGCAAGTAAGAGGGTTGTATGCAAAGTGTTTGACAATATCCCTTGAGTCTATTATCTACATTTGAAGGTCAAAATTAGCAAGGGATACTACAAGTGTGCAAGGGTTGTTGATCTAAAGCTGGGGCACGGAGAAGTGGATGATACTGGTGCATGAAGCAACGGACAAGGAGCAACAAACAAGGAGCAACGGACAACGAGCATCGATATACATGTGTTTTTTTTATGTTTTGATTTTTAACATGTGATCTTTTTAATGTTTTGATTTTTAATGGGTGTTATTTTTTTATTTTTTACTTTTTTGTTTTATCTTTATATTTAATTCTTTTAGCATTTTTTTATATGTATTTTTATGTTTTTATTTTCTTGATTCTTTTAATGTTTTGATTTTTAATGGGTGTTATTTTTTATTTTTCATTTTTTTCATTTTACTTTTTACTTTTTTGTTTTGTCTTAATATTTTTTAATTTATATTTATTTTTTTGAACAATTTTTTTTGCATGTATTTTTATATTTGGTTTTTAATTTTTATAAATGTTTTTAATTTTTTGTTATTTATTTATATAGTTTTTATTTTCAATTTTCAATTTAAAATTTGTTTTTATTTTTGATGTGTTTTTTTAATTTTAAAGTTTGGTTTTAATTAAAAAATATTTTATATTTATTTATAAAATTACATTTCTTATTTAAAAAAACTACTGTTCAAATTTAATGGCTATTTTTTTCGAACTTTATCCATTGGCGAACTTGAATCAAATTTTATCCTTGTCGAACTCGAACTCAAACCTTGTGACAGTCATTGATAATTCTTGGAATAAGATTCACAAATTCCTGTTGCTCTAAAGCAAAACGCAAGGAGGGGTCCTTAAGGAGGTTTTCAAAAAAATGGACAATCTTATTTTTAATCACATCCAAATCTTCAGTATAAGGACCACTGCTAGTTTTGAGAATCGAGATCCTGCTCTGATTACGAGTAGCTAGGATTGATTGGTGAAAGAATTTAGTGCTACGGTCTCCTTCCTTAAGCCAACATTCTCTAGATTTTTGTTTTCAGAAAATCTCCTCTTTAACCAAAACCGAGTTTGGCTTTGCACTTAACTCTTTTTCCATTAGAAGTGACGCTCTGTCATGACCAACCCTTTGCACTTGGTCTTGAAGGCTCTGAATATCAGACTCAATGATGGCTTTTTCCCTAAAGATGTTACCAAAGACTTGTTCGATTTGGAGAGGTGGTGTCCAATGTTTTTCAGCTTGTGAGCTACAATAAACATCCTAGTGCTGCCTCTAGGGGCTGGTTCCTTCTACTAGTATATCATAAGGCCCATCAGATTTGGATCCTTTACCCACATCAATTGGAATCTGAAAGGTGTACTAGAAGATCTGTCTCTTTTTATGGTGAGGGAGATAGGCAAATGGTTAGGCCCTGAGATTTTTAGAATATTTGAGTGAAGGATCCAATTTTGGTTTAGCCAATGATTAGAGACCAGGTATCTATCAATTCGTTCAGCATTATTTCCAAAACGACCCCTTTTGTTAGTCCAAGTAAATGATCTAGATTTAGATTCAATGTCCCAAAGATTGTTTTCACCGGCAAATTTAATGAAGTCTAATTGGGATTGAGTATTTCTTTGAATCCCACCTCATTTCTCATGATTTCTCAAAATTCAGTTGAAGTCATCAGCCAACATAATTTGTTCATCTTGAAAAGAGTTCAAGACCATTGAGATTTCCTTTCACAATAACCCTTTAGCAATCGGGCTTGAAGGACCATACACATTAAAGATGAAAAATAACATATTCTCTTTGAGGTTTGAGATCTTAAAGCAGATTCAATATTTCCTGGAGTCCACAATTGAGCAACTAAATGTTTCTGGTAAATGACACAAAAACCACCTAATTGACTCTCAGCTCCAATAGAAAAGGAGGCTAAGAGTTCGAAGAATTTCGAACACTTATCAAGACACACTGATTCAGGAAGCTTAGTTTCTTGAATAAAAACTATATTTGGGATTTGGAATTAAAGTTGTTGTTTTAGCAACCTCTATTTGTTAGGGGATCCCATCCACCTAACATTACAACAGAAGATCTTCATTGCTTATTAGAAGGGCTCTTCCCCCTTCCTTGTTTCAGGCTTTTCTCCCTTTTAGAATTAGAGCTTGTAAAGAGGACCTTAAAAACTTGTTGTTCCAACCCCTTGAGAACTGAAGTTGAACCCTTTCCTCTTCCGTTGCCCAGGTTTGGAGTAATTGCTGACCTCTTTACTAACTGAATAATTGGGTATCCTTGAAATTTTGATTGAAACCTTTGGATTCTAGTATGAAGGGTTTGGCAAAAACTTTGGTGGAATCTGAAGCTTGTAACTGTTCCCAAACACTGTTGAGCCATTTAAAAGCAGCTTCAGACTGCCTTATCCCATTGAAAAGAAGCTTTAGTGTGTTTTTTGACAGGGATGGGTCGTGGTATAATATCCAACAATCTATTACAAAACCCTTCGAGGCCCTAAAATGGTCTTATTTATAGACATGTTTTTGTGTTGGCTAACTCGATATGGCATTAATCTTGGTTGGCTCATTTTTTACTCCTTTTAATTTCAGGTCACCAAAGATGTTCAACTTGTTTTTTTGGCAAAAGAATCATTTAATTTTTGGGTATAGTCAGTTTTCTTGAATTTTTAACTGTTAAGAATTATTACATATAGTATATAATACATAATATACTATAGTTTGGGTCGTTATATTATTGGATGGATATAACACCCGTAGAATAGAAGTAGGAGGTTCACATAGATAAAGAGACGATGGAGAGACAAGCGGGCTGAAGATTGGTTTGAATCCTAGAAAATAGGTTCAATATATATATATATAAATCTTTGTTTGAATAAAATAATGCAGTGGGTATTACGGACAAGTGTGTGTGTATCTCTCTTTGTTTTGAATAAAATAATGCAGTGAGTATTACAGACAAGTGTGTGTGTGTATCTTTGTTCGACTAAAATAATGCAGTGAGTATTACGGTGTTAGTCTTTTCACTTTGTAATTGTTTAAATATATGACCAAATCCAAAATTGACATTATGTATATTATAAGATACCGATGTCATTTCTGCTAAATGGGAAGATATCTCAAATAAATGTAGCCAGAAACAAATGCATTATTTGAGTTTCTCATCCATTATTTTTTGGAAATTTAGATGCATTTGTCAATCAGAAGATAATAACCTCAAAATTATTTACTCTTGTTTGCAAAATATTTCTGTTTACCATTGTTCTTTTAAATTTTTTGTTTGGTTGTATCTTAGCATGGATCTGATTTTCTATTTCATTCAAAAGTCTGTTGATTGTATGATATGGACTGTGATTTGCAATGTTATTGGTCAATTTTTGTGTTAAATGCTCTACTCGCATTCAAAAGGACGTATGGAGATCATTGAAGTTGCATATTCTGTTTTCTTAGGTGCAATAGCTACAATATGCAATGAATCATAAGCGAGATGTTCAATTTCATTCTTGCAGCATCAGGATAATAATAACTGAGCATTTTTATGCCTCTCAGATCTATCATCACTTTTATTGCAAAGATTTCAATTGTTAACTCTTGGAGCATTGTCATGAGATGTGATGATGTGGAAATATCTGTTTGCTGTTTGTGGTTCATCAGAATGTTTTTTAAGCCTAGGAATTGAACAAAGATTATGTTTTCTTTTTTTGAAAAAAGTACGGCTTATTACTGGAAACTGATCATTTAATGAATGCATTTTGATCTACCTGCTTTGGAAAGACCATTTAGTTTGGCATAACAAAATTGGTATAGCATTAGGTACTTTTTGTTTCCAATCCAAAAACAGTACAACCCCTTATGATTTATGCTTGCTTCCATCCTTATCTCTAGGAAGGGAGCAGTTCTGATGGGACATTTACCATAAATTCAATGCTTTGGCTTTTTTCTGCCTTTATGTGATAGTGATAGTCCTCGAGCATTATTATCTTCATGGTCATGATTCATATCCAATGTCTCTTATTTAAAATGTCAAATTGTATTTCTCATATTTGTTCAATCCTGGTGTCTCTTGAGATGGGCTTGTGGTTACTAATTGATGTAACAAAGGATAACATTGAACACACGGGTATTCTTGTGATATCAATTTTTTAGGTACTTGACTTTGTGAATGAAAAAGCATCTCGTTGCAGTTGCATAAAGCTGACAGTTCTGATGTGTAGTTGGTCGAAAGCTTTTTCTTGCATGTAAGCAAATCTTACAAATTTTCAGCTTATTTAGCGACTTTAATGAGAATAAATGCATGCCAAAGGCACATATGATATGCATGGATATGTGTTGAGTCATGAAAGAGTTTGTGATCTTTGATTGAATAGACTGCATGCCACGGTAAATTTCTTGTAGCATGTTAATACATGATGTTGATGTTCAGATACTTTTGCACCTCGTTTTCGATGTTCATATTTCTCTAAATTCCTAGGCATGTTATTGACAGAGCAAGAAATCTCTACAAGCATGGTGGTTGACAGTTCTCACAATCTAATAACTAGAACAGAGTGGGGAGAGATAGATACGACAGCACCTTTCGAGTCAGTTAAAGCTGCAGTTACCTTGTTTGGAGAGGGAGTCTTTGGAGATAAAGCTGATGGAAAAAGGTTTAAAATTCCAATTGCAGAGGTAATTCGATATCATTAACAGTGTTCATGTTATTAGAAATGTGCTAGGTATAAGTTCAAGAGTTTTATGCTCCATTAACTTATTTTTTTTGGAATTATTCCTCTTTTCTGTTCATAGAGGCGAATAACTAAGGAAACACAACTTCATCAAGTGCAAAAGGAATTGGAAAAATCCAAGGAACAGCTGAAGAATGCAGAGACTACTAACGCTCAGACCCTGCTTGAGCTGGAGGCGGCAAAAAGGGTTGTGAAAGATCTGACGCAAAAATTGGAGGTGGCTAAGGAGTCAAAAGAAAAGGCCAGGGAGGCCAGTGAAATAGCCAGGCTGCGTGCAGAGGAGCTAGAACCTGCAAATACCAATATGTTGGGGGATAACAATACAGACTGGCAAGGGGAGGTTTATGCTGCAAGAGATGAGCATATTACAATCGTAACTGAGTTGGATGCTGCTAAACAGGAACTGAGAAAATTGAAACAAGAACTTGCAGCTTCCTTGGAAGCAAAAGCACTTGCAGTCAAGCAGGCAAAAGATGCAATGATTACAGCTGAAATGAATTCAACAAGGGTGGATGAGCTTTTGAAAGAGATTGCTGCAAGTAATGAATCTCTTGTTCTTGTCAAACTGGCTTGCATTGAAGCAGAAAAGGAACGGGCTAATATTCTAGCTGAAAAGGAGGCCGAATCCCAAAGAGATGCAGCAGTTGTCGAAAATACTAGCAAGCAGTTGGAGGCTCTTAGGAAGGAACTTGATGCTGCTAAGGATCTGGAGAGAAAGCTGACTTCCACTGTAGTTGCAGTGGAAAATCTACAAAAAGAGATGATTTTAGCAAAAGAATCGCAGTCGAAGGCTGCCGAAGCAGCTTCTAATGCTCATGACAAACTAAATAAGGTGAAGTTAGAAATTGAAGATATTAAAAACGTCACACCTGTTGGAAGCACATCTCTAGAGTCACTTTCCATAGAGCTTAGGGAGGCAAAGGAAAACATGGAGAAGGTAATGCAAGAAGACTTGGCCTTGAGAGTTTCCATGGATTCTGCAAGGACAGAGCTGGAACAGGTTAGAAAGGAATTGGCGGAAACAAAACAGAAAGTGGTAGATGCTGAAGCAGTAGCAGCGGACCTGAATGCTGAACTTCATAAATGCAAATCAACATTGGTGGTAGCTGCTGCAGCTGAAACAAAAGCAAAAGATGCCACTTCTGATCTTGAACTAGCTCTGCAGCAACTCACAGCAGAAGCTGAGAATGCTAGAAAGGAGACTGAAGCAATGAAAAATGAAGCAGAAAAGGCCAAATTGGAAGCAGTACAGGCAAAGGCAGCTTTGAATACAGCCGAAAGTAGATTTAAAGCAGCATGGAAGGAAGCTGATGCTTCCAAAGCTGCTGAGGCAATAGCTCTTGGCAGGATAAAAGCCTTGACTGAGAGAACAATTGCTGCTCGTGCTTCTACTTCCGAATCTGGTTCTGGGATTACCATCTCACAAGAGGAGTATGATTCTCTAAATAGGAAGGTTTCAGAAGCAGATGAACTTGCTAATATGAAGGTTGCTGCTTCTGTAGCTCAAGTTGATGCCATAAAAGCAGCTGAGCAGGAATTATTGATGAAACTAGAAGCTGCTAATAGAGAGATTGAAGAAACTAAATCAGCATCAGAGCAAGTGTTGCATAAAGCAGAAATGGCAGAAGCAGCCAAGAGAGCAGTTGAGGGTGAACTTAGAAAATGGAGAGAACGTGAGCAACGTAAGAGGGCTGTAATTTTGGCAGCTGCACAAGAGTTTACAAATAATGAGAAAAATAATATTTCAACAACATTTACAGAAGATAAATCTGTGCATTCTCAGCCACTTGGTAAGGTGCTTAACATCAAAATTGCTTCACCTGAAAAAGTCGACCATGTGCATTCTATTGATAGATCTTTTACTTTCAAGAAGAAGAAACAACTGATTCCAACTATTGGAGGTATTTTTACCAAAAAGAAAAGTCAGATGGATGGTGATTCCCTGCATTGAGTTGCCGGTTAATTCTTCCATTGGCTACATGGTAGATGCAGTGTCTTACAGTTTGAATTCGTCATATCCTTTATTTTTTTTCAGTTTATAATGTATGATTAGAGAATTCTGTGGCATATTGTTCAAGAAACACGATGATCCTGTCTTCCTGTTCTTGACTTCATATCATCTTATAAACAACCATATGTATAGCTACTATTTGGTGGAACCAAGCAACTGCATTGTTGGTATGTATGGCATATCCCAGAACATATCAAGTAAAAAATGATTGTTATTGGTAAGAAACTGAAGAAAAAGAGAACCATGACATACTGTTCTTCTTCAAGGCATTTGGATCTTTGTAGTATATCATGTGGATGGGCTGTGACTGGGCCCGATTCATCTAGTGATCTCTGGTTGGTACCGATTGAGTGACCATGCTAGATTGAGAGTCGTATTATAAATGTATTTCCAATTGAAGATATTCAGTGAGTGAGTATGCTAGCATCTGTATCTAGACACATTTATTATCATGCATAGGCACACAAAGGCACAAACCCATGGAAATGAATATATAATTTATGAGTGTGAAGAATAGCTACATGTACTACATGATTTCATCAATGTTCTCACACTTCTTGGTCAACTTTTTCATAACAAGTGTTGGATATGTTCAATTTTTTTTTGGCAATTTTGAATTTAGTGATCCCTAAACCTATTGTTGTCCGTAGTTGTCTCAAATGGTTGGGATGGGAGTTAATTTAGTATTGACTCATTCTTCGTAATGGGCTTAGTTAAAGGGCAGATTATATTGATTAGTTTCAAAATGGGTTTAGTAATTTAACAATAAGGTTAATCATATCAATTATTGTTCAATGTGGAATTATTTGAATACTATTTACCAAATGGCATTTGTCCATCATTGTGAGTGAACATTCCATCCTCGTCTACTAGTGCGAAGGGTTCCAATTCACTACAATGTCTTTAAACAAACTGTTTCCTATCTAGAGTCTTGAAAGTTTTGAGATGGAAGTCAGATGCCACAGATCTTAGGAAGCATGCCATTTGCATGGTATTTTAATTAGTACAATTTCCGCCCGTCCCCATCCCCATCCCCGTCCACTTCAGGTATTAAACATTTTTTTATAATAATTATACTTTAATATTAGTGGATGAAATATTATTTTTTATGATATAAATATCAAATTTTTATTAGCTTCACTAGCATTTAAAGATTTGATTCCCTCGCCTCCGCTCCCGCCACTGCCCTTGCTCAGAGTCCCCAACTATTGCAAATTCAGCATGAAAATGAGGATTTGGAAAGTGGCTTTACATCAAAATGTAATACATGTACCCATACTCATTGCAAAATAAACATAATCAACCTACTTAGATCTAAAATAATAAAATCAAGTTGAATTGTAAAATAATTATTCTTAAATGTAATAAATGATAAGAGGGGGATCAAGAGGAATATCCGATTTTTTGCAAATTTGGAGACAATTGTCTTAATTAGGAGGTATAGGGCAGATTTAGACAACAAGGCGAACAAAACTTAGAAAAATAGGAGCGAAGAAAGATTGCTCCTAAAACTGTTTGGATGCTTTCGAAAGAGTGGGATTGTTCTTGAAAATGTGAGCCCAAATATATAGAAACAATTTTGATGGCCTTGTTCATTAGCTTTAGGGCTCTGAAAACTTTGTTGAGTTTCTTGAACTTTTAAAGGGATATTTGAGAAGTTGATCTCCTTTTTCATAACCCTAATAGGGTAGCCACATCAGAAAAACCCGAAAACAATGGGGGATGTATTCCAAGGGAAGATAAGTTGATTATTATCAAGCCCATAGAATGTTTTTACAATTTTGAAAACAATACTCCAGTATAATGCATGTTCAACAATGTAGTCAAGTGATGCAGGGCCACCATATATGACTTCACATTAAGAATGAAAGCATCATGGAGTAATAAATGCTTATGATTTGTTTGTATTTTGTGCTAAATGCTTGAATTAATTGCTTTGGTACATTCACTATATTTCTTACATATGTGGCATTCATTACTTGTATTCATAAAAGATCTATATGCACTAATGTACTTGTGTATCTATAGACTTTTCGATTTTAAATTAGGACCTTATTGGCACATAAGTCAACACACAATGGGTGGGAAAAGTTGACAAATCATAAACACATGACACGAGAGACCCAAAACATGGGTTACAAGTGTCCACCCCAAAAAAACACATTGTATGTTTTGGGGCCCCCAAAACCGTACAATGTGCTTTTTTTATGACTCAGAGCCATACAATGTACAATTTTGGGAAAAATCCTAAAAACCTAGGGAAATAGGAGGGGAGAGAGAGAGGAAATGAGGACAAAGAAGTCTAGAAACATAAAAAAATGTGGGCAAACGTGCCAAAAAAATCTAATGTGAACTAATGAACAACATATACAAAAGTGCCTTAAAATAATGTAATTTTATCACAAATAACTTCCCCAATACAAATCTTAGGTGTCTACAAAATGCTCCACTTTGATGTTTATGTGCGTGTGTTCGCATATATATCAAAGAAAAATAAATAGAAACACGGGGATTACGAAACATTGTGCACACATGAAGCTCTTGCAACAACTCTTAACACTCATGTAGATTTGTAAAAGACATGCATGTGGATAATTGCCCAATCAATCAATAACCTAATGAAATCAATAAAGGAAGAACTGAAATCAATAAAGGAAGCACTGAAATCAATACACCAAGTTTGGATGGTGGTTTGGTAGCGACCTTTGTGTGAGTTCACAACATCTTTGGGTTTGTGTAGATGTCTATGTAGAAGTCAAAAACAGTTTGCTTCATTTATGGGTACATATTTTAGCAACAAAAGTCAAAGCTAACTTAATTTGCTGGAAAATACCCTGAATATTACATGTGGTGGGAACAATAGTCACTCATTGAGTGTGCCTTGGAAACACTACCCTGTAATTACTCTCACTTAGAGGAGTAAAATAACACATAAATATCAAGTGGGTTGTAGTCTAATGGTGAGGATGATGGTGTAAAAGGCGCTGCCTAGTCATCCACCAAGGTACAAATTCTAGGGGATCTTAAAAAGGGATGAGGTCGAGAGTATGCTTGGGCGAATTTCGTAGAATGGACACCCCTTAGCTCTTGGCATTAAGCTGAAGAAGCATTCTGTACACCTAATCTGTGTAAAAGCAAAATTTAATTTTAAAAAAATATAATAATACAAAAATGTCTTGGGTCCTGGAGTTTGGAAATAAAAATAGGTGGAATATATGCCCCGCATTTTGAGATGTGAGATAACCTTGATAATCACATCTAAAAAAAACACAATCACACTCATGTAAGATATGAAATAAAATTACTGATACCTAGCATACTAAGAAATCATCTTGGAAGCATGTATGTTATAAATAAATTTCCCAACACGCCCCTGTGATGTGATTTATACAAGCACAAGTGTAATATGCCCTCATGTGAAAAATGAAATCAATAAAGTATATAGGTAATATGCCCCAAGTAGGTGACATGTAAACAATGTAAGCATAACAATAATATGCTCCACATGGACAAGATATAATCAATTTAATCGTAGGAATAATATGCCCCACATGAGCTCCCATTAATGGGTTGGTTGGTGCTATTAAGGCTCTTTGGCGGGCGGATAATTTGGAATGGTGTCCTCCACCACCAGGTATGTTTAAATTAAAAATTGATGGGGTGATGGGAAGGAATCCATGGGCCTCAGGGGTCGGGTGTTTAATTAGAGATTGTGTAAGGTTCCTGATCAGAGTGGCTTTTCTCAAGCTTATGGACAACACTAACAATCAGGCGGAAGCACATGCTATTGTGTTTGGACTAGGCTTAGCAGTCTATTGTAAAATTGAGAAGTTGGTTATCGAGGGGGACTCGATGGTAATGATCTGTGCTACAAAAATGGAAGCCAGGATCGTGGAATGTTGAGAATATTTTATGACAATGCTGGGAGATTCTTGATCTCTCTGCTTGGGAGACATCTCATTGTTTCAGAGAGGTGAACAGTGCTGCGAACTTCTTGGCCAATAGGGGATCGATCAGTTGGATGAGTTGACTATGGATAATACATGGGAGGCATGGCCCAACGCTAACCATAGGGAGATATTCTTTTGAAATTTAAATTTGGGGTCATGTCTCGTTTGCGGTATGAGTTGGTAGATGGGTGGGTTTTCATGTCATTTGATCGTGATGGTATGACTTACATGTGCAAATGAGGCTTAAGGCTCGATGGGGATGGCATTATTCATTGCACAGTGTGGAAACCTAGCACGTTTACAGCTAGGGGACGAGTCATGCATGGCAGGTGGTGTGCGAGGCTATTCTTAGGTTGCCATTGGAGAGATGGGATAGATGTTGTAGCGTGTTGTGAGCACTCCTTTGCTGCGGTTGAAAACCACCAAATGGGAAATGGTGTTTGAAGGGTGGGTGACAGATTATTGGTTGAAGAATGTCTTCCTCATATAGCCGGGGGTGGTTTTGGAGGCGGTGCGAGAGATTATTGGCATGGTGTATTTAGAGACATCATTTCGAATGAGGGTTAATTCAGAATTGGCTTCCATGTTCGTTGGGAATCTCTTGTTGGCCCTGGAGGATAAAATACAAGTTTGAGATATTATAGAGAGATTGGTGTGGCCGCGGTTTTGATTGGGGCTAGCAAGAGCGCTAGAGGAGTTTCGGGGGACTTCTCCTTTGTCCCTAATGTTTTCAGGCAATGAGTGCTTAGGGCTGGTGCCTCTGTCCACCTTTCACGTGCTTGAGGAGTGGTTTATGATGGTGTTAGCCTTCATGAAGCGGCTTCAAGGAGCATTTGGACAACCACTTCGGTAGGGGTGTTTGTGTTTATGTTGGATGTTCAAGGTGCAAAGCCTCTTTGGCTTTGTTAGTAGTGGTTCTTGATCTCTAATGGTTAAGTAGGGTGGCTTTGGTAGCTAGGTTGTTGGGGCCTCTGTTTGGTGCGACGAACCCCATGTTTCCTCTTGAGGTGGTGGCTAAAGGGGTGAGAGTGGAAGGTGTCGGGTTGTTGATGTGGTGTCATGTGGTGTCCAGCACTGTGAGGGCCCATATGGAGGCCACCTTTCAATCCCTAGTTTTGGGTGGTCAGATGGTGGAGAGGAGAGTGCATGGAAGACGGGGTGGACATGGTCGCAGAGGCGGTCATGCGCGCAAAATAGGATGGTTGGTTGCAGTGTCCGAGGTAGTGGAGGTGGCAATGGATGGCCATTTGGAAGTCCTCATGGAACAAAGGATGGATGACTTGGTTGGTAGTGGCGACTCGACTATGGTAGGCATTGGCAATAGTTAGGGCAACCTGGTTTGGTCTCTGTGAAGGGCTCATGGTAGGTTGTTGGTAGATTTGGTTTGGTCAGCGCTAGGTGCTCGTCTAATGTCTTTTTTGTTTGGTTTTTGTTTGGCCTTGTCATAGTTGTTACGTACTTTTGTTTTATGACCTTTTTGTTGTTGTTAGCTTCAATTGATGTTTGAAAACTTATTTTCGATTGGGTTTTTTACAAACTTAATTGGGTTTGATCTTGTTGTATTTGTAATTTTCATTTAATGAAAAAGTGAGGGACTTATCAACCCTCATTATCAAGCAAAAAGAAATGCCCTCCATTGTCATGTCCCCTCTCTAGTGCGACATGATATTCTATGTAGATTTGCCTATCCCAGACTCGCGTAGGCAGATGAAAGAGGTGAGAGAGTCATTTTTGCGATTTGATGGCTCACTATGCTCCGGGAGATATTTATTTGGGGTCAAATGTTATGTTTTTAAATCTAGGTGCACTTTTTATTTTATTAAATTACTTTTTATTTAAAAAGTATAATGATGTTTTACCAAGATGTATTATGAATTTCCGAAAAGTGCTTAAATGGACATCATGGGTCTCTCATTTGATATCTAGTTCATTATATTGATCATTATATTTTCTCAAGCATTTGGAGACTTCAGAGTCTGCATATTCTCAGATTAATCCTTGAGAACGATACCTCTCAAACGATTTGCATCACTGAGGAAGTGAGAGATCCTCTGAAGGGTTGCACATTGGAGATAGCATTCAACTATTTCATGCCAAGCATTTTAGTTGTGAGTTGAACCAGTGGGAATTCATTTTGGTGGGGGCGCATATATCATCAACTTATCAGCAGAAAACTCCAAGAATTTTATTTTTATCAAGGGTTCGTACAGGTACGGCATGTACCTGCAAACTGTACGGCAGCAAAAATCCCAGCAATCAGCAAAAGTCTGCGGCGCATCTTGACTGGACGATTTTATTTTTGTATTTTTCTGTGAAAGGCGTCCAACTGAGCGGCGACCTACCTGGGCCTGGGCGCGTTGGGTTTCAGACCAGGGAAACACAATCTGTACCGGTCCGTACTGTACGGACTGCACATGTACGGAATCGCACGGACTGTACCCGCGCTTCATATTTCTGCACTGCGACTGGACAGACCTTTGGCAGCGCACAGATCAGTTTCTACAACAGCAAAACAGGTTCTAAATTTTTTCTAGTTTATGTATCAGGGTTTTGGCATACTTATTTTGCCAATTTTGTAACGCTGAAGAGCCATAAATATTTTTATTAAAGAGATTGTAATTTTGTTTCAGAATTCCATAATTTCTATTTACACTGATTGCAAACTGTTCGACGAAATTACGGAGTCATATTCTATAACATGTTTGAGATAAATTTTAATGCAATATAATTTCTAATATTCCGCGAAGTGTTTGACGGAATTCCATAGTGTAATATCATTATTATAGTGATCCTGTTAGCAAGGGTCATTACATCCATAAACATGTAATTAATAAAACATAAAAAACATATCCCAATAAAAATAATATAACAACATATATATCAATATTAAATACCAAAAAAATCTTTTTTAACTCAACACATATTTAAAACCCTGTAAATTTTCCAAATCTTAAATTTTGATTCTCAAAATCATTATCTTATTAATATATATCAAATATAAATATAGTTTTTTTTTTGTTTTTAACACATTTTTAGAGCCCCGTAAATTTCGAAAGTCTTAAATTTGGATTCTGGAAGTCATTATCTTATTGTGCAGCGTTTTTAATGCCCAAGGTTTCACTTTACTTTTGATTATTATTTCAAAAATATGTGTCGCAAAAGTTCCCAAACCTCCACAAATCTCCTATCGCATATATTATATACCCAAAAGTCTTGTGCTTACCATTTGCGATGGGCATGGAGTGAATCACATCTTTTACAAATCACTCTCTCGAGATGCTTAGATTATTCCATGGGGTGATGGCTAATTTTTTTTTTCATATATGTTGCTTTTGAGTTTCAAATCGCATCCGCACACTGCCCCAAAGTCTTGAGTTTGCCATTTACCATCTCCGAGGTGTGATGGATATTTGATGGGCCTTGTTTAATTAAGATAATGTATTGTTTTGATAGTGTTTTGTGCAAAGGGAAGGACTCGTGGATGTAGTCACTCATATATATGCTGGATTTTTTAATCCATCACATCTGTGCAACTTTCATAAATCTGAAGATCAATGTTTCCCTTGTGAGAAGTGCGAGATGGAAAGAGTATTGATGCATATACGGTTGGGGTTCCAATGAAGGACAATCTACGCCTTACAACCCTACTTAACTCTCATCCATAGACATGCACTCATTTAGAAACACTCAGACTTAACATTAACTCACATTTTATTCCATTCAAATGACAACAAAATTATTGTAATGTTTTCTTTTTCATTTTCACATAATTTTTTATTTAAACATAAACATAAACAAGATACAAACCAGACACAATCTCTCAAGGCACTGGTTCACTCTCTTCATACTCATATTGAAGAACTCCCCTTCCAAGACACTCTCTCTTCTTCCTTGAAGCTACTTCCTTCACTGATTCAAATCTTTCTTAGAATTCCTCTAACTTTTTGAGTGCCTCGTTGAAACCCCAAGCATCTTGAGAATGCTCAACAATTGAAAATTCATAATTCTGGTTAGTTAGTTTCTTTTTACAATCCGTACAGGTGAAACTGTCGTTTAATGCAGAGTGACAGTTGTAACATCTCAATGGTTTCAAAATCTCCTATTAATGTAGAATGATGGCGATGAAACCTATGCTTAAGCATTGCAAAACAGTCTTGTCAATTTTGTCACCAGGTAAAACCCATCAACTTCTAGAGGCCATATATTTTGCATAATGAGATGCCATAGTTTTGAAATTGCATAACCTTTTAAGGACAATACAACTATGTGATCAAATTATAATTTGGAGGTATTCCTCATACCATTTTTACCTCTGCCCCAATACATATCACTTTAAAATATTCAATGGACACATGTGTTTCCTTAATGCTAACGATAATCAAATGACTTAATGTTGTACTTTTTGATGATCATTCACCTCATCCTAAACAAGTCAGATCACACACAACAAATAGGGAATACTCACACTATCAACATATCAATTAAGGTTGAGGATTTAAGCGCTCACCCGAGGCACATGAGGAGAACACCAAGAATACCATTGATATAAGAAGACATGGAGATATCATACATATGCAACAACCCATACAAACTATAACACTTATAGAAAGGAAGTAAATAATAACCCATCAACTCTTAGTAAAAGAGTTTCCATTCATTCTCTTTAATCTTTTACATACAATGTACAATCAACATGTACATAACCTTCATTAGTTCAAAATCATTTAATCTACAAACGTATACAACATGTACATTCACCTTTCACGACTCATTCCATTACCAAACCCTAAGCTTGATCTTCAATTCACTTTCTCTTGTAAAATGTGTAATTTCTCAAGATGTCAAATGCATACCATTTACAAATGTCTCAAATGAGAGGTGGAGGGTTCTATTTATGGGTTTCTTGGATGCCCTTAAACCCTACCAACTAGTGCTGAATTGACCTCCATCTATCTAATTAAGTCAACTGCCATTCCTCCTATCCATTGTCTGTGCATATTCCATAGTATATGCTTTCCTCTCAGATCCCTAATCATTTATATAATAGTTATTTTGGTACTCACCACCTATTGGATCTATCTTTTTGTTGATCCATTTTGTGCTTTCTTCTAGCCTATCTTTGTTTCCAAAAAAGTGTGATTTCTCTAACCCATGCAATTATCATTGTCCTTCCTACACGTAATCCTTCTTCATGCTTACCATCCTTATTAATGCATTACAAGTTTTACTAACATGGATCTATGTGTCTCATGCACATATGTTCATACTTAGCAATTATTGGAGTTATATAATGCATACAAAAATGAGGGTCGACATTCCCCCATATTACCTTATTGTCTGTCCTCAAATAACTTGCTTAGTGACTCAAAATATGCCGTGTTTATAAGATTTCATGAATTAATTCTTAAGCCTTTTTTCCAAAATCATCCCAACAGATCATGGCTTCACATACAACCCTCTTGATCACATGAAAAATGCTCTTTATTGCTTCTATTTAAATAATCTCTTCCACTTTATTTGTGTAACATTTATCAAAATTTCATACCTTTTTCCTATGCTCATCAAAATACTCGCGTAGATTGGCTTCCTCCACAAGTGTTTTATTATACAAATCTCCCAATTATTCATCCAAGTCTATGTATTTTTACTAACTTGGGCCTTCCATGCATTCAAATCTACCATCTTTGTTTGTCTCTTAGCTTTATCTTTCTCATTTTTCATTAGTGTTAAGCTCCTTGGTCTTCTCCTCCTTAATTTTTAGTTGCAAATTGATATACTCTTATGTGTTCCCCAACCCCTTGAACACATATCCCACCACTTTTGCTCTTTTCTTTACTTCCTTGAGCAATTCCTTCAATTCCCTGACCTAATTTTCACATGCTTCTTTGATCACATCCAATTTATTCATGTTTAGCTCTTCCTAAGAAGGCTGTGCATCCTTAGCCACTAAAGTCTTGGACAACAACTTATATATAGCTGCACCAAAATTTTCAATAGATTCCAACCCTTCGGTGGCTAAATATTCCCATATTTGTGGTCTTTCCTTATCATTTGTATCTATCATACCTTTAATTATGATTATTAATTGCACATTTTATTTCTTTTTCTTCTTTAGAATTTCTCTCTCTTGAAACTATTCTTTAATTATTTAGTTTCTTCCTCTAAATCCAAGTTGTGTTATGCCATGTTTGTAACCAGCTGCACTAACCCCAAATTTGATTGTTTAGTTGCATCTTGCACAAATTTTAAGTTCCATCTCCCAAAGTATCCTCAGGTTTTCCTTTCACAATTATCCCCCCTTAACATTTGGAAAATTGGATCCTCATTATTTGCATCCAAAAATGTATTGTAAGTTCTCCATGGTGATATCCTCCTCCTCTTCACCATGATCTTGTTTTGAATCCTACCCCTCAAATTCAACAATGATAGGTATATGATTAAATGAGTATGGGTGCCTCATTATTTATTTTTCTTCTTTGCCCTCACTTGTGATGTGCTTTCTTCTTCGCAATTTTCTTATTTTTCCTCTTTCTTGGGCTACTTTAAGATACATAATATTGATGTGTGACATATTTATCTAATCATGACCTCATCTCCTTCAGGGTCTCAAATGCCTAACCTTCAGGGATGCCTACTTCTTTGAGTAACATAAAAATTAGATACATTTCCCAACAGAATATTCCCCCTCTAGAATTCACCTCCTTAACTTCCATGTTGATCTCCTCAACTGTATATTTGGGAAAAAAATAAATTTTCTACTCCATTAGCTATATTGTAAGCCACATAAATGATGGGATTAGATTTGGTTCCCCATTGTGTTATAATGGTAAACTTCACATTGATCATACGTGCAACTACCCTTGTAGGAAAATATGAGATCTCATCTAATTCCATTGTGTATCCTCTTTAGTGCAACTTTAAAACTGCTGCAACCTTATCAATCTTATTCTCATGCAATGCCATGCACATATATTCCCCCTTGTTCTTTACCTCTATAATTTAGTCGATCAACATGTTAAACACATGCTTATACTGAGGGGGGGGTGGATCAATATAATTTTATCTTTTACTTAATGAAACTTAATATCCACAATCAAAGCATTCAATAAAATTGACACATATTGACACCAGATTTATGTGGAGACCCTTTTGGGGGAAAATCACAAATGAATAGTTGCATGGAACTACCGTCCAAATCCAGCCACAGATAAAATTTTTCTTATAAAATTTGTAGGCACCAACCTACTGAAAACACCAATCCCCACTGCTAAGCAATTTGTAGGCACCAACCTGCTAGAGACACCAATCCCCACTGCTAAGCACTTTGTAGGCACCAACCTATTAGAGACAACAATCCACACTGCTAAGCACCAACTTAGCAAGAGACACCCATCTCTTTGATCTGAGGCACCGACCTCCACTAAAACAATCTTCCACCTTACTATTGTTGTTTCATCAAAGAATGATGGCAAATTCAATCTCCTCTTCTTCTTCTCCACAAAAATCTACTTATGCTTGAATGATAAAAATAATTAATTCCTTTCTTCAAATTTGCATGTGTTTTTATGATATATCTTTTTATTCTCCACACACTTGCTTCCTTCTCTTCTTCACATATCTCACACTTTCATTTTTTTTCATTTCTTTCTCAACCTTCATCTGCCTTATATAGCCTTCAAAGGCTCTTCACAAAGGAGACATCCCATCCAAGAGGAACCTCTTCACCAAAAGATGTGACCTTTGTTATTTCTATCGACATTTCTGTTGACATTTCCATTGACATTTCTGTCAACATTTTTATTGACATTTCCATCATCTGTCAATAATTCCATTGACATTTTTGTCAATATTTTTGTTAACATTTTTGTCTACATTTCTATTGACATTTCCATCACTCATCGATAATTTTGTCAACAATTATGTTGATAATTCCATTGGTAATTGTGGTGACATCAATTACAATTCCTTTGACATCAATGATAATATTCCAACAATCTCCCCTTTTGTCATTGATGTCAAATCTGTAGAGAATCTCCCCCTTGTTTTAGGTCTCCTCCTTTGCTCCCGCTTTCATTAATTCTCTCCCTTTAACATCAATGGTAAAAATATGTTCATTATACTTCCATCCAAATATAAATCATGGGAAACATCCTTGTCATCTTCTTCAACATCACCACAACTGAATGATTGTCTTTCTGCTCTTCTTTGTCCTTTCGCATAAGGAATTCTTTTTTTCTCATTTTCTCTCCTTGAATTTGATCAAATCTAGATTTTTGACATCATCTACATCCATCTGTATTATTATAGATTTTTAAGTGGTAACTCCTCTTTTCCACTTCCCTTTCTATCTATATATCATGCTCCATATGCTCATTAACATTCCTAGCTTGATTACTTGCTAGATTTGAGCTACCTTATGCAATCTACACTTGACACTGGCCCATGCCTGTTGTAAGATATTCTGCACCCAGACTAATTTCATTCTGCTTTGTTCCTACTTCTCTGACTTATTTCTAATAACAATACCATCATTTGCATCATCACTTTCACAAAGAATATTCATTAGCTAATCTTTCTCTTTATATTTTGAATGCATATCACCAAAGAATCTATGGAGCTAAAAGATAATGCAATGATTAACTCCCTCTAAATTCATGATTCTTATGTGCTTAGTGATACCTCTTGTGCATGAAATGCAATTTGCACAAGCATAGGTCTCTCCTTTTCTTGCTCCTACTTCTTTTTCCATACTTTTGAAGTTTCTTCCTTTTGTTTACTCATGGCTCCCACTTTCTTTTTCTACCTAGGAGGTTTCATAAAACCACTTATATAAAATCATGCTATATGACCTAAGTTATTAAAATTATAACATATAATGTCACTTTATTTATAATTTGATAATGGTGCAAATGAGTTATAGTATCTACTTGGAACTCCATAATTACTTCTGCCATTGTTTCATGCATACCTATTTCTTGCATGTGTCCTACACTCCATTGCTCTATGACCAAATTGATTGCATTAATAACAATAACCATAAAAGTAGCTTGTGTACCTTATCACTTTATTTTTCCTCAACAGAAATGATCTTTTGAGATCTCTAACAGGGATGTTATTACCTCTATTTTTTCTATGAGGAGGATTAACATGTTTTGCCTTCTTTTCACTTTCTATATTCATAGAACTCTTGAGTGAATCCACATAGCTCTTTGGCTTCTCCATATTTAATTTCTTTGACGAGTCTGTAGATTTTGAATTTTACCCTTTTTCAATGTTCTTTTGGTTCTCATCATAGCCAATGTCATACTTAATGAATGATGACCTTTGACTATTTAGTATGTTACTCAACACAAAGGTACTCTTCTCAAATTTTGATATGTTCTTCAACTCATTTTTTGTCTTCTCCAATTCTAATTTCAAGGCAATTATTTCAGACCTTGCATTTTGCACTCATCCTCCTTTGTTTTCAATTTGGCTCTTATTTCCTTGATTTTTTTCATTTCCTCTAATTGAGTTTTTAAGCCACTGATAACCTTGTCTAATTCTTCAACATTATGTGTCATCTTTGTTTTCAATGCAATATCCTCCTCTTCATATTTTTGAATTTTTACTCTTTGTTTCAAATTCTTTTTCAACATTTTTAATTCTCCCAAGGCACAATAAGTTCTTCAAGATCTACCACTCCATCATTTTTGACATCATCCTCTTCTTCCAAGGTGTCTGTACTTATAGAGGCTTCGGGTTTTATTTTTATTTCCATGAATAGGGTTTTTTCCCTGTCACTATTTGATATTTATTCATTGCTCTCCTCAACTGAGCTACTATCCTTTTTAGAATAAAGGCTTTTCTTGTACTTATTGAAATTTTTCTTATACCCACTTTGTTTGAAGTTTTTCTTGAAGTGAGGTTTTCTTTCCTTTTTATTTCTTTCCTCATTATGATTTTCCTCATTATCACTATCATCCTTATGTGGACATTTAGCAACAAAGTACCCTATTTTACCATAATTGAAACACTTGAAAGGTAGCTTACCTTTGTATTTGTCGGATCCCTTTTTAAGCTTTTTGACAAATAGGGCCTCCTTCTCATCTTCTTCATCGTTAGTGTTATCACTTGATTCAGGCTCTTTATATTTCCCTTTCTTATAAGCTTTGAAGGTTGCTTCCTTCTTAGATGAATTTCCTTTTCAGTTCTCATTTCATATGTCATGAGAATGCCATGCGACTCATCAATTGTTAATGCGTCTAAGTCCTTTATTTCTTCAATAGCTAAAAATTTTGCATCAAATCTCAAGGGAAGTGACCTTAGAAATTTTTGAACTATCATGGATTCTTAAACCTTTTCCATGAGTCCTCTGATGGTCTTAAAATATCATCCACATGAAGAAGATATGCCACAACATTTTCTTCATCTTTCATTTTCAAGCTCTTGAATTGTCTCCTATGAGTTTGAAGCTTTGCCTTCTTCACTTTTTTGTCACCCTCATAGATGTTCTGAAGCTTGTCCCACATTTCATTTGTTGAATTGAATTTCATAATCTTGACAAACTCTAATTATGATAAGCCACACAAATTAGTGTTCATGGATCTGGCATTATTCTCACTAGCCTTCTTTTCAGTTGGATCTATTGGTGGAGATGATGGAGCAATATAACCATTTATTAATGCTTTCCAGGAATCAAACCCTAAATCCATTAAATAGGTTATCATTCTTATACTCTGAAAATCATAGTTTGTTTTGTTCTATCAAATAATGGAGCCTTGTTTGTAGAGAAACCTTCTTGTCCAGCCATGCATGCTCCCAAGATCTACCTTCTAGCGGTTAGGTTGTTTATGAAGGAACCACTATGATACCAATTTTTATGCACACACTTATAATGAGAGGGGGGGTGAATCAGTATAATATTATATTTTACTTAATAAAACTTAATATCTATAATCAAAGTATTCACATAAAAATGACACATATTGACACCATATTTACATGGAAACTCTTTTGGGGAAAAATCACAAATGAATAACTGCTTAATACTACCATCCATATCCATCCAAAGATAAAATTCTTATTACAAAATTTGTAGGCACCAACCGACTAGAGACACCGATCCCAACTGCCAATCAATTTGTAGGCACCAACCTACTAGAGACACCAATCCCCTTTGTTAAGCACTTTGTAGGCACCAACCTACTAGAGACATTAATCCCCACTGCTAAGCACAAAATTAGCAAGAGACACCCATCTCTTTGATCTGAAGCACCGAAATCCATTGAAATAATCTTCCACCTTACTATTGTTATTTCATCAACAAATGATGGTAAATTCAATCTCCTCTTCTTCTTCTCCATAAAAATCTGCTTATGCTCGAATGATAAAAATAATTAATTCCATTCTTCAAATCTACATGTGTTTCTATGATATATCTTTTTATTCTCCACAAACTTGCTTCCTTCTCTTCTTCACACATCTCACACTTCCACTTTTTTTCATTTCTTTCTCAACCTTCATCCACCTTATATATCCTTCAAATGCTCTTCACAAAAGAGGCGTCCCATCCAAGAGGCACCTCTTCACCAAAAGATGTGACTGTTAACATTTTTGTTGACATTTTTTTGACATTTTTGTTGACATTTCTGTCAACATTTCTATTGACATTTCCATCATCCTTCAACAATTCTATTGACATATCCATTGACATTTTTGTCGACATTTCTATTAACATTTCCATCATCTGTCGATAATTTCATTGACATTTCCATCGACAATTCTGTTGATATTTTCGTTGATGATTCTGTTGGCAATTTTGATGACATTAATTACAATTCCTTTGACATCAATGGAAATATTACAATATAACATTCATGACACCTTCATACTCCTATGTTTTCCTCTGGTGCCTTCTAGATATTAACCAATTTGTCAATTCATTTGGATTCCATATATACAACTCCTCATATAGCTCAAAGTTCCCACTATCCCCAAAATGGGATTTCACAGTAATTTTGGTTTTCAATTTCTTAGGCACAACCATCTCTATAGTGATCTCATTTTCTAACTCTATCTTTCTATGATTGAAATCCTCGATCACACATTTACCACACTTAGTGGTCAATTCCTCTCCTTTTTTAGTTCCTCCACAATTTTTATATTCGGAGCCACAAAGACTTTGAATTTATTTCTCCATTTATTCTTGGGAAACTTTTTTTGAAGTTTTGGTTACAATTTTTTTCTTTGACTACTCTACAGCCGTTTCCCCTCTAAATTTTAACTCCTTGTACGACATTAATACTTCTTGTTCCATGACTAGAATTGACATCACAAATGTCTCCTTTACCATGACTACAACTCTTTGTGTATCAATAACCAATTTACCATTTTCCTTAAAAATCGATTCTTGACCAACCTCAATTTACTTTTCCCATATTTTGACAACCTCTACGCTTTGTTGTATATTCCTCAATGCCTTAACCTCGACTTGCTTTGATGCCCTAGTTATCCTCTTTGCCCTTTATATACTAGAGATATTAAATATCAAAATTTGTAAATGAATGCTTAAATGATATCCCCCTTATTTTATACATGCGTTAAATTTGCCACATACCAATGAACTACTTATTTTATTATCCTCTAACAATTTTTTTTAAAATGACTATTTGATGCTAATTTTACCTTTTTCCTTCGAATCTTCCCATTTCATTATACACACACATTCAATGCATATTTCATTTTATGGACTTATTTTTGTGCAACCTACTATGCCCTCACATTCTTGTGCAAGTATTTTATTAAAATTGGGATAAATAGAAACTAAATTCTAATTATGACAAACTGTTGTGCAAATTTAGTGTATAAAAAATGCAATAAATTACACAAATTGATTTGGAACTTGATAAATATGGAAAGATGCTAAAAGGAAAAAATGCAAAGGAAGAATGACTTAGTTAGAAATTAGTAATGTAGGATTGTAAGTGCAACTATGAAATTGACTATAGGGCTCTGAGAGGTCATTGCGAATTCAGAACAGGGCTTCACATCCACTTGGGACAATGTTGCACTATTCAAAAATAATGGGCCTACACTATCATTTTCAAGGACCTTTAGCGTCTGATAGGATTTTTTCCCTCTATTTAAAATTAAGCCTATGCACCTTCACCTGTTTGTCTTGTGTGTGTGATCTGGATCACTAAATTTAGTGTGAAAGCCATTGTGTACCTTTTTTTTCACTTGGAACCCTAACTTAATAGACAATGACATATGAATAAAATAAATGAGGAAAAGGGGTTAGTGGCTGAAGTTGTGCTTGACCTTAACACCCCTCATGTTGAGTGTTGCCTACATGCCAATACTTGGTAAGGTGGTTAACGTCAAAATTGTTTCACCTAAAAAAGTTGACCATGTTCATTGTATTGATAACTATTTTACTTTCAATAAGAAGAAATAACTGATTCCAAGTATTGGAGGTATTTTTACCAAAAAGAAAATTCAGATGGATGGTGATTCCTTGCATTGAGTTATCAGTTAATTCTTCCATTGGCTACTCAGTAGATGTAGTGTCTTACAGTTTGAATTCATCACATCCTTTTTTTTTTTTTAGTTTATAATTGTATTATTAGATAATTTTGTGTCATATTATACAAGAAACACAATGATTTTGTCTTCCTATTTTTGACTTCATATAATCTTATAAACAACCATATGTATAAGCCACTATTTGGTGGAACCAAGCAACTGCATTGTTGGTATGTATGGCATATACCAAAACATATCAAGTAAAAAATGATTGTTATTGATAAGAAACTGAAGAAAAAGACAACCATTACATATTGTTCTTCTTTAAGGCATTTGGATCGTTGTATTATATCATGTGGATGGGCTATGACTGGCCCTGATTCAATCTAGTGATCTCTGGTTGGTACCTATCATTGATTAACTAACCATGCTATATTGAGAGTCATATTATAAATTTATTCCCAATAGAATATGTTCAGTGAGTGAGTATGCTAGCATCTTTATTTAGACACATTTATTATCATGCTTAGGCACACAAAGGCACAAACCCATGGAAATTAATATATAATTTATGAGTGTGAAGAATAGATACATGTACTACATGATTTCATCAATGTCCTCACACTTTTTTGTCAATTTTTCATAAAAGTGTTGGATATATTCAATTTTCTTTTGGAAAATTTGAATTTAGTGATCCCTAAACTTGTTGTTTGTAGTTGTCTCAAATGGTTGGGATGGGAGTTAATTTAGTATTGACTCATTCTTGGTAATGGGCTTAATTAAAGGGAAAATGATATTGATTAGTTTCAAAATGCATTTAGTTATTTAATATTAAGGTTAATCATATCAATCATTGTTCAATGTGGAATTATTTGAATATTATTTTACCAAATGGCATTTTCCATCATTATGAGTGAACATTGCTTCACAATTTACTACAATGTCTTTCCATAAATTGTTTCCTATCTAGAGTCTTGAAAGTTTTGAGAAAGGGAGGTCAGATGCCACATATCTTAGCAATCATGCCATCTGCATGTAATTTAATAAGGACAATTTTTGCCTGTTCTCATCCCACTCGACATTTAACATTTTTTTAAATAATTTTACTTAAATATTAGTGGATGAAATATTATTTTTTATGATATAAATATCAAATAGTAAAAGCATTTTTTATTAGCTTCACTATCATTTACAAATTTTATCCCCTCCCTCCACTCGCCTCCCCCACCAAAAGAATCCCCAACTATTGAAAATTCACCATACAAATGAGGAAAGTGATGTGTTAGTGTTTTATGAGAAAGTGGGTTCACATTCAAATGCAATACATGTACCCATACTCATTGAAAAATAAATCTAATTAGATCTAAAATAATGAAATCAAGTTTAATTGTAAAATAATGAAATCAAGTTTAATTGTAAAATAGTTATTCTTAAATGTAATAAATGATAAGAGGGGGTTCAAGAGGAATATTTTATTTTATACTTAAATGTAATAAATGATAAGAGGAGGTTCAAGAGGAATATCTGATTTTGTGCAAATTTGGAGTGGAGACAATTGTCTTAATTAGGAGATATAGGGAAAATCTAGATAACGAGGTCAACAAAACCTAGAAAAGTAGGAACAAAGAAAGATTGTTCCTAAAATTGTTTGGATGCTTTAAAAATAGTGGGATTGTTCTTGAAAATGTGAGCCTAGGGATATAGAAACAATTTTGATGGCCTTATTCATTAGCTCCATGGATTCAAAAACCTCGCTGACTTTCTTGAAATTCTATGAGGATATTTGGGAAGTTGATCTCCTTTTTCATAACCCTCATAGGGTATCCACATATAGAAAACCCGAAAACAATGAAGGGTATATTTTAGGGAAAGATAACTTGATTATTATCAAGCCCTTATAATGTTTTTAAAATTTTGAAAACAATACTCCCAAGTATAATGCATGTTCAACAATGTAGTCAAGCGATGCAGGGCCACCATATATTACTTTTCACATTGGAATGAAAGCATCATGAAGTAATAAATGTTTATGATCTATTTGTATTTTGTGCTAAATGCTTGAATTAATTGCTTTGGTACATTCATTATATTTTTTACATGCGTGGCATTCATTACTTGTATTCATAAAAGTTCTATATGCACTAATATACTTATTTATCTATAGACTTCACAAATTCAAATTAGGACCTTATTGGCACAAAAGTCAACACACAATGGGTGGGAAAAGTTGACAAATCATAAACACATGACACGAGAGACCCAAAATAAGGGTTACAAGTGTCCACCCCAAAATCATACATTGTATGTTTTAGGCCCCCCAAAACCATACACTGTACTTTACTGATGGCTCAAAACCATACAATGTACAAATTTGGGAAAAAGCCTTAAAACATAGGGAAATAAGAGGGGAGAGAGAGAGGAAATGAGGACGAAGAAGTCTAGAAACATAAAAAAAACATGGGCAAACATGCCAATAATAATCCAATGTAAACCAATGAACAACATATACAAAAGTGCCCTAAAATAATGTAATTTTATGAGAAATAACTTCCCAATACAAATCTTAGGCGTCTACAAAATGTCCCACTTTGATGTGTATGTGTGTGTGTATTCACATATATATCAAATAAAAATAAATAGAAAAGTGGGGATTACGAAACATTCTGCACACATGAAGCTCTTGTAACAACTCTTTAATGCTTATGTAGACTTGTAAAAGACATGCATGTGGATAATTGCCCAATCAATCAGTAACCTATTGAAATCAAGAAAGGAAGAAATGAAATTAATACACCAAGTATGTATGGTGGTTTGGGAGTGACCTTTGTATGAGTCCCTAACATCTTTGGATTTGTGTAGATGTCTATGTAAAAGTCAAAGTCTTAGACCTTGTGCTAATTTTTTTCTTCATTTATGGGTACACATTTTAGAAACACAAATCAAAGATAAATAAATTTATTGTAATATAAAAAAGAGTAAGGTTGGAAAATACCATAAATATTACATGTGGTGGGAACATGAATCACACATTGAGTGTGTCTTGGAAACACGACCCTGTAATTGCTCTCACCTAGAGGAGTAAAATACTACATAAATATCAAGTGGGTTGTAGTCCAACAGTGAGGATGATGGTGTAAAAGGTGTTGCCTAATCATACACCAAGGTAAAAATCCCAAGAGATACTAAAAAGGGATGAGGCTGAGAGTGTGCTTGGGCAAATTTGGTGGAATAGATACCCCTTAGTCCTTGACATTAAGCTAAAGAAGCATTCTATACACCTAATTTGTGTAAAAGCAAGGTTTCAATTAAAAAATATAATAATACAAAAATGTCTTGGGTCTTGGAGTTTGGAAATAAAAATAGATGGAATATATACCCCCCATTTTGAGATTTGAGATAACCCTGATAATCACATATCTTAAAAAAACACAATTACACTCATCATGTGTAAGATATGAAAAAAATTATTGTTGCCTAGCATACTAAGAAATCATCTTATAAGCATGTATGGTATAAATAAATTTCCCCACACAGTCCTGTGATGTGTTCTATACAAACATAAGTGTAATATGCCCTCATGTGAAAAATGAAATCAATAAAGTACATAGGTAATATGCCCCAAGTAGGTGACATGTAAACAATGTAAGCATAAGAGTAATATGCTCCACATGGACAAGATGTAATCAATTTAATTATAGGAATAATATGTTCCACATGAGCTCTCATTAATGGGTCGATTGGTGCTATTAAGGCCCATAAGTAGGCAAATAATTTAGAATGGTATCCTCCACCACCAGGAATGTTTAAATTAAAAATTGACGGGGTGATAGGAAGGAATCCATGGGCCTCAGGGGTCGGGTGCTTAATTAGAGATTATGTAAGGTCCCTGATCAGAGTGACTTCTCTCAAGCTTATGGATGGGACTCATAATGAGGTGGAAGCACATACTATTATGTTTGGACTAGGCTTAGCGGTCCAATGGAGAATTGATAAATTGGTTATCAAAGGGGAATCGATGGTAATGATTTATGCTACGAAAATAGAAGGTAGGATCATGGAATATTGAGAATATTTTATGATAATACTAGGACATTCTTGACTCTCTCTGCTTGGGAGGCATCTCATTATTTCAGAGAGGTGAACAGTGCTGCAAACTTCTTGGCCAATAAGGGATTGATCAGATGGATGAGTTGATTATGGATAATACATGGTAGGCATGGCCTAATATTAATCATGGGGAGATATTCTTTTGAAATTTAAATTAAAGATTTAAATTTGGGGTCATGTCCCGTTGGTGGTATGGGTTGGCAGATGGATGGGTTTTCAAGTCATTTACTCATGATGGTATGAATTACATGAGTGAATGAGGCTTAAGGTTCAATGGGGATGGCATTATTCATTGCATAGTGTGGCAGTGTAGCATGTTTATAACTAGGGGACAAGTCATGTATGGTAGGTGGTATGGCAGGTAATTCTTAGGTCATCATTGAAGAGATGGGAGAGATGTTGAAGTGTGTTGTGAGAAATCCTTTGCTATAGTTGACAACCATAAAATGGGAGATGGTGTTTGAAGGGTGAGTGATGGATTATCAATTGCAAAATTTTTTCCTCATATAGTCAGGGGTGGTTTTGGAGGCAGTGTAGGAGATTATTAACATGGTGTATTTATAGACATCATTTCGAGTAAGGGTTAAGTTAGAATTGGCTTCCATGTTCATTGGGAATCTCTTGTTGGCCCTGTAAGATAAAATGCAAGTTTGAGAGATTGTAAAGAGATTTGCGTGGTCGTGGTTTTGGCTAGGGCTAGTAAGAGCATGAGAGGAGTTTTGGAGGACTTATTTATCCCTGATGTTTTTGGGAAATGAGTGCTTAGGGTTGGTGCCTCTATCCACCTTTTAGGATCTTGAAGAGTCGTAAATGATGGTGGTAGCCTTCATGAACTGGTTTCAAGGAGTGCTTCAACAACCATCTTTGATAGGCTTTTTTATGTTTGTGTTGGATGTTCAAGTTGCAAAGCCTTTTTGACTTCATTAGCAGTGGTTTTTGACCTCTGATAGTTGAGTAGGGTGGCTTTGATAGCTACACTATTGGGGTATTTATTTGGTACAGTGAACCCCATGTTTCCTCTTGAGGTGGTGGTTGAAGGGGCAAGTGTGGAAGGTTGTAGGTCAGTGAGGTGTTGTCATGTGGTGTCTGATGTAATGAGGGAACATATAGAGGATGCCTTTTGATCCATAATTTTAGGTGGTTAGATGGTGGAGAGGAGAGTGCATGGAAGATGAGGTAGATGTGGTGGTAGAGGTGGTCATGGGGATTGAGTAGGATAATTGGCTGCAGTGTCCAAGGTAATGGAGGTGGCAATGGATGACCATTTGGAAGCCCTCGTGGAATAGAGTTTGGATGACTTGGTTGGTATTGGTGACTTGACTACGGTAGGCATTGACAATAGTCAGGGTAGCTTAGCTTGGTCTCTATGAGGGGTTTGTGGTATGTTGTTGGTAGTTTTGGTTTGGTTGGGCCTGGATGCTCATCCAATGTATTTTTTGTTTAGTTTTTTTTTGGGCCTTGTCGTGATTGTTACGTGCCTTTATTTTATGACCTTTTTATTTATTATTGATGGTTTCGATCGATATTTATGAAGTTATTCTTGGTTAAGTTTTTTACAAACTTAATTAGATTTTTTACAAACTTAATTAAATTTAATCTTATTGTAATCATAATTTTCATTTAATAAAAGGGTGAGGGACCCATCAACCCTTATTACTAAAAAAAAATATCCCACATAAACAACGTATAATTAGTAAAATATAAAGATAACATATTCCAATAAAAATGATATAATAACACACACACACACACACACATATATTAATATCAAATACAAATATAGATCTTTTTGTGACTCAACACATGTTTGGGGCAGTAAATTTTCCCTAGTCTTAAATTTTGATTCTCAAAGTCATTATATTATTGTGCACCCTTTTAATACCCACACTTTCACTTTGCTTTCGATTATTTCAAAAATCTATGTCAAAAAATTCCCAAACCCTCACACATCATCTATCACGTATATTATATGCCATTTTTGATGTGAGATATATAATGGGCATCGAGTGAATCACATCTTTCATATGTTGTTTGTGTTTGTTTTCAAATCTTTGTGAAATTTGATGTGCTTAGAATATTCCATGGAGTGATGATTATTACTTTTTATATATGTTGCTTTTGAGTTTCAAGTCACATCCACACACTGCCCTAAAGTCTTGAGTTTGCCTTTTACCATCTCTGAGGTGTGATGAATATTATGGGCCTTGTTTAAGATAATGTATTGTTTTGATGGTGTTTTGTGCAAAGGGAAGGATTTGTGGATGTAGTCACTCATATATATGTTGGATTTTATAATTCATCATAATTTATAACTTTCATAAATCTGAAGATCAATGTTTCCCTTATGTGAAGTGCGAGATGCTAAGAGTATTGATGCATATACGGTTGGGGTTCCAATGTAGGACAACCTACACCTTACAACCCTCCTTAATTTTCATCCATAGACATGCAAACATTTAGAAACATTTAGACCTAACATTAACTCACATTTTATTCCATTCAAATAACAACAAAATTACAGTGATGTTTTCTCTTTCTCTCACACAATTATTTTATTGAAACATAAATATAAACTAGACACAATATTTTAAAGGACTAGTTCCTTCTCTCCATACTTTTTACATTGGATAATTCCCCTTCTAAGACTCTCTCTCTCTTCTCCCTTTAATATACTCCAATTGATTCAGATGTTTCTCAGACTTTTTCTAACTTTTTGAATGCCTCTTCGAACCACTAAACATCTTGAAAATGCTTAACAATTGACAATTCATCATTCTGGGTAGTTAATTTCTTTTTGCAATCCTTATGGGTGAAACTGCCATTCAATGTAGAGCAGTGTTTATGGCACCTCAGTGGTTTCAAAATTTACCATTAATATAGAATGACGATGATGAAACCAATGCTTAAGCATTGTAAAATAGTCCTATCAGTTTTGTCACCATGTAAAACCCATCAACTTGTAGAGGCCATATATTTTGGATAATGAGATGCCATTATTTTGAAATTGCATAACCTTTCAAGGACAATACAACTATGTGATCAAATTATAATTTGGAGGTAATCTGCATGTCATTTTTCCCTCTACCCCAATACCTATCACTTTTAAGTATTCAATGGACACATGTGCTTCCATAATTCCAATGAAAATCAAATGACTTAATGTTGTACTTTTTGATGATTGTTCACCTCATCTTGCAAAAATTAGATCACATACAACAAATAAAGAATACTCACACTATCAAAATATCACTTAACACTGAGGACTTAAGTGCTCACATGAGGCACAAGAGGAGAACATCGAGAATCCTACCAATATAATAAGACATAAAGATATCATACATATGCAACAACAACATATACAAACTATATCACTTACAAAAAGGAAGTAAACAATAACCCATCAACTCTTAGTAAAACAATTTCCATTAATTCTCATTAATATTTTACATACAATGTAAAATCAACATGTACATAACCCTCATTAGCTTAGAATCATTCAATCTACAAACATTTACAACATGTACATTCACCTTTCATGACTCATTCCATTACCAAACCCTAAACTTGATCTTTAATTCACTTCCTCTTGCAAAAATGTAGCTTCTCAAGATGTCAAATGCATACCATTTACAAATGTCTCAAATGAGAGGTGGAGGGGTTTATTTATGGGTTTCTAGGACACCATTAAGCCCTACCAACTAGTGCTGAATTAACCTCCACCTATCCAATTAAGTCAACTGTCATTCCACTTATCCATTGTATGTGCATATTCTATAGTATATGCTTCCCTCTTGGATTGATCCCTAATTATATATATAATAGTTATTTTGATACTCACCACCTATTGGATTTGTCTTTTTGTTGATCTATTTTGCACTTTCTTCCAGCCTATCTTTGATTCAAAAAAAATGTGCTTTCTCTAACCCATGCAATACTTGTCGTCCTACCTATGCGTAACCCTTCTTCATGCTCATCATCCTTATTGATGCACTACAAGTTTTACTAGCATGAATCTATATGTCTCATGCACACATTTTCATACTTAGATATTATTAGAGTTACCTAATTCATACAAAAATGAGGGTCAACATACCCCATACTACCTTATTATCTGTCCTTAAATAACTTACTTAGTGACACAAAATATTCTGTGTTTATAAGAATTCATGAATTAATTCTTGAGCCCTTTTTCCAAAATCATCCCAATGGATCATGGCTTCACATACAACCCTCTTGATCACTTGCACACTGCTTTTTATTGATTCTATTTCAACAATCTCTTCCACTTTATTTGTGTAATGTTTATCAAAATTTTTTACCCCTTTCCTAAGCTCATCAAAATATTCATGCAGACTAGCTTCCTCCATAAGTGTTTTATTATATAAATCTCCTAATTATTCATCTATGTCTATGTGATTTTTACTAACTTGGGCCTTCCATGCATTCAACTTTACCATCTTTGTTTGTCTCTTTGATTTGTCTTTCTCACTTTTCATCATAGTTTTAAGCAATTTAATCTCCTCCTCTTTAGTTTTTAGTTTCAAATTGATATACTCTTATGTGTTCCCCAACTCCTTGAACACATATCCCACCACTTTTGCTCTTTTCTTTACTTCCTTGATCAATTCATTCAATTCCCTAACCTACTTTTTCACATTCTCCTTTGATCACATCCAATTTATTCCTTTTTATCTCTTCCTTAAAAGGTTGTGCATCCTTAGCCACTGAAGTCTTGGACAACAACCTACATATAACTACACAAAAATTATCAATAAATTATAACCCTTTGATGGCTAAATATTCCCACATATATAATCTCTCCTTATCATTGGTTTCTATCATACCTTTAATTATGATTATTAATTGCACATATTATTTCTTTTTCTTCTTCAAAATTTCTCTCTTGAGACTATTCTTTAATTATTGAGTTTCTTCCTCTAAATCCAAGTTGTGTTATGCCATGTTTGTAGCCAACTGCACTAAACCCAAATTTGATTATTTAGTTGCATCTTTAAAATTTTTTAAGTTTCATATCTATTGGGTTATTTTGGGTAAGTCTAGCTTCGGTGCTGAAGTCTAACCCAACGTGCTAGTATACTGGCCCTTTCATGCAAGATCTGGGTCTTGCACGCTCACCCAAAGTGCATGACAAAAGACTGGTTCTCATAGGTTTTGTAACATAGCTTGGATGACTTGTTCATATTCCTCAATTAAGCAAAGATTTTGTAAAAGCATAAACTTACTACTACAATCCTATGAGTTCTAGATTCAATTAGCATTATCATGTAGATTATAGTCATCTTCTTACTTAGCATTAAGTAAGTAGAAAAAAAAATGCTAGGTTTGTTCCACAAAGAGTTTAAACAGTAATTCACACCATCATTGATAGTAACACAAGTTGATATAACATGCTATCATATATTAAGCTCAAGATTTTCCACCATAAAACTATAGAATTTCTATATCTATCTACTCTCCCAATGCTTCACAACAAGGGTACATATACTTGTTTTGCCCTGACCAAGTGTTTACAATCATAAATGGCATGTATTGATGGCCAAAAAACTCTCAACATATTGAGATTCATGGTGTTTGAAAAACAAATCTTCCTCAAGATCAGGGCCTCTGTACGCCCTAGATTCTCACTCTATGCTATATCTCAGTAGCCATGTGTTCCTTTCCTTGAAAGATGGTAAAAGACCTCCTATCAATAAGGTCAGAGTGTCCCGTTTGAACCATTATTTCAACCACATCCCACTTCCCATGTGATCCCCTAGTCTTCCAATTCCATTATGAGTCTTATATTCTCAGGTCCTTATTACTTGTTCTCCTCTGACTGGGTCCTCTTGCATTGGTCCTTCCATGTTGTTGTCTTTTTGGGCCCACTAGGTTCCATGCCACAGTGATTCTACACCTATCAATTACACACCATTGTCCTCTCATGATATGGTCCTTTCATACCATGCTATTCCCATGCCAAAATAGGACAACACTTAGTCAAAATTTAGAGGCCAACATCACCCCACACTACGCTCTTAGTCCATCTCAGACTAAGTCATGCTAGCATCCTCCAAAAATTTAGAACCCTTCTACTCAAGTTCCTTCTTTAGATTATCCCAATGGGATAATTCCTTGAGAACCTTTGTAGTTATTCCTTCTATGGCCTCCTTTGATGCTTTTATCTCCTTGGGTTGGGTTAGAGTCTCACTAGTCTTCTTTACCTATTTGTCTATGGCTGTGATAACATCCTTCTAGATGTCTTCAAGTATAGAAACCTCCTTGTTAACCTATCTTTGGAGGGCTATAAAAATTGCATTTAGCTTTTGATGATGTTAATTAATGGAATCCTCCATTGTCTCTACATCTCTAAATGCTTTGGCATGCTCGGTGTGGTACTTTATTAAAAGTGCAGCATCATCCAAGTGCTACCTTAGGTCCTCTTTAGCTTAGAGTAGAGTCTCCAATACTTTATTAGGGCACATGAGCTGTGCAAAAATGCCATCCAAAATGGGGATAGTTTCCCTAACTTTCTCTAAAGAATGCTTGCAAATGTCAATGGTCATGGCAAACTATGTAGTCAATTTTAATCCCTCACCTCTCGACACGGGTCACCCCTTGAGTTTATTAAGCATTAGTTCCATCAGGTTTTCCAATTTTACTATGGCATCCATATCAAGAGGTACACCATTTTCTAGCACTGGATCTTCCTTCAAAATTGTTTTACAAAGGGTTAAGACCTTTAGTTTTGCCTTTATGGCCTCTTGGAGCTTTTGTTTCATTGAGGCCATTTCCTCGATGAATGCTTATTTCTATGAAATTATTTAATTATACATGCCTACAACTATGGAATGTTTCCATTCAACTATGCATGCATCAAAATTTTCCAAAATATTGTGATGCATTATTTCCATGCCCAAATTCAAAAATGAAGTGCTTGTGAGTAGAGGGGAGATCTTTTGGGTATCTACCCATAGTGGTTTTGGTAACATAGGAACATCTAAGCCCAAAGAAAGGTTATCCTAAGGAAGATAAAATTTTCACTCTTCATTATACATATCAAGGAATAAGGACACTTTCTTCCTCATTTCAAGAGTTGCCTCATTGGGGATGAAGTCCGGCCAAAGATAGAGCATATTTTCCTACACATCAAATTGATAACATTTACACAGATTACCAGTGGCACCTTTATCATGTCCTTCAAAAGTCTCAACCAATCCTTTCCCCTTATTAGGGTCTCATTCAAGCTCAACCTCTTCATGGAAATCCAAGACCATATCATTTTTCACTATCCTCCTTGTGGTATTGTGATCCAACATCAAGTAGGGAGTCATCAAAAGTGACATGCTCCTCCTACATTAGGGAGGGAGTTCTCTCAAAATCTAAACCCAAGCTATGAATTTGTAACTCAAGAATGTCTGGTTGGGGTGCTTGCCTTGGTGGCTACTAGTGGGTAGTTATTATAATAGTTCTTGGGGGAGATGGTGGAGGTAGATAAGGTGGGGGTGGAGAAGGTGGAGGTGAAGGTGGAGAAGGCAATGGAGAAAGAGGGGGAGTAGGTTGAGGAGATGAAGGTTGGGTAATGTAAGAATGTGGAGGAGATGGAGAAGTTTGAGGAGATGGGAATGAATGTGAAGGTGAAAAGAGAGGTGGAGGTGGCATGAAGGGATGGGAAGATGTGGGTTTAGAGGGCTGTGCCTCTGCAATCTTCTATTTTTTCTAGGGGGGCTGGTGCTTGCACCCATAACTAGTCACTTTATATTCTTAAAAGGTGACACTAGGGGGAGTTTTTCCTTAGGGTATCCACCCTATGGGTTCTTATGGGGGCGTATCATGTAGAACAACTCGTGAATTTTCTCCCTGACTAAAGTCTACTTGACCTAAATGTCGGTCAATTTTGTTTCCAACCTCTCCATGTAGGCCTTCTTGAATAGATACACACATAGATTTTGAAGAGTGTGAATCTCCACATCTATCCTCTTATCTTGTATAATTATGGGATATGCATCACATATCTAGTTTATAGAGTCTATGAAATACCGTGTAGAGAAAGCATATGGTAGCTTAAGCCATGCTGAAAGTTTTCCTAAGGGGTTCATATAAATCCATGTGAGGGGGAAGTGTTGCTTTACATAAAACTAAGCATATTTAATAGCCAAAGGGTAAGTCCTTAGGGATGTGCCACTCATCCCCAAATTCCACCTTCATCTCATTAAACTAATATTTCATCTTAATATTGTAGGATGGGGTGATGTGTCTATGGTAAGTGAATGCTTTATAGCGCTCAGTAGGGGACCTATGTGTTGGGGGGTACACCCACTTCGATGCTCCATAAATATAATTTGGTACCCCAATTCCATCAAAAACTAATAAAAGGAGGATTTCCCCCATGAAAAGCTATACTTGGGTTCCTGATGAGCCCTCTCTACTTCTTCGACAATCTTCTAGGTGAAGTACATGACCCATTTGTACTTTAGCCTTTGTTATCATGATGAGAGAGGAAGAGGTGCATGATGTCCACCTCTTTCCATCGATCAATCCTTTCAATCTTGGTTGAGATGATCCATGACGCAATTTAGAGGGTGGGATCTTGTAGGTTATTGATGTGCATAACATGCCCCTACTTTTGATACATTAATGTTGTGGTGATATTTTGTATCTCCTCAGTGTCGACCAAGTCATCAATTACACTTAGTCTTGAGCACTATAACCCCATGATCTTGATAATTCTTTCTTTGGTAATCTTCATGCTGCACCCCATGAAGTAGATGTAGTTCTCATGGATGTGTAAAAGGAAAAATTGTACCACTTCCATGGGCTTACCAAAATATGACAAGTTGGAGAGATGGACCAATCCTATAGCGTCTAGCTGATTGAAAATGGTAAGGTCATATACCAATTGGTTCTTGGTGTTGGTGGTATCTACTCAATAATAATTGTAAAGATCAACCTCATTCCCAGGTTGGTGATGATTATAGTCAAAAATTGTGTAGGTAGAGACCTTGGAAACGTAATTTTCTATGTGCAACACTGAATTTGGATATTGCATCTCTTCAATAAATAAGGACGGGGGACATGGATGTTGTGGCCTTCTACACTGTAGACATCTATGCTTGCTTTCATTTCCACACCATTCTTTCCTTTTCTTCTTGTACATGTTGGTCCTCTTCTCTTTTCATGCTATGTACTTGTTCTTCTAGGGTCTCTTGCCTAATTGGGACCCAGTCTCTTTTGCTCACCTCTTCCTCTTTAGGTATCATTGGTAAATTTTCAAGTCTTTTGGTCTTCTTCTTAGGCTGTATTACCCTTCAAAGATACCAATGGCTAATGCACATCCATCCAATGTTTCTAAAAGAATATGTGTTTGTATAATGATGCTTCAAATTTTTAAGTTTGAGCACCCTTCAATGGTGAACCTACAACCTAAAACTCTCAAAACTAAAGATTTTCCCATCGAACTAGAGTTGGAATCCCTCTTCACAGCTTGGTAATGAACTTAATGACTTGTTAAGGATGTAAAACTCTTTGTTTCACTTAGGAATTATTTAGCTTATCTTTGGTGGTCACTTGCTATTGGCTCTGGTAAATGCTTGATCTCAGCTCTAGATATTTGAAGTTAAACACAAAGTAAAGTATGAAATGTGTTTAACATGTCTATTTATAGGTTCCAAAGGGGGTGTACTTTCATTAATGCCCCTCCACCACCCATAATTTCATGGTATTTAATGTAGATCTTATAATAGATGCCATGCATAGATCCTTACCTTTTTGAAATTAAATGCCGTAACAATATTATCTCATCATGTTGTTGGCATGCTTCTTGTCATAACTAACCTTGTTGCATTTATGACATGTCCCATCTCATGTTTTTCTTTGAAGTGGATGACAACTATGTCCCGTGCTTTTTTTGAGGTGGGAAACATTTGTCTCATTTAAATTTCTAACTTATGGTGGGAACCTTACCCCTTTGTGCCTTAAATAACTTGCATTCCTTAGAACCTTGCACGCCCTTAATAAATTTTGTGCCAAAGTAACTTGTGTTGTTTTTCAAATTTTTATTTTTAAACCTAAGTTATTACCCCACACTAAAACATGTCGTGGTCCTCCACGAATATAATAAAAACTTAGAAAAAAAATTACAGAAGGGAAAAAATGGTGTACAATAAAGGCAATGCTTTTATTGAAAGTTGTAAATCCTAAACTAAATGGCATAAGCCTTATTGATTACAAAACTTTCACTATTTTAAAGTGAAGTATGACTGAAATTGACTTCTATTATAGTGCCCCGGGAGGAACTAACCATCCATCCTTTATAAATGACATGCTTCAGTAGGACAAATGCTATGTATTATAAATGGGCCATCCCAATGGATGAGAAGATTTTTAGGGTGGAGTGCAAACTTAGAGTCATAAAATAAGACCTTCATTCCTAGAGAAAATATTTTGTTCTTTATATTATGATTATACCATGCCTTTTGCTTGTATTTATCTACATCTTGGATGCAATGAGTGAGGAAATAGGTCTCATCTAGTTGCATTAAAGTGTCTAAGCATGATTTCAAGGATGCCTCATCATCTAATTGTCTTATGAGTGTGATACAAATGGATGACACCAAGAATTCTATTGGCATCATTATTTCCTTGCCATATACCAAGTTAAACGATGTGCTCTTATTGAGGTGCTTATAGGTAGTTCAATAAGCCCATAGTACTAAAGATACCCTATCATCCCAATCCGTGTGACCAATATTGCATATTTTAGTTAAAGTGGTACCTAGGATATTATTGAAGGCCTTAGTAGTTCTATTGACTTGCGAGTGATAAGGTGTTAATTTTTGGTGTGTGATCATGAACTTGGCCAACAAGATGCAAATTATCTCATTTAAAAAGTGGGTACCATAATCACTAGTGAAACTCAAGGGACACCCAAATTGAGTTATTATGTTTTCCTAGATGAACCAGGTAATAATAGTAGTAGTACAATCCTTTGTTGGTGCAGCTTTAGCCCAACACGTAAGGTAGTCAGTTGTCACAATGATATATCAAGAACTAGAGTAATGGGACCAAAAAAATTAGTAGCCCATTTTTAAAAGGGTTTTTGAGAATGGCTGAGTCATAAAAGCATAACATCTCTTTGATTAGGTTTGCCTATGTGATGAAAAATGCCACATTTTCTACTATATGCTTTAGCATTTTAGAATAGATTTGGCTACCATAGTCTAGCTAGTACAATCGTTCATGTGGTAGCTTCTCCAGCATAGTGCCATCCAAAAATACCCTCATGAAGTTCTTGAATTATTTCAAGGTGCTCATGTTGCATTACACAATGTCGAAGGACTTCATCACAATCTATTTTGTAAAGATCACTTGCTATGAAATGGAAGGGTGAAGCATGAACCACATGTTACTTTTTTTCCTATGAGGTGAGAGATTTGGGTATGAAACCAATAGCAAAAAATGCTTTAATGTCTTTTAGTCCTTTAGGCACCCATGTTACTCAAAAGAGCTATACATTAGGAATAACATATTTTATGGTGTGCAGTGGTTCTCTATTCTCAATCTAGGATAGGTGGTCAGGTCCAAAGTTGCAATTTCCAAGTTTCACCATAATTAAAAATTAGAATTTTTGAAATAATACAATCCAATGACAGATCCATCCATGTAGTATTGGTTTTATGACAAGGTACTTTAAAGCCTCATGATATGTATAAAAAATAAAAGGAGTGGCTAAAAGGTACTACCTAAACTTCTACAAAGTGTAAAACATAGATACAACTTTTCACTTTGTAGTGTTATAGTTTTTTTTAGCTAGTGTTATCTTCCTATTGGCAAAGTAAATTGGGTGATCTAAGTGACCTTCACTTGGTTGTGCAAGAATCATGCCAATAGCCATGCCAGATGCATCAACATGAACATGAAATGGCTTTGTCTAATCAGGGAACTGTAGAATAGGAGCAATGACCAAATTTTCCTTGAGTGTTTCAAATACTTTCTTACAAGAGCAAGTCCATATAAACTACTCATTTTGTTTTAAAAGTTCTTCTAGGGGCATGGCAATCTTGGCATAACCATGAATGAAATTTCAATAATAACCCATGTGGCCAAGAAAGGCATGGGCCTCGTGTTAAGTATTGGGTGCTAAAATGTGAATAATAATAGATACCTTCACTGGGTCTCCTAAGAATCTTTCCTTACAAATAATATGTCCTAAGAGCACACCAAAAGGCATAAAAAACATGCACTTCTTCAAATTTAGTGAGATTTGTAATGCCCAACAATGCTCAAGCATGAGTTTGAGATTAGCACAATGGTCCTTGACCAAATTATATACCATCCAATCATCCAAATAGACTTGGAGTAACTTATGGATGAAGTCCTTAAAGGCTTCAATTTCTATCCTTGAAAAAACTATTGGGGCATTTTTCAACTTGAAGGGCATAACAATATTGGCAAATGATCCCCATTCTATGGCTAAGGTTACTTTACACTAGTCTTCCTTAGATATTTGGACTTGATGGTACCCTGAGAATCCATATATAAAGGAGTACACTTTAAAACCAATAACACCTTCAAGGATTTCCTCCATGAATTATGTTGGAAAGGGATCTATCATATAAGATGCATTGAGCACTTAGTAGTCCACACAAATATGGATGCATCCATCTTTTTTGATACTAATTACCATGGGATTGACTCATTTGGATTTGGTAATGGGAGTGATGATGTTGGTGTGGAGCATACTATCAATTTCATCTTTAATGTGTGCTTGAGGATTAAGATTCATCCTGTATGGTCATTTTTTCATTGGTCAAGTGTCATCAACTAACTTGATGTGCATCTTCCCTAAGGATGTGTGGACTCCCTTAATTTCATTATATTTATTTAAAAAAAATCCTAATATTCTTTTAGCAACTCAAATATTTTTGTAATCTCTATGTTAGTCCAATAATTTCTTATTATGGTCATATTTGGTTCTTGGTCTGAGTTGATGTTGTGTTGAACAGTCTGAATAGGTCCATGGTAGGGATTGTTCATATTGGTACTTGTGTCTTGAATAGTTCTTGTGCCAACTTCTATAGGAATATCCAGATGGTTAGACATTAGGTCAAGTGGAGTAGACCCTTCTCCTTCATCTACCTAAAAGATAAGCTTTTGCTTTCCCAAGAAAATCTCCTCACATCAGTCTATATCAAGAACTAGCATAGGCACAAGAAAAGGTTCATTGAATAAATTTAAAGGTTCCTCAAGGTCTTGATGGATATTTCTTAGGAAGTCCTCCTTGGAACTTGGGTCTCCAAAAACTACTTCACACATGGCCTGGAGTCTGAGGTGCAAGCCCATCCTTGGTGAAGAATAGGATAAGGCCAACTTCATGTTCTACTTTAGTAACTGCTAGAACCTAGTACCCATGTATTGCTCTTTATCAATATACCATGCTCATGCCCATGTGTGTAAAGTTACATAAAATGCATGCACCATAGGTACTCTGGTAAGTATGTTTTCTAGTTCCTCCACATTATCTTGTAAGCCTCAATGTGAGGTTTAGGTGCTTGCACGCCACTATAACTAATTATTCCCTTAACCTTATTATCATAATATAATTTGTTGTATAGATTAGAGCATAATTGATCCCAATACAAAAGGTGCTCTTTATGGGTAGGCCACCACCTTACGATGGTGCCATCAAAAAGGTGATCTAATGACCTCATCTGATCATTTTCAATGTCATATAATTCTTTGAGGTCCTGGAAAAAATCATGTACCTCTATTTGTCCTTAGAACCATGGGGATTCATCAAGTCTTTCCAGTAGTGGTCTTAACAATGGCCCTCTTATTTCTAACCTAGTAAGGTGAACAAACTTGTGATGTTTAAGAAGCTAGCATGGGAAGTTCTCTTAACTATTGATGTTGTTACACATCCTCCTAGTGAGATCATAGTCACCATGAGCCCAACAATTATAAGCATTACTTTTAGTATTAGAAATAGACTAGTTATCTGTCTATTGAAGAATACAATCTGGGATAAGATCATGTTGTTCATCAATTCTAGTAGTGACATTATATAAGTGGTTTATGTCTTCATCAACATTGATGGGCTATATATAAGGGGTCCTTGTGCTTAATCTAGTGGGATTATGACATGCTGATCAGTGTTCTCAAAACTAATGTAGCACTTATTAAAGCTCATGTCTACATTGTCCTGATAACACCAAGGTCTTCCTTATAGAGTTGAGTAATCATCAGATTCAACTAACTCTAAAACCTCAAAATCTGATTTGAATGGTACTCCAAGTATGTCAATTGTGGCATTCTTGAGGACCCCAATAGGGTGTGTGCAAGTCTTATTTGCCATAAATAAGATGTGAGGTGAAGGTTGTAGTGCTGGATTGGACATTTTATGCCAAGTATCCTTGGTGAGGACATTGACTTCCTACTAGTATCCACTAAGATGTCCCAAATTACCCATCCATCGATGGCAACATTAACCAACATTTCTCTATCTTTTGTGGGAGTAGAGGAACTAGTAGTATCCTGTCACTGAGCATGATTTAAATAACGGCCTTCACTTTGCCTACTGAGGTGAGGGTAGACTCCATTTAATAGTTGGGCTTGACTCTTAATCTAAGTGTTGAGTTGAGCGATAATATCCTCATCTAGCATATGCTTGCATAATTCTTGGAAGTCATCCTGTGCCACTGGATGAGGTTCAGCTTCTCTTTGCACAATGACATGCTATGTTACATCATTGTCTTTGAGGAACTTGATTTCTCCCTGAAGTTCATGTATAAGAACCATTGTATCTTGGAGGACATCTTTTTGTTGCTAAACATCAGGGTACTTCCTAGCTCATGGTTCTTCCCATTGTACCTTCTTAGTTGAATTAGCTATTGATTGGGTCTGTCCCCCACTGCAAGTGGTAATGTTTACTTGTTAAACTATTGAGATGGTTGGGAATGTGTACCATTATGGTTTACCAATTTGAATCATACTAGTGTTCTTTTCATTTCAATCCTTATTAATAGCTGTATATAGATCAAGACACTCTTCTAGCTGGCGATCCTTTTTATAAAAAGTGCACATCAAGTAGCCTGGGCAATCCTATTGATAGTGGTCTAGTGACCCACATTTGTAACAAGTCCTAGGGGGGAAACATCCACCTCCTTATCTTCACCCTCTCCCACATCTATTGTAGCCACCATTGTTTTGAGTATTTGCTACTGAGGTTTGGTGTGTGCCATGTGCTTGAACTTCATGGATGTCACTAATCAGATGATAGTCATTAGTATCATGAGTGTAAGCATCAAAAATATTATAATAATCAGAAACCTTAGTGTGCATATCTCACTACAAAAGAGGACATAAATGTTCATCATGTTCCTCATGGCATATTTCACATGTTTGTTTAAGTACCACATAAATATTCTTTCATGGGAAATTGCTCTTTGTATGTCCTTTAGTTTTATAGTCAGTACACCAGACACCACTGCGTGTATCATGCACATTATTTGCCATCAAATTCTCAATCTATGATGCCAGTAAGGATATCTAGGCCTCCATAAAGGGACTAATCTTGATATCAATGCTTCTAACTACTTTAGCATAGAGAACATCTTCCAAAGCTTCATGTAGGCTAGTGAAGGTCCATTGTGACAAGGTTTGCCAAAAGGGTAGTAGCAGTCCTCCCAAAAACCATTGTGTGTGCTGGGTAGCATTAATTTCAAATGATAATTTAGATAAAAATGTTTTAAACCTTGCATCATATTTTCACACACTTTTGGTAAGTCCTTACTTTATGTCTTTCAATGCTGCTATGCTCTATTTTTCAAATTCAGGAATGTCAAACTCCTAAAGGAAGGCCATTTTGAGCTAATCAAAGTCAACCGCCACTTAATGAGGGTAAATTTTTTTGTACCACTTGTGTTTTCAATCTAAAAGTGTAGTTGAAAACTATGTGTCCTTACGCTCAAAATATGTGATGCCTCACACCCTCTAAATCAATTCGCACTTATGGACGTGCTCAGCTACATTCTTCACCCCTCAATATTTAGGTAAGTGTAATGTCATCTCATAGTAGACCATAGTTGGTTGAGGTGTTTAAATAGCTAGGTGTTAGGAACCTATAGCTTTGGTCCCTTGAGGAGGGAGTCCACTTCCTCCTCTACCACCGCCTAGTCCTCCTCTAGTACCTCCAATAGCAGTTTTCATGGTATGATGCATGGGAGTCGGTTGGTTAACCAAGTTTGGGCTTGTGTTATATCCTTGAAGACTAGGTCTACAAGCATCCCAAGTTATGCCATAGAATTCCCTTGAAGAGGAAAAGATAGTGTTATATCTATATGAGCATCAAATGGCTAAGTTTTAGTATCCCTTACCAGTTTAGCTTCTGACTCCAAATTGTCTATATCTCAATTTTGAATGTGTACTTCATTTGACTCAAAGGCATGAATGTGCACTATGTTGGGGGAGCCTGATTGGTTCAGACTTGGATCCTCAGTTCCTACCATCTAGCTACTTTCTCCTTCATAGGATAGAAGTGGCATAACACATGGATTGAAAATGATGGAATCCTCATTTGTTTTTACTTGCATGTAGCTCATAACAACACTCCTTAAGTTCTCTTGATCTCTTCCCACATCATTAACTCCCATGATAATTTTTCAAGCTTCATGATAATTTCATTTTTATAGTGCATGCTGGCTAGCTACCATTTTGAACCCACAATCTTCTATTAACCCCTACTCTCCCCTTCTAAAGGTGTGGCTCTTGCACAAGAGGATTTATCCCTCTAATGGTATAGTTTTCAGTCCAATGTCAACAATTAATTTCTTAACTTCAAAATAAAAAAGTGTTAAATAGCGATCCCATGACTCTCAAAGGAATTGAAACTTGGCTTCTTTAGGGCATAAATAGGTGGTCACAGTGTACTCCAAAATGTATCTATTTCAAACTCCTTTGCACCAAAGTTGACAACTCACATCCATGAGACTCCAATCATGCTAAAACCCTTTGTTGTTATAACATCCAAGACTAACTCCTGTCAAGATTCCTTGATCATCCTTGAGCATATGCTATTAACCAAGAATGTAAAATAATTAGGACTTCTAAAAATAAGGTTTCATACAAGGGATTGTAGAGATTCTACTCCACCCACTGTCATGAAAAGATTCCTAGCTCAGGATATGGAACTGCAAAATTATCTTCAAATGGTAACCCATTCTTCTATATTTTCCAGCATAATATACTCAAACCTTCCCATGACTGTGCTTCAAGTACTTCGAGTCTTGATAATGGAACCAAACTGTTTGGTTATTTTGGTTAAGTCTAGAGGTAGTGCTGAAGTCTAACCCAATGTGATAGTGCACTAGCCCTTTCATGCAAGACCCAGGTCTTGCACACTCACCCAAAGTGTGCAATAGAAAATGAGTTCTCGTAGGTTTTTAGCACAATTTAGATGACTTATTCATATTCTTCAATTAAGTAAAGATTATGTAAAAGCATAAAATTACTACTACAGTCCTACGAGTTCTAGATTTGATTGGCATTATCATGTATATTATAGTCATCTTCTTAGTTATCATTAAGTATTTAGAAAATAAAATACTAGGTTTGTTCCACAAAGAGTTTAAACAATAATTCACACCATCACTGATAGTAACACAAGTTAATACAACACACTATCATATATTAAGCTTAAGATTTTTCACCATAACACTATAGAATTCCTGTTAGGGTGTGGAGCTAAAAGCTTCAACCTTTGCAAACTAGGAACAGATGGTTGCTGAGTTCTACAGGAACCGGCGTCGGCAGCATGACCGACGTCGGCAGGATCCAGTGCAGAAGGCAACCGGCGACGGCAGAAAGTCGGCCGACGTCGGCAGAACCAGACCAGCAGGGACCGACGTCGGTCGCCTGTGTGTTCCCGAAGTGTTCGTTTCACGGACAGTTAGTTAAGTGAACTATGAGTTTGCATGTCAAGACCAGCCAGAGTCTTGGGCTGCGAGGACAATTGTCTAAATTAAGAGTCTTAGTTAATGTTTGAGTTAAGGATCTATTTATAGACCCATTGGCATGTATTGTATAAGGCATGAGATAGAAAGGAAGAGTTCCTTCTAGTTGTAAGATCTATGAGTTGCAGGTTGTTGCAAGCTCATTGTGTGATCTACATGTAAGCTTGGTCTTTGAATTGCAGGTTGCAGGTTCATGAGAGATCAGCTTGAAGTGCTATAGAGTGCTTGATGTACCGGCAGGGTTATTACTGACTGGTTGGTGAGGTGAACACCAATTCTGTGTGTGAGTTGGTTGTTGGGACCGTTTTTGTGTAGGAGAGTGTGTGTGAGAAGAATTACTGTACACTTGAGGTGTGGCGAATCTCTGTAAGGTGAAAGAGTGTGGCGGCTCTTTGATGTATTCTTTTCTGTTAGTGTTAATACAAGATAGTGTATTGTCTCTCATATTCTGTGCTATTGGTGAATTCTAGTTACTTGTGTTTCTGGTTATTTCTGCATATTCAATTGCTTATATATTTGGTAATCATACTGTGCTCTATTTGAGGAGCAAGATCCTAACCAGTGGAGTCAGAGCATGTTTGTTGTTCCCTGATTTCCTGACAAGTGGTATCAGAGCCTTGGTTGTAGGTTCTTGAGCTTGATACCAACAATTGGTATCAGAGCTTTTGGTTGGGATACTAACAGATTGGTGTAGATCTGGGTAGTGTGTTTTGATTACAGGTTACTCACAGGGTTTCTGTTTGAGTGGGAGTTGAGCAATGTCAGAAAGCAGTCAACTACGAATGGACAAGTTCAATGGCAAGAACTACCAATTATGGAGGATGCAGATTGAGGACTATCTGTATCAGAAAGATTTGTACTTACCGTTGGGTGGGGTTGCTAGCAAACCCTTGGACATGAAAGATGAAGAATGGGAGGTTCTTGATCGGAAGGCTCTGGGATCTGTTAGATTGAGTCTTGATTCAACTGTGATTTCCAGCTTATCACAGTGTAAGACAACGGTGGAGTTGATGAAATCTTTGGCAAATTTATATGAAAAACCCTCGGCTTCAAACAAGGTATTTCTTATGAAGCGTTTATTTAATTTGCAAATGTTGGAAGGTGGATCTATTCATAGCCATCTTAGTGATTTCCATGGTTTGGTAAACCAGTTAAGTTCAGTGAATATTGTATTTGATGATGAACTTAGAGCTCTCTTAATCTTGTGTTCATTACCTGAAAGTTGGGAAGGTTTGGTAATGGCAGTTTCTAATACTGTGTCTCCTTCAAAAGTCTTAAAAGTGGATGATGTTGTGAGTGTAATCTTGAATGAAGAGATACGCAGGAAAAGCACAGGTGAATTATCCGGAAATGCTTTGAGTGTTGAAGGAAGAGGAAGGCCAAGAGAGAGGACAGAGCGTGGGAGATCAAGGTCGAAGACAGGCAAGAGATCCAAGTCTAGGTATGGCAGAATAACCTGCTGGAAACGTGGAAAGCAAGGGCACTTAAAGAGAGATTGCAGATCGGGTGAAGATCATCATGAAGAACATGAAGAAGAAGCAGATGCTGTGGGTTACATTGCACAGGATGCTCTGGTATGTTCTTTGGATAAAGTAGAATCTTGGGTATTAGATTTTGGTGCCTCTTTTCATGCATCTCCACATAGAGAATTTTTTCATGAGTATGTCCAGGGAGACTTTGGAGAAATTTGTGTAGGGGATGGTAAGCCTTGTCAGGTTGTTGGCAAAGGCAAAGTGAAGCTGAAATTGCAGACAGGTGACACATGGGTGTTAAAGGAGGTCATGCATGTCCCAGTTCTGAAGCGGAATCTGATTTCTGTTAGAAGTTTGGGTGAAGAGGGTTGCACAGTAACTCTCTCAGCGGACTCTTGGAAGGTTACCAAGGGTACACTTGTTATAGCTAGAGGTAAGAAAGTAGGTACGCTTTATCTATCTACTTGTTTTACTGATTCTCTTTCTGGGTTATCTACTTCAGCTGTAGATTCAGAGATGTGGCTTGATAGGCTTGGTCACATAGATAAGAAGGAGATGCTGGTTCTTGAGTCAAAGAATATGCTTTCGGATTTGGAATGCATGGATCGTGGTTCCTGCATGCAGAAGAAGAAAGTAAGGTTTCTTGAGGAATCCGATGTTAGTGACAAGAACGGGAAAGCCTTGGTTTTCAAGGAGAAGGTGACGGACAGAGTTCAGCATAAGATGCAGAGGAATTCTGAGCAGAGCAAAGGTGATTTGGACAAGGTTTTGATCCAAAATGAGCTCGCGGGAAAAAGTCAGGTCTCACAAGAAAAACACAGAGACCGACGTCGGCAGGAAAACCGGCGTCGGCATCCAGACAGGGACCGACGTCGGCTATGTGCAGCCCGACGTCGGTGACTCGGGGCAGACAGAGACCGGCGTCGGCCAGGGGAAAACGACGTCGGCAGAGAGGCAGTCGCAGGGAACCGACATCGGTCGGCTGTAGACTGAGATGTGACCAGCATCGGTTACTGAGACGAATTTTGGGTGGACAGCTAGTTGTCATGGAGTCTCAAGCGCCCTTTTGGAGGACTGAAGGTGTAAGTAAGTTCTTAAATTCGTCATTTCCCTTCTTTACACCACTTGTTGCTCACTTATGGCATAGGACCAGGAAGTTATTGAAGAAGCAGAACAGGTAGATCCAGGAAACAGTGGGAGCTAGGCATGGATGAGGATGTGATTCCTTGGAGGAGAACCAAACAGGTGTTTTGGGTAGTGTTGCCAGCTGGAAGTAAGCACTGAGAGACGAATGGATGTTGAGGATGAAGAAGAGCGGAAATGGATACGTGAGATGGAAGATCAGGGTATATGATCTTGTATTAGCTGCAGGGCAATGGAGGTTTGATCATTGTGTTTCTCTTTACCAGGTTGGATAGTATTAGCTACACTATTCTATTTTCTGTATGATGTGCTTGTTGCAGGGTTACATATACAGGTATTTCTGAACTAAAGGTAAAGCTAGTTCAGGTGTTTGTCATGGAGAATCTGGGAGCAGCAAGATTCTTTGGCATGAGTGTGTTCTAGAGACATGGAGGTCTTGTTGACTTTGTTTTAGGATGATTGTGTGAAGCCGGTTAGCACGCCGATGATTAGACAGTTCATAGAACAAGTGTCTTGATTCACATAGTGAGGTTGAGTGCATGGTATGTACTAAACCTGAGTTTTCCCAAGCAGTGGGAGTTGTCACAAGTTTGGAGTCAATTCGGGAGAGTAATACTGAAGGGCAGTTCAGTTGGACCAGCAGCAGGTGCACATGCTATGCAGGGTCAAGTTCTTTTTCTACATGGTTGTAGATGCGGATGTGGCAGGTAATTTGGATGACAGTTTTTACATCACGGATTTTGTGGTGGTTGGTCTTCGAGAGTGATCTTGAGGAGGGATACAAAGCCAAGGAAACAAACTAGACGGTGTACAGGTACAGGTACAGGTTGCAGCTGTTTATCTCCAAGTGGGAGATTGTTAGGGTGTGGAGCTAAAAGCTTCAACCTTTGCAAACTAGGAACAGATGGTTGCTGAGTTCTACAGGAACCGGCGTCGGCAGCATGACCGACGTCGGCAGGATCCAGTGCAGAAGGCAACCGGCGACGGCAGAAAGTTGGCCGACGTCGGCAGAACCAGACCAGCAGGGACCGACGTCGGTCGCCTGTGTGTTCCCGAAGTGTTCGTTTCACGGACAGTTAGTTAAGTGAACTATGAGTTTGCATGTCAAGACCAGCCAGAGTCTTGGGCTGCGAGGACAATTGTCTAAATTAAGAGTCTTAGTTAATGTTTGAGTTAAGGATCTATTTATAGACCCATTGGCATGTATTGTATAAGGCATGAGATAGAAAGGAAGAGTTCCTTCTAGTTGTAAGATCTATGAGTTGCAGGTTGTTGCAAGCTCATTGTGTGATCTACATGTAAGCTTGGTCTTTGAATTGCAGGTTGCAGGTTCATGAGAGATCAGCTTGAAGTGCTATAGAGTGCTTGATGTACCGGCAGGGTTATTACTGACTGGTTGGTGAGGTGAACACCAATTCTGTGTGTGAGTTGGTTGTTGGGACCGTTTTTGTGTAGGAGAGTGTGTGTGAGAAGAATTACTGTACACTTGAGGTGTGGCGAATCTCTGTAAGGTGAAAGAGTGTGGCGGCTCTTTGATGTATTCTTTTCTGTTAGTGTTAATACAAGATAGTGTATTGTCTCTCATATTCTGTGCTATTGGTGAATTCTAGTTACTTGTGTTTCTGGTTATTTCCGCATATTCAATTGCTTATATATTTGGTAATCATACTGTGCTCTATCTGAGGAGCAAGATCCTAACCAGTGGAGTCAGAGCATGTTTGTTGTTCCCTGATTTCCTGACAATTCCTACATCGATCTACTCTCGTAATGCTTCAAAAAAGTGGTATTTATACTTTTTTTTCCTTGACCAAGTGTTTACAATCATAAATGGCATGTATAGGTGGCCAACAAAATCTCAATAGACTAAGAGTTATGGTGCTTGACAAATAATTCTTCCTCAAGATCCAAACCTCTATGCCACCTAGATTCTTGCTCTATGGTATATCTCAGTATCCATGTGTTTCTTTCCTTGTGGGTTGGTGCAAGACCTCCTATCAATAAGGTTGGAGTGTCCCATTTGAAACATTTTTTCAACCACATCCCACTTCCCATGTGCTCCCCTAGTATTTCACTTCCATTCCAAGTCTTATGTTCTTGGGTTCTTTGTGACTTGTTCTAATCTAATTGGGTCTCTTCACACTATTCCTTATATGCCATTATTCTTTTGTTTCCATTAGGTTCTACACCATGATGCTTTTGTGCCTATCAGTTACGTGCCATGGTCTTCTCACACCATGATAGTTATGTGCTGTGCCGGTCCTGTGCCAAAATGGAACAACACTTAGTCAAAATTTTGGGGCCAACAATCTCCCAAAATATCCTCAGGTTTTCCTTTCACAATTATTATCCCTTAACATTTAAAATTTTAGAACCTCATTATTCACATCCAAAAATATATTGTAAGTTCTCCATGGTGATATCCTCCTCTTCACCATGATCTTATTTTGAATCCCACCCCTCATATTCAAAAATGATAAGTATCTGATTAAATGATTATGGGTGCCTCATTATTATTTATTTCTTTGCCCTCACTTTGTGATGTGCCTTCTTCTTCACACATTTCTTGTTTTTCCTCTTTCTTGGGCTCCTTTAAGATACATAATATTGATGTGTAACATATTTATTTGATCGTAACTTCATCTCCTTCAAGATCTCAAATGCCTAACCTTCAAGGATGCCTACTTCTGATGTGTTCTCACTATAATCTCATAAGACAATTCAAAGATTCAAGGGAAGAATAGGTATTAACACTCTCATGGATTAGAGATGAACATCAATATATTACTCTCATATATTTCTTCAACATAACTCTATTACAATTCTTCACAACACACTCCTTAATGATCAACTCTTAACAACACACTATCTTGAAATGAGGCATACAAGCCTTACACTCCTCACAACAACCTTTAATCAACACCTTACAAACTTTCCTTGGAGGAAATTGCATAAAGACACTATGAAATTACAAAGGGGACTTCAAGTCAATATATAGAAAAGAAATTAAAAAAGAAAACATGAAAATAAGTACCTAACTCAAGAATTCATCCCCCTCCACTTGGATGGGTAAAGACAAACAAGGAAAAGTGGTGAAAAAAAAACCCCAAACCACATTCATCACATGGGTCATCATTGCTTATAGACAGAGTTCACATGGAAAATTTGGCACCACCTCTCATAGAAAGTCAAAAGAAAAAAGGAGATGCCAACCAAGAATAGTAGAACTTGTCTCCCCACTAACACAAGCTTCCAAAATAAGGTGGATTCTCTTTTTTGACCACCCCTTTCTTGTCCCACATGAAAAATTTGATCCATGCCACCTAAGTACTCAAGAATAATGCCATTCAAGATAGTAATAATCTATAATAATGCTAATATCAAATCGTAACAAACAAGACACATCACCATGGAATAATGGACACTAGTAATCTATAATAATGCTAATAGTGATAATATCAAATAGTATCAAATGCTAATAGTCCTTTCTCCCACATCTACTTCTACAAATTCAATAGTTTGATCTTTTATCTTAGCTTCAACCAAGTTCACTCTTGGACAATACTTTTGTCTCCTTTCTTGTTTATGAGGAGACTCATTTAACTTATGTCCTTTTTCTCCACATATGTAACAAATTATGACTCCGGGTTGGTTAGGAAACCAACTTCTAACACCTTCATAACCTCATCTTCTTTAGAATCCTCTTCCTCTATGATGATTTTGGAATCCTTGTCTGTTATATTCTCTCCTCTATACAACATGTGATGATTCTCCCCTTATAGGGTTAAATCCACCTCTATTGGTATTGAACCCACCTTTTACCCATGCTTGAGGTGATTTTCCTCTTCTTGGACCTAACATCCTCCTAGCAACTTGTCTATTTTGATTCTCTCATACTTTTAAGGCTAATGGATAAGCCTCTTCCATACAAATCACTCTATGCATACCCAACTTATCTTGAATGGAATATTTTAATCCATTCACATACCTTGTAACCATTTTCTCATCTATTTCTTCATGCTCCACTCTTGTGGATAGCTTTTAGAACTCATTTCTGTACTATTGTACACTATGTTCCATTTGCCTCAAATTCTAATAACTTTTATAGAGGGTTTGGGAATAATCTATAGGAAGGAATTTCTCTCTAAGCTTCTTCTGCATTTTTTTCCATGTGCTAATCCTTTTCTTGTTCTTTCTTTGTTTCTCATTTTGTAAATGATCCCACCAGATCATGGCATGACCTTTCAACTTGGTACATGCAAATTTCACCTTCTTTTCTTCTGGCATGATCTTCTACTCAAATAATTTCTCCATGCTATTAAACCAATCAACCAACTCCTTTGGTTGTAAACTTTCCCCATAGTATTTAACTTACACTTTGACTCCATCATTTACTCCTTCTAAATCTCTGATCATCCTTTCCTCCATTGATAGTGGCTCTACTTCATGTTGAAACTATTTTCCATGAATTGTTTCTTCTTCACTATCATTTCCTCTTTGACTTCTCCCTTGATTATTGAACATGGTGGATAAATGTGCCACTTACATTCTCATATCTTGAATATGTCTACTCACTTGAGCATATCCTCCTATTGATGGCCTTCTTGCCATACCTACAAAAAAAACACAAACACTCTCTCCAAAAACTCTCCCAAGGATTCTAACTTGCTCTCACAAATTCTCCTCTCCATAAGAATCATAACTTGCTCTAATACCACTTGATGTGTCCTTACTATAATCTCACAAGATAATTCAAATGTTCAAGGGAAGCATATGCAATAACAGTCTCATGAATTGGAGATGAACATTGAAATATTAGTTTCATTTATTTATTCAACATAACTCTATTATAATTCTTCACAACACACTCCTTAATGAGCAACTCTTAACAACACACTATATTCAAATGAGGCATATAAGCCTTACACTCCTCAAAACATCCTATTTTCAGCACCTTACAAAATTTCCTTGGAGTAAATTGCATAAATCCACTATGAAATTACAAAGAGGACTTCAAGTCAATATATAGAAAAAAACTAGAAAACAACTACCCCACTCAAGAATTCATCCCCTTCTACTTGGATGGGTAAAAACAAATAAGGAAAAGTGGTGTATTAAGAAACACCACACCACATTCCTCACATAGAAAAATTGGCAAAGTTCACATGGCAAAGTTGGCACCACCTCTCATAGAAAGTCAAAAAGAAAAAGGAGATGCCAATCAGGAATAGTAAAACTTATCACCCCACTAACATAAGTTTACAAAAGGAGTCTCTTTTTTTGCCACCTCTTTCTTGTCCCACATGAGAAATTTGACCCATGCCACCCTAGCACTTAAGAACAGTGCCATTCAAGAATAATAACAATATAGAATAGTGATAATAGTGCTAATATCAAATAGTAACAAACAAGACACAACACCAATGGAATAGTGGAGCCACATATTATTCTTCAAGTAACATATAAATTAGATAAATTTCCCACTAGAATATTCGCCATTTGACATTCACCTCCCCAACTTCCATGTTGATCTCCTCGGCTATATATTTGGGAAAAATTTAAATTTTCTACTCTATTATATATCTTGTAAGCCACATAAATGATGAGATTAGATGTGGTTCCCCATTGTGTTACAATGGTAAAATTCACACCGATCATATGTACAACTCCCCATGTAGGAAAATAGGAGATCTCATGTAAATCCATTATTTATCCTCTTCAGTGAAACTTTAACTTTGTTGTAAGCTTATCAATCCTATTCTCCTCATGCAATGCCATGCACATATATTGCCCCTTATTATTTACTTATATAATTTGGTTGATCAACATTGGGGACACCTTCATAATTTTTCACAAGAAGTATGTTCTCCCCTGGTGCCTTCTAGATAGTTACCACTTTGTCAATTCATTTGGGTTCCATATATACATCTCCTCATATAACTCGAGGTTCTTAGTATCCCTCAAATGGTAATTTCACATTAATTTTATTTTTTAATCTCTTAAGCACATCCATATCTATAGTTACCTCATTTTATAACTCTATCTTTCTATGATTTAAATCCTCAATCACACATTCACCACATTTGGTGGTCAATTCTTTTCCTTTTTGTAGTCCCTCCACAATTTTCATAGTCGAAGCCATAAAGACTTTGGATTTATTTCTGCCTTTCTTCTTGGGAAACATTTTTGTAGTTTTGGTTAGGGTTTTTTTCTGACTTCTCTACATCATTTTAGTCTTCAAATTTTGACTCATTGGATGAGATTAATACTTCGTATTCCATGACTATACTTGAGATGTCTCCTTCTTATTTACTATGACTACAAATATCTATGTATCCATAACCAATGTACTATTTTACTTAAAAATCCCCTTCTTGACCACTCTCAATTTACTTTTTCCCCATTTTGACCACCTCTACGATCCATTATATATTCCTTAATGCCTTAACCTCACTATTACAACTCGACTTGCTTTGATTCCCTAGTTCTCTTATTTGCCCTTATATACTAGAGATATTAAATATCAAAATTTGCAAATGAATGCTTAAATGCTATCCCCCTTATTTTATACAAGTGTTAAATTTTCCATATAAAAATGAACCACTTGTTTTGTTGTTCTTAAAAATTCTTTTAATGACTATTTGATGCTAAGTTTGCCTCTTTCCTTTGAATCTTCACATTCCATTATACACACACATTCAATGCATCTTTGATATCTACCGACTTATTTTTGTGCAACCTACTATGCACTCACATTATGCACAATTATTTTATCAAAATTGGGATAAATAGAAACTAAATCATAATTATGACAAATTGTTGTGCAACCTACTTTGTGATGCTTTTTCTTCTTCGGACATTTCTTATTTTTCCTCTTTTTTTGCCCTTTATATTTGGGAAAAATTTAAATTTTCTACTCCATTAACTATCTTGTAAGCCACATAAATGATGGGATTATATGTGGTTCCCCATTGTGTTATAATGGTAAAATTCACATTGATCATACATGCAACTACCCTTATAGGAAAAAAGGAGATCTCATCTAACTCCATTGTGTATCCTCTTTGGTGTAAATTCAACTCTGTTGAAACCTTATCAATTTTATTCTCCTCATACAATGCCATGCACATATAGTCCCCCTTGACATTTACCTCTATAATTCAGTTGATCAACACTAGTGACACCTTCATACTTGAGAATTATGTTCTCCCTTGGTGCCTTCTAGATAGTAACCACTTTGCCGATTCATTTGGATTCCATATATACATCAACTCATATAGATGAAGGCTCCCACTATCCCCCAAATGGGATTTCATATTAATTTTAATTTTCAATCTCTTAGGCACATCCACATCTACAATTATCTCATTTTCTAACTCTATCTTTCTGTGATTGAAATCCTCAGTCACACATTCACCAGACTTGGTGGTCAATTCCTCTCATTTTTTTATTTCCTCCACAATGTTCATAGTCAAGGCCATAAAGACTTTGGATTTCCTTCCCCCTTATTCTTGGGAAACATTTTTGGAGTTTTGGTTTGGGTTTTTTTCTTTGGCTGCTCTACAACTTTTTCCTCTTCAAATTTTGACTTGTTGGATGACATTAATAATTCTTATTCCATGACTTGACTTGACATCACAAGTGTCTCCTTCTTCTTGATTATGACTACAAATATATGTGTATCAATAACCGATTTAACATTTTCCTTAAAAATCCCCTTCTTGACCAACCTCAATTTACTTTTCCCCCATTTTGAAAACCTCTACGATCTATTATATATTATTCAATGCCTTAACCTCACTCTTACAACTTGACTTGCTTAGATGCCTTAGTTCTCCTCTTCACCCTTTAAATACTATAGATATTAAATATCAAAATTTGAAAATGAATGCTTAAATGATATCCCCCTTATTTTATGCATGCATTAAATTTTCCACATACCAATGAACCACTTGTTTTATTATTATCCAACTATTTTTTTAATGACTATTTGATGTTAAGTTTTCCTTTTTCCTTAGAATCTTTCTATTCCATTATACACACACATTCAATGCATCTTTCATATTTACCAACTTATTTTTGTGCAAACTACTATGCCCTCACATTTTGCATAAGTATTTTATCAAAATTGTGATAAATAAAAACTAAATCCTAATTATAACAAACTATTATGCAACCTACTTTGTGATGTGCTTTCTTCTTTGCACATTTTTTATTTTTCCTCTTTCTTTGCCCTTTATGTTTGGGAAAAAATTAAATTTTATACTCCATTACCTATCTTGTAAGCCACATAAATGATGGGATTATATACGTTTCCCCATTGTGTCACAATGGTAAACTTCACATTGATCATACATGCAACTACCCATGTAGGAAAAAAGGATATCTCATCTAACTCCATTGTGTATCCTTTTTGGTGCAACTTCAACTCTGCTACAACCTTATCAATCTTAATCTCCTCATGTAATGTCATGCATATATATTTCCCCTTATCATTTACCTCTATAATTTTGTTGATCAACACTGGTGACACCTTCATACTTTTTCTTGACAAGTATGTTCTCCCTTGGTGCCTTCTAGATAGTAACCACTTTGTCAATTTATTTCGATTCCATTTATATAAAAACTCATATAGCTTGAGGTTCTCACTATCCCCCAAATGGGATTTCATAGTAATTTTAATTTTCAATCTCTTAGGCACATCCATCTCTACAATGATCTCATTTTCTAACTCTATCTTTGTGTGATTGAAATCCTCAATCACACATTAACCACATTTGGTGGTCAATTCCTCTCCTTTTTGTAGTTCCTTCACAATTTTCATAGTCAGAACCATAAATACTTTGTATTTATTTATCCCTTCTTCTTGGGAAACTCTTTTGGAGTTCTGGTTAAGATTTTTCTCTTCGACTACTCTATAGCCTTTTCCTCTTAAACTTTTGACTCGTTGGATGACATTAATACTTCTTGTTCTATGACTAGACTTGACATCACAAGTGTATATTATTTATTATGACTATAAATATCTGTGTATCAATAACAAATTTATCATTTTCCTTAAAAATCCCCTTCTTGACCAACCTCAATTTACTTTTCCCCCATTTTAATAACCTCTATGATCCATTGTATATTCCTCAATGCCTTAACCTCACTCTTGCAACTCGATTTACTTTGATGCCATAGTTCTCATCTTCAACCTTTATATACTAGAGATATTAAATATCAAAATTTGTAAATGAATGCTTAAATTCTATCCCCTTTATTTTATACATGCAATAAATCTTCCACATACCCATGAACCACTTGTTTTATTATCCTCCAATAGTTTTTTTTAAATGACTTTTTCATGCTAATTCTACCTTTGTCCTTCAAATATTCCCATTCCATTATACAAACATTCAATGCATATTTCATATTTACCAACTTATATTTGTGCAACCTACTATTCCATCACATTTTACACAAGCATTTTATCAAAATTAGGATAAATAAAAACTAAATCCTAATTATGATAAACTGCTATGTAAAATTAGCGTATATAAAATGCAATAAATCACACAAACTACTTTGGAACTTGATAAATATGGAAATATGTTAAAATGAGAAAGTGCAAAGGCAGAATGACTTAGTTGTAAAATTAATAATGAAATACTATAAGTACAACTGTGAAACTGACTATAGGGCTTTAAGAGGTCATTGTGAATCAAGAATAAGGTTTCATATCCACTTGGGCCAAGGCCACACTATTTAGACATAACTAGTCTACACTATAATTTTTAGGGAGTTTTAGCATCTGTTAGGATTTTTCCCTCTATTTAAAATTAACCATGTACACCTTCCCTTGTTTTTCCTATGTGTGTGATCTTGATTGCTAAATTTGGTGTGAAAGCCACCATGCAATTTTTTTGTCACTTGGAACCCTCACTAATATATAATGATATATGAAGAAAATAAATGGGAAAAGGGGTTGGTGACTAAAGTTATGCTTTGCCTTAACACCCCTCATGTTGAGCACTATCTAAATACTAATACTCAGAATAGGGATCAAACTTCATGTAGTTATCCATGCTACAGTGGTGTGTGTGAACGACTAGTGTAATGCTATATGCTGATACAATCTTGGTGTAATTAAGTTCATAAACAATGAATTGTGACCTTGGTGGTGTATGTAGATTGAGCTTAGGGTTACTAGGATTGTGTGTAATCAAAATTAGGAAGAATAGGTGTTTTCCCTTCCAACAATTCACTATCTAATCTACATAGCTTATATACCCTAGTTTATAAAATGTGGTTAATTATATATGGTCCCATCCACTTGATATGAAGCTTTACCAAATTCTTTGCTTATCTAGAATCGTACCACATCACCTTGGCACCAAATCAAAACTTAATATTTATGTACATGTCATGTCATGCCTTATAAATGGTTTTATCTACCTCGTGGATCCATCTAGCTAGTAATCTATTCTCATCCAACTTCATTAGCTCTACCAATATTTTTTCCAATGATATACATTCTTTGAGTTCCCTTGTTCATGTGTTTCTCATTTATGGAATCAAGAATTTTATTGGAAATACTAATTATGTTCCATAAACCAACTAGAGAAATATATACTTGTCCAACCATTTATATGTTTTCATATAAGGCCACAGCACCACTAAACCATGGTCATCCTGGAGTATTTGTCCCCTACATCACAAATATTTTTAACATTATCCTAAAAATCTTGTTAAAAGCCTTCACTATATAATTTTATTGTGGATGATACAATGTTATCTTGTCGTGCCCAATCATAAAATCCTCTAAAAAATGTGCACCATCTCCATAAGAAAATGAATCCCTCTATCACTTGTTAAACTTAAAGGGAACCTATATCTTATTGTGATCTTCTCACATAACGATCTATTTGTATTCACTATTGTAAAATCATTATTAGGTGCATCCTCAACCCATCTTATCAACTAGTTGATGGCCATTATGATATAATTCACACCACTACATATTGCAACATAATTAATTTAACCCAAAAAATCCACATTCCATTTATCGAATGGTTCCCACATGATAATCATAATCAATATAATTTCATACATTATATTAGGCTTTCCTACCCTTTGGTAGATATCACATTTGGTGTGTAATTATTTGAAGTTGGCAACCAATATCCAACCAACAAGATATTTTACATAGTTTCTTCTCCCACTTAGTGTCCCCCATCAATACTTTCATGTCATTCATGCAACACACACACACACACACACACACACACACACACACACACACACACACACACACACACACACACGCGCGCGCGCGCGCGCACACACACACACACACACACACATGTTTATGTTCTAGCACAAACCTGTACAACACTTCATTTCATTCCATTTTTAATAATTCCCCCTATCAAATGATAGGACATAACCCTTACTCTCAACTTCTTCTTATGTTTTTCCTTCTAGTCACTTGAGGCCAACCCTAAAGTGAAGAATGCAACTACAACTACCATTTCTTTAGAAACCCTATTTGATATGTATATCTATGCAACTAATATAATATACTCAACTAGTTGTGCAACCTCACCTATCTCAATGCATGATAAATGATCTTGCCTTACATTTAACCTTATAGGTTTTACCAGCACCAAATATTGGAATGCTTGGAACAATACTATCCATCAACAAATCTAGACATATAACACTAGTTTGTTCACTAAATAGTTTAGTGCCTCATGGTCTATAAAGAACATAAATGAAGTTACAAGAAGATACTGCCTGAACTTAAGTAACACATACATAATTTCTTGTGCTTCTATCTCTGTCCTAGTATAATTTTTCTTAGTTTAGAATAAATTTCTATCTTCAAAGGAATTAGAATAGATAATATTTCCCTCCCCTAGATACACAAGTATTGTTCCCAATGTATTCCCATACATACCAATATGTACATGAAATGGAATATTATAGTTCAAAAATTATAGAATTAGCATGTTATCCAATTTCCCCTTTCACCTCCAACACCTCATTTTGTATACTGTTCCACCTAAATGGACCATATTTATTTAGTAATTTATATTAAGATCTTGTAACACATGCATAATTATGGATCAACTTCCTATAATATCTATAATGTCCCAAAAATGTGCGACCATTTTTCTATGTACATGGTTCTCCTAGTTACAATTATTTCATGTAAAATTTTGATTAAGTTATAAAGAAAGAGAGAAAAGAAACTCGATACAAGTATGGTTGAAAAACCTAGTTTTTTGTGCGTGTATTGAATCTAAATTATTGTGAGAGATCCTCATTGGCTTGGGAGGAAGACCTATAGATAAGAAAACACTAAAGAAAACTTATTTGTTAGACAGATAGGTGGATTGCCTAGCAATAGCTAGATCCTAGAAGCAAAAGCTTCTTAGGGGATTTCAATCCACACATTTTAAATAATCAAGTTGATAAACTAGAAAGAAGGTACTTGCATCAATAATAAAAAGGTACTAAAATTGAATACAAGAAAGCTTGCTAAAAAAATAGACTAGAAATGATTTAATTAGTGATAAACTAATTAATACTAGTGTTAACGGGTCAGGGTATGCTTCAAAAAATTAGAAGGGGTTTTGTGAGTGGTAAAAAACACATAAAAGTGAATTTAGTTGGGTGTGGGTGGGTAAAATCAACTTGCTAGTATTTTTACCATAGGTGACCATCCATAATTAGGGTAATCATCAGTGGTTAGGCCTAACCATCGGTGGTTGGGTCCAACCATTGGTGGTAACTATGGAATTCTAGGTTTGATCAATAGAAGATGATGTGATTCTATAGATGAATTTTAGGAGCTATGCAAGGGATAGATTGATTGTAAAATGGAATAAAAGTATGTGAATAGTAATAAACAAGTACTTGTCTTACCAAAAGTAGATTGGGTGAGTGGTTGATACAATTAGCCTACTGGTGGAATTTGGCTCGATTTTAGTAGAGTAACGGTACCTAAAAGCTTGGTTAAGAGATGATGGAAAGTTGGCTCTCAATAAGATGGTTGATAATGCAAATGATGCTAATTGACCTGTAAAAGAAAAATCTTGAATGCTTGAGCAATTGATAATTATTATAGATGGATTTGACCTCCTAGGACTCTATCTCTTATAAGCATAAGTAAGAGGTGGAAGTGAAGGTGTAATTGGGTAATTAAATATAATTTGTGCATGTAAATGATCATAACATAAATTAGACAAGTTATACTTAGAAAAGGGTCGGTAGAGATTACATGCTCTTGGTGAGAAAGTAGATCCTGATTGTTGATGATCACCCTAACCATCGATGGTCAGGGTCCCCAGAGATAGGGTCTTAAAGGCCAAGGTTACTTAGTTAGGTTAAATTGAGTGCATATTTCTTGGTTTAGGTCTGATAAGTGTAGGTTGGTCCTAAGAGGGTCCAAGGGTACTTCTAGGGCTACTTAAACATTTAGAATCATAGGTGTACATATTTCTAGTGTCTACATTTTACCTTTTTTTATTGTGTGGCTTGCGTGAATGAGATAAAAAACAAAAATAGAGTATGGGTCATGGGTTTGGTTGCCTTGAGAGTGGAGGAGGTATTCCCCCTTAAACCAAGATTTAATGAGGTGAAGCTGAAGTAGGTATGGGTTTGATAAGTGTTAGATGGTGAGTCACTAGGTGGTAACATGAGGTTAGGCATTTGAGATGCAAACATGTGCATATAATGCAATAAAAGGTGTGATAGCCAAGATCATGCATAGACAAAATTTCCAATGTTGGTAAAAATAAGGGTTGATGTTAAGAAGGATAAGGGATGAGTGAACCATGAGAACCCGATAGGCGTGATGGCTGGGAACACTCATAAATACAAGTTTCCTAAGTGATATTTTTGTATTTGATGGGTATTCAAGGTAGGAAGTGCTCCAAAAGAAAGCACAAATGGGTCAAGTATCCTGGGTATTCAAGGTAAGAAGTGCTCCCATCGAGACATAAGCAAGTCGATATGCATGAGGTGGCACAAAATGCAAAAGGGTCAAGATGGCAATGTTGTCACTATAGCCAAAGGAACAAGTGATAAGTATCTAAAAATTGTGTGCTAGATGGGCCAAAATAGACCAACAATGAGGTGGTTGGGTTAGTTGGAGAAAGGTACCTCCAAAGTTAGCAAGATCTTTGTGTAGTTATGTTAGGATTTGGGAGGTTGCAAGTAAAAAGTAGAATTAGGGGTTTAAAGGGTTTCCTGACCATAGATGGTCAAGGTCCCTAAAAGGTGACCATAGACGGTCAAGGGAAACCCTAAAAATCTAGGGGGTAAAAAGTAAAAACAAAAGTTAATTTTCATTGTAACTATTGGGCATTGTTTGACCAAGCTCTAAGTAATTTTGGTGCTTTATGAGGAAGGTATTTATTGAGGTGGGTGTTACTTGTTGGCCAGAGGTGTGTGGGTGATTGCATGGGTCTAGGATATAGAAAGCATGAGAACATAGCTAGGTACTTGATCATAAGCTTAAACCATGGAGGAGGTCATGGAATTAGGTAGGGGTGCATTTAAATTGGTAGTGTAGTTTGATTATGCTGTTTGGAATTTGCTTGGGTTGGTTAGGTGCAAAGTTTTTTGTTTTGCCTGTGTACCTTAGGTAGTGTTTTTTGGAGATTTTAGTCAAAATAATGGGTATAATGTCAAATTAATAGGGTGGGTAGGGTAATTAGGTAGAATTTTAGCTAGGTAAGGTTCTTAGGTTAGTGTGTTTTAAGTTTGGTTATGGTTTTAGGCCTTGGGGGTTTTAGGCATTCTAGCCATGGAACACCCACAAGTGACCATCAATGGTTAGGTCTAACTATCTATGGTTGACACCCACGGAACTAGGGGTCCCCAACCATCGGTGGTCATATGACTATCGGTAGTTAGCCATGATAAGGTGGGGTTTTAAAGGTGTTTAGGGCTTAGGCATGGTTTTAGCCTAGAGTCTAATGGTTAGGGTTAAGATCAGTAATTAGGCTTGAAGTTCAGTTAGCTAGGTTAGGTGTAAGGGGTAAGTGAGGTCCAATATGTCAAGGTTAAGGGTGTGTTTAAAAGATAGGTTATACTAGACTAGTTGGGGTCTAAGCCAATCTTTTTGATGTCATGTAGGCTCAGGAGCAGATATAGATGTGTGATCATATGCCACACATCTTCCCTGCACTAATTGAGGGGATGACTACTGATGATTGGGCACATATAGAGGTAATAGGTCTAAGAGGGATGAGGCACTACTATCACATGCCTAAGGATGCATCCATGATAGTATCACTCATTGAGAGATGGGATCTTGCTAGTAATACCTTCTTACTAATGATCGATGAGATGACTATTCTCCCAAAAGATGTCCATAAGATCACTCAGCTCCCGCTATGTGGTGAGGTGATCTACCAAATTGAGCAAGAGGAGTGAAATGAGTATGTGTAGTACTTATTTAGAGATGATAGTGACTAGGTCCAATGGCACTTTGGAGGGTTTAGTTATAAAACACTATACAAGAGGGTTCTTAAGAAAAGGAGACTTATGATGATGCTGATGATCACAGTTACTTGATTTGGGTTTCTAGATTCTAGTAGTGAGAGATTCCCTTATGTATTACTAGTTGTTTTGGTTGAGCTATTGCTTAGAAGGACAATATTTGGTTAGGTCCCAGTGCTACTCATCTATATTTATAGAGAGATGTAGGGATTTGAACACCATAGGAGGTATGGTATCAATGTGGGCATGGTTCTACACTACTAGGCCTATGAGCACATTTGAGTTCTAAGGCTGATGGGATTACTGTGGATGGGGTACACATAGCTAGAGTTCCTTATGGGTTTTATGAGGTGGAGGGATGCCTATGCTATGTTAGGGGCCAAAGGTGGAACACATGACATTAAGTGGTTCAAGGCTATCTTAGGTGGATTGGTAGCTATAAACATCATATGGAGACTGTACCTATTGTTCCATATCTAGCTAGGCTATAGGAGGGAGACCCTCACTATATTGAGTTATAGGTGGATAGTGGGCCATTGAGAGGGTGAGGTTGAGTTGATTCCCTTCGATTGAGTGTGGTGATAATTTATATTGTTATAGGGTGTACCAAGTCTACATCCATGGTATAAGAGGTAGGACTTAGAGGTTTAGTTGTCAATGTCCCAACCTGTTCATATAGTTTTGGATGGTAGGTTTGAGGATCTTCCTATCAAGACTCCCATAGATGATGTAGGGTATATAGATGGATACATAGCTTGGTACTAGCCTATCTATGCAGATACAGACATGGGTGGAGATGATAGAGGGGTGGCACCAATGGTTGTAGATCTAGTTGGACAAGGTGCACAAGGAGGGGCAATATTAGCTATGACTCAAGCTTAGGTATAGGTTCTATAGGGATAGGTGGCCACATTACAAGTCCATATTTAATATTATAGGGGTATCTCACCACCATTATAGGTGAGAGAGATCTAATTACATAGAGGGTTGAGGTAGGTGAAACAATAATAGGGGCCACTAGACACAATACCTTGAGCATGCTATCTAGCTACCATTACAAAACTCAGATACTATGAGGTGATGGCATTAGACTAGTTGCCTTAGGCTATGAGGTATGCAGAGTACATAGCGAGCTTGGCTGATGGGTAATCGATAGCTACTCTAGGTTAGTGGGCTTCTATAGTGGGACAAATAGGGGTCTCAAGGGGACCATCACTAGGTATAGGTGCATGTATAGATGGGGTCGGTGGCAAAGGTGTAGGCCCATGATTATGTTGAGATATGTTATTTTGATGTATTATTTTGATATTGACCTACGTGCTAATGTAGCGAGATGTATATATTTTTGAGAGAGCCTGACATATCATGACATGTATTATTTTTTGATGATTCAATGTATGTTTCTCATTGTTTATGTATGATGGATACTTATGGTTTATGATTATGGCTTATGGTTTCAATTCATGTTTATGGTGTTTCACGTAGTAGCTTAGGCTTGGGATGCTAAAAAGTTAGCTATGATGATCTGATTTTGCTCATGGTTATGATAGGCTATGTTATGGATGGATATATGTTATGGATTTATTGATGGTTATATGGGTAAAATGGGAAATGGTATATGCCCTAATGTTTGGCTCAAATATTTGGTTTATGCTCATGATGGTGTAATGCCATGCTTATGGTTTATGATGTGATTGATGTTCATGGTTTTCTATGATATGTTTATGTTGTGTTTGACTCATTAATAGATAGATTCCATTACTTGTTGGCAGAGTTTATGATGTTCATGCTTTTGATGTGATGTTTGTTGTTCATGCTCATAGTGATAGGCCTACATAAACTAATAAAAGATAAGAAATTGAACATGATACCTTCTCATTAGTAAATACTGACATGAAACCCAAAGTTAGATTGGCTTATTAAAAACAAGCCTTTCCAATGCTTCATATTAGCATGCTTATGTTGATAGATAGGGATCTAGATTACATTGTGTCAAGTAAGCTCATAGTCCCATGCATGTGATATGTGGAGGGAAAATGGGTGAAACTAGAACCATTAGGAAGATTAGTATGCCTTTTCTGTATGTGTCCAAAGAGGTAGTATAAACAATTCTATGTCCATATATAAAGTGTAGAATGGTCGATGTAGGAAGTCTACTAAGGAGAGCCAATTATGGCTTTCCAAGATTACTATTGTTATGAAATCTGATTTCAGCTTTTAAAATTCTTTTGCTCTTGCTTTTGCTGTTTGCTTGATGGTTGAGAAAGCTAATCAACATGGGAAGCTTCCAAGAAATTACTAGTTTTGCCAAATGGTTTACTCAACCATCCTTCAAGGGGGTGGTCTAAGTTTATGTGCCTAGTACAAATGATTTTGATAGCTATCCTTCAAAGGAGGAGTCTACATTACATTTTACAATTTCAAATAAGTTTTCAATAGCTATCCTTCAAGGGAGTAGTCTATGAATGCTAAGAATGACCATGATTTTTTTCTTGATATTTAATATCACTTATACTTTTATTTTATTTGCTTGCCCATAGACTTGTCCATACATGCTCAATGGATTAACTTTATGAGGGTAAAACTAAGCTGACATGAAGGTTTACAAGGTGAAAATAAGTTATAGGTGACAATGACCATAGGAACTGATCTCAAGGAGATGGGAAGTACTATGAGAACTATGTCGCAAATAGAGCCATGATATCCATAGTTTAAGATTAGGCTATAATTTTAATGGATAATCACATGATTCAGTTTTAGTTGATTGCCACTAAAAAGAGGAAAATGAATGTGGTTGCAAGGGACGAGCTTAAGTTAGACAAATGATGATTGTGATCCCTACCTAACAATAAAAGGGACATAGGTGTGAAGCATTAAGAGGCTCAGGTTCTGGTTTGCCTTCAAGAAAGGATAAATGATAAACTCTTGATCCATACTTATGGGTAATGATGTAGGGTCTAAGCCAATTGAAAGAAAATTTACCCCTTTTACTTTTCTCCATATTAGTTACATATTGGTTTTGTTTGAGGACAAGATCTCCAATGTTGAATTCTTTAACTTTTATATGTTTATTATAAGAACATTTTATTCATTCTTGATAGAAACAAAGATGGGAAAGAGTGGCCAAACAATACTTATTAAGTAGCTCAAGTTGAACCAAACATTCTTGATGATAATCATTTTCTGAAACAAGGTCATGTAAAGATATGCGAAGAGAAGGTATTTGGACTTCAAGATGCAATAGAACCTTGGATTCAAACATGAGAGAAAAAGACATAACGCCTGTAGGAGTTCAGATCCTAGTATGATATGCCCATAAGGCAAAAGAGATGTGCAAGTGCCAATCTTGACCTGAGGTATTAACCATTTTGGTAAGCATGTTCTTAAGGGTTTTGTTAGAGGCTTCAACTTTTCCATTTACTTGTGGGTGATAACATGATTAAAAAATAAGTTTAATACTAAATATGTCACAAAGGCCTTGAACTTGTTAGTTTTTGAAAGATTTTCCATTATCGATGATGATCTTATGGGGAACACCAAAATGGTAGATGATATGATGGGTAATAAATTTGATAATATTTTTAGCTTTTTTTGAGACAAGGGGAATAACTTCTACCCATTTGGTGAAATATTCAATTGTGGTAATGATAGAATGATGTCATTGTGAAGAGTGGTGGTTGATTTCACAGATAAGGTCTAGGCCCCATTGTGAAAAGGGCCAAAAGTTTATAGAAATGTGAAGACTATAGGTAGGTACATGATGTAAATTAGCATGTTGTTGACACTTGACACACTTTTTCACATAATTGTAACAATCTTGGTTAAGGGTGGGCTAGTAGTAACCTAGGTGGAGGATGTGTTTAGCCACAGTGAATCCACTAAAGTGGCCCCCATAGATACCCTCCTGTGTCTTTTTGATAGTGTGAGAGGCTTCTAAACTATGAAGGCAATAGAATAAAAGGCCATCAAAATCATGTTTGTAGAGAATTCTACCTATAATGGCATAACATGAGGTGCTATGGATAAATGCCTGACATGTATTCCTAGAGAGGCCTGAGGGAATTACACTAAGGTGAAGGTAGTCAAAAGTTTATTGATACCAAAGGTCAGGAAAAATCTCATCAACACTAAAGATGGTTAGCACATCTGATTTGGTATAGGAAAGTTTAGTGAGGCAATGGAAAATGATTGATAGTTTAGATTCTAAATGTGCCGATGAGATCTAAGAGGCAAGAGAATCCATTGTATCGATAAACTTATTGGTAGATCATGGGGTGGTTTGAATATGGTAGTGTTCGAATGAGGCTAGGAGATCTATGAATAGTTGTCTATATAGTTGCATCATTTCATTATTACACTGGTAAATGCCATTGACTTGGTTGACCACAAGTTGGAGTCACCAAAGATATTGATTATTTTGACTCCTAAGGCTAAGGTAGTCTAGAGACCTATTACTAAGGCTTCATACTCAGCCACATTATAGGTGCATTCAGAGTTGAGTTTAAATTACAAAGGAAGTGGTTCAACAATGAGGGGGATAAGGATGATACCGATTCCTCCACCATGTTGACATTTAGAACCATCAAAAATCATGATTATGTGATTGGTAAAATCCACTTGAGATAGACTTGTGATTGACTCATCTAGAAATTCAAGAGGGGGAGGTTGGTTGTTTGTTAGGGGTGCCTCAGCCAATTGGTCAAAAATTACTTGCTCCTTGATTGATTTTTACTTGAAAAACTCAAGGTCAAACTCAGCTAATAGCATGAGCCACTTAAGAATACATTGGTTTTGGTATGGTTTAGAGTGCATGTATTTGAGGGGGTCGGTATTAGTTATGATAAAAGTTTTATGGTTAAGAAGGTAGTGGGAAAGTTTAGTGGTCATGAAGACTAGGGCCAAACACAATATCTCACTATGTATATATTGAGTCTCATATTTGATAAGTGTGTGGCTAATGTAATAGATCGCTTGCTCCTTGTTTTGTTCATCCTGATGGGAAAGCATCACCCCTAAAACATGGTGTATGGTAGAGATATAGAGGTAGAAATGTTGGCCATCTTTAAGAGGTGTAAGAACAGGTGGAGATAGTAGGTACTCTCTGAGTGCATCAAAGGCCTTTTGACAATATACATTCCACTTGAAAGAGACATACTTTTTTAAGAGGTGGTGGAAGGGTTGACATCGATCAAAGAGCTAGGAGATGAAGCAAAAAATGGATTGAAGTTTCCCCTGTAAGTTGTGGAGTTGTTTAAGATTGGTTGGAGGTATTATCCATAATCATAATCAAACAAGTGTCGTAGTAGTATAAAACACACTTGCAATGGATCAAAACCTTAAAATAATGATTTACTTCAAATTGAAATTTTAAATGATTAAATAATTTTTAATAATTCATAATTGATGGAATATTTAAGAGTGTAAATAAATGAGACAAAAATTGATAGATAATACCACACAATTTGATAATGAAGTTTAGATATAAATCCTACATCTCTAAATTTTCTCCAATGGGGGGATCACTCTTATTAAATATTACAAAATATATTTGCAAATATGTCAGAGTCACCAAATTCATCTTATGGGCTTTACATTATCAAAGAGATACTCTCAAAACAAATCTATGTTATTTGAGGCCTTTAAAAATATCTAGGTCTATAATCACTCTCATGCATTCCTTGTCTCCATAGAATTATATTGAAAAACATAGCTTGAAATACAAATTTGGGCTCATTTTATAGTGTTTACATCCATAGCCCAAGCAGTGAAGCCTCATCCATTTTACTCAGGTGGGCAAGGTTCAAGTCCGTGGGTTTTGGTTTTATCAAAACAATTTATCCCACATGATTTATGGGAGTTATATCATCATGTTTTAGAATGGAAAATTCCCTCCTTGCTTCACATGGCTAAAGCCACATATCCATCACTTATCTTTTCTTGGCATGTTGGCTTGACACGCAATGGTATGTTCATAAATTGGAATTCATGGCATAAACATGGGTGGTGGTATGTGGTGATTTTGTGGAAATTATGGAATGTTTGTGGTTAAAATGTGGCATGTGTGTGGGAACTATGGAAAATGCATGAAAACTTGGTTGGTTAGAAACTTTGATTGACATGTAATGTGGATGTCACGTGGAAAGTTTGGAGGGTCTTGGAATTTTGAGGGACTTTGGAATGAAATTTTATTAATTATATAATATTCAAAATTGGACCATAGTGAATGGTGGCAAGACACTTGGTGGATTGAGGACCACCACATGGTTTAATCTCCTCTCACCACTTGTCATTCACTTGTCGATTGTTGAGTACTCACCACTTGTTTATGTCCAAACCCCATTTATTTTAATTTAACTTTTTTGATCTTCCATGTGCCATAACTTGCACATATGAGCTCCATTTTGTGATCTATGAAATGCATCAAAAATCTCTCGATGAGCCCTTCACCATAAAAATGATCAACTTACAATTGAAGACTTCATTTTTGGAGCAAAATATAGATCTTTCTAGATCAATCCTCCCCGCTAGGAGCTTTTGGACCTCCAAAAGTTGATTATTTGGTAAAGAGGTGAGGGCATTACTCCCTCACTCTTCCAACTTCCATCAATTTGGCCTTGTTTGGGTGCATCCCTTTGAGACCAACACAAAGATATTCAACATCTCCCCTTCATAAAGTCTGAACCTTCCTATCAAGTATTATATCTTCCTATAGTTTTGTTAGATATTCAAGAGAAAAATCATCAACAAAAGGAATGGATACACTCTCATCATGATCTATAATCATTGGAGGCTCATACAATTTCAGATTTTTCACATTTACAATTGAATAAATCTATATGTAAGATAGAAAATCCAATCGAAAAGCATTTTTACCAATATTTTTTATAATTTTGAAAGGACCATATCAGATTGGTTTCAACTTTTTAGCCTTTCTTTACTGATGTGAAGCCATACTAAATCACCTATAGCAAACTGGTGATCAACATGATGTTTATCATGTCTTTCTTTATATTTTGCTTGACTTTTATCCAACTAATTTCAGATAGTCTGATGTACCTATTGTATCTTTTCAATGAACTTCTTGGCTTTAATAGCATCTTCACATTCATCAACAACTAAATCCTATCCATAACAAACATCTAGAGAAGATTTAGGAAAATATCCATATCAAACTTCAAAAGGAGATTTCATAGTAGAGGAATGAAGTGCATGTTTGTAAGCATGCTGTATATATCATAAATGCTCATCCCATAACTTGGGATGTTTATTGTAATAACCCCTAAGCAAATGTACCACTGTGTGGTTTACAACCTCTATTTAACCATCAGTCTATGGCTAAAATGCATTGAGCTTATTCAACTTAGTGTCCATCAATTTCCATAGCGTTGACAAATATTCCTTAAGAAATCAAGAAAGCTGATAAAAAACAATAAAAGTGGGCAAACCAAAATGAACCCATACATGATAAAAGAACAAGTGTGTCATACCTTCCCCTATAATCTACTTAGTGCAAGGAATTAAAACACACATCTTGCTAAATCTATCCACTAACACATACAAATAATCATGTTTTCTCTATGAGATAGGCAAACCCCCTATAAAATCCATGGAAATACTTTCCAAAGGATTAGTAGGAATAGGAAAGGGAGTGTAAAGTCCCAGTTTCTTGTTACGAGGTTCACTTGTGGCACAAAGAACACACCCGTTGATGTATTTGGAAACATTTTATTGCATATGGGGCCAATAACAATACATTCTCAAATGTGCAACCATTTTACCAACTCCAAAATGACCAAAAATGAGAGAAGTATGTGCTTCCCTAATCATGTGCACCCTTTCATTTTGAGGAATGCAAAGTTTACCTAAATGATACAAGAGTTGATTATGCACATGATAGTTTGATTCTACTACCTATTTACCACTCATTAAGTCATTGTACACATCCTTAAAGTCAACATCATCAACATACTATTATTTATAACTTTCATGAGTCAAAGAACTATGCTGTAAAAGAATAAATGCAACTACCATAGGAGGCCTAGAATGCAAGTCAACGACTTTATTCTGAATACCTTTCTTATACTTTATCACAAGATAAAACAATTGTAGGAAATCCATCCGATGAAAATTCCTAGAGTATTGTAGCTTGGCTGTGACTGGAGATACTGGAGGGGATGATGATTTGTATGTATCACTATCTCCTTGAAAATCAAGTAATGTTTCCACTTCTTAACACTTGGAACCCATGCATACAATTCTTTATCATAAGTTAGACAGTTTCTTACCACACTTGTGAAGGTCTCAGAATGATAGTGTACTGGCTTCTTTCCCTACATCAGAATAGCTCCCATAACATAATCACTTGCATCTATCTCGATTTCAAACGGATACTATAAATCAAGAAGTGCCAAAATAGGAACAATACTAATCTTTGTCTTCAAAGTGTCGAAGGCTTTTTGTTGCTTGCCTCCCCACTGAAAGACCTATTTTGTACTTGTCAAAGAATGCAAGGGTGATGCAATAAGTGAAAAATTAACAATGAATTTTCTCTAATATTGTACTGCACCAAGAAAACTTCTAACCTTAGTTACATTATTGGGTTTAGGCCATTTAACTATAACCTCCACCTTTATAGGATCAATTTTCAATTCACCATGTCTTACAATATAACCCAAGGAAACCAAAGAGGTCTTTCCAAGTTCACATTTAGACAATTTCAAATAAATTTTCTCCCTTCTTAATACTTCCATGAAAATATTAATATGAATCACATGATCTTCCCAAGACTGACTAAAAAAATATATCATGTAAGTAGACTATAATAAATTCATCAAAGAATGGCCTAAAAACATCATTCATCAATCACATGAATGTAGCTAGTGAATTGCACAATCCAAAAGGCATAACAAGCCACTCAAATAATCCTTGTTTTGTCTTAAAAGTAGTTTTGCAAATATCATCATCATTAATCCTAACTTGATGATAAACACTTTTCAAGTCTAACTTAGTGAAATATATAGCATTTTTTAACTGATCTAGCAAATCATCAATATAAGGAAGAGGGTAATGATTATTAATAGTAATTTTGTTTAAAGCATAGAAATCAACACACATTCACCATGTGTCATATTTCTTTGGCACCAAAATGATAGGTGAACCAACAAGAGATGTACTAGGATGAATAACACCCTTTACCAAAAGTTTTATTACCTGCTTCTTGATTTCCTCATTTTCCACCACTGATAACTTGTACATGCCAATGTTAGGGAGAGGAGAATCTTGTAACAACTAAATTTCATGTTGAACTCCCCTTTTAGGGGGTAACCCTTTGGGATCTTGAAACACATCACTATAACTAGAAATGATTTCAACCAATTCTTTCTTATTTTTAGGATCACAATTTTCCATAGCCTGGGAATATTCTTTTTCCTTAGATTTAATCAACATGAGACAATAATTCTTGCTTGAATTAACTAGTCTTTTCATTTGCCCTATTGTAACCAAAGAAAGACTCATCTTAATATGATGTGGTTTAACTATATATTTAATGCCATCCTTAACAAGCAAGTACTTATTCTCCTCCCTATAAAAGATTGCTTTTCTTTTATAAAGATAAGGAATCCATAAATAATCCCACATATGTATAGAGGGACTACATCCAGATCAACTTCATCTATGAATTTGGATGCGATGATAAATTTCAATTTGCAAGTTTTGTTTACTTGAAGTTTTGCATCATCACACACCCAACCAAGTGGATAGGGTTTTAGATGGGGATTGGTTTTTAAACCTAACTTTTTAACAATCTCTTCAAAAATCAAATTTGCTTGTCATCCACTATCAAATAGAGTGTCAATTTTAGTATGTTTTGTAACAACCCTAATATGGAACAACTCATTTATTTTCTTATTATCATGCATAGATTTTTGTTTTGTAGAGGAAGTAATATTATATGACTTAGTGCTAGAAAGAGAAGAACAATTCTACATACTCATAGCTATGATCTTAGTTTCATCCACAAAATTTGAACTGAGATCCTGAACTACAATATTAGCTTTCTTATCTTTCTTCTTAAACCTGTTAAAATGACTTAACTTAGGATGTAATTTCCAACACTTGACTCATCATAATTTTCCTTGCAATGATTGCAAAATGCCTTTCCCTCTTCTTTATGAATAGTAACAATGGATTTTTGTTTACCCTTTCTAGAACTTTACCCTTTAAAATGCTTAACTTGAGATTGCTTAATTTAACTTTAGGAAAAGATTCTTTTATGTATTTTCCTCTAGCCTCTAAATAAATGGCTTTAACACATGCTTCATCTAAACTAGTGGGATTGAGAACCAGAATCATGTGTTTCAAATAACTATACAACCCACCTTTATACTTAAGTAGTGTTTCTTGTGTATAAAGAAGAATATTCAAAAGTAAAGCCTTTTTCCTAAATTCTTGTGCATAATCTTGAACACTTTGGCCTTTAGTTTATCTGAAAGATTGCCAATCCATTATGGCTTTCTATATATAGCCTAAAAGATGAAATTGCTTTATGAGTGCATCAAATAATTCACTCCAAGTGGAAATTGAGTTACCTATGTTAATCTCATTTTCCTTCAACTTACTCTCCCACCAGATGAGAGTTGTGCCTCCTAGTCAAAGAGTAGCCAGGTGAATTTTAGCCTCATCATCTACAATATTTTAGACCCTACAATATAATTCAATTTGCTTTATCTAGTTATCCACCTTTTTTGCATTAATCTCACCATTAAACATTGGCATTTCAAACTTAATATCTAGCTTTAGTAAAGGAAGAGATTCAATAACTTTTTTATCTTTACCATCACTCAAAGAGGAGGAAGGTTTCTTAAAATTTTTACCATCTCCATCATGCTCCATCTAAATTCGTCATTCAAAATAAAGTTCCTTGACCATGTCTTTCATTTAAAAGAAGGATTGTCAAAAATATCATTCATACTCAAAGTCATCTCCCATTTTTGCAGTACATCTTGATCTAATCTCTGGATCATATTCTACTAATTCTCCTTCACCCTTCCTAGATCTCGACCTTGTTAACATACACTAGCAATCCACATGGTTAAATACAAATTCTGATTTGATACCAAAAATGTGATCTATAATCATAATCAAACAAGTGTCATAGTAGCATAAAACACACTTACAATGGATCAAAACCTTAATATAATGATTTACTTAAAATTGACATTTCAAAGGATTACAAATTTTTTAATAATTCACAGTTGATAGAATATTTAAGAGTGTAAATAATTGAGATAAAAACTGATAGATAATAACACATGATTTGATAATAGAGTTTAGCTATAAAGCCTACATCTCTAGATCCAATCCAATGGGGGGATCACTCTTATTAAATATTGTAAAATATCTTTACAAATATTTTAGATTTACCAAATTCATCTTGCGGGCTTTAAATTGTTGAAGAGATACTCTTGAAATAAATTTATGTTGTTTGAGGCCTTTAAAAATCTCTAAGTCTATAATCACCCTCATGCATTCCTTGTCTCCATGGAATTATATTAAAAACCATACCTTCAAATACAAACTCGAGCTCATTTTATAGTGTTTACATCCGCAACTGAAGCAGTGAAGCCTTATCCATTTTATTCAGGTGGGTAAGGCTTGAGTCCATGGGTTTTGGTTTTATCAAAATCCTTTATCCCACATGATTCATGGGAGTTATATCATCATGTTTTAAAATGGAAAACTCCCTCCTTGCTTCACATGGCTAAAGCCACATATCCACTACTTGTCTTTTCTTAGCATATTGGCTTGGCACATACTGGTATGTTGATAAGTTATAATTCATGGCATAAACATGGTTTTTGGTATGTGGTGATTTTGTTTAAATTATGGAATTTTTGTGGTTAAAATGTGGCATATGTGTGGGAACCATGGAAAATGCATGGAAGCTTGGTTGGTTAGAAACTTTGATTAACAAGTAATGTGGATGTCATGTGGAAAGTTTGGAGGGTCTTGGAATTTTGAGGGACTTTGGAATGAAATTTAATTAATTACATAATATTAAAAATTAGACCATAGTGAATGGTGGAAAGCCATGTGGTGGCTTGAGGACTCACCACATGGTCTAATATCCTCTCACCACTTGTTGTTCACTCATTGATTATTGAGCACTCACCACTTGTTGATGTCCAAACCCCATTTTTTTTATTTGTCTATTTTGATCTTCCATGTGCCATAACTTGTGCATACAATGTATGTTTTATGATCCATGAAATGCATTGAAATTTTTTCGATAAGCCCTTTTCCATGACAATGATCAAATTTCAATTTAAAGACTTAATTTTTAGAGTGAAATATAGATCCTCTTGGATCAAGGTAGCATCTCCAAGATGGCTTTGATTTTAGCTAGATCAATCTTGATTGCTCGAAGGGAAATGATGAGGCCAAAAAGTTTGCTTGACAAGACCCTAAAAATACATTTTTTGGGATAGAAGCAGACATGATAGTGGATAAGTCACACAAAGATAATCTTGAGGATGGCTAAATGGTCTTTACAAAGCTTGGACTTCTTGAAAAGCTCATCCACATAGTCTTCGATGATTGTATGAATAAGGTGATGGAAAATATAGGTCATGGAATGTTTGTAGGTTATGCCAACATTCTTAAGATTGAATGACATGGATCTATAACAAAAAGTCCACCATGGGGTGATAAAGGTAGTTTTGTGTTGATCTTCAGGGGTGATCAAAATCTAATTATAACCCAAGAATCTATCCATGAGAGACAACATCTCATGGCTTGTTATAAGATCAATAAGTTGGTCAATGCTAGGTAGAGGAAAGTCATCCTTTGGGTAGGAAAGGTTGAGGTCATGAAAGTACACATAGATACATATACCCCATATGGCTTTAGTGATAGGAATGATATTGAATAAAGTTGACAAAAAGGAGGTGTTGAAGCTCTTCTTTGACAAGGAGGGATATGCAAGGGTGCATTCAATGAAGTATTTGTTTGATAGGTTTGGCATCATGATTGGTTAAAATTTTATGGGTGGAAATGGCTAGGTCAATAATGGGCATAACAACATATGACCAAGTGAATGTAATACTATGATCTTGGAGGAAGGTAGAGAAGTCTTATAGTTCCTCAGGAGTGAGAGTGTGGACAAGTTTGATGATATGGGGGTTGTTCAAAGTGCCTATGTCAATTTCCATGGTAGATTCATTCAACATGGTTGAGGTTTATAGAGGTAAATATTTATGGATGGAGGAATTTGATGCACTAAGGTAGGTGAGAGTAACATCATCATTCTGACACTGAACAATGTTAATGGTAGGAGAGTCTTCTCCCATGAGTTCAAGATAAGTCAAAGGGATGGATATGGACAACTAAAGTTTTAGACATGACATTTTTTAATAGATTGAGTTTCTCATAGGCATGGGAAGAGATGATGTTGATACTAATTCCTCCATCAATCATAACCCATTTGATGTAGGTTTAGTTGATTTCAAATATAATAAAAATATGGGGATCTAGGTCTTTAAGGTGGATAGAAGGTATCTCCATGTCCTTGAACGTGACAATGGTAGAATGTTGGAGAGCATCAACAAAGGATTCTATAGGTTGGGAATCCCCTGGTCTAACTTTAATGGCCTACATAGCCTCGATCATGGCCTAATGATGGTGGGGTGAAGTGGAAATGAGCTTGTAAAGGCACAACTTAGCTGAGGTTTTATGGAGTTATTTAAGGATGACCTTCCTAATGGATTTAGAGGTGTTAGCCTTTGAAGTGCCTAAGATGGTGACTTTGGGCTTAGTTATAGATGTGGAGGTCTAGATCTAGTTTTGGATAGGGCAAGTTGATGGGTATGTCCATGGAATAGACACTTTGGCCTTCCCTTTATCCTTTTATTATGATCATGTGACCAAATTAATGGTATGGATAAAGGGGGAAGGTGTTATGGGGGGTTGGGTAGATTCTCTATTACTCTGAGGTGAGAGTGGGGGATTAGGAATGTGTTGGTGGCTGATTGTTATGTGTAGTGGTGGAGGAATGGATGGAAGGTCTTCTACCAAAATATCATCCTCATCATAGAGTTTGTGGATAATGGCCTAAAGAGCTTTGAAATTCTTTATGTCATGCCTAGGTGTCTTATGATAGGAGTATATTTGATGGTCATTGTACTAGGTTGGCTTCAAACCAAAAGGATTGAAATGTTTGATGGGAGGTAATGTGAGGTAGGAGGTCTGCACTAATCTTTGAAGGATGGTTTTATAGGATTCTACTAGAGCTAAGGAAAGTTTTTGGCTCATGATTTTGGTTGATAAGATGGGTGTGTGGGTCGTAATAGGTTGGGTGGGAGATGGCTTGGGTAAGGTGGTTCTGGTGGATGGTCTTGGCCTAGGTATGTGGGTAGTTGGGGTGGCCGTGTTTGGTCGTCTGACTAGTTGTAATCTAGGGAGGATTAGTGCATCAGATAATAAATGTGATAGTGTAATCAATGATAGTGGGTGACATATGTTGAAAGGGGGTTAATTTTTAAGCAAAGTGGAAGGGGGAGGACCTAAGATAGAGGGCAAGGTAGAGGGAGGTAAAGGCTTAGTCATGTGTCCTTTCAATATTTTTATCTTCTTGGTTGGTGTGGGTCGAGACCTAGGTATAGTATTGGGTGAAGTTAAGTCTAATTTCAAATATGGGTCAACCAAAATGTGAGTAGGGAAGGCAATAAGAGTTTTGAAAGATTTGGTTGGTGAGGTGGTGGTTGTTTTAGTTTCCTAAGAAGTTGAGGGGTTGTTAGAGGTTTGGATTGGCTTAAGAGGTAGTGGAGAGATGATGGATTGGTTGGTTAGAGGTGTGCTAGAAGATTTAGGTTTATTGATGGAGGGAAGCCCTAACTATTTTAGAAAGTGGTGCGATCCATGTCTAGTTTTAAGGTGAATTATAATTTCTATACTAATATAGAAAAAGGTTTGTGTACTAATCCTAATCTATGGGTAGTGGATGCAATAGATAGAATTGTATGTTGGTAAGGATGCTTGGTAGGTTGGCTGATCTCCTTAGGTGAGGAAGGTAGGACTAGGATAGATAAATCCTCCATTAACGGTGCTGGTGGAACCACTTCTCCTCTAGGGATGATGTCCATAGGTGTGGTAGTTTGTTTGATAGTTGGTGGAGGTGTGATGATTCCAACACTTCTATGAGTGTAGCTAGGGAGAAAGGATCCTCCATGGTTTGGGTATCTAAAGGAGGGTATGGTGTCCCTATCACCTCAATAGGTGAGGTGGTGGAGGATTAGGTAGATGGAATGATTGGGTCCTCATGGGTAGGTGTATTACAAACCATATTGACCATGTGGGCATCATGAGAGCATTTGGTTTGTATGTCCTCCTTTTTTATAGGGGCATGGTTGGGGAAATTTTTCTTGAAGATGCCAAGATCTTAATTTTGAGGGGCATTAGGATTATCCAACATGAGTTCCCCTTTGTCGATAAAACTCTAAACAACATTCTTGAAAGTATTACATTGGTTGATGTCATGTATAATTGCCTGATGAAAAACATAGAGGTCATTCTCATTGTACGAAGCAAGTGATAGATGAGAAGAATCAAATTATTGGGGAGGTTTGATAGGTGAAAGTTGTATAAGGTTAGATTTTAGTAGTTTCTCTAGAACTGAGGTGTAAGATTCTCCAAGTGGAGTGAATTTTTTTTGGTTGATTCGGTTTGGGTTCCTTGCATTTTGATTGGAGGTAATGAGATAATTTTGTTGATTGACATTAGGTGGAGGGGAGATTTTAAGGATGATGGCATTCACGATTCCCCTGGTCTTGGTTTTGGTATTGACTTGGTTGCCTAGTTTGGAGGAAGAGGTTTCATTGGTCTTGAAGGTAGATTTCTTATTTCATAAATTCAATTTACCCTCATCTATGACCTAATTTTCTAGGTTATGTGCCATGGTAAAATCTCATCAAAGTTTTTAAAGCTTTGGACACGTAGTGTAGAAGATATATGTTTGGTGCAAGCTCAAGAATTTTTTTTTATAAGTTCAAGTTGAGGCAGGGAAAATGAAAGTGGATGAAAAAGTTGGCAATGGAATCATCATCGAATTGCTTGATAGAATAGGAGTTTTTAATAGAGACTTTCCTAGAAATGTTAATTAAAAAGTGATCTAAAAAGACTTGTGCTAGTTGGGTGAAAGAAAAGATGGAATGCTTAGTGAGGGCACTATATCAATTGAGTGCTAAGCTAGATAAAGACATGGAGAAGGTTTGAAGGAGAAAGGTATCATCATAATCAATCATGTAACATGCATGCCTAAACTCCCTAAGGTGTTGCTAAGGGTCTTTGATTTGAAATTTGGTAAATTTTGAAAGCTCTCATTGAGGAGGGTAAGGTTTGATGGGGACCAAAGGGTGAATAGGTTTATTACAAATATGATCATAGGATATGATGTTATGAGCTCCTAAAATGGATGAATCAAGGTTGGTCATCTTATCCATGAGCATTTTCATTAGGTTGGTTTGAGGTGGTACACCAAAAGGATTATAAGGCTGATATTGTGGTTGAGGTTGGGTAACATATTGGTAATTGAGAGGTTGCCACATGTTGGAATGTGGATGATAGAGGTTGGGTAAGGTAGTTAGATGATAGTGGTTGGGTAGTGGGTATATACCCTTATAGGTTAGGGATATATCCTAGATTGGGTGCAACTGGTAACTATTGATAAGTCCTTATGGATTGGTCATGGGTTATAGTTAGGTTGGTGATAAGAGGGGAGTGACCTTTATTCTAATGGGTGGTGAGGTATAAGGGATAGATACCCCTAAGCTTGGTAAAGGGGTATTAATTGATGGGTCAGGTTTGATAAAGGGGATGTTGGTAATGTCGGTGGTGGGTACTCCAGCTAAAAGTGGGGTATGATGGGTCAATGGTTGGGTTGTCCCTAGGGTAGAGGAGTCATTAATAAGGGTGGAAGGTGTAAGGGTAATAGTTGGTTAGATAGGTTGGTTCTCAGTCATAACATCAACGGGGTTAGTAGATGAAGATGCCTGGGTGATGACCATGAAAATAGGGATACCCTTCATAAGGTAGGATGGCATGTCATAAGGAGGATCTTGAGGTGGGGTTAAAACTAGGATATGGTGAGGAGAGGTGTTAAGATAATGCTAAAGGACAACTAGGTTGTTGTCTATAAAAGTGGTAAAATCCATGTCTCCTTGGGGAAATATTCAATGGAAATTAGGGATTCCCAATGGATGAGGTGGATATTTTACCTCAGAGACATACCCCATAGATGAGGAGGTAGAAGAGGTTGATTTAAGTGATGGGTTTTGTTCTACTAGGTCTCTTCATTGCTGAGGAGTGAGAACCATACAAGAAAAAGGGGAGAGAAGACAAGAAAAAAATCACCACTCAAACAAGAAGAAGATAAGAAAATTATCAAGGCAATCCAGACACACACTATGAAGTACCTTACACATAGAGGTTAGTTTTAATCTTGCTTTTGGCTTATGCCTTAGTTTATGAGAATGTGTAATAGAAGTTGGCTTGTAGATCAGGTACTATAAAAGTAGTCTATGGTTAGTTCTGGGTTATTTAGGTGCTCAAAATAATCTATAATGAAATAAATATATGGCTTAGTATTGGGGCCTACCCCCTCACTTCATATTCCCATATCGATAAGGGTATCATGTGCTTAGCTAATATATATTAATATCTAGAGTTTATACTCAACCATAGAGTTGAGTTGGTTCTCCCTTTAGTAATTCCCTCCAAGTAGGATTTCTAGGAATGGGTAAGGTGAGCGTTAGGTGATGAAATCCCAATCAGGCCTCATCTTAAATTGTTTTGATGTTTGATTAATGAAAGGGGTATGGCTAGTGTATGCAACAAAGGTGATGCTACGATAAGATTACTATGCTTTAATTCAAAGTGAACTAATGTTAAAAGTAAGTAATAAATGTAGTCAATTTTAATCCCAAAATAAATACCAATTTTAATTATGAGCACAGAAAGAGAGGAGAGCATACAAATGCAAAGAAAATGTCAGTTAAGACTCTACGTCCCATCAGGAGTGCCATAATGTTTCATGTAAATTTTCACTTAAGTTGTAAAGAAAGAGAGGAAAGAAACTCGATATAGGTATGATTAAAAAACCTATTTATTTGTGCATGCATTGAATCCAAATGATTGTGAGAGATCCTCTTTGGCTTGGGAGGAAGACCTATAGATAAGAAAGTGTTAAAGAAAACTTGTTTGTTAGACAGATAGTTGGGTGGATTCCCTAACGACAGCTAGATCCAAGAAGTAAAAGCTTCCTTAGGGGTTGTCAATCCACATGTTTTAAACAATAAAGTTGATAAAATGGAAAGAAGGTAATTGCATCAATAATCAAAAGGTATGGAAATCAAATACAAGAAAGCTTGCTAAAAAAATAGACTAAAAATGATTTAATTAGTGATAAACTAATTAATACTAGTGCTAACGGGTCAGGGTATGCTTCACAAAATTAGAAGGGGTTCTATGAGTGGTCAAAAAAATAGAAAAATGGATTCGGTTAGGTGTGGGTGGGTAAAATAAGCTTGTTGGTCTTTCTGCCATAGGTGAGCATCGATAGTTGGGGTAACCATCGGTGGTTAGCCCTGACAATTGACGGTTGGTCCAACCATTGAGGGTTGACTATAGAATTTTGGGTTTGATCAATAGAAGATGATGGGATTATACAGATGAATTTTTGGAGTTAGGTAAGGGATAGATTGATTGTGAAATGGAATAAAAGTATGTGAATAGTAATAAATAAGTAATTGTCTTACCAGAAGTTAGTTGGGTGAATGGTTGATGTAGTTAGCCTATTGGTGGAATCTAGCTCGATTACAATAGAGTAACAGTACCTAAAATATTGGTTGAGAGAGGATGACAAGTTAGATCTCAATAAGATGGATGATAATGCTTAATAATACTAATGATGTTAATTGACCTACAAAAGAAAACTCTTGAATGTCTGAGCTCTTGATAATTATTGCAAATGGATTTGACCTCCCAGGCCTCTCTCTCTTATAGGCATAAGCAAGAGCTATAAGTGAAGGTGTAATTGGGTCATCTAAATGTAATTTGTGCATGAAAAGGCTCGCAACACAAATTAGATAAGTTATATTTAGAAAAGGGTCAATAGAGATTGTATGCTCTTGGTGAGAAAGTGGATCTTGACCATCGATGATTAAGGGTTCCTAAGGCTGACCATTGATGATCACCTTGACTGTCAATAGTTAGGGCCCCTAGGGATAGGGTCCTGAAAGCTAAGGTTACTCAGTTAGGTGAAACTGAGTATAGATTGGTTGGCTTAGGCTTGATAGGTGTAGGTTAGTCTTAAGAGGGTCTAGGGGTACTTCTAAGGCTACTTAAAAATTTATAATCATAGGGGTGCATATTTTTGAGGTCTACAACAATGTCATTCCTATTTTTTAGGGTCAACCAACATGTCTTCCTAAAAATTAAATGTCTAATAATTTAACAAATGGAATAGTAAATGTGCACTTCTTAAAATTCAAGGAAATTTTAAGTTGTCTACATCTTTTTAACATCACATTTAAATTAACTAAGTAATCCTTGACCAAATTATACACAATCTAGTTGTCTAGACACACTTGACAAAAGCTATGTATGAAATCCTTGAATGCCTCCATAACAATGCACAATAACACAACATGTGCATTATTCAATCCAAATGGCATCAAATTATATGAAAATGAACCCAACTCTGTGGCAAAGATAGTCTTTGATTTGTTTTCATATGTGATTAGAGCTTAGTGATACCCTAAAAATATCTATGTGAATGTGTATATTTCATAGCCAACCATCACTTCCAACACTTCCTCAGTTAACGGCGTTAGGACGAAACCTTGAAGATACATGTCATTCATCATGTGGTCATATACATACACCCTAATCTATCCATCCTTATTAATGCTAAGCACCATAGGACTCATTGATTCAAATTCTTCCTCCTGATTGATCACACCAACTTCAAGCATCTTATTTATCTCTTCCTTCACCTTTGATTGAAGGTTTGGTCTCATCCTATATATCCTTTTCATAACAATTTTTATGCTTTCACACGATTTAATGGACTTTTTTACCAAGGACTCATGCACTTATTTTATCTCATGATAATTCAATAGGAACATGTCCTTGAACTTGTTGATGAGTTTCATGATGCAAAAAAACTCCTTATCAATCCAATAGTCTCCAACACCATTCATGGCTCTTTGTCTATCCCCAAAGTTTCTTCCTTTGTGTACAATGGATAATAATAATAATTATCATTAAATATCTAATAAGATACTTTGATTAGGTAGCAAACCTTATCCCATTTATTAAAAAAATGAAGATAGTAATTTTTGTGTTGATTTTAGAGATTTAAATAGTGTAAGTACCAAAAATAATTTCCATTTATCAAGTATAGATCAAATGTTTTAACAAGTCATCAGATTTGAAATGATATCTATAATATATGGTTTTTCTAGTTATAATTGTATATTTTTAAGTCTTGAGGATAGACAAAAAATATCACCACACACAAAGGTCTTTTTATAGAATTCCATTTGTAGTAATTAATGTAGGTGATACTTTCCAAAGAATAATGCATATTCATTTTGATAACTTAATTGACATCATTATTTGTGTATACTTAGATGATCTCACTATTCATTCTAACAAGTGGAAAAACATATGGATCACATATGTGAAATATTTATAAGATGGACATAATCAAATATTTTAAAATCTTGAAGATGGAGAAAAAAAATACTTTCACCACATATAGAGGTATTTTACCTTTAATACAATATCATTTGTATTAATTAATGTAGGTGCTACTTTCCAAAGAATAATGCATATTGTTTTTGATGACTTAATCGACATTATTATTCATGTAGACTAAGATGATCTCACTATTCATTCTAGGAAGTGAAAAAAACATATGGATAACTTGCGTGAAATCTTTATAAGATGTAGGAAATTCGTCATTTCACATAATCCAAAAAAAATGTTTTTGTAGTGATGGAAGGAAAATAACTTGGTCATGTTATCTCCAGATATGGAATCTCCATCAATCCAAATCATATAAAAGATATTAAATAAATACATCCTCTTGAAGATCAATCTAGTCTAAGATATTTCTTCAATAAAATTAAATTTGTATGTAAATTTATTTCTAATTTTGTTGATAAATCTAAATGCTTGCATATCTTACTTGAGAAAATTCAAAATTATTTCTAGGTTGCCAAATGACATGTAACATTTTATGAAATTAAAAATATAGTTCTAAGTGTACGTGTACTTTCAAAACCAAATATGAATAAACCATTTATATTATACATAAATGCAACTAATAAAACTACAAGTAATATTATTGCATAGTATGATCAAATTCCCAAAGAAAGAATTATAAAATACTTTAGTCAAGTGCTCAGAAATGTTAGAACAAGTATCCTTTAATTTATTTTTTCTTATTTCGTTAGTCTCAACATTTGGTAAATTAAAATATACTTAATTGGTAACAAAATGAATGTATGATTAAATGTACTTGTTTTATTGTATTTGCATAAACAACCCAAAATTTAATGGTAGGTCAGGTAAATGGATCTTTAATATTAAATAATTTGACTTTGAATTTAAAACTTGTAAAACTATTAAAGGGAACAACTTACCTAAACATCTTGCATAAATTATAATCTTAGATGTTAATGTCTTAATTCTAGCTGTTGATGACAAATTGCATGCTAGACCTTGTTCAAACCATGAAACCCACTGAAATAGTTAATGTATTTCAAAATTGGTTTTGAAATGTAGGAATGAGATTTTTTACTCTCCCAATATGATTGATACCATTGTAGACATCCAATTCCTAACACCATTTGTGTTGAAATTGTCAATCTTACTCAAATTGCACTCAAATGCACGTTTTAGGTCAAAATCCATAAAATGCCCTAAATAGTTTGAACTTATCACTTATAAGTTCCAGTTTAGGTCAAAGTATCCCTAAATAGGGCAATGCATTTTATGGGCTAACTAACTTTGATTAGATCATTTTGAGTTAAAATGACAATTCCACCATTTAGTGCTCTGGATCATTCTTTTCTTCTAATTCATTGGTACACATCATGTACCTTTGTTATTTGGTGTTGGTAACATCCTAAATGGGAATACATATCCGACACATCTAACATCACCTTCTAGTTCCTCTCCAGTCAAATTACGATCCAATAATATGACTTTTCAACCATTTTGATTAATTGAGGGCTAATTTTTAAATAATTACACAAATGTTGAATAACCTTATTTAAGGCTAATTAATCCAAATCGAGAGCTTAAGTGGATTTTCCATGAGAGTTATTGAATATTTATTTTTGAAAATTGATTCTTATTAACTGCATCATCAGGTGACATCATTTCTTGTGAAGACATTGCTAAGCCATAAATGCCATAAATATTAGGATTATGGGTCACCCATACCTAGTTAATGCCTCCCATGCCTCTTCAATGCCCCTTATTCCAAGGTCATGATGAAGATAATTATGGATTTAATTATAAATATTAGGATTATCCATGGCCACACATCTCAATCTTGAGATGGACGATCATGGTTGATCCTGACCAATCTCAAAAATTTATAAATAGAGAGGCCATGGACATGAATTTTAAGCTTGAATTTTAAAAAATTATAATGTTAAATTATTTCCAAAATCCTTTGCATTTGATTATTGATTTTGTTTGCAAGCTTCATTGATAGGCTAGTTTAGTGATTTGGAATCATGAGTCTAGGTTTTGTGGAGTGTTCTTGAGACATTGGAGGAGTTTGCTACCTTTGTTGACAAAGACAAGATGATTAATCAAGGGAGAACATGATTTTGAGCCACATGGGTATGGTGAATCCAATTGGGAAGGTAATATGATGTTTCTTTCTTTCATTTGTTTCTTTCTATCCTTTGTAATCCCCATAGGAATAGATAGGCTTAGTTAGTTAGTTATTTATGCATTTTTTATTATTTATGGACTAATGCTTGACTAACTTGCTTTGTAATCCTCTCTACAATCATAATTTGACATATTATTTTTAGAACCAGGCTTGTCCTGATTCATTAGACAAATGCCAACATAGAGCTTTTAGACTGTAAACCTTACAATTTTATTACTTGAAAATTTCTTATTTTTTTAGAATTAGAGATGGACTATTGTTAAGATGTTTGATGTATGATCAAACTAAGAAAGTCATTATAAATTGTCATGAAGGTAGTTTTAGCAAACATTTCATTATAAAAAATATAACACAAAGTTTTATGTGTTAGATATTATTGGGCAACTTTATTTAAAGATGTTTTTCATCTAGTTTGGTCATATATGCCTTGTCAATTATTTATATGAAGAGATAGATTGTCTAAAATATTGTTATACCTAGTAATCCCTAAAAACCCAATAAACTAAGTCGGGCATTGACTTCATTTCTGACATTCATCCACTATCTTCTATTGGTTATAAGTAGATCTTAAAAACAACTGATTATTTCAGTAAATGGCTTCAATATGTAGATTTTAGAAGTTGTATTACCTCAAAATTTGTTACTTCCTTTGAAAATCAAATTTTCTCATGTTTAAATTTTTTGTTAGGTAACTAGGTTGCACCCTTGATGAGGAAAAGACTATTTACATCTACCTCAAACCTAGACCAACATTGGAGTGACCTATAGGTTATGGGATGCCTTAGATGCAAGTCAAACCTCTAATTTTGATGGGGCTAGCTCCTTTAATTTTTAAATTAAACTCTATCTAAGACCTAATCCTATTAAAATGAAAAGGGAATGAGATGAAAATTTATAAAAGAACCAACTCTAAAGTGGTGATGCACTAGTGATTGAAGATCCACTCTAAGTCTATCCTTTGATACCCACTCATTAACCTGATTTAGACTACAACTGATCAAACTTATTGATGGTGTTATAAGCATGAATATTTCATATGGATGTTGAGTAAAAGTTCTACAACTTGAAGGACAAAGGCCTAGATCTGCACAAGATAGTATTGGCTTATGACACTTCGAGAACACCTCTACTTGCCAACACTTCATACAACTTGCATAGACTAATAACTTAAAGTTTGGTGCATGAAATGACCTATAAATGAAAACATCATTCATACATTCTACAAATAAAAAATATAATGAAGCACACTAGCATTCAATAATAAATTTTTATCTTCTATTGATTCAAAAAAGTACAAGATAATTTTTGTAGAGCTTTGCTACACCTAGCTGAGGAATGCAAAAGTAAGAGCTCAATACCTGATTAAATAGAAGTTTAGAAGAGAAGAGAAAAGATTCCAAGCATTGGTGAGGCCATGAATGAGGCCAAGGTGGCATATGGTAGTTACAATAGGCCTATTCACCCTCCTCATGCGTTGACACTCCTTTAATGAGCCCACTTTGGCATTGAGAGAAGGTATGGTGGTTGTAACTGTAGACATCCAATTCCTAACACCCTTTATGTTAAAATTATCAATCTTATTTGAATTACACTCAAATGCCCAATTTAGGCCAAAATCACTAAAAACATGCTAAATGGTTCGATCTTGTTGTATACATGTGCCGATTTAGTCTAATGAATCCTTAAATGGGGTAATGCATTTTATGTGATTCCTAAATTTGATCAATTCATTTTGAGTCAAAATGATGATTTCACCTTTTTATGCTCTGGAAAACTCTTTTCTTTTAATTCATTAGTATACATCATGTACCTTTATTATTTCATATTGGCAACATCCTAAATGGGAATACAATTCCAATGCATCTAACATCTCCTTCTAATTCCTCTTCAGTCAAATTACGGCCCAGTAATATGACTTTCTAGTCATTTTGATTAATTGAGCAATAAATTCCAAATAATTGCACAAATATTTATTAATCTTATTTTAGGATAATTAATTAAAATCAAGAGCTTAAGTGTTTTTTTCATAGAGATTATTGATTATTTCAATGTTGGAAATAGATTCTCAATATCTTCATCACCTAGTGACATCATCTATGGGGTGGCATCCATAAGCCATAAATACATAAAATATCTAGACTATGGGTCACCCATGCCTAGTTAATGTCTTTCCATCCAAATCATAATGGAGATATTTATGAATTTAATTTCAAATATTAGATTAATCCATGGCCACACATCTCAATCTTGAGATGGACAATCATGGTTGATCTTAGCCCCTTTTAGAAATTTATAAATAGAAGGCCCCTCAACACCATTTTAAAGCAAAATTATTGTAAACTTATAATGAAAAATTGTCTCCACATCCTTTTGTGTTGATAATTGTGTTTTATTTGCAAGCTTCATTTTGATAGGCTAGGGGTAAGTGCATAAAGTTGGGGGACAAAAATTGGCCTACCCGTGGACATGATTTTTCTAAAATTTTATAAATTTGAACTTTTGTAGATAATTTAAGATATCTACACTCTAAATTTGAAAATGGTGTAAAAACATGAAATGTAGTATTTCGAGTCTAGTTTTCAAAACACTATTTAAAAAAAAAATGGTTAAGTATAACTAGGTCAAACATCTAAAATTTAAAGAGGAACTCCTATTTTTTCCAAAAAACATAGTAGATAGATGGCTGTGATGTGCACCATTTTTTTAGCAATATTTAATATTATTTGAAACCATTTGGGGAAAATTTAGATAAAATCTTCTAACATGTCACCTATATTTTTTTGTATTTTTTCATTGATTTTTTTTTTTATGAATTTTGTAAATAAATAGATCCTAAAAACTGATAAAAAATGGATAGTCATCCGTACGACATGCCTAACTACTTCACACAAAATAAAATTCAAATTTTAATTAAATGTGTGTAGAATTAAGCCTACTACATCACTATATAATTTATTTTTCACTTGGATCAATGAAAGACACATTACATGAACATGTATAGGCATGTATGTTTACAGCATGTAGTGGCCTAAAAAATCCATAGTTAGAAATAAATATAGTGAAATATTAAATTAGTCTAAAAATTATAAAAATCAAATTTTTGGAAAGAGGAAAGCACGCTCATTGTGATGGTATCAAGTTTTTGTATTTTCACATTGAAATTCTTAGTGTATTTGGCAATCAAAATTGAAATTTGTTATTTATTTTCATACCTTTCAAAACTTGGCTATACATTGACATTCCAAACCTTTGGTTCAGGAATCCAAGCTATTCCTGAGCCAAAAGGTTTGGGAATTAAACTCAAATTTAAATACCATGATCACGTTAATAACATAATTATTTTATTAGTTATGATATTAATGTGATCATGGTATTTAATAACATGATTTTGTTAATAACATGATTGCATTACATATTCTCAACATCCTAAAACCTGAATAGGAGCCATTAGGCATAGTAGTCTTAAGGTCAAATATTGGTTTAAAATTAATATTATTATTTGGGACCAATGTTCTTATCAAGAATTGATAGCATTAAATGATAATTGGAGATGTATTAACCTATGAATGAATTTATTATTCCTTTGATCCCAATATGGTGTGCAATTGGGCCAATAGATCCCAAATTGACATTCAATGGACATATTTTCTTGGATGGAGCTTGGTTGGCCCCAATTACATATCAAACTAAACTAAATACTTGGTTTTTTATAATATGGTGTGCAATTAGATACCCAATTGACATCATATGTACATAATTATTTTCTTAGTGCTCATTTAACCTTGATTATGTATTAGATTGAATTAAATATTCAATTAGTTTAATATGGTGTGCTATCAAATCCCTAATTGACATTATATTGAAAGAATTACTTGTACAAGGACCAATTACTCTTAATTACATATTATACTAAATAAAATACTTGATTGGTTAAATATGATGTACAATTAAGGAAAAATATTCACAATGGACATTAGATGGACATAATTCATTGCATCAGGTGAAAAATGCCTTAATTGATATTCTAGGTAGAAGCAGTTAATTACATAGGACTTGGTTGTCCTCAATTATGTATAGTATTGAAAAAAATATCAATTTATTTAACATGGTGTAATTAGAGCCCCACATGACATTAGATGCATGTAATTCCTTGTTTAGGGATTGAGTGGCCCTAATTGCATATCATATTGAACCTAAATACTCAATTGGTTTAATATCATATGAAATTAGGGCTAATGGAACCCAAATGGAACATTATATGGACAAAATTAATTTCATGGTGCTTGTTGCCCATTTTTGGCCTACATACAAAGATTTTCAAGGATTGAACAATGTTCCTAATTGAAGAGAAGGATCCAATGATAAATAGAAGATCCAAATAGGTTTGCACAAGTTATCTTACAGTTCAAGTCATGGACAAGTTTAATTATGCTTCATAAGTTCATTTGAGATTCTAAAGATCAAGCAAAAGCTTTAACGAACAAGTCTTGGATGCAGATCATCATTAGGATGTCATTTAAAAATGGACTAGTTAGCTTATTTACACACTTGAAAAGTATGTTAAAAAATCCTCGTAAGCCCTTAGGTCAAATAGGTTCATTAATTTCAGTCTCAAGAACTTTTTATGCCTTCATTAATTTTTCACTTCAAGTTATAGCCCTTCAAAGTTGGACCTGTAACATAAGAAGTTCACGCTAATAGTAAAATGAAGCTCTGAAAAAATCTATATATGCTTAAAATTGACATTTTGTGGGACATCAAATACGTCCACATGGAAATCAAATGACATTTGTGTGAATGTTAATTTTAATCAAGGTAAGTAGACATTTTTATTTAAAATGTCCTTAAAAGGTTTGAACTTGGTCAAGATCCAATGGCCCATGGGATCCCTCATACTGACACATCTTGATTAGATGATCTATGCTGAAGTTAACCAAGTCAAAAGGTCCTCAGGTAAAATCCTTTAAAGATATATAAGTTGGACATAATCCAATGGTGTGAAATGATCAATTCTTGATCAAATGAAGTGAAATCATTGATAAAAGGATGGGTCCCAGGTAGATTAAGGGCTCGTGCTAAATCATACCAATGATCTAATAAAGTGTAGGAACTGATAAGAAAGTGAGATCAGGGAGATCTATGGTGTGTGTGAAATTCTACATCTTGATCAGATGGCATGTGTGAGTCAAAATTGTCAAAAAATTAATGAGCTAATGAGTCAAGGACAAGTGGTACAAGCACATTCAGTTGGTAGAAGATCAATGGATTATAAGCTTTCATGCATATACAGATCAATGATGAAAGGAAAAGTCAATAAGGTGACATATCTATGGAGCCAATGAACATAAAGATAGTTGGACATGATGTAGATGAGCCTAGTTGGCAATCGATAACCAATAAGAAAAGGCAAGCTTGAGAGATTTTTGATGAAAGTTGAAAAGGTTATTTGGGACCCAGATAAATAAAATATTAAGGAGTCAAGATTGGAGGCATACCAGGGTTGAACCAGGGCCCCAGTTCAAAAAACCAAGCATCATCAACAAAGCTTCATATAGGTGAAATATATCCTTTGGGTCTAATAAATTTTTTGAAGATAGACTCGTGACTATGTGAAAACCAATGGTCTAAGATTGGTTTTCACATATAGTGGACCTATGTCTCACCTCATCATGGTTTACATTTTTAGGTTTAGATGGCCATCTAATGCAGATGTGGCACTTTTCAGCCAATTTCAAGACATGATCCTCTTTAGTAGATCAATTAAATGATGACATGATTCCAAGATAAGGTTTGGCAGTTGGATAAGGATCATGAAGCACTAAATTCTTTTGCAAGGCCTTTAAAATTATGCCTTCTTGATAAGATCTTGACTCAATAGCATCCTCAAATTGGTGTTAATCCATCGAAAGTGGTTGGGCCTCTCTCAATGCATAGTTTTCCCTCTCTCCTTTTTCTATAAATGTAGGCTTCTAGGCCTTAAAATGATCAATATATCCCTATTTTTTGGCATGACTAGACTTTGCCAGAATTTGTACTATGACACCTTTTTGATGCAATAAAGATTAAATTCCATCATTTTATAAGCTAGATTGAAGTGTGTTTTATCGATTCATGAACTAGATTTAAGTGAATGTATGTTCCTTGCTTATGTATAAAGTTTTCTCACCTTCAATAAGTGCTTAATAGTCTCATAGGTCATTATAAGCACAATTTATAATTTATTGTTTAGTTTGAAAGTGGATATTTGCCTTCTCTTACTAATATGATAACTAATTAATGCCTTGTTCTAAAATATTTATGTGAGATAGATGTTCTCTGGTATAAAAGTGGCTCATAGTGTTTTTTTTGTGATTTAGAGTGATCAAATCATTGGTGCATCACCCATTTTTACTTGCTTTTATAAATTTTATCAATTCTCTCTCCCTTTTCCAAGTAGGTGCTAGTTTAGGTTTAGTATAGGTGATAAATCCATAAGGAATCTAGCCTTCTTTAGAGGTCTAATCCATTATTAGGATACCCATAAATTAGGATTAGTCCCATGTTGGTTTAGATTTGAGTAAGAAGATTTGAAAAATCCCCTTCTCAGCTAGGGTGTAAATCTAGAACCCCAAGAGTTTTGACATGCCTAGTGGGATATTGAGTTTCTTTGGTATAATTGAAGTTTGAAGATTGAGAATAAAGACTCATAGCAATAGGAGAGATCTATCATCATCAAAATCTAAAGATCCTTCAGTTTGTAGAGATCATAGCATCTTCATACCAAAGGTTACAACAAGAGCATCAAGTAAAGGTACTTCTTTTGAACATATTGAATTGCCTTCTACTTCTTATAAAAGATCAAGATTTAATAATACAAGGCCTTATCCTCTAAATCAATATTTATCTTCTAGTAAATCTCTTATTTTATTTTAATCTATTATCCCCATAAGCCAAATCCCTTTTACCCAAATGGTTATCAAGAATCAAGTGTTTATCCCATTTAATAGGGATAGTCCCCTGAATTTGGCCTAGTATGATCACATTCCTATGTCTACTTTAAAAATTATCCCTTTCTTCTCTAGAGAATGGGACAAATATATTGCTATTGAGCATATCCAAGATATTGCCAATCTATGCTCTATTCATAATGTTACTCAAGATAATATGGCTATCAGATTACTTGCTGCCTATTTTAAGGGAAAAACATTACAATGGTATAGGAATCTTCCTTTGACCTCCATTTCCACTTGGGATGAGTTAGGTGTAGCTTTAGTTAAGCAATTTGAAGATAAATCTATTCATCTATCTTTGGTTAAATAATTGACTACCATACAAAGGTATCCCCATGAATTCATGTCATACTTTAACCTTAGATTCCAAAAAACATGGATTAGGATCCCTACATTGGTTAGACCATCCATAGAGTATGCATTTTTGTACTTCTTTAAGGCCCTTAATTCTAATATAAGTTTAATGATATAGTCTATGGGTGGTAATAAATTGATAAATACCTATGAGATTGCTATCAAAGTAGATAACAATTTGATTTAAGATGGTAAACTTGCTCCAAGGCCTTTAATGCCATTTTTTTTGGAATTACAACCTGCTTCCCCTCAAGTTCCCCAAATTCCATCTATAACCCCTATTCCATGTCCAAAAGTGCAATTTGTATCCCCTCCTAATCAATATAGTGAGATTGGTGATTTGAAAAGCATGTTACAAGCTTTCAAAAATGAAATTGTTTCACTCAAGAGACAATAGAACCAAGGTAGGCCTTATCAATGAAAAAACTAGAGTACCTATCAATATTTCAATAACCAAAGACCACTTTATCAAGTTTTCAAGGACAATAGGAAACCTTATCTAAATCAAAGAGCTATAACCCAAACTAATCCATATGTAACCCTTTATCCCAATGTGCCTTCTAGCTCAAAATCTATCATTCCCCAAAATAACTTAATACAATATCCAAGTTGGTAGCCTTCCAACCCAAATGACATTTAGAATCAAGCTTTAGTATCTCAAGAGATTACCATACCATGGATGACACAATAAGATTTCCCTCTTTAAGGTGGTCAAGATCAAGACATAAATATGGAAATCCAAGGAGAATCTCAACAAGTTCTAAGGTAGCCTAATGCTATCAATATTAATTAGCATTTATATGATCACATTGCATTCAACCAAGTTGGTAAAACTAGCAACATAAAGGGTCAAGTGCCAGCTCTAACTAGAACTAAAAGAAGAGAAGTTGAAGAAGCTCAAGTTGTGAGAAATACTTATAGTGTTCCTACTTTTGTGTCAAATAATGTCAAAGATCAAGTTGTTATTCCTATAACATAGAAGATTAAGAACACAAAGACAATGAAAGTCCCCAAAATGCCTCTAACTAGAGAATAACCAATTGTTCAAAAGTTACAACCAAAGGTTAGTGGAAAATATTTTAACATTATTGATTAAATGAAGAAATTAAATGTTAGTATTGGCATGTGGGATTAATTTTCCATCCCAGGGTAAAAGGACATGTTGATTCAACAACTTTTGGATCTCAAGATATCTAAAGAACTAGTTGAGAAAAAAGAAGCTATCTTGGCCAATTTAGACCAACAAATCAAGAAACCTGATCAATAGATACATAACATGACAAATGTGGATAAATAAAATGTCAAGTAAAATAAAACCCATCCATTTTATCTCTCTTTGATAGTGGGTGACTATTTAGTCCATAATTGTATGGTAGATAGTGGAGCTAGTAGCACTATCATGCCTAAACAAATTGCAGACAAGCTTGGCTTTATCTATGAGCCAAATACCAAAGGATTATTATAATTAGATGGATCACCAATGAAAATATTAGGTATGATAAAATACCTAAAGCTAACACTACATGCTTTCTCCAATGTTGTTATTCAACAAGATGTAGTTGTAGTGGACCTACCTTCCTATTTTGCCATGTGTCTTTCAAGAGATTTTACCTCAAAAATTAGAGGATATTTGTCAGTTGATTTGACCTATCTAAAATTCAAAACTAGGTATGAAACTTAGGTGAAAATAATTTATAAACCTATTTTAAGATTTCATTTGGAGCCATACATGCCAATCATGGTGAACACTAATTGTGTTATCTCAGACAAGGTGTTAGAAAATAGTGAGGTTGAATTTGAATCACCTTTAGATGGAGTCTCATATATTTTTATTGATGAATGGAACTCTAATTTACATGAGAATGATCCATAAAATTTAATTGAAGAAAAAATACTTGATGTCTATTGTCTTCATGAAAATGATGCACCAATTTCAACATTGATGAAAGATGAACAACCTAGTGATGGACTGTGGTAGCTATATTTTGATGGATCCAGGAAAAAACATGGCACTAAAGTTAGAATGATGTTAATTTCTATAGATAATAAAAGGTATTTATCTTCTCTCAATTTTTAGTTTGGTTGTTCCAATAATTTCACTGAATATGGAGCACTAGTGCATTGTTTGCAATGGGAAAGAAAGATAAAGGTTAATTCCTTAAAAGTCTTTAGAGATAGTGAAATAGTAGTTCACCAAGTAAAAGGACTTAAGATATTCAAGAACCCACGATTTATGTCTTATAATCATAGGGTATGATACCTATTTGATTACTTTCAATCCTTCAATATTGAGGCTATACCAATAAATTAGAATAAACATGCAGTTAGGCTGGCTACTATTGGACCACAGTATAGTATCCTAGATAATATAGAAAGAGACAATGTCTAATCACATATCAAGGTAGTTGTGAGACCTTATATCACAAACAACCATGAAAATTGATAGGTATTTAAAGATGATATCCAGATTGTTTGATTCTTATGAGAGGAAGTTGAATTCTCCTCAAGGAACCAAGACAAACATTTACAACAATATGATGATTAGATTGTGAAATTAAAGACATACAAGTTGCCTAAAAGATTGGTCACCTGGAAAATATATTTATCAGAGATGATGAATTAAGAAAAGGAAACAATTCATCTCATTATAATATTTTACTAGTCTACTTTGGATCTCCTTTTCTTCCCCTTTTTCCCTTTAGCAAACTAAGCATATACATGGCTGAGTCTTGAGATAATATGCTAGTTCATTGTTAAGCCTAAGTGTCTTAGTTAGTCTTGTCTTTAGTTACTTAGCTTCCTTTAGCCAAATCTTAAAGATCATTCATGTGTATCACACTATCTGCCATGATTAGTCATTCCATGTTCGTATGGAGGAGGAATCTTAAAAAACCATTAAAATATTCAAAATCTAAATCATTTAACAAAAGGAAATGATCCAAAAGGTAAAAAATTCAAAATTATCAAAATTCAAATCAAACTAAAAGATGTGATTCTAAGTACATCTCTTTTTTATATTTGAATCTCAAACTCCACAATTGGCCTCATGATAGATCCAAGGTCTATTGGGGTGCAATAGGCTAGTATATTAGAAAAGGAGTTCATAAAAAATCTTTTAGAGCTACATACTTTCTCATGAAAGTACCCAATCTTAACAGTAGACTGAAAACTTTATAAGTGGTCTTGAGGAATGGGGAACTTTTCATGGGAAGGTAGGTCTATTTTAATTTTCTTGTTCCAGTCTACCATCATGCGGTAATATTAGTAGCACACTTATTTTCTTACATAACTTTGTGTCTTTAACGAACATGTTTCTTTTATCTATTGATGGTCATTAGTCATTTAGTGTCTTCTCGTGTCCTTAGTGTGCCTCATGTCTCCTAAGGTATTTTCATAAGATGCCTAAGTTATGATTTTTATATTCCTTTTTTCACTCCCTACAATCTTAATACTTCTCATTAAGAAATATTGCTTTTTTCATTGATCACTCCCCTAGGGATTCCATTTATGAGTTGCATTGTAATATCATGGATAAGACTTGGCCTTCCTAACAAATTACCAAAATTGCACATTACTTTTATCAACATCTCCTTTTCACAAGATTTTAACATTTATTCTACCTCATTGGTGTTCTCTTTTTGAGTTGTAGTATAAGACCACGGATAGGAACTGGCCTTCCTCACAAAATTTTCTAATAATCCAAGTCACAACAAAATCACATGTGTAAAATATGAGATAAGATTTGATTGATTATGAAGTTACACATCATTGACATACTTCCCAGCTTGATTTAGTATGTTTTATGATTACTTTATTATTCTTTCACTTTTTCCTATTTTATGATTGCATGTACGAATTCAACCATTTCTTAAAATTTTCATACTTTCCAACTTGAATTAGTGTGATTAATTTAAGACCTATTTTGCCAACTTTTTTTCTCTTTTATACTTCCCAATGTGATTTAGTATGATTGATTGAATTAATTAATTTTTTTATACCATTATTCTTTTATGTGATTTCCATTTTATTTCATTATTTTCATACTTTTGAACGTAATTTAGTATGATTTTGCTTGTTTTAATTTGGTGCCAAAATCTCTTTCTCAGGGTTTAAAAAGAGAATTTTTGCCCTCTTGTTTACCACTCTTTGGTTTCTTATACTTAGTCATTTCTTGTTATTACACATTTCCCAATGTGAAATATTGTGTAGTACATTTAATTTTGATTGATTATACTTAGCCAAGTCCTTTTCACCTGTTTCTTTTTAACCATGCATGTGTTATACATAATGCTAGAAAAGAAACAACACATATATTTCCTATAGTATATACAAAAAAAGTTAAATACATGTGTTAGAAAGAAACAAATCTATGCATCCATAACCAAAACCATAAACCAAACATAATAAGATCAACATCCAACTACCAAAATGAAATATCTATATATATCATGTGTTTTTGATACAAAGTACAAAAATATACATCACTTCAGCTCTAAGGTTAGAATATATCTTGTCTATCTCATGGCCTAGCCACACTACCCATAGATGCCTTAGATAATCCCCTCTAAATAGTATGCCATAAAGAGGCTATTCAATATCTCAAGCCTATCACTTGTCCTTATAGGTTGGCCACTAGGGCCTATACCTATGACAACTAAGTCATGGTAGTTATATGCATGGATCTCTCCTAATCCAAGGCCTACTATGCCTGTGCCTCTCCTACTCATGCCCATGCTAGTGGTTTTCACTCATTCGTGCATGCCCATAATAATCTCACAACTCTCTTTCTATTTTGAACAAGCTCACTTGAGCTAGGGCAGATAGTATCATGGGATCATCTAGTATAGCAGGGTTGTATGGCATCAATGCCTCATCTAGGATCTCATGGAGTACTCTCCTCACTAAGGATGCCCATCTTGTCTCCTCCTCCATAATATCTAAAAAATTCAAACCAAATAGATATTAGATCATAGATATATCTCAAAATCTATCTATCTATAATCTATCTCAAAAAAACTTAAATAAATTTCAACCATTTATTATTACCTATTTGAGTGTCACCTATCACTGTCTCCCCATCTAAACGATCACTGAGCATAGTCTCTCCATCAACTCATCCTTAGAGTACCTTATCTATAGGATACTACCCAACAAATGCAAACCCCAAGGTCATTAGCCATGCCCATCTCAAACCTTGCTTGATTGGCACCTCTATCGACCAACTCTATCTTGGGTCAACTAATGGGTCACCTGGGATGATTGGCCTCTATGCTCTCTCTCAGTATTGGCATATCCATTGATAGTGAGACTAAGGTTGTTTCTATTCTCCTATTATGGTTCTATTTGTGGTACCTTTGACACTCCTACATCCACATCCATCTCATCTCTATCGGTTGGCCATCATACTTGACCCATCCATGGTCTCTCATGTCACAGTCTGATCTTTGGTATAAAAACTGGTGGTCCCACTCCTATCCTACTTGAATCTCTCACATGTCTAGCAAAAAATGTGGTAACCACTATCATAGTTTTTGAGTGAAGGAGTCCTAACTATCTTAGTATGTGTGCCATTAGATGTAGCTCTATCCACTAGGTATAGTGGTCTATAATCTACACACATGCTAATGTTGGTTTCATTATCCTCCAATTGAACCATACTATCATGATGTGTCCATATGACTACCACATGATATTTATTCATGTGGCTATCTATAATACTAGAATGTGGGGCATGATCCATGCTACCTGATCCTATCACCATCTCTACACTTGAGGCAACTGATCATCAACCACTTGGCGTAACCCAACTAGTTAGTACATCAAAAACCTCTCATATATCTAATAACTCAATAAAATCACCATCCCTATATCTTCTACCCTATAACAAACATCTTATACATATCATACATGAGCTGGAGCTAGATGACAGAAACTAGATCATATAATACCCCCTATTTTAAAATGGACTAGCATAAGGCTATATCATATAGTGGTACCTTGCCATCTAACTTGTGACACAACACCTATGTTATCACAATTCCTATCATTGCCTTTTGAATATCCAAAATTTGATCTATATACACATCAAAGAGGCTAACTCTTAGCTTGGGATATATCCTATATGAGCTTGTTGCCCATAGGGCTAAGGCTCCTCTTTCCTCATATAATTCTAGTACCCTATGATCATCAATGTAACTCCTATCATAAGTCCAAGAATAACATGGACATCCTTTAAGGTGATACCCACCTCGATGATAACCCCATCCACCACCAATCTGAAAGTATTAGTCAATCATTCCAGGCTCCTATGAACATGACTACCAGATCAATGTTCAATGATACTTGACACATATCCATAATACCTCTTAGACCTAGTGTGCCTAATCTAGCTCAATCCTCCACTGTCAATCACTCTAAAATGTCTAGGATCCATGCTACATCCACTAATCACCAAAATCTCAGATGCCCATACAACCATCAAACAAAAAAGATGTAATAGACCTCCATGTCACTTATAATAAAATACATTATTTATAAATTTCAATAAAAACAAACCTTAATTTGCCTTAATCTATCCATTTTTGACTAATTTGACCTATTTTTATCCTACTTGGCCATTTTATTACTCATCAAGCATTTTAGACCTTTCAAGTACTATTTTGACCTATTTCATTCATTTTTGTATTATTCTAGTCACTTAGTCAACCACTAAGTTGACCAAATAGTCCTCATTTTTACCTTGTTGACTTAACAAACTAAGTCAGCTCTTTCATTTTCCCCCTTAGTACTAAGTCAACAATATGGTTTAGACAACTAAGTTGATAATGAGGTACTAAGTTGACAGTTTTCTAAATTCAACTAAGTTGACACACACCTACTAAGTTAGCAGTGTGGAGTCAAATTTTTTAGCCTACTAGGTGGACTAGGTCGACCTAGTTGGTTTAGACTACTGACACCTTTCCCTGCTTGTAATAAATGCATTCGACAATTATTACTCCAATTCCTTTCAACCCATTTCCCCTTTTGGCCTCTAATACCCTTAGAAACTATCTAGGGTTTGTTTTAGTTTTTAGAATTGGTAAAATTTACAAATTTATATAAAACACTTAATTTTTAATAAAACATTCAAAAACAAGTTTGAAATTCTTAGTTTCCTACCTATGCTACACTCGTTATGGCCTCTAGGCATCCCTCTCATCTCAACTGTCATCTCCTCACCATCTTAGCTTTATTGACTTTAGTTTGGTCTCTCCAAGATCTATTTTTCTCTTAAAACAAGTCAAAAAATAATCAAATGACTTTCTTCTCATCCTATTTAAACTTACTATTTATAATTCTTTACCTTTCAAATATTTACCATTAGATTCCTTATTTAATCATATCTTTGTTTTTACTCACCCATTTCCCAAACTACAAAGAGTTTTGGAATCGTGACATCGTAGAGAAGTGTTTCCACTACTATATGCCTATATTCCAAATTTTTTTTTCTCTTTTTTGCACTAATCTCTATAGGTTTTCTTAATGTTCCTCACATTGGATACCTTCACGTCTCTCATAGTCTCCTTTATCTACAACACTAAGGTAAGTAAAGGTATGTGTTTTTAAATTTTGTCCTTTCATTTATATTATTTTTACCTTACTACATTTTACTTAGCATCAACATTATGTATCATCATATTCTATTCTTGAAGCACCATATCATGTTTCACCCATGTGACATGTGATGAGATTCGAGTGGGGCATATGTATATACATAATATTTTCAAACTTTTATCACTTACTAATGCTATTTATCTTGTAGGAAAACATTGAGTCTCAATCTATCTGAGTACACACCCTAAGGGGTGCATTGGGAAAGGGGTGGGTAGACCATTGGTGCTTTACAGGATTATTGTCCCTTTTTCCACTTGTTATATAAACACTTGTCTCCTAAAAAACATATACCTAAGCTTATTCTTCTCTATTGCACACACCTCAGTCATTTTCCATATTTTGTCCCCATTTTCCTAACCTAAACCCCATTTCAACTGTTTACCTTACTAGGTCGACTGGGTCGATGCTATACTATTTTGGGTAAAATTCATTTAGGGTCTATGTAAGCTCTTGGCTGACCTACCCTGTGACCTAGTGATTTTTTTTTCCATGATAGGACCAGGTCGACTAGGTTAACCTTGTTGGCCAAAACTTTTGGAAGGGCTTAGGGTTAAATATACCTATATATATATATAAGATCATTTTCCCATTATTTAAATAAGAGAAGAATAAGTAGGATTTATTGTGAATCTATTTATCCACCATTATACTTAAGGAGCAAGCTTAGGGTTTCATACTTTCTTTGTAGATATGGATCTTGTCTTATGGAGAAGTCTTTTGGATGCATTGATAGGTTGTGCAACCTAGAGCTGATTTATCCTTATTATCCTTACATACCAAAACATCCTTTTACAAATCACCTTGGCCAAGGGAGAGATTGAGGCTCAGGGGGTTCATCTTTAAAGTCAAGTATTCATAACTTTGTTCCTCCTTTGTAAGAGTAGATAGATATGCATTTGTACTTCTCTTCCATGTATTAGGATTCTATATAAATTAATGTGAGTATATGTCTTATATGCATGTTTAATTTTATTGTTTCTTACCCCCACTTTGTGCCACAAGCTTTGGTGAGCACTAGATTAGACTTTACTTGTTATTAGTTTAGTGAGTATGAGAACATAAGACTTAGTTAGGGTTATTACATGATTGTTCTTAAATGGAGGCTTTAGAACCCTCCCTAGTGTGGTTTATTATGGTGAGATATCCCCTAATTGGTTTAGTGGATCCCCATATTGGTCATGTTCCCAATTATCTAATTTATCCTCAATAAAGAGTGTAAGTATGATCTATCATCTCTGAGTTAGGATTGATTTATAGACATGATGCATTTTTAATTGCATACACCTTGTCCTTCACACTATGAATTCAAAATGCATGAACAAACTTGAAACAACATACCTCACCTCTAAAAATTCTTACATGAGCTCAAACACCTTGAAATCTGATCATCACCCCTCATTAGGCCACACTCTCTCTCTTTACTCTTCTAGACCTTGACCTAGAAACCACATTAGGCCTTAAATATAAAATTTATGACTCTTTCCATGTACTATCCAATTTAATCACATACTCAAGCAACCTCTCTCATGCGTAAACACTGCCATGCATCCTTCACATGTCTTGACAATATATCATGATACCTCATTAGGCCATGTAGGGTCTAGGAACAATCTAGGTGTAGACTTGGTTTGAAGGTCCTACCCTTGTAGGCTCACCTTGATAATCTTATGAGTGTTATAATGCCTCACATACATGCTCAAAAAACTAGATATAACCATTTATATCTATGTTCACTCATCTCACCAAGCCACCATGCTCAAACCTTCTCATAAGCTCTCTTCATGTCATGACTAGGTTTAGGCTACATCAATACTTGACCTCAATGACCTACTACCTATGTATTTATCAACAATGGAAACAAGAAAAAACCACTTATAACCACTTCAACACTCTCTTTCACACTACATACCTTTAATGCTCATAATATTGTCACAACACATACTACCAATTAGCCTTACGCACCTTAACATTCTTGCAGACCTACTTGTCATCATACCCTCACAAAAATATTAGATGACAACACTGATAACTTCAAGCTAACCTAAACACCTTTGACACCTTGACTTGTGCCTTAATTTTACCATAAGACATTAATTGCCTTTAAATTCTCTTTCCTTCAAATTCTCTCTTGCTTTCGAATGCATCTTATCACATGGCTTCCTATGCATACATTAGTTGTATTCAAACATATTCCATGCCCTGTACCTTGATATCAACCTTGAAATCAACCAATAGAGAAGACAAAGTTCAATAAAACTCACCTTGTCACATCAAGCTCACAAGCTCATACTTTAAAGACCACTCACCATGCATCTTCACCAAATAAACCTTGACATCAATGACATCGATCTTGAAACTCACCCTGTCACATCAACCTCAAAATCTCATACCTTGACATCAATGACAACACTTCTCAACAAACTTTCCCTTTGTCATTGATGGAAAATATAGTACAACTTGATCATTCTCATCTCCCTATTATAGTCTTTCTCCCCTTTTGACATTAATGACAAGGGATCTTTCACAAATTTCCATCTAATTATTAGACCTCAAGAAACCATGTTTCTTATGACTTCTACCTTACTATCTGGACACTTCACAACATAGAGCTACAAACCTCCTCTTGAGCTAGTGATTCTCCTCATAGATACTATATGACAACCACTCTTAGAAACTAATCATTTTACAAAAGATACATCTCCCTCTAGTATTTATTCTCCCATAACTAGCTCTTTTCTTAAATAAACATGATCACACCTTCTTGCAATAAAAATCTCATTAAAAAAAATATGAAGCATTATAGGAACATGCTCCCCCTTACTCTATGTGTACCTACTTCAGATGAACTCAGATCAAAATGCTAGTTGTATTGTCCTTGACATCACTGATATGACTCAATCCTTGAATCACACACTAGGCCACCATATTCTTGACATGAATTGAATAATTAGGGACTCCCCTTTTGTCTTCACATCTTAACCTTACCACATGAGTCATTATGACTCTTAGACCATACTTATCTTCCTTCAAACATATATCATATACTAACAACACTTCTATCTCTATTAACATTCTTCAACATGTCTTCATGATAGTTACTAAGCTTCCACTAACTAATGAGTGTCTCCATAAAGCCTAATGGAGTCACTCCTTACCATAGGGTACTGGAATAACATAAATTTAGGATATTATAGAATCTCCATGCTCTCAAAAGATTTATGATCCTTTAGGATCCTTTTAGGATTGGTTAGCCTCTTTGTCTTAGCCTCTTCATCATCCATGTGGTCAAAAATTTGAGCTGATAATGAACATTCTTGATACTCTTCAATATCTAGTTTATTCTCTAGCATAACAAAAAATCCACTTTAGCTTGTAGACTTAGACTAATTAGGACTAACCTTGATTGTCTTTGGCTTCCAGACCTTGGTTTTTTTCTTTCTTGAATTCTAGGAGCTTGAATCTTCTTGTTCTATTTTTATGATTCATGATGATAGTATCTTGCAATATGACCAATGTTAAGACAATTATAGAAAACAACATCACTCATACATATTGACTGATGTGGATTGTGACTCCTTCCATAGTCCCATGAGTACTCATTCTTTGAGGGTCTTCTACACTCTCTTTCTATGTGACCAAACTAATTACATGAAAAATAATAACCATTGAATGAATCTACATACCTTATGGCATTAGGTTGTCTCACAAAATTTATCTTCATACTATTCTTGAGGTTGACCTTCTTGTTCACATTACAATTCTCCTTAATTTTAAAAATGATCTACTTTGAAACCAAGACCTACCTTATCATTATCATACTTATAACTACTCAAAATGTCATTTATAGCCTTAGTGCTCTTTTCAAACCTCTCTTAGGTCTTCATCTTGCTAGTTGATTGATCCAATTCTAAATTTAAGGACTCAATTTATGATTCATACCTGGTGCATTCTTCTTTCTTATCCTTTAGTCTAGCAATGACTATTTACATATGAGTTTCAAATTGATTGATGATCTCATCATGCCCCTTGGATGTGTTACTCACTCTCTCTTAAAATAGACCAATATGCTCTTCATAGTCTGTAACTAATGATCTTAGTTTTTGATTCTTCCTTCTTTGAAACTTTAACTCCTCTAGATCACTCACTAATTCTACCTCAAGATTCACTTTAGCCTCTTCTTCATTTGATTAATCATCATCCATAAGGCCTTTCCATTTTTAGTAACCCTCATTGTCTATTTCTATATCCATGAATGAGGTTTCATTATTGTCATGTTCATTACTATCATCATCACTCTCAGATGTAATTGTGTCACTTACATCAAATGAGATATTTTCTTCTTTGGTATAAAAAATTCTCTTGTTCTTGAATGACCCTTTATTTCCTTCATACTTACTAAAATCTTTCTTGTTTTTGTCAAGCTTATAGACCTTCTTATCATCACCGTGATGTTCATCATGTTCTTCATCATGATCATTCTTATCCTTGTTAGGAAAATTAGATGTAAAGTGACCAATCTTACCACAGTTAAAATATTTAAAAGAAAACTTACCCTTGTACTTACCAGATCCAATCTTCAATTTCCTAGTAAACATGGATATCAATTTATCATCATTAATATCTAAACATACCTCATCCTTGACCTTCTTTGTTTTTGACTTCTTCTCAACTTTGAATGATGCTTCCTTCTTGAGAAGTCTTCCTTCATTTATTATCATCTCATAGGTAGTCAAGATGCCATGAATCCCATCCAACTAAAGTGTGTCTAGATCTTACATTTATTCTACTACAGATACATTTAAATCAAATTCAGAAGCTAGGGATCTCAATACCTTTTATACAATTGTAGACTCTTTCACTTCTTCTCTGAGACCTCTGATGGCATTAACAACTTCATCAACCATTAATAAGTAGGATGAAATGATATCATATTACTTCATACTCAAAATTTAAAAATGCTTTCTATGGGTCTATAATTTAGCCATCTTCACCTTGGTGTATCCTTCATAGATAGTATTCAACTTGTCCCATATCACTTTGGTTGACTCATAGTACATCACCTTCACAAACTCTGCCTCTAATAGGCCACATAGAATGGCATTCATTGCCTTGGAATTGATTTCAATTTCCTTATTACCTATTGTATTATTTGGTGGTGTAATAGGTGGAGTGTATCCATCCACAACTAACTACCATATGTCTTGACCCATTAACATTAGATATGTTCTCATTTTGATGCTCGAAAATGCATAATTAGACCCATTGAATAATGAAACCTTACTGATAGAGAAGCCTCCTTGAACTTGAATACTATCTATCCTTGCTTCTAGGATCTCCTTTAGGTTGTTAGGAATGATTCAAAGGACCTTCTTTGATACCAATTATTGAAAGCATAATGACTGAGGGAGGGGTGAATCAATCTTTAAAACCTTTCATTTAAATTCACTTAAATAATCATAAACCATTCAAGAAATCATATAGATATATCAAGCATAAACACTTATCCACATAAGCATGAAACACAAGAACACATCACATATGTGGGATGTAGATACCTAAAACTCACCACTAATGGCCTTTGATCAGACTTAAGACTGATTCCTACCAACCATTACAAATTAACCTCATGAATCATTGAATGCCCCAAATTTTCTTGTGCATCATTCATCAAAGCTCAGAATAAAGTTGAGACATACCTAATGGGGGTATCCTACCATATGCAACAAAAACTTCTCATAGATTCATCTCTAATCAACCTATGACATCACAACATGAAATTTAGCCTATAGACCTATTAAGTGGGACACATGAACTTAAATCAAATATTGAAAGAGATAAATAGCTAATCATAATTAATTAATGAGTTAAACCAAATTAAAATCCTAGTTAAATTATCTATGTGCAATTCATAAATAAATAAAAAAGGAAATTCAAAAATATAAAATATGTTAGCTTTTCATGATTACCTTTTTATGAGTTACAAATCCTTTGGAAAATATCTCAAAATATCTCACCCATGCCTATTCATTACAAATCATGAGTTATTAACACCTTTTAAATCTACTAGGGTTATTTAAATCACTTAGGTTAGGTTTGAACCCATTCCATGTTTAAACTACACTTTAACTCACCTTGAGTTGGGGTTAGCTCCTAAGCCTTTAAATACAAGCCATTGCCTATTGAAAAGAGACCATGGAAATTGTAGAGTTATAATGCAAGTTTTGTAGCATGATTTATATTAATAGAATTATAATGCCAAAATATTGAACCAAGCAAGCATGAACCACATCAAGCCAAAAAAAGCCACAATAGTGCCAAGGAGAGAGGGTACCACACAAACTCCATTATCAAAGAATCTTTGAGCACAAGCTGAGAAAGCCACACAATGAATCATTTGGATCACTAAAGGAAGGTAAGAGATTTGTCATTATTTGAATTTTAGTTGTGCTTTTCATTTGGTTTAATTTATTAAGCTCCCCCTATGATCTAAGCATGTTAGTGTGTTCATTTTAAGTTTTGTTTGCTTAAACTAACACTTGATCTAACCTCTTCTCTATTGTCAAATTCCTATGATCACAATGTTGGGAAATATAGTTTTCACATTGTGTAAAGTTATGTATTTATCGTAAAGTAAATAGTATTTACAGTTTTGTAAGTTAGTAAATAATATATTATTGTTATGAAACAATGACATATTTGTTGTTAATTTGTTATACCCATGAGTCCATTAATGGGTGATTTGTTATTAGCCATTCCTATTATTTTGGAAGTTCTTTTGCCTATTATTTTATCTATATAATAGCCATTGTATTGCCAAATATAAGACAATGTGTTTTATTATTCTCTATGTTTATCAAATTCTTATTTTGACTTCATTTGGTACCAAAACAAATTAAATCTTGAACCATGAGCATCTATGTTAGTATGGAGAATTATATTTCCATGAGCTAAAGGTTAGCAAAGTCATAAATATCTATGCAGAGATAAGTTTTCATGCATTCTATTAGTATATAATTCATCAACTATTTATACAATTGTGTATTGTAATAATATTATGTATTCTGTGTTTTAAAATGTGCATTCTCCACCATGCCAAGTCAGTATTTGTTAATGGTTATATTTTTTGTGTATAGGCCTATCATTTCATGATTACCGTATGTATTTGAAGTAGTAAATCACATTGAACATGGACTTGACATGTTCTCCATGTAGTCCTGTCAAGTCTGATCCATTTACCATACCTTAGTAGATCTGTTCATGATACTTTCTTTGAGTATCACAATAACCTGCACATCTAAATATTAGATCTAAGAACTATAATGTTTATTATGTGTTGATAATAGGCTGAAATTAAAGCATGTATATCTAATTTATATATGAGCGTATAACATATTTTGTGTATAATAGCACATCACCAATGGAAGAAGAGCTAGGCATGATGATCTATGGATAGGAGGCATGAAAGAATATACAAAGAGATAATTATGATCTAACTTGAGCGTGACTTCTATTTGCCTTATCACTTGATCTACAAACCATGCTCTTGCATCCTACATTGAAGCTTTGCATCCTCCATCAGTCTTGTTGGTCAGAAGAGTTAATTCTATTATTATATTTTGTTTCAGTTATAATTAGAATGTCATGTATTTATCAACTTATGTTGAGTTATGGATTTTAAATATGTCAAGTTTTATTTTAATAAAGAAAAAAAAAGTGAGTGTTAATAGATTTTATTTTATTAAAGAAATCTATATAAAGTATGTTTTTTTAGTAGTTTCTTAAAATGAGTCAAAGTGTCACTTGTCAAAAATAATCTATTTTTGTCATTTAAATTCTAAAAAATATCAAAATTATTGAGTCTAGGTGAATATTAGGGTTTTGTTTAGGTGATTATTAGGAAACATTTTAAATTATTTGTCTTTAGAAATATTCTCAGTTTAAACCAACGTCCTGAGAGAGTGTCATAATGGAAAATTTTGGTCATGTTGAAAAATTTGAGGTAAAATATTTCCACACTTGGCAAGTATGAATCCAATTATTTATAATCAACAAAGACCTATGGGATATTATTTATGGCAAAGTGAAAAAACCCAAAGATACAGATGAAGCAACAAAATAGGAGAACAAAGATTGAAAAGCTATAGCAATCATTGGATTAGGGATATTTGATGCTTATTTTCATCATATTGATTTATCTAAATACTCAAATATAATTTGGATAACATTAAAAAAATTATTTAGTTCACAAGCCATAAGCGCATCAATTGCATTGAATCAAAGATTGTTCGGTCTCAAAATGGAAGAAGGTGACAACATGGTCGAGAAAATTAGTAAGTTTTATTCCATCTCAAACCAATTAGCTAAAATTAAACTTGATGCACATGATGATGATGTAAAATTAGTTTTATTAAATAGTATACCACCCAGTTATTATAATATAGTATTTACATTGAGTAAAATCAATCCTAGTTTAGAAGATCTCATTTCTTCTTTACTTGATGAAGAAAAAAGAACTATGATTGTTGAACAAGAGGAAACTACAATGTATGGTAAAAACAAGAAAGATAAGGCATTTGTTAAGAAAAAATTCAAACATGGAGCAACTTCTAAAGATACAAACAAATGACTCACCTATTTCTATTGTAAACAAGTTGGTCACATGTATATGAATTGTATAAAAAGAGCAAAATATTTACTTGATGGAAAACTACAAGAAAATGCCATGGCCATAGATGAAGAAGAAGGGAATAATGAGCAAACAAATAGTGCTCACACAGAATATATAAGTGAAGAAGACTATGTCTATTAATGGAATGTGATAGAGGTTGGAGGATACATGAAGGATTGAGGTCTTTCAATAACCTGTCATCATTCACAAATGATGGGGACACATAAAACTCTGGTGACTTTTGTTTTTCAGTTGTGTGCAATGTGTTTTCTTTCTTATGTTGTGTGGTAGTTACATTTATTTTTCAACATGTGTGAAAAATAAGAATAGTTGTATCTGTTTACTTGTGAATGATATTCCCATGCAATCCCTTTTGTATATTTACATTGGAGAATGTAGATATAAAAATCATTGTAGCAATCATGATGAAAGGTTAGTGGTAAACCTATGAAAACCATTTTGTAAGGTTAGTGGTGAACCTATCAAAACCATTTTGGAAGGTTATTGGTGAACATGGAAAACCAATTACAGATGACTGTGAAGAAATAGATGTGTGATGGCATATGTGTGTAGAGAAGATCATGAGCACACGAAGGTGGAACAAGCTACAATAAGAAAATGAGATATATTATACCATGTAGAAACTATGGGGGGAATGTTGGGAAATCTAGTTTTCACATTGTGTAAAGTTGTGTATTTATCATAAAGTAAATAGTACTTATGGTTTTGTAAGTCAATAAATGATATATTATTTTTATGAAACAATAATATATTTTTTGTTAATTTGTTATATGCTTGAGTCCATTAATGATTGATTTGTTATTATCCCTTCTTATTATTTAGGAAGTTGTTTTTCCTTTTCCTTTGGCTATATAATAGCCATTGTATTGCCGAATATAATACAATGTGTTTTATTATTCTCTATGTTTATCAACTTCATGTGTTGACTTCACACAAATGGCATACCCGGTGGGACATAGAAGCATCCCACGTACCAAGGAGACCAAGATGAAACTCTTACCTTTTCAAATGAATGCTTGAATATCTTTAAAATTGGAGCTTTATCTTTATTTTTGTTGTATTCTATTTTTTATGATAACTAAGATTTATACACAGATTGACATTGATTTGGCATAGCTAGCATTGATTCTACCTAATCATTATCGATTTTGGATAACCATCATCTATCAGGGTACAGGATAGGACATGGCTTTAAAATAGGGATTTTAAATCTTTTTGACATTTGTAGTTGTTATTTCTTGGTTTCATTGATTTGTATACTCCATGTCTAATTGATTTGTTACAGGTTTTATGGAGGTTTCATAATATTTTGAGCTAACTAACATTTTTGAGACTCTTTTAGTTTTGCCTTTAGGTTCATAGGTAGATGATATCAATTTTTATCGAGTACCATCAGTTCATTTTTAACTAGCATTGGTCACCTTATAACTAGCATCGGTCACAAGTGACTGACATCACTCTCTCTATAAAAAAATATATAGAGAAACATGAGAGATATATTTTCAAAACTTGTTTTCTCATCTATAAATGTGCTTCAAAGTAGAAGTAAACTCCTTAACATTTGTAGGACCAAGAAAGGAATAGGACATACATTTACAAGTTTAAACACTTGAATACTTCATTTTGGTGACTAAAAAGAAAGGTTAAGTCTTGAACATTTGGTTTTAGTTGTTAAAAGGAACCTAGGTGTTATGTGTTAAGTTTTTTTGTGAAAATTTTTACAAGTTTTGAAAATTTAAGCCAAGGGGCTAAAAACTTCATCAACACTTCATTTGGTGCATAAAATTAACATTCATTCAAATTGCAAATTATTGAAAGTATTTGTTTTTAATAAAATGAAGAGTGTGTGTATGCTCTCCCCTCATCCCCTAGAGGGAACTTGGGTGACCAAAATTACCTTTTCACTCATAATTTATGTCTAGTATAAGGCATGGAAAGAATTTTGTCTCAGCTCTCTCCAAAACTTGTATGGTTTGGGTGATTTAAAAATAACCTCTAAAGTCTTTTTACTTAGTTTTATTTTTATGCAATTTGGCTTTTAAAGGGGAGTTCATAGCTTCTTCATGATTTATTTAGGGAAGATTTGACATGGGGTTTCATCTCTCAGTATTATTTTAATCCATCTCTATGACATGGTATATAAATTAGGGCACATATACTATGAGAGCAAGGGGGTTGAGCAGATAACCTCTACTTTTGTAACAAAAACCCAAATTAGGTCAAGTTAACTAAGGGATTCCAATAAGTAGTATATATATGGAATCACCATGCAAAGGAATAGACCCTTACATAGTAAGTTAATCAATATGAACTCAATTGATGTGAGGCATCTCTAGTGTTAATCGCACTTGGGACCATCTAGATGGTCAAAAATTTAAGTTTTAAGACAACCCCACTTGATGCGAACATATTATTGATGCAGGGTGATTAGCCCAAAGGTTCATATCATTGTGAAATCTCTTGGGAAAAGGGGGGTGTAAAAAACCTACTACTTCATGTGCTTTTATTTTTGGATTAACACTTAAAATCCTCCCAAGATCATGCATATAGATGGATTTTAGTAATACGAAGCAACCTTGTCAATTTAGGGCTTAGGATGATTTACTTCATTATATTTGGTATTTTTCTTTTACTTTCTTGGTATTTGAGTATAAAACCATTTTTTGTGCCATGTCAAAATGATTTTTTCATCCACACCCCTCTATTTTTGAGGAAACATTATGCCATTCATTTGACACCATGCTTTTGCCTTAAATTTTTTATCAAAAACATTGTGTGTGTCACTTGATTGAAATTGGTAATGTTACACTACCCAAATCATTTCAAGTGTTATGCCTTAGAGTCTTTTAAACAAACCATTGATTACACCTTTAGAGAGTGATAATGCCGTTACACTACTCAAATCATTTCACAGACTTATTTTATCTTGTGTCCAAGTTTAAAATTTGAAACCAATCCACATGTGCCTTTTGGGTCTTTGTTTAGTGTCGTTATGCCATTAAAATTTGCTTAGCTTATTGATCAACAAAATCTTAGTTTTCCTAAGTTGAGTTTTTAACTAACTTTGACAAGTTTGAATTCAAACATTGATTGATTTCTGTTTATGCCTTATCTAATTGGGGCTTAAACACCAATCTTTCTCTTTTGAGTTACGTAACTTAGTTTAATTATTTACCCAAATCCAAAAACTATTTTTTTGTGCCTTTATTTGGGAGAAAATAGTATATCTCCAAGTACCTTTTTTTGCATGCCTTATGCCAATTTGATCAAGTTCATGTCTAAAGTCAAGTTCCAAGTCTATGTCAAAGTGTTTCAGATTTTTTAGATTAAATCTCACATTGTTTTTAAGTTTAGATTTTGATGCTGCATTTTTCCAAAATTCCTAGCCCATTCCTTTGTTTGAGCCTATATTTTGACACTACGTTTGGCCAAAATACCTAACAACCTTTATTTTCCTAGATTAGACCTATTTGGAACACTTTGAACCTAGAGTATGGTATTTTGATTTTATTTCATCCACTTGACCTTTTTTTGTGATACATTTAATGTTAGAGATTTGATGTTAGACTATTTTATACCAAGTGTTTTCACAAACCATTTTGCAGATACACCTCCAACCCTTTGACCAAGTTAGATTAAGTTTGAACCTTGTGTCTTTTTAGATAGTGTTTTTTAGAGTTTATAAAACTTTACCCCTTTTTATTTTGAAACATTAAACATTGATTCAACCATGTCTCACTATACTTGTAGTGGCATCATGTACAATCTAAGGTATAGTAATGTGGTCACACAAGAAGACTTTGTTCAAGACCCCTATGGAGATGATGTCATTTGTGAGACAGATCCTTATCTACCTTACAACATTCAATCAAGGGAACAAATCCAATAAATTTTGGCCCATTTGGTCAACATGCCTCCATATTGAGAGCAAGACCAAGATTAAATGGCATAATATCTAGCTAGCATACCTTTGGTTGTAGAACAAGTCCAATATCAACCATACTATCTTATAATGCCATAAACCTATGAACCCTATTTGTTTAATTTCCACTTAATTGTAAACAAGCATAAAGTCTTAATTAGAGGCATGGAATTAGGGGTTAAGTTTTTAGCAGACTTTGCCCATGAATTTTTTTCAAGTTTAGTAAGAGTGCCTTACAACATGCCTTATAATCAGAGCAACTAATAGGCCTCTTCTAAAAATCCTCAAGTTATAGTGTTGATACTATATTAGGACCCTTGTATGCTTGTCATAGGAAAAGGACTCATGTAAAACCACTTCATATGGATGCAAATAGCATACTAAACCTATCTAAACTTAGTGTGTAACTTCAACAAGATGATTATGTCAAATTCTCCTCTTATTGAGTTAGTTCCTTCAATAGGGATTTTAATCTAATTGACAAGACAAGAAAATCATGGTATAGACCCATTCATGTAAAGTACTTTGGTTGGAGACATGTTCAACACACCTACCACCAAAGAAGTGTCTTCTACTTCTACATAGAATAGTGAGATAAATATAGTGGACAACGTGCAAGTATCATCTAATCGAGACCAAAGTGGTGTAAACACACAAACAATTAGTCCACAACAAAATGTGCCTTTAGTTAACACCAAAAGTGGTTCATAAATGTAGGGGGTCAGAACTTCTACCTCCCAACTTGAACATACAAATACCTCTAATCTTCAACCAACTACTTCTTTAAACACCCAAAACATAATGATCAAGTACTCAAGCAATGACCAATGTAATACCTCAACAAAATGTGATGAGTGTTAATCCACCACAATAGGTCATGACTAATATTCCATAATAATAGGCATAGTCTAACATACCCATGTAGCAGAGGTAAAACATTCTTCCACTTAATAAAGAGCATTCAATGTTCCACCTCACCATGTAGTTATGAACATGCCTCTTTAATCGTAGACCAACATACCATTACAACCAAAAATGATGTCTAATCAACAATGTACGAGAATTATTTAGTGAAAAATGTCGAACCTTCAACATGGGTCTACTTCCCAATAAGGACTCACATAACTAAGAGATTCATATGTTCTAAAAATACTAATTAATAAACAATTGCCTTTCATGCAAAATGTACCATAATCTCAATGATAGGGACTTGGTTCACAAGTTCCTTTTAATCAACTAAGTATGACTAGTTGACAACAATTCCTTAATCAACCTCACCAGGCATAATACTTATCCACTAGCTATATCCTTCCATCTCAACCATAATTTCTACAAAACCAAGCCTATATACCAAATCCTAACCATAATATCACACCATAACACATGCAATTTCAACAATCAAATCCTAATCCATGCATGCATATTCCTAGTCAATTCCTGAACTAAACTAACCTTCCATAACAAACCATGCTTCCACTATACCCCAATTAAAGTAATCCACTTTTGGCCTTGTAACCTCTACCTCAGGCTAATGTTCACTCTAGTTTCCTATCCCAACAACTACAATAAATGAAAGATACAATTTCCACCATCTAAGCTAGGAAATAAAATAAAAATTTCAAGTTGGATGACATGTATTACTACCCATTCAACATGGAGTATTTTTGGATACCATTTCCTTCAGGGTAAAAACCACCAAAATTAAACAAATACAAGGGGAAAGGAGACCCCAAGGCCTACTTGATCAAATTATTTTTTACTTGTCAACTAGTGGCCTCTAGTGACATATATCTTCTACTATTATTTACATAGTCTAGTAGGACAAGCATTGGAGTGGTTCCTAAAATTATCAAAGAATTCAATTTTTCATTTTGATGATCTTTCAAACAAGTTCATGAAACACTTCTCCTAAAATCTTGAGCATGAGATTTCATTGGCAGATTTGATGCAAGCCAAATAGAAAGCTGGTGAAAGATTTACAAGTTATTTATAATGATGGAGTCCTCTTGCAAGTTAATTCACCCATAGTCTACCAGACAAGCAACTAGTCACTGTGTTTACCAAAAATTTACACAATGAGATATCTTACCATCTGGAGTTATTAACAAAGGGATTATTAAACTTACCTCATCAAATCAAAACCAAAATAATAGCCAAAATTAGAATCAAGTTTAAGCGTAATCATTATAACTAGCATAGGCCAATAATTATGATAAACCCAAGCAATTAAATCACAACAAGAATGTTGTTATAAATGGATTAACTGAGTCATGACATGTCTAAATAGTAAAAAAATCATCTTCTTAGCCTATATCACATATGAAAATTACTCATAACTAATAACCTCTTCAGCAAATACATCAAGCATAATAACCTAGACCAGTGCAATAAACACAACAACCTCTACCTTTTAAAACCCCTCCTCCAAAGAAAAATGTGCCTATTCATTGCATATTTAATGACCTTGGATAACCCATTGAATCTATGTTTTTCAAGCTCACTACCGCTATTTTGATTAGTTATCCTATTCTAACGCACTATTTTGAGGGCATTGACTATGCAAACTGGTATAGGCAAAATGAATACTATTAGTATCATCAGGTTAATGGCCATTATTTGTGCCATTATGTTCAAATTAAACATTTGATTGAGAATTTGTTGGAAAATGGAGAGATAAAATTGGCTAATAGAGATTCCACATCTAATCAAAATCTAAGAATCTATCAAAACCCCTATTCACAACATGATAATAAACACCAACACTAACACCAACTAGAATAGTAACAACAACAATATCAACAATCAAGACATAATAAACAAAATTAGTAGCAACAAAATAAACATCAACCAAATGGATAAAACCAAGGCTAGAATGATACCAATAACCAATAGACCTACCATGCATTTGCAAATGACTACAACAAGGTTGTAGGCCATATTATAGGAGGTCATGTTTTCACCATCTCTATCAATCCAAGACCAAATACTAATTAAAAAAGACCATTGTTAATCAATTCAAACCAACCAACCCATACTGATGCCTCTTTCTTGACTTGGGACCGTGTATAGGTGTATCAACAAGTAGGGATTACTAATTTTAGATCCTATACTGATAATTCATCATTAACCTATGACCATGCACAAGTGTACTGATAACTAAGAATTATCCTATCTATCCCCCCACCACCATCATTTATTAGAAATAATGGTCTTGTATCTAATCCAAATTATGAAATCTAAACTTAATAGTTGAAGATTACCATACTATGCCCACAACCATCTGCCACTTCACCCATTAAACCAATCGTTCTAGCTAAGAACAAGTCATTTACCACTGTATAAGAAAAAACATTCAATATTGTGGAACAATTGTAGAATACACCCACACAAATATCCATTTTGGATTTAATATGTACATCCACCATCCATAAGAACATATTAATAGATTTCCTTGGCCAATTTAAAGTTCCTAATGACATATATCCAAATAAATTTAAAGTTTTGGTTGGACATTTAGCCCTAGGCCAATAATTAAACTTATACCAAAGCAAAATGTCATCCCTTGGGCCTTTGCATAATAATCCATTATACATCAAAGTTGTCATAATGCAACACAAAGTTAAACATGTCCTCATAGATAATGGATTGTCTCTAAATATTATGCCTCTAAAGCTCATCAAGAATCTTAGGTACACCACAACCGATCTCTAGCCATAAATAATCACAATCAAGGCCTATGATAGTGAAGAGTAGGAATCATAAGGCACCATCAAGTTTTTGGTTATTGTTGGGCCCTTGAATCCTAATACACTATGCCATGTGTTAGACCTTGATTTGTCATTTAGTATTATTTTGGGTAGACCTTGGATACATGAAATCCATGCAATCCCTTCAACATTGCACCAATGTATTAAATTCTCCCATTTAGGTATGGAAGTTAACTATCCACAAAGATTTGTAGCCATATAAGCATTACAAGCATTTGGAGGTCAAGTACCAAAGCTATAACTGCCGATTTGGCTTAAATCTAATTATTAATAAGGACAAGGGAAAATAAATTCTTGTTGATTCACCAGAGGCCAATTACATTAACCTAGATACCCTTGATTAACTTTCCCACATACTGCCTCCTAAAATATCTAATCATTACACTATTTTGACTAATGGCCCTGGAGAATACTTGACCCATGATGCATTCCATATTGCCAAGATTTCACATAACCCAAAGTATTTTGGAAGACCTAAAGCCAAACCACTCTATCTAGAATGGAAATGAAAGTGAAAATCCAAATTGCATAGTCCAACACCTATCATTTTTACATCAGCCACTGACTAAGAGTAAAACCCACTCGTAGATGATGAATCTTGGTTATATAATGAAAATTGGATGATTGCTATAAGAATCCCATGTATCCCATATCTAATGAGATCATGGGGAGACATGATTATGGAGGAGGCCTTGGGCCCAATCAACAACAAAAACTTAAGCCAATTTCTTCCACTCAGTACAAAGGAACCTATGGTTTTAGATTTAAACTGCTTGGGGGTAACCCCATGTACCTAATTCACATTCCAGTGCCAATGATTAGTGAGGATGATGTTGAAAGCAAAGTAGAGTTTGATCATAGCCCTTTCAATGATCTAGCCAATACCAATTTGTTTGATACCAATGCTATTTTTACCCTTCAACTTATTATTCACCATAATCTACTTCCCTTATATTACCCTCAATTGATAGACTGGGGCCAACAAGAATCAATATTTCTAGTTGATAAATTTTAGAATGATGAGGCCTTTTATGATTTTCTAGGCTTGAGGGATAATGTTCCATTGGGAGACCACAAACACGGGTTCTCAATCAAATTAGATCCTGTAGCTTATTTTGGAGAATGAGTAAACACCCTTAGCCATAAATAATTAAATAAAACATTGAGGTTCCAAAGTGAAAATCTCTTAGAGGCACTTTTGGACTAGGGAAAAAGTAAAGAGAAAGGTTAGTTTAGTGGTGAAAACCTATTTCAGGTGCTATTAGATGGGGGTGTTCAACCTTCCTCAAACATAGCCTAAGAGACCACGAATGATAAACTTGCCTATGGGTCTGAGTTCAGTCTTGAAGAATAAGTAGCTTTTGATCAAATGATCCAAGAGTTTCCAATAGTATTTTTCACATGCCCATCCCTCCCTTTGGGGAATTATGATTCATCATGCCTAGGAGAACTTAAAGAGCCAATCCTAATGGAGGACTCTACTATTGCAAGCCAGTTCAAATCTTTACTAGCCATTCTATAAGATGGTTTGACCCTTCTTGTAGAAGATACTACAAAAATTAACATCAGGAATTTAGATGACCCAAAGTGGATCAAATCAGGGGATCCCTCACTAAGAAGGAATGTGAAGTCTTTACAGCCCTATTGAGAGAGTTTGTTGATATATTTGTTTGGGCCTATTTTGACATGCTGGGTTTGGACCCCATCTTGGTTTTGCACCACCTTGTGGTACATCCTTATGTCAAAACTATAAAACAAATTTTTTTCAAGATGCATTCTTGAATTATTGTATTAGTAAAGAAAGAGTTGAAAAAACTCTTGGAATAAGGATGTATTCGATCAATCGACTACTCAAAGTGGATCTCTAATGTTATGTCAGTGAGTAAGAAACCTGAAGGAATTAAAATATGCACTAATTTTAGGGACATAAACAAATCCTAACCCAATGATGACTTTCCTCTACCAAACATTGACGTGATTTTTAACTCCATAATAGGTTATGAAATGCTTTTATTGATGGATGAATTCTTAGGCTACAATCATATCTAAATCACACCAAAAGACCAACATAAAACAACATTCACCACTCCATAGGGAACATTTTGTTATTAAGTTATGCCATTTGGTCTTAAAAATGCTGGGGCCACTTACCAAAGAGCTATGACCATCATATTTCACAATATGATGCATGATATTTTTGAAGACTGCATCTATGACATACTTGGTAAATAAAAAACTAGCGCCAATCATAAAGTATCACTATGAAGGATATCTAAAAGACTGTGTGAATACAAGGTCTACCTTAATCCTAAAAAATGTGTTTTTGGAGATACTTGAGAAAAATTGCTTGGATTCATTATGTCTCATAGGGGTATTGAAGTTGATCCAGCCAAATTACAAGCCATAACTCAAATTTGACCACCAACTAATCTAAAGTAGTTCTGCAATTTGTAAGGCAAAATACAATCCATCAGATGCTTCATATCTCAATTGGAAGACAAGTACCACCCATTTACATATATATTGAAGAAAGGGGTAGAATTTTATTAGGATGATGAATGCCAAATTTTTTTTAGTAATTGAAGGACTATTTGGCAAATCTACCTATTTTGTTACTTCTTATGCTAGGAAAGTCATTCTTAATATCTATCAGCTACTGATAAATCCCCAGGGGAACTTATAGATCAACATGATGATAATGGAAAATATCATGTCATGTACTATCTAAGATATACACTAGTAGCTTATGAGTATAATTATACACCCATTGAAAAATCCTATTTAGCTGTCTTTATAGCTTAGAAACTGTGACATTACATGTTAAACAACAAAACCATGGTCATTTCAAAAGTAGATCCATTCAAGTATCTACTATTCAAAATAAATTTACAAGGATGTATGGCCAAATAGATCATGCTTCTCAGTGAGTTTGGGATAGAGTGTGTCAACCAAAAATCTATTAAGGTGAAAATTCTTGTAGATCAACTTGCTGAAGCACCCCATATAGATACAAATCCACTAACATTCTAATTCCCAGATGAATGCATTATGACCATCATTGAAACACCTCTTGAGGAGTACCATTGGAATATATATTTTTAAGGATCATTCATAACACATGGATCAAGGGTAGGCCTTTTATTCATTACACCATAGGAGAATATAATCCCTGAATCAATCTAGATTAGATTTCATTATAACAACATGACCAAATATGAAGAACTCATTATAGGGCTTTATGTTTCACTCAAATTTTTCTATTATTCAAAATAATGTAGAAAAGTATAAATACAAGTTATGGTAGAAATACCTAATAAAAGTACACGTGTTGTGTCAAAAAATTATGAAGAGCTCCTTTTTGGATTGGGAAGAAGACTTACAAATAAGAAATCATGAGAAGGTGGATTAGATGGATAGTTGGAATGGATTGCTTGATGTAGAAGTCAATCATAACTCTAATAGAGTGACAGTGCTTGGAATGGTGATGACAAGTTGGGATTACCAATTTGCTAAAGTTCTTGATGATGATTGACTTATAAAAGAGATTCTGGATACTAGAGCTCTTGATAATAATTATAGATGTATTTTCCCTTGCAACTCTCCTCTTCTTATAGGTAAGGACAAGAGGACAAAGTGGGAGTGTAACTAGGTGATCTAAATATAATTCACCCATGCAATGCCTCATGAAAGGATTTAGATGTCTTATATTTAGAAAATCTAAGGTTATAGTTTGTATGGTGATTGCTGGTTAAGTTTTAGTTGGTCAAACCTTACCATTGATGGTTAGGTTGACTATCGATGATTAGCTTGATCAGCAGTGGTTAAGGCTAAAAGGTCAAAATGGGTAAAAAGGGACTAAGTTCAAGCTAGTTAGGTCAAAGTGACCAAAAATGGGTTTAGGAAAGGGTAAATGGTCTTGAGGGGTCCCTAAAGTGGTCTAAGGGGTTATGACATTTGAAAATATGCATGCAAATTTTTGGTGTCTACATTTTCCCTTTTTTGTTATGTGGCTTGAATCAACAAGTTGCAAAACAAAAATGGAAGTTGGGTAAGGTAAAGGTCAAGGTTACCCTAAGAATGAGAGGACGTGTTCCCCCTCAAACTGGGAAGTGATGAGGCAAAATGAAATTAGGTCAAGGTTTGATAAAGTAGAAGGTGGTAGCTAGTGAGTGAGATGCATAAATTGCACATAAAAGTGACTAAGTGTGATAGTTCAGATCATGCAAAGACTAAAGGTTCTAGTGTTGACGAAAATAAGGTTAGTGTGAGGAAGACAAGTGACCAATATATCATGTGACTGCTATAAGTATGATAGTTGGATACACTTGTTCATCTCCAAGGTAGATTTGAGTGTTTCATTGGGTATCTAAGGTAGGAAGTACTCTTAGGAAAAAACCAAATGGGTCAATATATGATGGGTATCTAAGGTAGGAAGTTCTTTCAAAAAGACACAAATGATCTGGTTATTACATTAGGTGGTCCAAAATTAGTGAACATGTCAAGGTCGATCAATGCCTTTAGAATGACCCATGCAAAGTCATCGTAAAACATGCAAAAAATATGGTAAAAAATGATTGACATCAAGGTGAATGTGGGCAAATGGGTGGGTTGGGGTGTAGCTGAGCTGAGTCTATATATACTAGGCAAGTATATGCCACCTACATAGTTTAGGGTATGTAAGATCCCATAATAACTTTAGGGAAAATGTAGTTCTTGCTTGGAAAGGTAGTGATGAGGTAAATGCTTAGGTGAATAGGTAAGTCATAGTCATAAAGTGAGGTAATTAGATTATCGAGGCTATGCATAAAATGTGACTAAGTATGATTGTCTTGAGTATAATGGCCAACATCAAGGTAGAAGTGGTTAAATGGGTTGATAAAAAAAAGGTACTCTCAGAAAGGTCAAGTATTAGTGGGTTTAAGTGGAGATGAGGTAGGACCTAGGAGGATGCTAGTGAAAACTTTAAAGAAAAGAAGTGGGACCCTGATCATCGATGGTCAGTGTTTTGAGGGGTCAAACATCAAGGGGAAATCCTAAAAGTTGAAACATAAAAAGTGAAAGTCACCTTTTGACATTTGACCTCCATGATTTTTACTCTGGTGAATCTATACTATAGCATTTTATACTGAGTGTTGACCGAGTTGACTAATAGGTTGGGAGTGGTGATTAGTTAAGCTAGTGATTGAGGAAATTCAATGTTAGCTGAGATGGAGGGTGGATGAGGGCATGACTAAGTGGAGGGACATGGGCTCTAACCACATCAGTGATTATGAAATAAGGTAGGGGGTGCTCTAAAATTTATAGCATGGTTAAATGTTCATTGTAGAAAATTTGGAATGATGTGGTTAGGGTCTTAAAGCTAGTTTGCTATTTAAGGAAATAATGCCCTAGTTTTAGGTTTTTACATATTTAGGAAAATGTGTTGGTGAATTGGTAGTTATAAGGTGTGTTGGGTTAGGATTGGGTGTAAATTGTTTGTAAGAAGCTTAGTTTGGGAATTGACTATGAGCTTTAGGGTTTTGAGAGGTCTAGGGTTCAAGGGTCATGCCATTAGTGGTCACACATAGTGACCATCAACAGTTAGACCCAAACATTGATGGTCAAGCCTGAGGACCAAAAGGGATTATAGGTTTTTTTTTATGGTTCAAAGAATTGTTGATGGTTGAGGGTATGCTTAAAAAATATAGGTATAAGTTGGTACTTAACATGATGTAGAAAACCAAGCATACATATTAATTTTGTTGTGCAATTCTATAACTAGATTCAAATGAGAGACTAAGTTTTCACACTCTTTATAGAGGCTCATGATGTGATGACTACTAATAAGTGGAGACACATGGAGGCTATGGGCCTAGGCATGATGCATCACTGTTAGTATGTACCATGAGACCTAACTATAGTTGTCATGCTCATTGAGAGATGGGATCCCACAACAAACACCTTTTAGTTGCCTAATAGGGAGATCACCATCCTAGTAGAGGATGTGACCAAGATCACCAGGTTACCCATCTAAGGAGATCTAGTTTACCACATAAAGAGTGAGGAGATAGATTATTACATGGACTTGTTATATGGTGTAGACTGAGTTCATGCACAGTTCCATGTGGGTGGTTTTAGGTATGGTTTATTGTATCAAATGGCTCTTGAGGATAAGTGCTTGATGATGATGATGATGATGATGATGGCTTTGATGAGTTTTATGTTTTTAGATCTTATGGGTAGTCAATTCCCATACTTGCTTCTTAGCATGTTAGTGGAGATACTTTTGGGGAGGATCATGTTTTGGTGGGTGCAGGTATTACTTGTGCAAATTTATAGAGATTTGTGGAATTTATGAGTGCATAGGCACTATGAGATTAGTGTTGTATTTATGTTACATTTTTGGGATTTTAAGCACATTCAGGTATTAAGACCCTTAGGACTGCTAGAGGATACTCATGCACTGATCAATTATGTTGTTGAATTCATGTGGTGGAGGATAGTAGTGGCCTACATAGGATAAAATGGTGGGGATAGGGACATCAAGTGGTTTCATGATGCATTGGAGGGTCTAGTGCTAGGGGATGTCACATGGCAACCATATGTTGGGTGGCCATAGTGGGTAAGATTTAGGTACCACACCATAGGGTTATACAGCTAAAGGTGGGTGTATATGAGAGAGATGGAGATGAAGTTCATCCCATTTGATTAGGTACAGAGGTAGTTTAGCTTAATACAAGGGATTCCACTTGACACACTAAGGTATTAGAGAGAGGAGGTTGTGTTTCTTTTACCTAAGCCATAACCATAGGATAGATTACATGACTTCAAGGAGTTAGTAGTGGGAGGCTAGGTTGATGATGTAGGTATTGTTGATGGTTATGCAACCTAGTACTGGGGGAGGTATGTTATAATGGATTTTGGATGGGGTGATGTGGGCCAATGGGCCACAGATGTTGATCTAATGGTAGCATAGGTGCAGGGTGACCCATAGGTGGTAACAACTCTAGTAGTAGCTTAGGCATAAATATCTACCTTATAGGGATAGGTGGACACTTTACAAGGCTAGATCATGACACTATAGGGTAAGGTGGGGGTAGTGACAGTGGAGGGGGATTAGGTACAAGCTTAGGTCATAAATATATAAGGGTAGGTGGCCACTTTACAAGGCTAGATTGGCTCCTTATAAGGATAGATTGGGGTTAGGATGGTAGGTGTAGTAGCAGGAGGGCCACCAAATTTAGTGTCATGGGCATAGTATTTAATGACTATGTAGGAGCTTAGATATTATGAGGTGATGGTACTTGATCATTTTCACCATGCCAGTATATTTTTAGAGTAAAGAGCCAATTTGGATGGTAGGGCTACACTAGCTACTCTAGGGCAGTGAGTTTATATAGTTGAGCAGACAAAATTCCCAAGGGGACCACCATCAGGTATAAGTATAGGTTCAAATAGGGCTAGTGGTAGCAATATAGGTGGGTTGAGTACTCCAAAGTTATGATAGATATATGATATATAATATGTATATGATTTTTGATTTTGACCTATGTGCTGATGATGCAAGATGTACATTTTGAGATAGAGGTGACACATTGTGACATGGATTATTATGTTTTGATGATTTGATGTATATGATGTTATGACATTTGATGTTTCATATATGATGGATGTCTATAATTGATGTGATGTCCATGTTTGTAATTTATGGTCATGGATGCTCATGGTTATGGTTATTTGATGCGGTAGTTTAGGCATATGATGTTTAGAAAGTTGAATTATGATATTTTAATTCTACTCATGGTTATGATAGGATATATTATGGATGGATACATGTTATGGATCATGTTTATGGCTATGTGGATTGAATGGTGAATGGTATATGCTATGATGGTTTGCCAATTTTTTTTTATGGTGTAATAACATGTTTAGAGGCTTACACGATGTGTTGGATAGGTGAATGCTTGTGGTTGGCTACTATACATTTACATTATACTTGGCCCATTGACAGATAGATGATATTGCTTGTTGACATAGTTCATGATGTTCATGCTTTCGGTATGATGTTTGTTGTTCATGTTTTATGGATTACATAGACTAATAAAGATAAGAAAAATAGGACATGATGCCTTTTCATTAGAAAATGCTGACACAAAACCCAAAATTAGATTGGCTTAGTAAAAATAATCCTTTAAAATGTTTTGCATTAGCATGCTTAGGTTGATAGATAAGGATCTTGATAACATTGTGTCAAGTAAGCTCATAGCCCCGTTCATATGAGATGTGGAGGGAGAATGGGTGAAACTTGAATCATATAGTAAGAGTAGTATGCCTTCTCTATAGGCATCTAAAGAGGTAGTATAAACATGTTTATGTCTATATATAAAGTGTAGACTAATCGATGTGGGAAACCTACTAAAGAGTGCTGATTGTAGCTTTTCTAAGATTATTACTAATATGAGAGCTGATTGTAGCTTTCAAAATTCTTTTGCTTTTGCTTGAGGGCCTTTCTTTTTTTTTTGCTATTTTTCTTTTGTTGTAGGGTTGGGGAAGCTCATCAATATGAGAAGCTTCCAGAAATTATTTAACATTTGACAAATATTTTACTTAACCATCCTTCAAGGGAATGGTCTAAGTTTTTGGTTTCAAATGCTTTTGATACCTGTCCTTTTAGGGAGTAGTCCACCTTACACTTTTGCAATTTCAAATGATTTTCAATAGCCATCCTTCAAGGGAGAAGTCTATAGATTCTAGGGGTAACCCATGATTTGTTTTTGACTTTTTCTACTACTTTTGCCTTTGATTGATTTTTATTGACATAAATTTTCTCATACATGATCAATGGATAACCTTTATGAAGGCAAAAATTAATCTGACATGAAGGTTTGGTAGGTAAAAGAGAGGTATAAATGATAATGACCATAGGAACTGATCTCAAAAGAGATAGGAAATACTATGAGAATCCTGCCATGGTATCCATAGTTCAAGATTAGGATATAATTATGATGGATAATCACATGATTCAATTTTAGTTAGTTGCCACTAGAAAAGAAGGAAATGAATGTGGTTGCAAGGGATGAGCTTAAGTTATACAAATGATGATTGTGACCCCTATGTAATAATAAAAGGGACATAGATGGGAAGCATTGAGAGGCTCAAGTTATGATTTTCCTTCAAGAGAGGATACATGATAAGATCCTAATCCATACTTATGGGTAATGATGTAAGGTCCAAGCCAATTGAAGGTAAACTTTCCTCTTTTGATTTTCTCCATATTAGTGACATGTTGGTTTTCCTTATGGACAAGATCTCTAATGTTGAATTATCAGACTTTGAGGTGTTTATTATAGGATTGCTTAATTCACTCTTGATAGACATGAAAATGGGAAAGAGTGACTAAATGACGTTTGTCAAGTAGCTCAAGTTGGGGCTAAATGTTCTTGATGGTAATCATCTTTTGAAATGAGTTCTTGTAAAGATATGGGAAGAAATAGCATTTGGATTTCAAGAGGCAAGATGGCCTCAGCTCCAAAGACAATAGAAAAAGGTGTAGCACTAGTGGGGCTTCAGATGCTAGTACAATATGCCCATAGGGTGAAGGGGATGTACAAGTGCCAATCCTAAGCTGAGGTGTTGACCATTTTAGTAAACATGTTGTTAAGGTTTTTGTTGGAGGCTTTGGATTGACTATTTTCTTGTGGGAAATAAGGTGACAAAAATCTAAGTTTAATACCAAATACATCATAAAGGCCTTGAACTTGTTTGCTTTTGAAAGATTTTCCATTATCGGTGATGATCTTATGGGCAACAAAGAAATGATAGATGATATGATGGGTGATGAATTTGACAATATTTTTAACTTTTTTTGAGACAAAGGGAACAACCTCCACCCATTTGGTAAGATATTTAGTTGTAGTAATGATAGAATGATGTTGCTGTGAAGAGTGGGGGTTGATTTCACCAATAAGGTCTAGACCCCATTATGAAAAGGGATAAAAGTTTGTATAAATTGAAAAACTATTAATAGGTACATGATGTAAATTAGTGTGTTGTTGACATTTGACACACTTTTTCACATAATCAAAAAAATCTTAGTTTAGGGTAGGCCAGTAATAGCCTAGACAAAGGATACACTTGGCCACAGTGAGGCCACTAAAGTGAACCCCACAGATACCATCGTGTGTCTCTTTGATGGCATGAGAGGATTTTGAATCATGGAGGTAATGATAGAATGAATGTGAAGAGTGGGGGTTGATTTCACCAATAAGGTCTAGACCCCATTATGAAAAGGGATAAAAGTTTGTATAAATTGAAAAAATATTAATAGGTACATGATGTAAATTAGTGTGTTGTTGACATTTGACACACTTTTTCACATAATCAAAAAAATATCAGTTAAGGGTAGGCCAGTAATAGCCTAGGCAAAGGATACGCTTGGACACAGTGAGGCCACTAAAGTGACCCCCACAGATACCATCGTGTGTCTCTTTGATGGCATGAGAGGCTTTTGAATCATGGAGGTAATGATAGAATGATGTTGCTGTGAAGAGTGGGGGTTGATTTCACCAATAAGGTCTAGACCCCATTATGAAAAGGGATAAAATTTTGTATAAATTGAAAAAATATTAATAGGTACATGATGTAAATTAGTGTGTTGTTGACATTTGACACACTTTTTCACACAATCAAAAAAATCTTAGTTAAGGGTAGGCCAGTAATAGCCTAGGCAAAGGATACGCTTGGCCATAGTGAGGCCACTAAAGTGACCCCCACAGATACCATCATGTGTCTCTTTGATGGCATGAGAGGATTTTGAATCATGGAATAGGAGGCTAGCCAAGCCTCATTTTTAGATGATTCCTCCCATAATGGTATAACGAGAGGTGCTTTGAATAAATGCTCGATGGGTGTTCCTAAAGAGGATAGGGGGAACTATGCCAAGGTGAAGATAGTCAAAGGTTTATTGGTACCAAAGGTCAAGTAGATTGTTTTCCACACTAAAGATGGTTAGAATGTATAATTTGGTGTAGGAAGGTTCAGGGAGGTGATGGACAATGACAAATAGTTTGGATCTTGAGGGTATTGACAAGATCTAAGAGGTAAGAGAAGCCATGGTATCAAAAAACTTATTGGTAGACCAAGGGGTGGTTTAGATATGGTTTTGTTTTAATGAGGCTAAGATTTCTATGATGAGTTATCTATATAGCTACATTATTTCATTATTACACTGGTAAATGCCATTGACTTAGTTAACCACAAGCTAGGAGTCCCTAAAAATATTGATTGTTTTGACTCCTAGGGTTAGGGTAGTTTGGAGACCTATCACTAGGGCTTCTTACTTAGCCACATTGTTTGTGCATTCAAAGTTGAGGTTAAAGGATAATGGAAGTGGTTCATCAATAAGGGGGACAAGGACAATTTGGCTCCCCAACCATGGTGACATTTGAAACCATCAAAAAACATGGTTACGTGATTGGTGAAATTTATTTGAGATAGGCTTGTGATAGACTAGTCTAAAAATACAAGAGGGGGAGGTTGATTGTTTGCTAGGGGTGCCTAGGATAGTTTTTTGGTGATTACTTACCCCTTGATTGACTTCACTAGAGGAAATCAAGGTCAAACTCAACTAGAATCATGAGCCATTTAGCCATATGATAGTTTTGGTATGGTTTGGAGTGTATGCATTTGAGGGGGTTGGTATTGGTTATGTCAAAAATTTTGTGGTTAAGAAGGTAGTGGCAAAGCTTGGTGGCCATAAATACTAGGGCTAGACATAGTTGCTCAGCATATATGTACTAGGTCTCATATTTGACAAGTGTGTAGATAATGTAAGAGATGGCTTGCTCCTTGTGTTGCTCATCTTGATGGGCAATCATTGCCCCTAGGGAGTGGTCTATGGTGGAGATATAGAGGTAGAAAGGTTGGAAATCCTTAGAAGGTGTAAGGATAGGTGGAGATACTAGATACTCTTTGAGTGCATCAAAGTCCTTTTGATAATCAACATTCCACTTGAAAGAGATGTCCTTTTTCAAGAGGTGGTGGAAGGGTTGACATCGATTAGAGAGCTGGGAGATGAAGCGATGAATAGATTGAAGTTTCCCCTAGAAGCTACAAAGTTGTTTAAGATTGGTTGAAGGTAGTATCTCAAGAATGGCTTTGATTTTGGCTGGATCAACTTTGATTCCTTGAAGGGAAACAATGAAGACAATAAGTTTGCCTGATAAAACCCCAAAAATACATTTCTTGGATTAAGGTGGATGTGATAATGGATAAGTCACTCAAAGATAATCTTGAGAATGGCTAAATGGTATTTTCTAAGCTTGGAATTCTCAAGAAGGTCATCCACATAGCCTTCAACAATTATATATATAAGGTTATGAAAAAGATATGTCATGGAATATTGGTAGGTTACACCAGCATTCTTAAGACCAAAGGGAATGAGTCTATAACATAAAGTCCCCCATGGAGTGATAAAGGAAATTTTGAGCTGATATTTAGGGGTAATCAAAATTTGATTATAAACCAAGAATCTATGCATGAGTGACAACATCTCATGACCTGTTGTAAGATCAAAAAGTTGGTCAATGCTAGGTAGAGAAAAGTCATCCTTTAGGTAGATGAGTTTAAGGTCATGTAATTCAACATAGATATGTAGTCCTCCTATGGATTTAGTGATAGGTATGATGTTCAAAACCCATTAGGGATAATCAATGGGTTGAATAAAATTGACAAAAAGGAGGCATTGAAGCTTTTCTTTGATAAGGAGGGCTATGTAAAGGTGCATTTAGTGAATTTTTTGTCTGATAGGTTTTGCATCATGATTGGTTATGATGTTGTGAGTGGCAATGGCCAGGTCAATACTAGGCATATCAACATATGACCAAGTGAATGCAATACTATGGTCTTTAAGGAAGGTAGAGAAGTCCTATAGTTCCTCAAAGGTGAGAGTTTGGCCAAGTTTGATGATGTAGGTGTTGTTTGAAGTGCCTATGTTAATGTCAATGGTAGATTTATTTAAAATGGTTGAGGTCTCTAAAGGGAAATATTTATGGATGGAGGAATCTAGTGCAATAAAGTAGGTGAGAATAACATCATCATCTTGACACTGAATAATGTTAATGGTAGGAGAGTCTTCTCCAATGAGTTCAGGGTGGGTAAAAGGGATGGATATGGATGACCATTCCTTTTAATAAGTTAGGGGGATAAGGGTAATCATGTTGATGAAAAAAACTTAGGTGGGATGATGTCCTCCTCCTCACCCTTAGGTTGAGGAGATGTTGGTAGGGAAGGGCTCTCTTCTATAACAATGATAGTGGTAGGTTTATTGGCTTTATTCTTATTGGGTAGAATGAAGCTGAGGTTATGTTTCTCATGAGGCTTATGGGTATCGATCAAGGTTAATGTGTGTGGGCCATGATCATATCTTCCTAAACAAAATCCCTTCTAAGCACACTTGTGAAGGTATAGTTTTTGAAAATTAGGTTTATCCAAGTAAAGTTAGAGGTGAATGGTTGAGGTGAAGGGTGGGTAATGGAAATGTTAAATAGCTTGTCAATTCCCCCATAGATGAAGTGAGTTTCATGGTTGGGAGGTCCTAAAGGAAAAATGGATCTAATGTTAGGGTCATAATATGATTAGTAGTTGAGTTTCTCATATTCTTGGGGGCTAAGGAGGGCATCTAGGGTGATGAGATGATATTATCCAAGGGTGAGGCATTTGAAGGTAAACTCTAAGGGATCAATGTTGGGTATTTGGTTTGAAGAAATAGATGAACTAGTATATGCTTATATAAGAGGGGAAGTAATGGCTTTGAATTTCATGGGTGGTGGTTTTTGTGGTGCTTTGGATGGAGGTAAAAAAACATCATAAGGTTGGTAGGTCATATTGTATACTATAAAAGGGCTAGGGTCAGCTTGTATGGTAACCACCTAACCTTCATGTTCAAACTTGAAACAATGATGGAGGGTGTAAGGTTCATAAGCCATGGCATGGATCCAAGGTCTCCCTAGTAAAACATTGTATCGAAATTCACCTTCAACCACATAGAAAAATTTGGGGAACAAGTGAGGTCTTAGATGAGTGTGAAGGACAAAAGTTCCCAAGGTGGTGGTCATAGAATAATTAAAGGATCTAAGGATAGCTAAAGTTTTGGACATGACATTTTTGGGTAGCTTAATTTGATCATAGTTATGGGAAGAGATGATGTTGATACTGGATCCCCCATCGATCATTACCCTTTTGATGCATGTTTGGTTTATATGGGTAGTAATAAAGAGAGGTGGATCTAGGTATTTAAGGTGGATGGAAGGTATCTCTGAGTCCTTAAAGGTAATAAGGGTTGCGATTTGGAGAGCACCCATGAAGGCCTCTATAGGTTGGGAGTCTCTCAGTTTGACCTCAATGGCCTTCATAGCCTCTATCATGGCCTGGTGATGGTGAGGCAAGGTGTAAATGATCTCATAGAGGCTCATCTTAATTAGAGTTTGGTGGGGTTGCTTAAGAATGACCCATTTGATGGATTTAGAGGGGTTAACCTTCAATGTGCCTAAGATAATAACTTTAGGTTTAGCTATAAGCATGGAGGTTTGGGTCTGGTTGGGTATAGGGTGAGTTGGTGGGTATGTCCATGGAATGGATGCTTTGGCCTTACCTTTATCTTTTTGTTGTGATCATGTGACAAAATTAATGGTATGGATAGAGGGGGAAGGTGTGATGGGGGGTTGGGTAGATTCTCTATCACTTTAAGGTGAGATTTGGGGATTAATAATGTGTGGGTGGTTAGTTGTTGGGTGTAATGGTGAAGGAATAGATGGAAGGTCATATACCAAAAGATCATCCTCATCATAGAGTTGGTGGATAATGGTTTGGGGAGATTTACAATTCTTTGTGTCATGCCCAAGTGTCCTATGATAGGATTAGATTTGATAGTCATTATACTAGGTTGGCTTCAAACCAAAAGGATTGAAGGGTCTGATGGGAGGTAATGTGAAGAATGAGGTCTATACTAACCTTTGAAGAATGGTTGTATAGGATTCTATTAGAGGTAAGGAAGGTTTTGGGCTCATAGTTTTGGTTTGTAATGTGGGTGTGTGGGTGGTAATGGGTTGGGTGAGAGATGACTTGGCTAAGGTGGTTTGGGCAAATGGTTTTGGATTAGACACATTGGTAGTTGAGGTAGCCAAATTTGGTGGTCTGACTGGTTGTGCTCTAGGATGGACTGACACATCAGATAATAATGTACTGTCATAATCAATGGTAGTGGGTGACATATGTTGAAATGTGGTTTCTTTTTAGGTAAAGTTGATGGATGAGGACCTAATATAGAGGGTAGGGTAGAGGAAGGAAAAATTGTAGGCATGTGGCTATTCAATGGTTTTGCTCTTTTGGTTAGTTTGGGTTGAGGTTTGGGTGGAGTTTTAGATGGGTTTAATTCCACTTTAAGATATGGGCAGACTAAAATCCATATGGGGAAGATACCAAGGTTTTAAAAATAGGTTTTCTTGTTGGTTTTCTTGTTTGAGGTATGATTTATTTAGTTGGTCCAGAACATGAGAGGTTGGTAGAAGTTCTGATTGGTTTAAGAAGTGGTGGAAAGATGACAGATTGGTTGGCTAAAGGTGCACTATAAGGTTTGAGTTTGTTGATGTAAGGGAGGCCTAAATGTTTCCAAAAAGTAGCTTGATCCATATCTAGTTTTTGGGCAAATTCTAATTTTTGCACTAATGTGGAAAAAGGTTTGTATACTAGTTTTGCTTCATGGGTAGTGGGTGTAAGAGATAGACTTATAGGTTGGGGAGGCTGGTTGGTAGGTTGGTTCATTTCTTGAGGTAAGGGAAGTAAGGTTGAGATAAATAGCTCATCCATGGGAGGTATCAATATAAATGCTTCTCCTTTAGGAATAATATCCATATGAGTAGTTTTTTTTTGGGTAATTGGTGGAGGTGGTGAATCAAGAATTTTTACTTGCTCAAATGTAGCTATTGGGGTAGAATGTGATGATTCCAAAGCTTCTATGAGTGTGGATAGGGAAAAAGGAACCTACTTGGGTTGAATATCCAAAGGAGGGGAATATGACTCTTCTACCTTTGTAAGTGAGGTGGGGGAAGAGTGGGTAGTTTGGTTGATCGGGTCCTCATGAGTAGGTGTATTGTGAACCATGTTGACCACGTAGGCATCATGAGAAAATTCAACCTATGTGTCCTTGGATTTGATAGGGGCAAGGTTGGGAAAAGGTTTCCTGAAGATGTCAAAAGCTTGATTTTGAGGGGCATTAGGATTATCCAACATGAGTTCTCCTTTGTCGATGAGACTCTGAACCATATTCTTGAAAGTATTACATCAACTGACGTTGTGTCCAATTACATGATGAAAAACATAAAGATCATTCTCATTGTAACAAGTAGGTGTTGGATGAGAATAATCAAATTATTGGGGGGGTTTGATAGGTGGAAGTTGTATAAGGTTAGTTTTTAGTAGCTTTTCCAGAATTGAGGTGTAAGATTCTCCAAGTGGAGTGAATTGTTTTTGGTTGTTTTGATTTGGTTTCCTACATTTGGATTGGAGGTAATGGGAGAAATTTATTGGTTGACATTGGGTATAGGGGTGGTTTTAAGGATGATGTCATTCATGGTTCCCCCTGTCTTGGTTGCCTGGTTTGGAAGAAGAGGTCTCGTTGGTCTTGAAGGTAGAGTTCTTATTTCATAACTTCAATTTACCCTCATCATAAAAGGTCTTAAAGATCTAGACACATAGTGTAGAAGATATATATTTGGCACAAGATCAACCAATTTTTTTTATAAGTTTAGGGCAAGGAAAATGAAAGCTGATTAATCAAGCTTCTCTCATGGGAAACAAAGTTGGAAATGGAATCATCATCAAATTGTCTAATAGAATAGAGGTCCGTGATAGAGACCTTCTTGGAAATGTTAATGGAAAAGTGTTCCAAGAATACTTGTGCTAGTTGGGTGAAAGAAAATATGGAATGCTTGGTAAGGGAACTATACCAGTCAAGTGATGGACTGAATAAAGACATGGGAAAGGTTCAAAGGAGAAGGGCACCATCATAATCAATCATGTAACATGCATGCCTAAAATCCCTAAGGTGTTTTTGGGGGTCCTCCTTACTTTGAAATTTGGTAAATTTTAGAAGCACCCATTGAGGAGGGTAAGGTCTGATAGGAATAGAAGGATGAATATGTTGGTTACAAATCTAATTATAGGATAGGTTGTTATGAGCTCCTGAAATGGATGACTCAAGGTTGGTCATTTTGTATATGAGAATTTTCATTAGGTTGATTTAGGGTAGTTTGCCAAAAGGATTGTAAGGCTGATATTGTGGTTGAGGTTAGGAAATGTATTGATAATTGCTTAGCAGTAGAGATGCTAGAACATATTGGAATGTGGATGCTAGAGGTTGGATAGGGTAGGTGGATGATGGTGATTGGGTGGTGAGTATATACCCTTTTGGGTTAGGGATGTATCCTGGGTTGGGTACAATAGGTAACTATTGAGAAGTCCCTATGGATTAGGTATGGATGGTAGTTGGGTTGGTGACAAGAGGAGAGGGAGTAACCTTCATGCTAATGGGTGGTGATGTAGAAGGGATAGGTACCCCTAAGCTTGATAAAGAGGTATTAACTGATGGGCTAGGTTTGATAGAGGTTGGAGGTGCCAGTGGTGGGTGCCCTAACTATAAGTGGGACATGATGGGTTAATGGTTGAGTTGTCCCTAAGGTAGAGGCATCATTAGTAGGGGTGGAAGGTGTAAGGGTAAAAATTGGTTGGATATGTTAGTTCTCAGACATAACATCAAAGGGGTTAGTAGATGAAGATGCTTGGGTGGTCAAAATTTGGGTGGTGACCATAGTAACAGGGATACCCTACATAAGGTGGGATGGCATGCCATAAGGAATATCTTGAGGTGGAGTTGAAACTGGGATATGGTGAGAAGAGGAGTTAAGATAGTGCTAAAGGGGCACTAGATTATTATCTAAAAAGGTGGTAAAATCCATGTCTCTTTGGGGAAATACCTAAGGGAAAGTAGGGATTTACAATGGATGAGGTGAATCTTCTACCTTGGAGATGCACTCCATAGATGAGGAGGTAGAAGAGGTTGATTTAGGTGATGGGTTTTGTTCTGCTAGGTCTCTTCATTGCTGATGAGTGAGAACCATACAAAGAAAGGGGAGAGAAAACAAGAACAATCTCATCGATCAAATAAGAAGATAATAAAATGATCAAGGCAATCAAGACACATACTATGAAATACATCAAACCTAGAGGTTAGTTTTAACCTCACTTTTGGCTTATACCTTAGTTTATGAGAATGTGTGATAGAAGTTAGCTTGCAAATTAGATAATATAGAAGTAATCTTTGGTTGGTTTGAGGCTGTTAAGGTACTCAAAATAATTTTTATTATAATCAATACATGGCTTGGTATTGGGGCCTACCCCCTCACTTCATAGTCCCATAACGATCATGGTATTGGGTTCTTAGCCAATATATATTGATATTCAAAGTTTATACTCAACTAGAGAGTTGAGTTGGTTCTCTTCTTGGTAATGATCTCTAAGTAGGATGGCTATAATGGATAAGGTGATTTCTAGGTGATGAAATCTTAGTCAGGCCTTGTCTAAAATTATTTTTTATGTTTAATTGATGAAATTAGTTTGGATAGTGTGTGTAACAAAAGTGGTTCTATGATAAGATAACTATGCTTTAATTCAAAGTGAACTATTGTTAAAAGCAAGCAATGGATACAGTTGATTGTAATCCTCAGAGAAATTTTAGTTTCAATTATGAGCATGAATAGAGAGAAGAGCATAAAAATGCAAAAAAAATGTGAGTAAAGACTATAGGTCCCATTGGGCATGCTAAAATGTTTCACTCAGATTTCACTATTATTCAGAAGAAGGTTGTAAAACTGGAAATATAAGTTATGGTAGAAATACCTGATAAAAGTGTGCATGTTGTGTCAGTAGAATATGAAGAGCTCCTTTTTGGCTTGGGAGGAAGACCTAAAAATAAGAAAGCACGAGAAGGTAGATTAGATAGATAGTTGAAGTGGATTACTTGATTTAGAAGCTAATCATAACTCATAAGAGTGACAATGCTTGGAATGGTGATGGTAAGTTGGGCTTACCAAATTACGGAAGAGCCTGATGATGATTGACCTATAAAAGAGATTTTGGATATTAGATCTCTTGATAATAATTATAGTTGGATTTTCCCTTGTAGCTCTTCTCTTCTTATAGGCAAGGACAAGAGGATGAAGTGGGAGTGTAATTTGGTGATCTAAATATAATTCACCCATGCAATGCCTCATGAAAGGATTTAGATGTCTTATATTTAGAAAATCTACGGTAGTAGTTTGCATATTGATTGTATGTTAAGTTCCAGTCAATTGAACCTGACTATTGATGGTTAGGTTGTTCATTGATAGTTAGCTTGACTATCGGTGGTCGAGGCTAAAAGGTCAAAATGGGTAAAAATGGGCTAGGTTCAAGCTCGTTAGGTCAAAGTGACCAAAAATGGGTTTAGGAAAGGGTAAATGGTCTCGAGGGATCCCTAAAGTGATCTAAGGGGTTATGACATTTAGAAACATGCATGTGGATTTATAGTGTCTACACTTTAACAGGTAATACAATGAAACATACAACATCTTAATATTTATGATGATTCTTAGTTAATCATCAATCAAGTTACAGACTATTTTTAGACCAAGGATGACAATTTGGTACCACATAAGGCCATAGTTGACACTCTCAAATAGTAGATTATTGATGTCTAGTTTAAACATATACCAAGGGCCAGTAATAAAACAATAGATGCCATGGCCACCATTGGATCTTTAAGCCATCATATAGATACAACAAAATAATACTAGTTTCTCATTGAAAATATGATAACGTCAGCTCATGAACCTTCAACCATCACAATGATCAGTGATTTATTTAGTCCTAGATTTATTTGATATTCCAACCTTTACACCTATCTTCATGACCAAATAATACTAGTAGACATATCCTACCAATAATCTAAAGCCTTTGTCCACCTTGCCATATATTATAACTTACTCAGATCAACCCTATGCCACCACAATTTTCATGGAACTCTGCTTCATTATTTAACTTCAATAAAATCTACATGATCATTATAGGAAGTTCATGGAGTATGTGGAGCCCACACAAGTAGGGAAGTCCAATCCAAAAATCTCCTATGTATTAGGTATTATTGGCTAATGATGGATGCAGACGTAGTTGCATATGTGAAAAAGTGTGATAAATGTCAACAACATGCAAATATGATTCATGCCCCAACCAAGACTCTAAAACTAGTGCTTAAACCTTGGCAATTTTCCACATGGGGCCTCGATCTCATTAGGAAGATAAACCCTACCTTATTTGATGACCATAAACATATCCTTACCACCACAAAATACTTCACTAATTGGGTTGAAGCTATACCCCTCACTTACATGACCACAAAGAAAATTTCCAAATTCATATTCAACCATCTCATTTGCCACTATGGCATCCCATATAAAATTATATCTGATAATGATGGATCATTTAAAAATAGGGATGTCAAATCATTATGTCTCGAGTACAAGATTAAATAACATTTTTTCATGGCATATTACCCATAAGGTAATGGCCAAGCTAAAGCATCTAACAAAACCTTTGTCAACATCCTTAAAAATGTGGTCAATGATGTTGGTCATGATTGGCACCTTCAAATATTCTACACCCTCTAAGCATACTGTATTAGTCATCACACTAATAAGAGCCACTCTATATTCACTTGTTTATGATATTGAAGCAATTATTCCTATTAAGGTTGAGTTACCCTCTTTATGCATCTCTTTGAAGCATGTCCCAGATGATGAATGCTATCGAGTAGCTCAGCTTCAAGAGCTAGAGTTACTTGATGAGAAACACATGGTCATAGTTAATAACCTATACGCATACCATAACTGACTCCATGGCCACTATAATTATCATGTCAAATAAAGAGAATTTGAGCTTGGTGATCTCATTCTTAAAGAAAACTAGCAGAATACCATGACTAAGAAGAAACACAAAGGGAAGTTCAAACATAATTGGATAGGTCCTTTCATCATTATTTCAAACTATGGAACTAGAGCATACAATCTCACTACACTAGATGGGGACAAAATTGATGAGCTAATGAACATTATACACCTCAAGCAATACTTTTTTTTAGTGACCTGGTGTATTTTCTATGAGGCATATTTCAATTATACCATAATATCGACTTTCTGCTTTCTACTATATGATATTCCATTCTACCCTACCTTTTCTATCGACTGAATTATTTTCATCCTCCCTCCCTAAACCTTTGACCTTGGTTTTAGTTCATTGGTTCCATGGCCACTTTCAACACAAAGATTCAGGTCAAGTTTCAATAGTTATTTTAAGTATTCTAGATAGAGGCCATCTTTTGGAGTAGTATGACAATGGTTTGGCAGTTGCATCCTTCATTTCTTATTACATTCTATACCCTATGGGCTTGATTATAACCACCTATAGGATCATGCTATTAATTATAATCACCTATGGGAAAATTAGTAACATGACCTAAGTTATTATTTCCTATTTATTACTACCTATGGGAAAATTAAGGGCAACACTTATTTATCATTCCTTGAAGTACCACCTTTCCATTCCTATGTTGTACTATGCCATTTTCTAACGTTTCCTATTTTGTTTAATTTGGCTACTACACTAGTTAGATTCCTTCACTTTAAAGTGGAGTTATGGTGAATTGAGGTGCCATCCTAGGACTATGTAGGTAGTGCTCGATTTATGCTGAGGTCAACTCAATCACCCTTTCTCATGCTCTCATTGTTTTGTGAGCAACCTAAGCCACACTCTCACCATTTTTCAATAAATTTATGAGTTTGAACACTCTTTCTATTTTACAAGATTGGACCATTTAGTATCTTTTCATTCTCCATCAAATTGAGATGCTCCAAAAATTCCAAAAACATTGACCATTTCTTTACCTTATAGCTTCTAGGATCCCTCACTAAGTCACAAAAAACCACTCGTCATTTAGTTTCCTTATCCTTATTGGCCTTACATCCCACACTCTCAAGATTTTGAGAGCTCATCCCCATATTTTTCTATAACACCCATCAAGTTTTATTTTTATCATCATTTTCTTCAATCCCATATCCTAGGATAACTATATTTGGCCTAAAGTTTTTGTTAGATCTTGCATCTATGGAACTATGTAGGCAGTGTCCACTTGCCTAGTGCATCTGGAGATATCTCAACCACTCCCTTCCTTTCCTTCTATTCCACCATTTTATTTTTTTTGTTTCATTAGCTCCTATGGTCTAGAGGCAATGTTTGTGTCATGTTGTTTGTACTAACATTGTGATTAACCATTGTTTGTTTGTTGTTTCTCTTTCTTTTCTTAGGATTTTATTTGTTTGATTTATTGATGTGTCTTGATTCAATATATTTGTATTCATTGGGTGATTCATTGCACATTATTATTTAATCCATCCATATTCATATGTTAATAGTGTCATCATGGTATTTATCATTGGTGCATTGTTTTCACTTGATTATTGGATTGCATGTCAGTCCTTATGCATATTTTGGCTAAGTTATCATGGTGTTATATCATGATGCCTACCATCATGTGATATAGTAAAAATTAGCTTTGAGAGTCTACTTGATAATGCAATAATGATATCTCTCCTTGGCACCAGACACATTCCTAATATATTCTAAATCATACGCCATACAAATTAATTAAATCATGAAATAATTTTAACCCTTTCTAGTTTAGATGAGCATATACCTACTCATAGGTTGCCCAAATTCATCTTTCTCCTCTGTGCTAATTTACCATGATATTCCATATCATGTGTTCCACTATCTGAATACAAATGATTCTAACCTCATATGGGCCAATCATTGTATACCATCCCACTTGCAATAATAATGATTCTAATTGCCTATGGGTAAATCATTTTGTTTCCATCTATTTGAAGCTTAATGATTATAACCACCTTTGGGCAAATCATTCATTTTATTCTACCTAACTGGTCTATGTTTTCATTATGATCATGATTATAACCATGTTTGGGCAAACCAATATCTCTATCTTCCCAAGTGGGGCATGTTTTTATCCTACCAATGATTATAACTATCTATGGGGAAATCATTGTTTTTAATTTTAATGATTATAATTGCCTTTGGTAAAATCATCCTCTTGTTACCCTAAGCATTTTTCAATAATTACAATCACCTTTGGGAAAATCATTACCTTTTTTATCCCACCTATACTGATGATTATAACTATCTATGAGAAAATCATCCTATTTATCTACCCTAACTAGGTTAGCTCCATATGCCACTAATTATAACCACCTTTGGGAAGATAAGTCCCTTCCATCCTAGTTCATCTTTTTGGTCCACTTGTTTTCTCCTTTTGAGGGATCAACTTCTGACCCCTTTGCCAACTGATCCTTTGAAGGGGCACCTACAGTTCATCCATTACCGTTGAAGTCATAAGATTATAAGACCTTTTCATTATTTGAGAAGATGTTACTATTATTATATCTTATAATGCCTTCCCAAATAGGGGAAAATTTTAGACACCTAAAACTCACCACCAATGGCCTTCGATCGGACTTCAGATTAATACCTACTAAGCATTGCAAATTAAGCCTAATAATCATTTAACATCCCAAATTTGCCTATGCATCATTCATCAAAGCTTATAATCATGTTGAGACATCCCTAATTAGGGTATCCTACCATATTCAACAAAAACCTCTCATGGATTCATATCTAATCAACCTACAACATCACAACATGCAATTGGCTTATAGACCTATTAAGTGGGACACATGAACTTAAATCAAATATTGAAAGAGATAAATGGATAATCAAAATTAATTAATGATCTAAACAAAATTAAAATCCTAGTTCAATTATCGATGTGTAATTAATGAATAAATAAATAAAGGAAATTCAAAAATATGAAATATCCTAGCTTTTCATGATTACCTTTTTATGAATTACCAAGCCTTTGTGAAATATCTCAAAATATATCACCCATGCCTATTCATTACAAATCATGAGTTATTGACACCTTTTAACTCTACTAGGGTTATTTGACTAACTTAGGTTAGGTTTGAACCCATTTCATGTTTAAACTACACTTTAACTCACCTTGAGTTCGGGTTAGTTCCTAAGCCTATAAATACAAGCCATTTCCTATTGAAAAGAGAGCTTGGAAATTTTAGATTTATAAGTCAAGTTTTATAGAATGATATAACTCCATTGTGAAAGACTCTTTGAGCACAAGCTGAGCAAGCCACAAAATGAATCATTTGGAACATTCAAGGAAGGTAAGGGATTTATCATTATTTTCATTTTAGTTGTGATTTTCATTTTTTTTGTTCATTAATTTCCCTCTATCATCTAGGCTTAGATATGTTAGCATGTTAGTGAGTTCATTTTGAGTTTTGTTTGCTTAAACTAACACTTGATCTAACCTCCTATCTATTGTCAAATTACTATGATCACATGGAATAACCTTAAAGGGAATAAAAATCACTGATCTCTACAAATGTACTACATTATTATAAAACAAAAACCAAATTTAGTGAAGCACCAACTCCACATGGAGCACCAACCCCAACTAAGCCAAGCACCCACTTGACTAGGCTTTAACAAACACCAACTTGTAAGGAGGCACTAACCCCTTAGATGAATATAAACCAAATCATAAACCTAATTTATTTTTATCACCTTAAAAAAACTATGGTTTTCTCACAATGTATGAAAATAACCTTCTTTATCTCTTCACACTCTTTAACCCTCTCAAACTGCCTTACAGGCTTCTTTGCTCAACTGGGTCTCTTCAAGACTGATTAGGTCATATGACCTTAATATTCATATGTAGACACACTATTAGATATTAATTATATATCATATATAATCCTTTTATGGTCTAAAATACCTCCTTATTATAAATAATGTGTTATATCATTTGCATACTATCTGTTTACACAAATAGGCCTTAAACTACATTATATATGTACCATTCCTTGTTCATATACTACTTAGCCGACCACATTCCCTTAACCAATTAGGTCAGATAAATAATATATATTATAACATATTATGGACATGAATAAAATTATATTTGAGTCCATTTAGATCTGGCATGACTCAATTAGGTGTTATTTCACTATTAGGTCTCATGGAGACCTATTAAGCCTTCTTCGACACACGTTACACTTTACCTTCCTTAGAAAATATTCAAAGTACATAAATGGAAAGAAAATAAAATATAAAAATTAAATAGGCCCAAAATAATTTTTTCTAATATCAACAATACATTTTATAACATATCACTACTTTTACCCCTCATTAATGCTCAGTCCTATTAGGCTTGTGTACATAAAAAATATGCCTTTCAATGTTGAAGCTCAAAATCTATTAAGTCACTAAAATATGGTTAAAAAGATATATATACAAATTATACATAAACTTAGGGTCATCACCAACTATATTATACATTTCCACTTAGAATATAAGGCTTCAAGAACACATCTGTAACTTACTCACTCAGAACTGCCAGATTACCTCAAAACATAGTCATGGTGACTTATAACTCCAACACCTATGTGACCAATTTAAAGGAATTAAAATAAATTAAAATTATCATATAACATATAATGATCATATTTAAATATAAGCATCATATGATCTAGTGGAAACTATTGGTCTTATAGACCAATTTGTTGACCTCACTAAATTAGATAAGCCATTTTGGCTTCATCATTTTCACCACTATAAATAAATTCCAAGATCACTAAAAAGCATAAATAAGACATAGAAGTCTTAAAAAAAATCTCCATGCATGTTTTTTCATCATTTTATCATGAAAACACATTCCAATTCATCTTCTCATTGCTACTTGGGTTTTTCATTGTTTGAACCATTAGGCATATTAGCAATTGGCTAAATTGGATGACCAATTTATAATATTTTAGGAATATTAAATATCCAAAAAACTTCATGGAAATGTTACATGAGTCTCTACCTTCTTCTTCCATCCATTTGCTTACTATGTCCAATGCAACTTTTGACTTCTATAATAACTTCTTCAAAAACAAGCCTACAACTTAACATTTTCTCTCTCCTCTCTTTAACCAATACAACATGGAGGTTCCTGAGAGAGTCCAATACAAGATCCAATAGCTTAAATAATCATAAAAATCCATTATGGGAACTTTTTATCAACATCTTCAACATCAGGTTCTTATTAAGGTTCTAAGAGGGTTTAAACCTATTTCCACTCTTAACGAGCATTCATAAAGCATAACCTCTCAATCCAAAAAATAACAGTTGGAATTTTGAGATAGGAACCTTTAAAATATACCATGAAATACTTAGGTTCCAATGAAAATGTTTTATGAGCTAATGAGCACAATAAAATCCTCCTTAGTTTGAGAACCCTTCATTCTAAACACTCAAGAGACCTTCAGATAACTTTTCATGCGTTTTCATTCACACTATGACTTAAAACTACATGAACAAAATTTAAACAACATATCTCACCTCTAATTTTTTCACATGAGATCAAACACATTGAAATCTGATCATGACCCCTCATTAGGCCATACTCTCTCTCTTTGCTCTTTTAGACCTTGACCTGCAAACCACATTAGGACTTAAAACTAACCTTCATGCCTCTTTACATACACTCTAAACTTAACTCACATACTTAAGAAACATATATCATTCTTAAATAATACCATACATCATTCACATGACTTTAAAATAGATCATGATACCTCATTAGGCTAGGTAGGGTTTAGGAGTAGTCTAGGTGCAGACTTGGTCTAAAGATCTTACCCCTATAGGCTCACCCTGAGACTCTTATGAGTGTTACAATGCCTCATATACATGATAAAATAACCATATAAAACCATTAATGCATGTGTACACTCATCTCACCAAGCCACCATTCTCAAAATTTCTCACAAGGTCTCTTCATGCCATGACTAGGATTAGGTTACTTAAGCACTTGACCTCAATGACCTGCTACCTATGTATTTGTCAACAATGACAACAATACATCACTAATCATAACCACTAAAATAATCTATTTCACACTAGATACATTTAATTCTCATAAAATTATCACAACACATACTGCCAATTAGCCTTGCTCACAACAACACTCTTGTAGACCTACTTGTCATCATACCTTCAAAAGAACCTTTAATGACAACACTGACAAATTCATGTTGACCTAAACACATTTTACACCTTAACATTTGACTTCATGAAACCATAATAAATTAGTTTCCTTCAAATTATCTCTTGCATTCAAATTCTCTCTTGCTTTCAAATTCTCTCTTGCCTTCATATCCATCTTGTCACATGGCTTCCTATGCAAACATTAGTTATCTTCAAACATCTTTCATGACCTGTACCTTGATATCAACCTTGACATCAACCAATAGGGAAGACAAATCTCAATAAAACTCATCTATTCACATCAATCTCACAAGATAATAGCTCAAAGACGACTCACCATGAATCTTCACTAGATGAATCTTGACATCAATGACATCAATCTTAAAATTCACCTTGTCACATCAAACTCACAAGCTCATACTTTGACATCAATGAAAACATTTATCAAAAATAGTTTATAACCTATTGAATCTTCTTTGATAGTGGATAAATGAGGAGGAAGTGGATGAAAATTGGTATGATGATAATGGATCATGGAGAATTAGAATAGATACGGAGTAACAAACTTATACAATGACAAAATGGTAATGTGAAGACCGTGAAAATGGAGAAAACATGATGGAGGTTAAATGAGCATGAATCCACAACCTTGATAGTCATAAATACCATTAAATAAGCATAGGCATATGACTCAATTGTACATACCACTTTGGATGTCTTTGAACAAGCATACCCTACTAAAATGGAAACTTAGGAATCATAAAAAAACCTTAACCAATGCTAAGTTTCCTTAAATTATGCTAAACTGAGACTCTATGAAGATATCGAGAGAAAATTAATGGATTATTTGCTATGATACCTTGAGGAAATTTTTATAAAATTTAAATAAGAACACATGAACATAAAAGAGACCGGAAAACCATGTCATGATGAGTCTTGATACCCATGGATCAACCATTGAACCGTACAATCTCTCCAAACTACCTACATACTATAGATTTAGTAGTGTATGTCTTATTGAGATCCATATTACCTCACACATGTGAAAATAAGTTGAATAATTTCATGTAAAGGTGTTTCAAACTCTTTAAAACCTTTATAAACTTCCATTTTTTATTACCATGCTCAAGAGAGGAGAAAACTTAGAAAACCAGTTGCCTACCTGAATGAAGGAGGCATTGTGAGTGCCTTAAACTATCAAGGATTTTTAATAAAGGAGAGATACAAAATTATAAAAAATTCCCAAAGATTTAATCTCTCTAAGAGCCCTTCCTCTTTCCAAAATTATATATCTTGATATTCTTTCTCATGGCCATACCATCTGAAAACTTGAAGGGTTCTCTTGAGGTGCAAAGAAGCTAGGTGGTGTTTGTGAATCAATTTTGAACTTGTATGAGATAATTTTAACTTTAATATTTTTTGGAAAACATATCATGATACCTTATTCAATTTATTGGCCTCCATTGTATGGAAAAGTCCATACAAATCCATACTTCCTGCATGAAACTCATGAAAATAGCCTTTCTTTTACATTTTATTCACAATTTAAGCTTTAAACCACCAATTTAGGGAAACATTATGAATATTATGGGTCAAGAGGGAGATTAGAACAATAAATAAGTATTTTTACATCAAAATAAGGTTATATTTCACATGTGGAAACTATTTGAGGATAAACTATGCTTTAGGCTTGCATGAGGAGATATTTCCAAAGCATAAGACTTTTGACTTAAATCAATTACATGAACATGAAGGTGTTTAGAGATATTATTAATGATTTAGTGGAAATTTTGAATCCAAATTTATCATTTAAAGATGCAAAACCCCTCTTTGAGGCAACACATACAAATAGGAGACCACCATGTAAAGGCTTAGATTAGTGCCATGAAAAGTTTGAAGTTATAGGGGTTGGCATTTGGCCTTGGGAGTCCAAATTGCCAACAAAACTACTAATCACTTGTTTTGTAGATCTCCTATCAAAGATATTTTGGAATTTTAAAAAAATCATATTTTAAATATCTTTTAAATATTTTTTGTATATATCACATATAAATTAATTGGTTAATAGATCTTTTTGTTTGCTTGTGTGTCACCCAAGGGTTATAGTGGTGTATGCTCTCCTCACATCTTTGATACGATTCTTGGAGGATAAAAAATCACTAATAAACCCTCCTATTTTTATTTTTATGAGAAACATGACATGTAATTGACACCCACACACTCTCCATAGTCTTAGGGGGATAGTGACCATGGATTTCACCACCATACACTAATCCAAACTCTATGTTTTGGCAGAGTATAAATATTAGGGAGAGTTATCATTAGGCTAAGTGGTTGATCCCATATAGGTATTCCACAAATGAAAAGAGTTCATTCTCTAAACCAAGCATTAGACATCACCCTATACAAACTTGGATCCCATCATACCAGTGTATATTAGGGATACCCCTAGAGATCCCATTCAACCTAGATTAGGACCATCAACTGTTATAGGCAATTTATGTCTAGAGTCAGTATTATCTCCCAAGTGATTGTCATGTGAACAAATGGTTGAGAGGGTTAGGTAGATTATGTAATGAGTCAATGGCCTACAACCTCACCTATAAAGCCATTGGATTATTTTGTCATCAATTTACACTCCCAATCAATTTACTAAACTTAGGTTTGTGGTTTCCTTGATTTGGTGAGTGTTATTCTAAAACTAGTGATTTTTACAAGCAAATTTACCCTTTTACCCAAACATATACACACCTATCTAGGCATTGTTTTATATATCCTTCTACATCCTTTTCCATATCCTCTTGAACATATTTTCTTTATATATTTGTATATACCTTTTAAGTTTATCTCATCTTATCCTAGTATAATCTCTTCTACCTAACACTAGTCATACCCCAACCCTTAAAAACCTTAATCAAGTCTTGTCATCCATCCATCACATCTTATCATAGTCCAACCTCATATTTTTCACTTATCTTTAACATTAATCATCCCTATCATCATCTTTATCACTTAATCCACCTTATCTATAACCAATCTTGGTCACATATTAGTCCTTTTGTCACCATATTCCCACATCATCTAGCCTTGTCTTACTCATATTTATAGTCTTGGTCCAAACCATATTACACATCACAAAACTTACCTTAGTCAATACCTTATTACTTCTCTTGACCTTGTCTAGCTTAATCACCTTGTCCACCATTTTATCCCTTGAAACCTAATCTAGTCACAATCCTTACCTTGTCATCCCCTTAACTATACTAGTCATCTCATCAAGTATATAGTCATAAATTAGTCCTCATCCACATTGGTAAATATTCTTTCCATATCAGGGTCCTCATTACTAGCTTACTTGTGTCTAATCAAGTTTGAATCATAATCATAATCTTATCAACCTATCTATGAAATCACCTCATCCTATTTGAGTCGATCATTTTGGTTTTGAGATAGTATTAATCCAATCAATCCCTAATCAAAACTAGTCTCTTAGGCTAGTATATCCCCCATCGAATCTTAGAACTTGTCATAGCTCACCTAGTTAAATCTAGTTTAAATCATCAAAGTTTAGCTCACATCTTAAGTTGGTCAAATTAAATATTGTCATATCCCATCCAAAATCTCATATCATCTATTTAAACTTAAAATTTAACTAAAGCAAGCATTTGTCCAAATTTGTTTCATGCATCCCATTTTCATCCTTCAATATTTCAATTTAATTCCCCACACCTGCTGATTGAGTTTATAAAACTAGATCATCCATACTTTCTCCCATCCTTATCCATGGCATCTAAAAAATATTTGGTCAATACCTTAATTTAGAAATGCCTCATCACTAATAGGGATATGCTCCTTTATAACCTCCTTGAGATGAGCACTCCATGTCTTATAAACTTTGATCCTATCTACCCAACATTACCTCTATTCTATATCCATCCACATCAGTCAACTATAGGTCATCATACTACTCAATCCCATTCAAATCCCCCATCTACTAGTTGTAGCCAATCATATACCCCTTAATACACTTTCAAATGGAATCCTATCCTAGCCACCTCATCCACTATTTGTCTACCCACCCAATCACATCAACACCTATCTGATCTAAAGTCTAATGCTTATACATTCAAGTCACAAAGTGAAGATAACCGCTATACTCCTCTTCTTATGTCCCTATAATCCCTCTTCCACCAACTTGTTTCTAATGTCATGATGGTTTATCCACCCATATGACATCTTAATCCCACCAAGCCTAATCCTTCTTGGTATAAAGCTAACAACTATTGTACATATCACCTAACCTAGGGGCATATCATTGATTGATGTACTAATCTCTAAAACTATGTCCAAAACCTCATCAACCATGGTGACATTGAAATTGAGAATGAATTAGATGAGTCTACATCACTGGGTGATTAAGAAGTAGAATTCCAAAATTATATTACCAATCATGATCAAGCCCTTCTCTCTCCAAGCCAAGGTCAAGACACCACATCCATCTTTCATGATCACCTGATCTTTGATAAATCCTCCATCGAATATGAGCCTATTCTCAAATATCCTAATCCTTCCTTCCATTATGAGTCTTTTTTCATGGGCCTATCTTTATTGAATCCATTATCCCTACATCATATTCTTCTCACCCATCATTTTAAAGACCCTATGTTGAGTGGTCATTTGTGGATAATGAATCTTCTATTAGTAGCATTGCATCCTATACATTAAAGTTAGCATCAGAGTCAATATAAGTGTTATCTGCATTAGGATCATGTTAAACACCAATATCTAAATCATATTCCTCATCAAAAACATCATACCTAATAGATATTATAGTAGATGACTACTATGCCTATCCTTTTGAAGATATCTCTAATCTAGATGACAATCAATCACCAAGGATATATTTTGATCCCAATTAGGATGATGAAATCATAACCAAGTTTTTACAATATTTATCTATAAAATATTGTTAGAGTGGATCTTATCCTACCTTGGACACATGTCTTATAGATAGTATTCATGATATTTTTACTCATCTTGAGGATATATTCTCTAATGTCAAAACTAGGTCTCCTCGGAACCCCTATAAGGACCATGCTACCCCATCACCACTCATTGACCTCATCATATCATATCCACTACCTCCATCCATTATAGATATTTTTATTCCCATCAACAATCATTTAATCACATCCCTCCATAGGCATAAATAGGAATATCCATTGATGGACCCTTCCTCAAGAAACATAATACGTGCCATAAATACAAAGGTCCAAAACCATATTTAAAATGTCATACATGATAATCAAATCATATTTGATCCCATAAGTCAAAATCAAGAAATGGTAAATCATCAACCTAATCAAAATGTGTCTTACCATAGTGAAACCCTCTTTGAGGCACTAGGGGAACATCAAAGACAAAATAATCATCATCTAAGTTAAATATCAATCTCCTTAGGTGAAGCCCAATGTTAGGCACCAGGGGTAAGTCAAGATATAATCAAGTCTAAAACTCAAAATAATAAAAGCACTCTTAGTATGGCTGATAATCCTTCAAATAATTAGATCAAAGATGAACTACAAACTCAAAGTGTTTTGGATCTATTAAAATCTCTTGTCACATGGCACCAATCAAATGTGAAATGTCTAACATCAATAATGTGTGTGACTACTAGTCCCATATCCCAATCACACATCACACCTTCCTATAATTATTTTACCATCCATTCAAGTCTAATACACCCCTATCAACATCAAGATATAATCCAGTCCATAGCTCACATCGCTTTCTTGGCTAGCATTGTCTCTCATAGGGGTGATGAAGACACTTAGACTAGATATCTGGAAGGGTCTCAATCAATCATCAACGAATGTCACATGGACATAGATACATCTAGAAATAACAACATGATCCTAGCATCATATCTCTCCATAATAGGTGTTGGCTAAAGAACATTAAAGTGACAAAATTTCTCACATCTTACAGCCATGTCTAATAAAATGAGATGCCATAAAAAATTTAAAAAATCAAAAATAAAATAAAATAAAAATCATTCATCCAATGGTAAAAACCAGTCTTCTAGTGCCTTGGGAAAGTACCATGATGAAAACTATTTTCCAATGTCATGGTAACATAAAATAATTATCCAAATTTTACTTTAACACTTGGGGGAAAAATCCATAGTTTGTAAATCCCATACATCTCATCCTTGTCTCTCTTATCCCTATGTCCATTGTACCTACCCATCATTTGGCATCATATCATGTATCCTATTATGTCCCTCCTTTCTTCTAGTCTTGACCTTCATAAGGGAATGGAAGATGTCTTGAGAAATGTTATGAAATCATCTTGGCATATCCTCCAATAGACACTCACATAACTATATATCTAGTTCCTTCATGATATAGTCATTGGCAATCCCTAGTCCATTCTTCCTTAGTCCTCATCCCCTTTTCAATCTCACCTTCATCATTTTACCACACATTCATCATTATACCCATCCTTATCTTAGTTTCTAGGCTTAGTATTTCATTTTATAGAAACCCCATTTGTACAAAGTACATAAATATCCTAAAATGCCCTAAAAATTGACATATTCAAAAAAAACCTAAAAATCATAAAATCCAAAAAATTTCAAAAACGTCTAAGTTATCTTGGCATATGTCATCTTGTCCCATGTCCTAAATATCCTAATCATCCTATCTAATGTCTTAGTCATCTTGTCTTCTCTTATATCCTAATTATTTTACCATCCTAGTCTTCTTGTCATATTATTTTTAGTATCCTTATCTTAATCCTTGTCCCTCATCAAGTCCAAACCCATATCCTTATTTGAATCCTTATCCTCATCCAAGTCATTAATCTATTCCCAGTCCATACATTGTCCTAGTTCCTATCCTTAATCCAAAAACACATCAACATCATCATCATCATCATCATGTCCAACTTATTCCAACTCATCCCTTGATCAATCATCCCATTGAATCCCATCATGACTATTAGACAAGACATAATAAAACTACATGTCAATATTTATGTGTTTTACTTGTCTATTATGTGTTGTTTGCCTTTTTTTATATAATTATTTGATGGTATTATGTTTCATTTTTTGTCTATATTTATTTTTAGTATTACATGATAAACCTTTTTTTATTGGGAAATGAATAAGAATGTTATGATGACCCCAAAAGATATAATTATGATTTTGGGTGACCTTGATGATGTTGGGCTCACTACTTGCCCCTTTTGTCCTTATGCACTTTGGCACAATGTCCTCTTGGTCATGCATATATATTATGGCATACTATTAAGTGCTACATATCTATAAAATTGATTAGACTATGATGAGTCTTAGTAAAACAATGATGGCTTGATCAAAGACTCCCCCTATCATTTCTCCTATTATCATCACCTTCCTAATTGTATAATAATTCCATCATTAATTTGATCATCTAGTCTTAATCATATCACTTGATCACATGTCATAACATTTAACATCCCATACCCACTCATTTATCCTAGTCTTTTGAGTTAATCATCCCAGTCCATTCATCTAATGTCTAATAATTTCTACAAGTCCTTTTATCATCAAAGTCAATCATTTATCATCACTCTAGTAATCAACATCTCAACAGCTAACATATCTATCTTTATTTAAAAAATAACATGTTTAACATCATCACATTAATATTTTAATCCATCATCGACATCCCCTAATCTATTCCAAACTACATTGGCCTGAGGTATTTTCAAACTATTTAGGTAGTATTTAATCACATAACATGTCTAAGGTTAGCTTAGCCACTCTCTCCTCTTTCATATTCACATCCCTTCCTCATTCTCAAGTCTTACATCAATCAAATTATTGAGCTATTATATCAATCATTAATCAATTAATTTATTAATTAATCACCATCCCATAATCATCTCCCTAATATTTTCTATCAATCACCTACACCTATCAATTGGGCCTGACTAATCACAACATCCATCTTTTCTTCCATCAGTCATCCATTAGCACTAATTGGTTAATTCATCAACTCTATCATCTCTTATTCCCTTGCATGTGTCCATGTTAGTGACATCATCACTATTAATCACATTATGGATCATTACTTGATGCAATGTATTCCAATTCTTCCTCTTCATATTTTGGTCATTTGATCATATCATTTGTTATCTCTCATTCCCTTAATCATATCACTTGACTTTATCTTTGAGATATACCCATCATTGTCTTATCTTTGGATTGATTCTCTCCTAGCATGTGTCCTTGCTTTGGATATGTTGACAGTTTGTAGCCTCTATCATCTTGGTCGATATCTCTCCCTAACATTCATCCTTGCTTGGCTTATGTAAAAATCTTATGGTATTTTGTCTTATCATCATGTTATGGTTGATTCCCCCTTGGGATGTGTTGAAAACTATGACATAGTTGTTTTCACTCCCTGTGCATATGTTTTTTCTACGGGCATCATTAATTTGTAGCTCACTGGTTAGGTCAATTTCATCTTCTTCATCATATATTTCATATCTCACATCCCATCCCCTTGTCTATTTTTCATATCCCACCCCTCATTTCCTCTTTCAAGTGGCCATCCATCTCATTCTTCCCCACATGTCCCCTAACATATTTTACTAACATTCATCCATGAAATGGTTTTTCTTTGAAATACCATTACTCCTTCCACTTCATCTACTTGAACTACCCTTTTAAAGAGGGTAAAAATGTATACGCCTAAATTATCTTGCTTCATTTATCATCGCTAATATTATTATTAGTCAACACTAATTTTAATTATCTCATTTAATTCTATCATAAAATCACCCCTTCTGGTCATTTATCTAACATCCCTCTTCTTCATCTTTCATCCACTAACCTTATTCCTACCCCAAAAATCAATTAATTCACTTAATTCCCTATTATCCACTAACTAATCTCACTTATCCATTTTTGGGGAATTTAAAATTCCTATAACCCACCTACCTACCTATTCTTAGGCTTTCCTACAAGCCTACACCTAGATTCTCTAGAACCCCCTAATCACATGACTAATCTACCACTAATCATGTTTAGACTCCTAAAAGAGATTCTAGAGGCTTATACCTCTAGAACCTTGCCTCCTCTAGAATCATCCAAGGAATTTTTAATTCCCTGGATAATCCTCCACCATTGATCTCTAACAGCTAAATTTGAATAATGGCCATTGATATTCCCTCCATGGCCTATTTAAACACACCACCTCCCTATATTCCAACTAACCAAGGAGTGTGCAATAAATATATGCTATACTCAATGTCCTTGATCAAGCTATCATTATTTCAAAATTTTGATCCTATCCATAGCAATCTGACAAGGAAAAATCAAGAATCATTAAAAATCTACTTAAAGATCTTGGAGAGAGGATAAGAGGGGCAACACAATGGTAAAAATTTTCTTATTATTTCTGATTTGCTTCCATAATCTCTCCCTTTGATGTTGTTATGTTTAGGGTTAATTTTTTTATATATATTAGTTTTAATTTATAACTCAAAAATGTAATAATACACTTAATTTATAATTTACAAGTCTTCTTATGTCATGAGAGTGTTCGTGATAATATTCTAAAAGGTTAACCTCTTACAAGAGTTTTATTTGAATATACTTACCCAAAAATAAATTTCATGCATACACTTCTTTTATTTGGTGGTTAAGATGAACCTTCCACCCATTTGACCTAATATGTACATGCCTTTGGTCATTGGGATAAAAATGGACACTTTTTACTAAAGGATTTTCATAGAAGTTAAACACAAGCATCTATAAATTGGTTTTATAGTATCCTTGATGGTTCCTTGCCCACTTTCAGAATGCTAAATAACATATTAATCTCATATTTTCATAAATATGATGTGCCTAAATACACATTAGAACATTTATAGGGCTTAAATAATCAAAATAATGGGTCTATTTGAGATTATTCTATATGATTCAAGGATGCATTATATTCTTTGACATATGGACCCTTATATTTGGAAGTAAAATTCATATTTAATAGGGGTATGCTTTCTCCATTTAAATAAAGAGATTTGCATAGGTGTTACACTTCATTTGATAGCTTATATATGGATGTGCACAAATGTGCATGTGAGCTAATGAATGATAATATGTAATTAAAGGCATCCCCACTCAAAAAAAAAAGCTTTATTAACAATTCTTACAAAGTGAATCAATCAACCAAAGAGGTTCCTAAGCCATATATAAGTATGCATAGTGAGGGAAAAATAGGAAAATTAATCCATAAAGGAAAGGAATCAACATTTCGAGTACCTCTTATAGTTAGAGACATCTACTTATACTAAGAGAAAACCACTTTAGTTAGAAATCACAAAGGATTGACCAAATAAAATACTGAATGCATTATTGGATAAGAAGTTAATTACTCATACTCTAAACTACTATCATCCACCACATAGATTTGAAAAAATAGAAGGACATTATTTTTACACATATAATGGTATTAAAAAACATCATAACAATAATTGTTATGCTTTATAACACAAGTTTGTGCAACTAGCAGATAGAGGGGTTACTATATTTAATAATGAGACAATAAACTCTACTTCTCCCAATTATTCCATAGGACATTCTCAAAGGACCAAAACATCCCATAATATTCCTACCAAGGAATAAATGGCCTATCAAACTTTATAGAAATAAACTATTATGTATGCACCCTAATTATTTTACTAATCTCTCTATTTATCCTAATTAATCACATAACCACAGTCCTAATTAAAAAATTAAATCCTACCCCCCTTCATTTTTATTCAGCATACTAACCTTAACTCATCACACAAATTAATTAATCCTCTTAATCCCCATTATTTACTAACTAATACCACTTGTCCATTATTTGAAAATGTAAACTTCCCATGACCCACCTACCTACCTACTCCTAGTCTTTCCTACAAGCCTACCCCTTATATTCTCTAGAACCCCCTAATCACATACCAAATCACTTATTAATCATAATTAATACCTTTTAATGGATTATAGAATTATCCAATTCTAGAATCCTCTCCATCTTAGCCCCTCCTCTCTAGAAGCCTCTATTCTAAAGGCTTCCAAAGAATTTTTAACTCCTTGGATAATTCTCCACCATTGATCCTCTTCACCCAAATTTGAATAATGGCCATTGATATTCCATCATTATTGATATTTAAACACCTTCACCCCTCTATTTCCAAACTAACTACAAGTTAACTAAAGAATCCATGCCTAATCTATTAAGATAATATTTTAAATCAAGTCTTCAAGCTAAAATCATGCTAAAATTCTAAGTCTATTATAAGTAATATTCATCCAAAATATTTAATATTATTTTTGTTTGAATCCTGATTTAGATTACTTATCTTTAGATTAGAATACTATTTTGAGTGATGTTCATGGTATTGCATTTTGATCTAATGTCTCTAGATTTTAATGGTAGGTTGTACATTTAGGTGTTTTGGTTAAATTGCATAATCAAATCCCATTTGCCCAAATTTTGATCTTAAATTTGGTGACCATGGTGGGAAAAAACATTTAAATTAACCATTTTTCATGTTATAAGTGTTTTGATAGCTTGCAAGACTGGTTAGACAAGGAAAAATATTTGAATTTCATCAAAATTTTCACATCCAAGTGAAAGGCAATATTGCTCTGCAAATCATGATATTGCATCTACAAATTTGACATTTAAGGAGTGATTTTACACTAACCATACGCTCTTACCACTAATATATAAATGTATCTATAGATTTTTCACCTTTTTTAATATTGCATCTCATAAAATGTGATTTTGCTAAAAATTAGTGGTTTTGACATTTAAAGTACACTTTTGGAAAAAATAGTTTTGAAATCAAATAGTCAGTCATGTACACATCTCTTGACTTATATAGGTTTATACTGACTCATTTATCTTTTAGGGTTAAATATTAAGGTTTGTTATTCTTAATATTAATAGTCATTTTATACTAATCAAAACCATTGATTTATAATCATGGTGTTAACACGTAATTGTGATATTGCCTTCATAAAAGGTAATTTTGATTTATTGTATTAAACCATTAGGACAATCTGCTTACCTTGAATCCTTAACAGTTTTATGTTTGTGTGTTATGATTTTCTACTCATAATAAGGGGAGGTGCTACCTAGGTTGATATAAAACACCCCTAAAGATACCTATTGTAATAATTCACATTTACAAAAGTGATTTTGACTAACAATTACATTTTTGTAGGTTGTAGGGTCAATTTTGTAGGAAATTACATAATACTTGTTATTGTATTTTCTACTGCTAACGCTAAAATCTAGCCTATTATAAATAAATATCAGCTTGATAGTTTCAAAAATTATTTTATTCCAAAAATCTAATTAGGTTTTTTTGATTATTTATAATACCACTCTTTTTGATAGGCAATTTTGTTTAAGATAGTTAGTTTTCCATAAAATAGTTGGATTGGACCTAGATAGTTTAAATAATAAATTTTAGTAAACTTAATATAGTCTTACCTTTATTCTAAGAGCATCTTGATAAACATTGGTCATTTTAGATATATCTTCTTCACTCTGATCATTTTTGACAAATTTTGTTGTCAAAAATATTTTCTACAAAACTACATATCACAAATTTTAATATTGACTTAGACCTACGATATTGCACTAACCACTAGTGGTTTTGCCTTAATCACGTAGTCACATAAACCATTTTTTAAAATTGCATATTCTAGAGTTACAATATTTCCCCTTAGTCATGGTATTGAAGATTATGGAATCAATTTTGAATTGGTTGACTGTGTAAGTGCAATTTTTGTTAGTCTAAAAGGTGGTTTTGATCAAACTAATAGTGATTTTGCTTTGTATTTGTCTTCAAAATTGTCTTTTCTTGAGTGCATTGTTAGGATCATTTTTAGTGATTTTTGAGTCATCCCAAGGGTCCCACAAGTCCCAAAGTGTGTTTATATTTACGAGTGCTTCCCCTAAACCCTATAAGGGATGATGCCTCTTGATACTATAAGGGGGACTACCCCTTAACCTCAAAAGGGTTGCTGCCCCTTGTACCCACTAGGGGATACTACCTCAAATCCCCACATCGTGGCCCCTCATCCAAAGAAGTTATAGAGTAAAATCATGATTTTTTTCAATGTTTTCATTAAGGCTTATTGCACTAACATTTAGCACAGGTGAATCTAGTATTATTTTTGACTTGTTTCCATATTCTTTTGCAGGTCATATTTTTGTCTAACGTCTTGTTCTATAGGTTACCCTCAAAGAGTTCCAAATTAAAACTACTAATCACTTGTTTTTCAGGTCTCTTATCAAAGATTTATTGGAATTTTTGAAAAATATATTATATATTTTGTGTATATCACATCTAAATTTATTATCTAATAAATATTTTTGTCTACTTGCATGTCACCCAAGGGATACAATGTGTACACTCTTTTCCTTGCATCTTTGTGGTAATTACTAGAGGATCAAAAACCACTAAAAACCCCACCCATTTTTTATTTTTTTGGGGAAATGTGATGTGGAATTGAAACCCACATACTTTCCATAGTCTTAGGGGGATAGTGACCATGGATTTCACCACCACACACTAATCCACACTTTGTGTTCTAGCAAAGCATAAATATTAGGGATAACTATCATTAGGCTAAGTGGTTGACCCCATAAAGGTCTTTCATGAAGGATAAGAGTTAATTCTCTAAGCTAAGAATTAGATATCACCCTACATGGACTTAGGTCCCACTGTACCTAGCGTACATTGTGGACACTCCTAGAGAGCCCGTTCAGCCTAGAATATGACCATTAACCATAACAAGTGACTTGTTATCAGAGTTAGTATGAGATTCCAAGTGATCATCATGTACAAATGGGGTTGAGAGGGTTCAAGGTATTTTGTAATTGGTCACTAGCCTAAAACCTCAACTACAAAATTGTTAGATAGTGTAGTCATTGAGTTACACACCTAAAATCTGTATACTAGTGACAAGTTTATGGTTTGCTTTTGGTGAGTATTGTGCTAGACCAGTGTTGTTTGTGAGCCAAGTTAGCCTCTTACCCAAGCATATACACACCTATCTAGACCTTTTTCATCATATTTTATATCCTTTTACATAGTTTTCCACATCCTTTTGAACATATTTTCTTTGTACATTTATGGATATCCTTTTAAGCTTATCTCATCTTGTCTTAGTCTAGTCTCATTAATCGAACACTAGTCATACCCCAGCCCTTAATTTCATTAATCAGGTCCTGTCATCCCTCCATCTCATCTTATCATATTAAAACCTCATATTATTCACTTATCCTTAACATTGATCATCCCTAGCATCATATTTATCACTTAATCCACCTTATCTATAACTAATCATGGTCACATCCTAGTCCTTTCATCACCATATTCCCACATCATATTACCTTATATTAATCATAATTAGAGTCTTGGTCCAAACTATATTACCCATCATAAACTTACCTTAGTTGACACCTTGTCACTTATCTTGACCTTGTCTAGCCTAATCACCTTATCCACCATTTTATCCCTTGAAACCTAGTCTAGTCAGAGCCCTTACATTATCATCCCCTTTACTATACTTGTCATCTCATCAAGTATATAATCATACATTAGTCCTCATCTAATTTGGAAAATAGTATTTCCATATTAGAGTCCTCATTGTTAGATTGTTTGTGTCTAATCAATTTTGAGTCATCATCATAATCCTATAAACCTATCTATCAAATCACCTCATCCTATTTGAGTTGATCATTTTGGTCTTGATCCAATCTTAATCCAATAAATATCCAATTGAAATCAGTCTCTTGGGCCAGTCTAGCCCCCCCTATTGGAAGAAAAATGATTGGGGGGTGGGGTGAATCAGTCTTCAAAAAATTTCTTATCAATTTCACTTAAGCAATTATGAACCATTCAAACAAGCATATAGATTTAGCAAGCTTAAACACCTATCCACATAAGTATAAAACATAAGAACACATCACATATATGGAAAAAATTTAAGAGGAATAAATGCTAATATAAATAGATGGAATACATTCCTATAAGATAGACATCAAATTTAGTGAAGCATCCACTTCACATGGAGCACCAACCCCAACTAGCTAAGCACCAACTCAGGTAGACTTTAACAAGCACTAAATTGCAAGGAGGCGTCAACCCTTTAGATGAATAAACCACCTAAATTTTTTTATGAACTTTAGAATATATATTTTCTCATACAATAGATGATGATTTCCTTCTTCAGCTCTTCACACATATCTATCCCTCTCAAGCTGCCTTCTAGGCTTATTTGCTCAACTAACCCTCTTCTTGACTTGATTAGGTCATATGGCCTTGATTTTCATACAAAAAACATCTATAAAATATTAAATATACTCATATAATGGTCTAAAATACCTCCTTATATTCTTTAATATTTTATTTTTATTTACTTGCACTATCTATTCACATAAATAGGCCTAAAATTATCTTGTATTTATACAAGCCTCTTGTTCATAGCCTTATTGGTTGGCCAAAAAAACTTATCCACTTATATTTTAATATAATAGGACTTATTAAATGACACAAAAATTAATAAAAAATTAAAATAGCTTGGTCATAGCATATAGGACCAAAACTTCTTTTAAGCCTTAATTAGACCTAATTCATTTAGGCCTTCACTAGCACACATTAACCTTTGATCTTATTGGAACACTTTAAAACTCAAAAAATAATAGGAAAAATTAATATTATACTAAAATATACATATAATAATATCATATTATGTCCATTACACTTTTTATCTCCAACCACCACTTGAAGCATGCCATTAATACTGTTCACAATTAAGCCTGTGCATACTCATAAAGTCTATCTTCAAATACTAGAGATAAAACACCAATTAGATAAATAAACATGGAAAAAAATCACATATTTTTAAATAAACTAACCTTAGGGTCATTTAAAGCTTCATTAGATAATTCAACTCAAGGTATACATGCTCAAACTCTTCTCTGCAAAATGCTCATTCTAAAATACCAACTAGCCTCAAAACATAGTTATCAAAACCTGAACTTATGATAACTAAAATAACACAATAAAGGAATTAAAATAATTAAAATTATCCCAAATAATCCTAATAACAACATCCATAAAAAATATCACAATCTCAAATGGTAATTATTGGTCTTGCAGGCCAATTTTTTGACCTTCACTCTCACAAATGTCACTCAACCAGTCAATCCAATTTGGCTTCAAATTTTTCACTACTTTCACTGAATACAAAACCTTATTAAAATAATGGATATGACATAAAATTAAAAAATATAAACACCATGTAAATTATATGTTTCAACTCAGGGCATAGAGTCTCTAACTCACCACTACAACTTGCTTACCCAGAACTACCAGTTACTTTAAAGCATAGTCATGGTGATAATGACCTTTAATCACCTGTATGAACATTTATAGAGACTTAAAAAGAATTAAAATGATCCTAAAAAATCATATAAACTACCTAAAGTAAAAATTTCATAAGCTCAAATGGAAATTATTGGTCTTGTAGACTAATTTGTTGACCTTCTCTCTCATAGACCTCACTCAACCAGTCAAGCCAATTTGGCTTTAACTTTTTCACTAATTTTAGTGACTAAAAAACCTTATAAAAAAAATGGATAGGAAATAAAATTAAAAAATAGTAACATCATGTACATTATATTATTCAAATCAGGGTATAGAGTGTCAAACTCATCACTACAACTTGTTTACCTAGAACTATTAGTTACTTTAAAGCACAATCATGGTGACAATGACCTTCAATCACATATATGACCAGTTATAGGGAATCTTGATGCTTTAGATGATATTATGATATTTTTAGACCATTTTTAGATATAATTATACCATGGTCAAATGGAATTTTTAGTCTTACAGACTAATCTCATGACCTCACTATACACAGACCTCACTGACCTTAGACAAGTCAACTTGTGAGCAACTTTTTGATATATAAAATTATCTCAAAAAATTATATCCAAAATTAAAATTTATTAAAATTATTTAAAAACATATCCATTCAATTTGATTCATCCCTATTCCATGATAACACATCCCTAATCATCATCTCACTTCTGCATAGGTTTCTCACTATTTGCACCATTAGGTCTTTTAGCGACAGGTTATCTTGGATGACTAGTTTAACACATTTGAGGGATAGAAAATATCAAAAAACCACCATGGAAATAAAATAAAATTATCAAAATTATTCATCCAATAATTTATGTACTTTGACTTTGTCAGCTTTGATTGCTATGACAAATCTTTGATAAATGTGTACTTTCTTATAGGGTCTACTCACATACATGACAACTCAAACACACCTAAAGCTTTATATGAGATTTTAATACAAGATATAATAATATTTATATTAATTTTATACCATTTTGGGTTTTTTTGATCAGCATATTCAACATCAGGTCCTTATTAGGGTTCTAGGAGGGTTTAAATATATTTCTATTCTTAACGATAATTCATAAAGGATAGGCCCTTAATCCAAAAAATAATACCTATAATTTTGATATGGGACCATTAAACATATACCATGAATAAATTAATATCTCATGTAAAGGTTACACATACCAATGAACACTTGAAAATCCTTCTTGGGTTGAGAACCCTTCATTCTATGCACTCGAGAGACCTTAAAACTACTTTTCATGACTTTTATTTCAAGACATGAATTTAAATGTTGTGAAAATGATTTTAAAAATATATAATACATATAAAAACACTAACTTGGCCATATTAGTCTTAAAAATATAACCTCCTACCTCATTAGTCCACACTCTCTCTCTCTCTTTGCTCTCTTAGACTTTGACTTGCAAACCACATTAGGCCTAAAATTTGAAAATCATGCTTATTTATATATACTATCCACCTCAATATCAAAATAAAGAAACATATCTCATGCTCAAACATTGATTAACATAGTTATATGCCTTGATAATATATCATGACACCTCATTAGGCTAGGCAAGGTCTAGAAATGGTCTAGGTGCAGACTAGTTCTATAGGTCCTACCCCTATAGGCTCACCTTGAAACTCTCTTGAGTGAACCATTGCCTCATATGCATGATAAATTAATATAATACATACTCTTATGCCTCTTTTAATCCATCTCATCAAGACATTATGCTCAAACCTTTTCATTAGGACTTTACATGCCATGACTAGGCTTCTTAAGCACTTGAAACTTGACAACTGACCTTGAAACACTCCTTGATGCTTCTAAACCTTTATCACATGAATTTAATTATCCTAAAATAATGTAATAACTTTTCACATACCTATTCATACTCAACATGCACATGCTCATGATGACTATGCTTGTTATGACCAGGCTTCTCAAGATACCTTGTACTTAGAGATTGATACTCAAGCATGCTTACCTAAATGATGATATAAAACAAGAACATTAATTATACATCAATATTACACCACTAAAAAAACCTTGACAATAATAATATAATAATCATTAGGTTGCCTGCAAATTCTCTCTCACCAAAAGGACATTAGTTTCCTTCTTGTCACATTGCTTCCTTGTCACATCAAGCACACAACCTCATGTCTCACAAACCATTCACCATACATCTTCACTAAATTCACCTTAAAATAAATGAAATTAAAATTTACATTAGTGACAACACTTCTCAATAAACTTCCCCTTTGTCATTGATGGTAAAACATTGTTCAATATGATCACTCTCATCTCCCCCAATCTAGTCAATTTTCCTTCTTAAACTTTCTCTCCCTTTGAAATTAATGATAAAGGGTCATACATACTAAAATTTATAAAACCACACCTTCTTGAAACAAAATATCAAAACATAGAATATGAAGCATTACAAGAACATACTCCCCCTTACTCCATGCATACCTCCTTCAAATGAACTCAGATTACAAGACCACTTAACATATATCAAGCTTAGTCAATAACTTGAATAACTCCCCCTCAAACCGAGCATCCACCATGAATTTACTAACTAAAGAGTGTCTCCATGAATCCTAATGGAGTCACCCCTTTCCATAGAGCACTAAAATAACATAATATTAGGAGATTCCTAGATCTCTATATTCTCACAAGACTCAATATCCTTCATTTTTATGCTTGATTGGGAATATAGGTTTGACCTCTTCATCAACCATTTGATCATCAATATGAGATAACAATAGACACTCTTAACTTGATCTCTCATTTGAGGTATTATCTACCATAGTAAATTGTCCATTTGAGCTTGTAGACTGATCATGGCATATCTTTACTGTCTTTGGTTTCCATACATTCAATTTCCTTCTCTCTTACACTCTAGGGGATTTAAACCTCCTATTATAACTTGATGGCCTTATACTTCTATTAAGACAAAATATTTAAATGTGTTCCACATTATGAAAACTATAGAAAATAACCTTATACATACCTTTTGATTGATGAATCATTTCATAATCCCATGCATATTCAATCTTATAGGGTCTTTTACACTCTCTTGCTCTATGATCAAATTGATTGCATGCATAACAATAACCATTCAATGAATTGGATTACCTCATATAATTAGGTTTTCTAGTTGGTATTTTTATGTTAAGCTTCCTATCTTTATTAGCATCTCCTTGACTTGAGTTGCCTCCTTTTGGTCTTCTATAAAACCAAAACCTGTCTTATCATTTGCCAACTTCTGACTACTCAAGATGTTATATAGAGCATCAGTACACTTTTAAAACTTCACAAAGGTAAATATATTGTTAGATTCTTATTCTAACTTAGATTTCAAGAATTTCATTTTAATTCCATACTCTTCACATTCTTACTCTTTAGCCTTTAGGCTTGCAGTGACTATCTCCATTTGTGCTTCAATCTGATTGATGATATCATCATACTCCTTGGATGTGTTACTCAGTATCTCTTAAAAAAAACTATTTTATCTTCATATTCCTTAATTAATGATCTTAGTTTTTTATTCTTTCTTCTTTGGAACTTCAACTCCTCTAAATAACTCACCAATTTTGCCTCAAGGTTTACTTCAGCTTCTTCTTCATTTTATTCTTCATCAACCATAAAGCCTTTGCCATTTGAGAAAACCTCATTGTCTATCTCTATAATCGTGAACAAGGTATCATTGTTGTCATGTTTGTGTTTATTACTATCATCATCAATATTAGATGTGATTGTGTCCCTTATATCATGATAAGTTATTATCCTCTTTGGTATAGAAACTTCTTTTGTTCTTAAATGACCCTTTCTTTCCTTCATACTTCATGAAATATTTCTTGTTCTTGTCAGGATTATAGACCTTTATATCATATTAATTATTTTAATCATGTTCATCATGCTCAATTTTATCCTTATTAGGACACTTAGATGCAAAGTGACCAATCTTACCATAGTTGAAATATTTAAAGTGAAAATTACCCTTGTACTTACCAGAGTGAAACCTTAATTTCACAAACATGGCTATCATTTGATCATCATAAACATTTGAACATTCCTTGTCCTTCACCTTATTATCTCTTGAATTATTCTAAACTTTGAAATTTTCTTCCTTCTTGGGAGGTCTTCCTTCATTTCTTCTCATCTCATAGGTAGTCAAGATGCCATGAAGTCCATCCATCTCTAGCTTGTCCAACTATTGGATCTCTTCTACTATGAACACCTTAGAATCAAACTTAGGAGTTAGAGATATCAATACCTTGTAAAAAAATGTAGACTCTTTCACTTATTCTCCCAATCCTCTAATGACATTGACAACTTCATCAACCTTTAATAGGTAAGATGCAATGGTTTTATATTCTTTTATCTTTAGAATTTCAAACTATCTCTGATGGGTCTGCAACTTAGCCATCTTCACCTTGATGTTTCCTTCATAGATAATATTTAATTTTTCCCATATCACCTTGTTTGACTCAAATTGAATCACCTTTACATACTCTACCTCTGATATGCCACATAAAATATCATTCATTACCTTGAAATTATTCTCACTTTCCTTCTGGCCTACTATGTCAATTGGTGGTGTAGGAGGTAGAGTGTACCCATACACAACTAACTACCAAATATCATGGCACATTGACATTAGATATGTCATCATTCTGATTCTCCAAAAAAAATAATTAGTCCTATTAAATAATGAAGCCTTACTGGTAGAGAAACCACTTTGAGCTTGTTGACGAGCCATCCTTGCTTCTAGGATTTCTTATAGGCTATTAGGCATAATTCAAAGGATTTAATTGATACCAAATATTGGAATAAAAATTACTAAGAAGGGGGGTGGTGAATTATTCTTTAAAAACTTTCTTATCAATTTCACTTAAGCAATCATGAACCTTTCAAACAAGCATATAGATTTAGCAAGTATAAACACCTATCTACATAAGTATAAAACACAAGAACACATCACATATGTGGGAAACCCTCACATGGAATAAAATCCACTGATATATATAAATGGACTATATTCCTATAATATAAATATAAAATTTAGTAAGCACCCACTTCACATGAAACACTAACCCCAACTAACTAAGCACCAACTCAGCTAGACTTTAGCAAGCACCAACTTACAAGGAGGTACCAACCTCCTAGATGACTCAACACCAAATCAACTACCTAAAAAATTTGATCACCTTTATAACACATTGTTTTTCAAATAACAAATGATGATCTCCTTATTTAGCTCTTCACACACTTTTATCCCTCTCAAACTACCTTCTAGGCTTCTTTGCTTAACTAGCCCTCTTATTGACTTAATTAGGTCATATGAACTTGATTTTCATACATATAACCTCTATAAAATATTCATAACATATACTATATACTCATATAATGGTATATAAGACCTCCTTCTATTATACAATATGTTATTTTATTCACTTGCACTCTTTACTCACATAAATAGGCCTAAAACTGCTTGTATCTATACAAGCCTCTTGTTCATATCCTTCTTGGTCAACCAAACACTCTTTTCCATTTATATTTTCATAAAATAGGCCTTATGAGATACCAAAAATATGAATAAAACATTATATTAGGATTGACATAGCTTATAGGACCAAAACCTCTTTTAGGCCTTCATTAGCACACGTTACCATTTGATCTTATTAAAACACTTTAAAATTTTAAAAATGGTATGAAAAATTAATATTACACTAAAATATACCTATAATAATCTCATATTAGGTCCATGACATTTTTTATCTCCAACCACCACTTGAAGGATGCCATTAATATTATTCATAATTAGGCTTTTGCATACTCAAAAAGTCTATCTTGAACTAATGAAGATAAAAAAATTATATAAACAACCATAGAAAAAAATAAAATATTAAAAAATATCATGACCTCAAGGTCATCAAAAACTTCATTATATACTTCAACTCAGGGTATATAGGGTCATACTCTTCTCTGCAAAATGCTCACTCTAAACTGCCAACTAGCCTCAAAACACAGTTATGTAAACATGAATTTTTGACACATAAAATAACACACTCAATGAATTAAAAATCATGAAAATTATCCTAAAAAATACTAAGAACAACCTACAGTAAAAATATCATAATCTCAAATAGAAATTATTGGTCTTGAAGACCAGTTTATTGATCTTCTCTCTCACATATGTCACTCAGCCAGCCAAGTTGATTTGGATTCATATTTTTCACTAATTTCACTGAATAACAAACCTTATAAAAGAATGGATAGGAAATAAAATTAAAAAATATAAACACCATGTACATTATATATTTCAACTCAGGGCATAGAGTCTCAACCTCATCACTACAACTTGCTTACCTAGAATTCCCAGTTACTTTAAAGCATAGTCATAGTGATAATGACCTTCAATTAGTTGTATGACCATTTAAAGAGAATATTGATGTATATATATGATATTATTATATAAATATACCATTTTTAGATATAATAGTACAATTTTCAAATGTAAATTTATTCTTATAGATCAATCTCATGACCTTACTGTACACAGACCTCACTGAGATTAGACAAGTCAACTTGTAACTTTTTGCTATATACAATGATATCAAAAAATTATATACAACATTAAAATGTCATAAAATTATTTAAAAATTGAATCCATTCACGGTTTTTTCATTCTTATTCCATGATAACACATCCTTAATCATATTCTCACTTCTCTTTGGGTTTCTCACTATTTGCATCATTAGGTCTGTTAGTGATAGGTTGTCTTAGATGAATGGTTTAGCACAATTTAGGGTTAGAAAATTACCAAAAAAAACCATGGATATAAAATAAAAGTATCCACCTTATCCATATAATTATTTTCATACTTTGACTTGGTCAACCCTATTTGCTACAATGAATCTTTGAGAAATGTGTACTTTTCTATAGGGTCTACTCACACACCTGACAAATCAATCAAAATTAGAGGTTTTTTGGAGAGTTTAATACAAGATAAAATAGTTTTTATAGTCATTTGAGACCATTTTTTGTTGTTTTTATTAACATATTTAACATCAAGTCCTTATTAGGGTTCTAAGAGTGTTTAAACATGTTTCTACTCTTAATGATCATTCATAAAACATAACCACTTAATCCAAAAAATAATGCCTAGAATTTTGATATAGGACCATTCCCCATATACCATTAATATATTATGTTCTCATGTAGATGTTAAATATTTCAATGAACACCTGAAAGTCCTTCTCAGGTTAAGAACCCTTAATTCACACTAGAGAGACCTTAAAACTACTTGTCATGCCTTTTATTGCAAACCATGACTTAAAACATTGTGAAAATGATTAAAACAACATATAATACCTATGAAAACACTCAATTTCCCATAAAATCCTTGGAAATATAACCTCATATCTCATTAGGCCATATTATCTCTTTGCTCTCTTAGACTTTGATTTGTAAACCACATTAGGCCTAAAATCTGACCTTTATGCTTATTTCCATGAAATATACACACAATTATAAAACTTTATAAACATATATCATTATAAGAAACTAATTTACATCCTTCATAGGCCTCAATAATAGATCATGATGCCTCATTAGGCCAGGCAGGGTCTAGAAATGGTCTAAGTACATACTAGGTCTGTAAGTAATACCCCTATAGGCTCACCTTGAAACTATCCTAAGTGATCCAATGCCTCATATTCATGATAAAGTAACCTAATACAACCTATTATTCCTTTGTGCATCCATCTCACCAAGCCACCATGCTCAATCCTTCTCATTAGGACTTTACATGCCATGACTAGGCTTCTCAAGCACTTGAAACTTGACAACTGGCCTTGAAACACTCCTTGATGATTGTACACATTTATCACATTAATTTAATACTACTTGAATAATATTATACCTCTAAACATACCTCTTCATGCTTAATATGCACATGCTCATGATATTATTATGCTTGTTATGACTAGGCTTCTCAAGACACCTTGTACTCAAAGATTGGTACTCAAACATGCTTACCTCAATGATGATATAAATCAAGAAAATTCATAAAATATAAATTTTATACCATTTTAACAAAATTGAAAATAACCAATGGAATAATCATTAGGTTACCTTCAAATTCTTTCTCAATAGAAGGATATTAGGTTTCCTTCTTATCACATGGCTTCCTTATCACATCAAACACACAAGCTCATGCCTCACATACCATTCACCATACATATTCACTAGATTTACCTTGACATAAATAAAAAAACTTTTACATCAATGAAAATACTTCTCAACACCTACAACCCATTGAATCTTATATCTTATCATAGATCACCTAGTCAAATCCAATCTAAATCATCAAAGTCTAGCTCACATCCTAAATTGGTTAACTTAAATATTGTATTATCCCATCCAACACCTCATATAATATAATAAAACTTTAAATTAAACTAAATCAAGCCTTTGTATAAATTTATTTGACATATACCATCTTCATCCCTTAATCTTTCCATTCAATCCCCCACACTTGTTGATTAGGACTGGAAAACCTCATCATTTATACTTTCTTATGTCATTATCCATGGAATCCAAAACAAAAATTTTAAATACCCTAATTTAGAAATGCCTCATCACCAATATGGAGGTACTCCTTTCATGCCTCCTTAAACTACACACTCCATGTCCTATAGACTTTGACCCCATCTATCCAACATTACCTCTAGTCTGCACACATCCATGTGAGACTCATTCAAATCCTCCATCCAATAATCATATCTAGACATCTACCCATTTGTATAGTAGTAAGTGGAATCCAATCTTGACCACCTCATCTAATACTATTCTACCCACCTATACACATAAAAAACCATCTGATCCAAAGTTTAATGCTTTTGCATCCAAGTCATGAAGTGTGAAGATAAACCCTATACTCCTCTTACTATGTCTTTGGAATCCCTATTACAATAATTTTTTGCCACCAACATGATGTTATATCCACCCATACAACATCTTAATCCCACCAAACCTAAGACCTCTTGGTATAAAGTTAATCAACACTATGTATATCACTGAACATGGGGGCATACCATTACTCGATGTCATAATTTCCAAAACTATGTTTGAGACTTCATCAACCATGGTGACATTGAAATTAAAAATGAATTATATGAGTCCAAATCCTTGTGTATACAAGAAGAGGAATGCTAATATTCCATTCTCGATCATGATCAAGCCCTTACCTTTCCAATCCAAGGTTAAAATAACACATCCATATTCTATGGTCCCCTCATATTTGAAAAATCCTCCATTGAAGATGAGTTAGTTACCCATGATCCTAGTCCTTCTTTCCATCATGAATCCTTCTTCCATAGGCATATCCTTGTTTAATCCATTTCTCATCCATCACCTTCCTCTTATCCACCATATTAAAGACCCTATGTGGATTGGTCACTCATGGAAAAAGAGTCATCTAGTAATAGCATAGCCCCATCGACATCACCTACACCTTCATTAGAGTCAGCATTAGAGTCAATATAAGTGTTATTTTCATCAAGGTCATGTTCAAAACTAGTGTCAAATTATACTCCTCATCAGAAACAACATCCCTTGTAGATATTATAGTAATGAGGATTATGCCTTCACTTTTGAAAATGCCTCTAATTCAGATGATAATCAATCACCAAGCATACCTTTTAATTCTGATTGAGATGATGAAGTCATAATAGAGATTTTACAAGCTTTATTTTTCAAAGATAGTCAAAGTGGATTTGATCCTACATCAGATACATGTCTTACAACTAGTCTTAGTGATACTTTTATTGATATTGAGGAGATTTTCTTTGATGTCAAAATTGGGTCTCTTAGGAATCACTATGAGGACCATGATACCAATCATCACTTATTGACCTCATCATACCATCTCCCCTAATTTCATCCATCATATACCCCTTTCTTCCTATCAATGATAATTTGATCATCTCCCTCCATAGGGATGAATAAGAACATACATTGTTGGACTCTTTCCCAAGTGACATAACATGTGCCAAAAATACAAAGGTCCAAGGCCATATTCAAAAAATCATAAATGATGATCAAATCACCTTTGATTTAATAATTTATAATCAAGAAAATTCAAATCATCATCCCAATCAAAAAGTGTCTTCCCCTTGTGAAACCATCTTTGAGGCACTAGGGGACCACCAAAGTCAAAATAATCATCATCTATCAAGTCAAAGATCAAAATCCTCTAGAGAAGCCAAAATTTAGGCACCAAGGGGTAGTTGAGAAATAATCAAGTTTGAAAATCAAAATAATGTCAAAAATAATATCAAGATGGCCGATAATCCTTCAAATAATCAAATCAAAAGAGAATCATGTAGTCAAAGTGTCTTAGATCTCTTAGTCTTTTATCATATGGCACCAATCAAATATAAAACATCTAACATGTCTAAAAGTATGTGTGACTATTATTCCCACTCCCTAGTCACCTATCACACTTCCTTATCATGATCCTACCATCCATTAAAACCCAATACACCCCCATAAACATCAAGATTTAATATAATCCATCCATCACATCACCTTCTTGGGTAGTATTATCTCTCATAGGGGTGACAAAGATACTTGGTCTAGATATCTGGAGGAGTCTCAATCAAACATCAAAAAATGTCACATGGACATCAATACATCCAACAAAAAAACATGATCCTAACATTCCATATATATATAATAGGTTTTGGTTAAATATCTGCATCTTGCATCTCACCCACCTCTAATAAATCAAGATTCCATTAAAAATTACAAAAAAAATCATTCATCTAATGGTGAAATCCAATCTTATAGTGCTTTGGGAAATTACCATAATGAAAATTGGTTTCTGTCATCATGGTAAAATAATCTATTATTTGCATTTTACCTCAACACTTGGGTGTAAAATCCATCCTTTGTCAATCCCATCCATCTCATCCTTGTCTCTTTTATCCATTTGTCGATTATTCTTATGCATCATTTTCCATCATATCATATATTATATTATATCCATACTTTATTCTAGTCTTAACCTTCATAAGGATGTGGAAGATGTCTTGAAAAATGTTTTGTAATCATCTAGGCATATCCTTCAATGGACACTTAGGCAACTAACTATCTAGTTCCATCATGATATGGACATTAGAGATACCTAATCCATCCTTTTTTTGTCCTCATCCCCATTTTAACATCATCCTCATCCTTTTATCATCCCATCCATTGGTCCTCATAAAGGGAATCACCTGCACCTATAAACTTGGCCTGACTATCCAGGGAAAATTTTAGAGGTGACTATTCATCAATTCATGAATATTCTAATTTTTGGATTTTGGTTTTGGTAATTTTTTAGGGTTAGAATATGGGATCAGATTGCCAAAATTTTAGGAATATAAATTATTTTTGGGGTCAACTCACCAACCCTTTACAATAATATATAATATCCCACTTCGATTCACCACATATATATAGTACAACTGCCCATCCATACCAACCAAACCAATAAGTAGAATTGAAATTAGAGGACCATAGAAGTGAACGATAGTGCCAAATAGAGGAACTAAATGATAGTAACAAAAAACAACAATGTCAAACCTATGATAGAGTTGAATAATACTGCCAAATGAAAATGTCAAACGATAATGCCAAATGGTAAACATTAAATGATAGAGCTAAATAACAGAGCCGAATGACAAAATTTAATAGGGAGGTGATTGAGAAATTAGATATCAAACCAACCACAAAAGTCACCCGTTAGTGTGTCCCAACATCAACATTTAGCACTAGATGTTCAACATAGCCATTCAGCCCAACCATTCAACCTAGTCGCTTGGCCCAACCATTTTGTGCATCCATTTGGTGTAGCCATTTGGCACAATCATTCAATGCAAATATCTGATAAACTAACATGGGAATTTAGCATATCCTTTTAGTGTAATCATTAAATGTCTTTATTTTAGTCCAACCAAACCATTTTATGGAAAAAATAGTAAATAAAGGATTCACCATCACCCACAGAGGATTTGCCACACCAATGAATCAAATTTCATTGGATTAACTAAATATTTCTAATAGGTTTTCCACTAGGGCATCTTAAAATTAATATTTCATCCATATTTTCTTTCATTATCACTAATTAATCAATTCATCATTTAAAGTTTACAATTTCCTCCTTCGATTGGGGCATGACTAAGACTGTAACTTTACTATCATTTCTTTCTCCCTTACATGTGTCATATATAGGGGCATTATTACCAATAATCACATTGTATCTCATTAATTTAATGCCATGCAGTCCATTTATTCATATTTTTTCACTTGATCATATCATTTCCTCTCCCTTATTATATCACTTGATTTTAAATTTGAGCTACACACATCATTTATCTTATCAAATCAATCTTATCTTGGTTTGAAACTTTCCTTAGCATGTGTCCTTACTTGAGATATATCTAAATATTACATCCTTTAGTCTTATCATCATCATTTTATGATTGATCCCCCTTGGGATGTGTCAAAAACCATGTCACATTCATTCTCACTCCCTATGCATATGTCTTTGCTAGGGTCACCATCAATCTATAGCTCACTACTCAAGTCAATTTTTTTTTTCATCATTTATCTCACCTATCACATCCCATCCCCTTGTCTAATTGTCATATACTTCCCCTTGTTTCCTCTTTCAAGTGGTCATCCATCTCATTCTTCCCCTTATGTACACTTGAGGGGGCATCACACCCACTAACATCATTTACTAACATTCATCCATCTCATGCCTTTATTCTTTGAAATACCATTACTCCTTACACTTCATCCATTCATAATTCCCTTTCAAAGAGGGACAAAATATATGCACCTAAATTTTTTCACCCTAATTATTCCACTACTCTCACTATTTATCCTAATTAATCCCATAATCATAGTCCTAATTAAATAATTAAATCCTATCCCCCTTCATTATTATTCATCATACTAACCTTACCTCATCCTATAAATCATTTAATCCTCTTAATCCCCATTATTTAATAACTAATACCACTTGTCCATTATTTGGGAATTTAAAATTCCCATGACCCACCTACATACCTTTTCTTAGGCTTTCCTATAAACCTACCCCCTAGATTCTCTAGAACCCCCTAATCACCTATTAAATCACTCATTAATCATCATTAACCCATCCTAATGGATTCTATATTTATCCAATTCTAGAATCCTCTCCATCTTATACACTCCTCTCTATAAGCCTATATTCTAGAGGCTTCCAATGAATTTTTAATTCCTTGGATAATCTTCACCTTTGATCCTCTTCACCCAAATTTGAATAAAGGCCATTGATCTTCCCTCCTTATTGTTATTTAAACACCATCACCCCTCCATGGCCAAACTAACTACAAGATAACTAGATAATCCATGTCTAATCTATCAACATAATATTTTAAATCGTGTCTTTAATTCAAAATCAGGTTGAAATTCTGAGTCTATTGTAAGCAATCCTCATTCATAATCTTTAATTTTCTTTTTTTTGAATCCTAATTTAGAGCACTTAGCTTTATATTAGAATGTTGTTTCAAGTGATGTTCATGGTATTGCATTTTGATCTAATGGGTTTATATTTTAATGGTAGATTTTAGATTTGGTTTTTTGCTTAAATTGCATAATCAAATCTCATTTTCCCAAATTTTGATCTTACACATTGGAAGAAATCCTTCTCTTGATACATATTATAAACATAGTACTCTTTCCCACACTAGTCCTATCAAGGAACTATTGCTTGATTTATCTCTTATTAGAGATTTACTTGGGGGAAGCATAGATCCAAATAATATTGAACCCATTCATGCATCAACATCTATATTTTACATGCAATAAGAAGAGGTACTGAAATAAAATAAAAAAGTAGAAATTAACTTGTAACATAGTCATTATAGTCAAGCATTTTTATTTCCATCTGGACTCTATGGTATATGATGATTCCATTAAAATTTAAATCATGTCTAATAAATAAAAAACATAATTTTCAAAATGCTTCACTAGTCAAAATAATAAAACACTTAAAAGAGATAGAGCTTAAAAAATCAAACTTAAAACTATGTCATGACTCTATGAGTTTGAAGTTCTTGATAGGTCTATAGTTCCTAAAGAGAAAGATGATGATGTTACTCAAGTTGTCCTCCCTCTAAATAACCAAGGAAAAAAACTAAATGAAGATTGGTAGTAATACATTGAGATCCTTCAAGAGATTGAAATTATTTGTAAAGCTACATATCCAATTGGAGATCATGCTCATGAAAGGGTTGATCAAAACATATCTATTGAAGACCATGATGTAGCTTGGAATGAATATTTGGAGATCCATAAAGATCTTGATGAATTTACAATAACTAATAAGAAATATTACACCTTTCAAGATGTCATAGAGTTCTAAGATAAATGTTTTGATAATCAATTATAATATGAAGTTTATGTTGTCCCTATGAGTCAAAATGAAATCATTGTTAAATTCTTATTCAAGGTTGAGAGGTGGCATGGGGTAAGCTTTGAACCACACTAGCAATCTATATTCATTGGAGATATGTTTGTTTCAATTTTTCTTATTGCAAACATGCCAAAAGGGTTGGGGAAAAAAAAAATCTGATCCATCATGAGTTACATAAAAATTTTAGTTTGAAGCCCTTCTAATTTATGGCATTAAGTTTTATTTTTAATCCCACTTCTTTATTAATCATTCTTAACAAGTTTGACCCCTTAGCCCCTCATAAAACCCCTCTAGAGACCCAAAATTAGTGGAGGCCCTCAAAATGACTTAAAATGATTTTTTTTGTTCCAAAACCCATATGGATGATAGCTAAAAGTCTTGATATCACCTAATGGAGCCATTAAATGGGCACGTGTGGCCATAAAGATGGTTGGAAATGGCCTAAAAGTGTTGATTTTTACTAGTCTTTTCAATGATTATTTAAATGAAACATCACAAACTATTTGGATACTACTATCTGGTATGGGTATAGGTTTTATTATCTTCTCATGGTCATTTTATAAGGTTTTAAGAGGTTTAGATATGAAAAATCCGGGTTCAAGCAAAACTGGGTCTAGAATGGTGACTGCCTCTTGATAGTGCATGGAAAATGTATGTGCAAACCTCATATAGGTCATTGATGTGAGTGAAACATTAATATAATCCTTTTAAAAATTTATAATCATATTGTTTTTTTTCTCAAAACCTTTCAAGCAAGTTAGAGCTCCCAACCATGATAAATTGATGAAAAATTGTAGGTTTTCCACGTTTTTGCTCTTAGAATGAGAAAAAGTTGAGTGATTTGAGCATGTTGAAGGAACCCAAGCTTATGAAAGGGTTATAAATCTTTTGAAAAATTTAATCACTAATAATACACCTCATAAAGATACAAAATGAGCCCAAGTCACTTCAAAACACCTTTATGTCCTCTACAGTGTAGCAAACAGGTAATTTAGAAAGAATTTTTGTTTGGGAGTTTTATGAAGAATTTATGAGTTTTTAAAAATCCCAAAGGTATAATAAATTTAAACCTATCAAATTTTCCCAATAAGGGATCTAGATGAGCTTTAAAACTCATTTTTGACCTCCTAAACCAATTGATGGCTTCTTGAGGCCTAGAAATACCAAATTGGGCATTTTTGGGAGTTTCAAGTGGAGTAGAGGAATAAAAACTTGCATGAATGTCTCTTAAAATGTGAAAATTATGTTAAAATAATAGTTAGGCCTCTTATCTACCTAAATCATGTGAATTCACCCATTTTTAGGTTCTTACTATGCATTTGACAACCTTGGCAATATGACAAAGTGAACATATGAGGTGTCAGACCTGTTGCATCAGTTTGAGGAGTTTCACATCATATCATGAGGTGTCAAGAAGATATATAAATTTGGTGGAGGTATTTATCAGGTTTGTAACCCATAAATCAAGGAGGGTATTTTAGTTTCAATTGGAAAATGACACATCTCCTATGCCACCTCTCTAAAAGGCCATGATAACACCAAGTTAACACATGTTGAGAGGGATGATAAAATTATTTATTACTTCCTTTGAACATTTTAAATAAATTCATGATTAATATGACAATAATAATATGATCCTTCCATGTTCACCTTCTCTCTCTCTCATTTCTTTTATATAAGTGGTCTAAAATAGCTTGTAAAAGGATCCTCAATTTGAGTATGGCAAAGCCCTGCTCAAATAAATATTTGTACTTTGCCTCTGAAGTGAATATATGATAATTTATTTCCTTCTCAATCTTTATTTTCAAGTTTTTAAGGTGGTTTGGATCTTGGGTCAGGTCTATGAGAGGAGATGAGGCCAAAACTTAGTCGAAAGAAGCCTAAAACCCTAGTGGGACAGGTCTATAAAAGAGTATAACTATTAGGTGAGATCAATAAGGGTCTTGAGATATTGATAAGGGTTTCAAGAGGTTTTGAGTGAGGTTTTTGATGTATTTAAAGTGGTATTTACCAATAAGATCATGTATATAAGTCATGGATAGAAAGAAGCCTAATTAGGCTTTGTAGGGCTAAGAGCCTAGGAGGAAGAAAGATGAGAAACTTGAAGGGACAGAGGTGTAATATTGTGAGCATAGTTGATTTAAATTAGAATGAGTATGAGGATAATATAAGGAATGTTTTAAGTGAGCATGATTTCCTTGGAGTCAAAAATGAGCAGTGAGAGAATGTGCAGTAAGAGAGTGAAGTAGGCCTATTAGGCCTTGTAGCGAAAGTTGGGAAAAAGTGTGAAAGAAGAGAAGGGAAGAGTTGAGGTAGTTAAGGTAAGTTTAAGGGCATACTTGAAGTCATTTTAGGAGGTTTTTAGTTATTAGATGTGCTTTTAAGTGTTAAGAGCAGGTGGAAGGCAACTAGGCCAAGACCTAGTCTAGAAGGCAAGTTGAGACTGTGAGGAAGATTGAATGCAAAAAGGAGAGTGGATATTTTAGAGTGATTTGTATCTTGAGAGGTAACTAAGGTGAATATTAGAAGTCTAAGGAAACATAAGGTAGTGGTGGTGTTGACAAGAAGAGGGTCTAGAGAGAGTTTATTCAAACCTAGTGAAAAGGAACAAGAACAAGGTATTGAAAAAAGGGATTTTTTAAGATCAAAATTGTAATTATAGGTATCAAGTTGTGTGAGTATTTTTGAGGTTGACAGGAGGTGATAAGGTGAATGAATTTTAGGGTTTTAGGTCTATGATATAATATTATATGGGACAATCATCAAGAAGTGGAGAGTTTTGCATCTTTTGAGTCTTTTCAAGTGGAGAATTATGTAAACAGAGTGGTGAGAAGAGTGTTAGGGTATGTTTCAAGTGGAAGGAGGTTTGAATAGTGTCTCTAAGTGGAGATATCAAATTTTGAATGCTCTCAGCTAGGTTAGACTACTTAAACCCTAATTGAGGGTTTATACCCACCAAAAAGCTATTTTCTTCTATTTGAACCATGGAAAGAGTGTGAGATTATGTATAAGGTTGGGGATAGATGAATTTAAAGTGTCTAAGCTGAATTTGAGATCAGATAAGGTCTATGAGGTGAATTGTCACCAAAACTTAGTTAGATAGAGGCCTAAACCCTAAAGGGACAATCCTAAAAGGGGACAGTGGTGATAAATGAGTTTGAGTAGGGCCTTGAGACTTTAGGATAACTTGAGATAAGTTTTTAATGAAGTGTTTGAATTTTTTACAAGTTCCATTGTAGGACTATACAAGGATATACAAGAGAAAGTGATAGATTGTAGGCCTAGTCCTTGAATCCAATAAGGGATAATAAGTGGATAAGGTTGAAGAGTGGAGGTCTAAGCTTGTGAGAATAGTTGTTTGAAATTGAAATGAGTATGATAAGCATTATATTTGGGTCAAGAGTGAGAAATAAGTCTTTATGGAAATAAGAAGCTTTGAGAATGTGAATTAGGCCTACTAGGTCTTATAGCCCTACTTGGGCAAAAGTGGAAGATAAGTACAAGGAAGAGTTGGGGTCTTCAAGGAAGGTTGGTTGGCATGTTTGAGGATAGGGTGGGAGGTTGTAAGCTATTGGATATGAGTCCAAGTTCATAAATTACGTAGATGAAAATAGGCCTAGACAAGCCTAGAAGGTGCATTAAGAGAGTGAAATAAGATTAATTGCAAGAGGAGAGTGGATATTCTAGGGTGAGTTGAACTTTAAGAGGTGACTGAGGTGAATATTAGAATCTTAAAGAAGCATAAGAGAGTGTTGGTGTTAAAAATAAGAGAGTATAGATAGTACGTCCATGAACCTAGTGCAAAATAGAAAAGGCAAAGCATTGAGCTAGGTGAGTTTGGGATCAGCATTGCAATCATAGGTATTAGAGGAAGATGTTTTGGAGAGGTTTTTAGATGATTAGATTTTAATTACATCAAAACCTATTGGTCTTGAAAGACCAATCCAAGAGAATAGAGTATGAAATATTTTAAACAAAGGTTTATGAAAGAGTATGAAAGATATTTAAAATCAAAACAAATTATTAAACAATATATTAACATAATTATAAGTAAATTTTCCATGTATTTTAACAACAGTCAACAGACTACAATGTTTAAAAATTAAAATTTTGAATCATATATGTATATATATTATATCCTTAAAATCCATAAAGGCATACAATAGTGGAGGTCAATGCCATTTAGGCATATACAACATGTCAAATAGCAATACATCAAGCCATATAGGCATATAATAAAATGTCATAAGACATGATCTCCTAATCACAAAAATGCATCTCTCTTTGCCTAGATTGTTGAATCCTCTCCCTTGGATGTTTTTCTCACATCTGAAGGTCTCTGAATGGATTGAATACGAGTCATCTTTGGATGAAAACTTATTTGTAGATCCAATTATTCATATTTAAATATTATTATAAATTATACATGATGCAAAAATATACTTACAAAATTAACATGTTAAATTTTACAAATCATACAAAAAATTATTCATATGTGCACTTAACATAAGCTGGTAATCACGGTCAATTTGAGATTGATGCTCAACAAGCTCGATGATAGGTTCATGTTGGAGAACATGAGTGTGAAATGGATCACTACTATGAGTCGGTGACCTACTCTTGATTATGGAAGGCATAGGTCCCTGTAAACATATATACACATACAAAATAAAAATTCAAAATTAGCTCATAAACTAAATCATTGAAATATAATATGAAAAAATACAAATTAAATTGTCTAACTGTACCATGCCACCCTTGCTAATCATTTTGATAAGACCAAAAGACATCACTAGAGGAGTCTACGTAGATAATTATTTCATGCATCAACTATTTGCACAAGTATAAAATACAATTAAAAAACACACATCCATATTTATAATTAAACACTATGTAATATATAACTAAACCATGTACCTCAAAGAGTTGTTATGTATATGAAATCAGAGAAGCAACCCCTACATTTGTTCCTTCCCTAATAGATGGTAGAGTGTCTTCTATGGTCATCAACTGAACATACAAAATATCATTTCCAATCACACACACACACACACACACACACACACACACACACACACACATACAACATATATGTACAATGAATAATAACATTAATTAATCATTATAAATTACCTTTGTATAAGTATAAACTTTAGGCACACTATGAGCAACACACATGCTCGTCTAGCCTCCACAAACCTATTGAAACATAAAAATAGTTCATATACATAAAACTACCTTTTAAATTATACAAATATTTTAAATTTAACAAGTCTAATATTTTTTGTAATAAGTAAAATATTAAACATACCTAAGAAGTGGTAGACAAGGTGACTAGATGAAATATAGATGGCTGAAACATAGAAATAATAATATCATCTAGGCTAAAAAAACCCACTTTGAGTGGATTGCATGAAATCCCCCTTGTCCTCATCATGTCCAACTCATGTAGTGACACATGATTTGCATAAGTGATCTCATTGGGTAGTAGCACTAGATGAAGCCTCACCACATCCACCTTCCCTAGGAGTATGAGAAACTTGGCTCGTATGCTAGATGAGGGTGTCATTAAGCACCTTAAGTGCATGTAAAGTATAAATCTCTATAGTCTACTTGACTATAGAGGGTAGTATCTCAAGAGGATTGGGTTTGTCAACACATGCTCTTGCTAGCTGATTAGGTGCATGATGTGCACTTGGTCTATCCTACACAAATCCCTTTGCCCTGCCCTAGAACTCAAAGAAATCAAAATTAATTTGGGATTTCATTCAATATAAAATCATAATATAAATTTTTTAGAAAATACAGTGAACCTAATTATTGTTTCAAGGTAGGTGATCAAATACCATCCACCATCTATCCTAAGAATTTTATTTGATCAAATCATGAGTGCACCAATGGATTGAATTTCATTTGGCCATCACATCAAGTGGTGCACCAGTTTTCCCATCAATGAATAGGGCACAAATTTGGGCTTTGGTTATGTGTTTATCTTTCATAGTGGCTTATAATATTTTTTTGGAATAATGTGTCTTACATCTATTTCTATAATCATCCCACCTATCAATTTGACTCATTAACGACTCAACTTGATATACCAATATATGTAGTGTGTTTGCCATAGAAATTTGGTGGGCATTGTTTGATTGTGGATCCTTTAAGAACATAATCAAATTCTCAAGTTTGAACTTATGTATACTATGTGGCTTGCTAAATCCTCTTGAATACCTTAGGGGGCTTGAATAACTACAAAAGGGATAGGAGGGTTTTATGGGTGAGGAGATATTGGAGATTTTTTTGGGTGAAGAGGGATTGGAGGTTTTTTCAGGTGAGGAAGGATTGGTTGGATAGGAGGGTTTTGGGGGTTAGGTGCTGTAACATTAACCACTACATGTGAAGATGTATGCACTAAAAAACATAAAAATATTAATAATTTCAAGAAAAATACAATAAAATTGAAAAACCTAGGGTCTATTTACACTAAAACATGTTGGATTACCTCTATGTTAGTAGAGGTTCCTGATATAACATCAAAACATGATAAATATGAGGATAGTTATGCAATAAATTCATAACTTGTAATATCCCCTACTGAAAGGGATATGAGAAAGGCAAAAGCTCTGATACCACTATAATATTCCTTGTTTCCCTTCAAATCTAAAACTAAATATTTTTCTAACTATTCCTCTGTATTTTGCATGAATAAAGATGCGATTTTGGAGAGAAATTTAGATAAATCAATAAATCACAGTAAATCTCTTAACTGGAAAATCACTAATCTTATTATTCATCCAGATGGTTACAATAGATGTCCTCAGTCATGCATAAAAAAGAATATTTAGATACAGTCTTAAAAACTTGATTATCTTCCAACAATCTAAAAAATAGCCTGAATCTATGCGTCTCGGCCTACTGTGTCAAAAACACAGTCGTTGATGTCAGTTATACTGTCGTCATCAGTCGATGAGCTGTCAGCATCGGTCACTGTCGGTCGGTCTACTCTGTCGACATCAATCTGCAGACGGCCAATGTCAGTCTCTGTGATCCCTGCGGTGCTGTCACACCTGCGGCCGAATGGTATGGATTTGCACAGATCTATACATATTCTGTATAGGAGCAAATAGGGTCTAGTGTAGCCTGAACGCTGAATACCTGATCTCAAGATCTCTATCTGGACAATTTATTAAATCAAACATAAAGAAATAAATACCTAAAATCCCTATGATAACTTTTGTGTGAAGTTATCTCCCAAACCTTAACCTCTGTGATAACTTCTGTATGAAGCTATCTCTCAAATCGATAATAGATCAGCTAATATTTTACAGCCTTTAAATTGCACACACTTAAGAGTGGATGTTCTCCAATGCAAATGGAATCTTGGAACCCTTGGCTCAATCTTCACAGAAGAATTCTTCAATATCAAAATCAATAATCAATTCATAATCAATAATGGCCTCCATGAGAAACCCTTATACCCTCAAAAATATGTGCTTGCCCTAATTAGGGTTTTCTTAAATTAGAATTAGGGCTTCTAATTAAAAAATAGGCCAAATAATTAATATTTGATTAAATCAATCAAATATTAATATCTCCCTCAATATATGTCCGATCCTCAAACCGACTGAAGCTGGTGAATCAGGGAGTGATTCTGCACATGACCATACCAAAATAAGGGTGCTCTACTACATGTCAAATATCCCTAAATAATAGGAGCTTAGGCTAAGTGTGTCTAAAAAAGCCTGAATGAAAACCAACTGTATAAATTCTACAAATCAAAGCCAAGCCAAGCTCCATTATGACCCTCTATCCATCCTATCAGCCTACGAGGGTCGCATAATAGGCTAATCATCAAGTCTGTCGATGTCCACTAAAAAAAGGGACATGACATAACCACAGGCCTAATTACCAAGTAATTTAAATGAAAAGAACAAATAAAAGATTTAAGGTACACATTTATTTTTTGACATCATGCTAATTAAAGGAAATAGTAATTTGAACTAAATTCAGAGCATTCAAAACAATTTAGGAAGGAAATAACCATAAATATACACAATTAATCATACGTAAGGAACAATTAAAGAAACCATACAAGTAACCATAACTAGTAAATCTATATTGATCTCTTCTAAATATGGAACCCCTTCTTACAAACATGCATAAATAGATGCTTACATATATATGTATTTGTAGTTTTTATCCAAGCTTGGCACAAAATGAGTCTCTTTTTCTTCCAACATATTACAACTTCTTAAGGAAAGGACAAAATAAACCAACTTGTGACAACATGAGTGCATTATGCATAGATGGTAAATAATTACACTTCATAGTTTTACAATCCTTGTTATTCTACTAATACTTTCCTGGACTTAAAATGTTATCTTATCTCAAGATAACATAAGGAGCTCTGACTTGATCTTATTTCAAGAACTACAAAGAAGTGGTTAGACTTAGTAAGATTCATAGTAATTACTCAAGGTATTGTTTCCTATTTTCACCTCTTGCACACTACTTAGCCACTCTTTTAGGTTTTCAGCTTAGAAACGTACCAACCTACCACCCTTTTACAAGATTTTAATACGCTGGTGTAACTAGGTGACTACCCTTTAAGGGTTTTCAACCATCCAGGACTTGTGTATCAAATTGAGCTTCCCCCAACAAAATGGCATCCCAAAATTTTAAATATCTGCACTATGTAGTACCTAACTAGATGGAGGTGGCATGGACAAATATGGAGCCATCATAGATGTTTCCTTGGGTTATAGCTATAAAATATTGCATTGGGAGATGATCTATTGTAGTTTTGATGGTGGTATGTAGGTAGGAGTGTCGATGATCTATGTAATGGAGCTGATGAATGGTGACAAATTTATCTTGTAGTTGTTCTAATTTAACATTACTTCCTAGATTAGCCTCAATAATGTGCACAAAGGGATTTGATAGCCTATGAGTTGTGTGAGATTAGCATTATAAGTGATGATCATGCCTACCTTAGTGTTTGTGACCTATGAAAAAATATCACTACTAAGCTACTCCAATTTGTCTACATATATTTACACCTAAAGTATTACAAAATAATTTTGCAAAATTTGGCTCTACCAATTTAAGAGATTATCCCTCACATTGTCTCAAGAATTTAAATATTCTTACAATGTAACATCCATATCCTCTATTCTTGTCATGTGGCTCAACACTATTGCCTTATTAGTAGCATCCTTGGTAAAATCTAAATTCGAACTAGCTAGTGTTGTGTCTATTTGTTGCTTCTAGTCTAGCATGCTTCATGCAACCTGTCTTGCTTGTATCAAAATAGCCTCAAGAATGTTTTAAAACTCTTCCAATAGAGTGATAAGTGTCTCAACTTCTAATTTGATGTTTCCCTAAGGAATTGAGTTCCCCTAACTTTTGCACATTACACTAGTTTATTTTCAATTGAGAAATGAGTGTTTTCAACCTACATTGGTCAGACATTACTTGATCACTGATAACTCATGTGACTAATACTAGATAGGTATCTTGAATTATATTTTTAACTTCTTGTAATCAGTGTTAGAGCTCAATGTTTTGTGCTTTGAGCTGGTCAGTATCTCACTCTAATGATGTGGCCTTTTGTGTAATCAATTCTTGAAAAATTGGTAGAACCCTCTAATTTATTTGATAGTGGTAATCAAGAAACATCTAAGGATGCTTTTTGCCTCAGTAACATCATGGACAAAGTAGTCATTATTATTTTTAGGTAAGTACACAACATGGTTGTAATAGGAAGAGAAAATATAGTATGCCTTATATCTACCATAGGAACATCCCATAGCCACACTCCTTTGGAAATAAATGTAGACCACTGAGCATGCGCCACTTAGGTGGTGGAGTCATCTTGTGGTGCATTTTATTCTTGTGGTGCCTACTCTAACACATCCTCTTGCGCATCATCTTATGATTCATCCTAATCATGTTTTTGTACCTCATCCTCCTTTTTTTCATCCTCTTCTTGTTTCTTTTGTTCAACTTCCTTCTACTTTATTTTCACATAGATCATAACAACCTTTTCCTATTCCATTTTAGCTTTTGCCTGGATTCATTTTTTGCTTGTGCCTTGGTTGTGTGTTCTTGTTTATCTTTTTCCTTTTGGTCTTGGGCTTGTTTCTACTTGAGGACTTCAAATTTTTATTGTTTTTGACTTTGTGTAACTTCATTATCTCATTATTGAACAACAATCACATCATCTTATAATTATTTAGCTAAGCTTTAGCATATATAGATTACTTTTATTTCTATGCCTCAACTTATTTAGTAACATCCTAGATTCTTGTGCCTTATGTGTGTCCTTAACATCTTTCTTTACAAGAGCCTTTATGTCTTCAACCTTTTTATTGGCCTCAGCTTCTTTATCCTATGTTTATGATTTAGCTTGATCTTATTACTGATCTTATTCCTACTATTGTGCCTCATCTTTCTAAAATTTATTTTGTTCCTAGTGTGCATGTCATTCTATAGTCCTCATTACTTCTTCCCATGTGTCTTTTTGTTCCTTTGATATTGGATGATCTAGCACCAACTCCTCAATATCTATGAATGGTTCCTCCTCAACTAATAGTATGTCATTTTATTGCACAATGTCATTAGAAACATATGACTTTTTCTTACCTAGGGTGACCAATCTTCACTTGGCTAGTGGTGGGATTGTATCAAGAGATTGTTGTGCCTTCTGCTAAGAGGGCTCAATCTTAATCATGAAATTTTGGCTTGTTACTCTAGAGTAGGGGATACCTGATTCTCTCTTTGAATTTTCCTTCATTAGACAATTACTTTTGGAGGGTTCTTAGCTAATGGTGCAAAAGGGTCTAGAGTAATGGAAGTTATAGATGGTCTCACTTCAAATAAATCAATAGTAATCTTCATGCACTCGACCTCTTGTTAGGTAGTATCCATTATGATTAAGGAAGGGCAAGATGGGATTTGAACCCACATATTTGATAGCACCTTATTTTGTACTTGAATTGTGTACATAAATTTCTAGAAAATAAATTATTTTTCATCTTCTTTTTCATATAAGTCACCAACCATGTCTTCCATCATGACATGGTAAAATTCATGTTCATTTATTCCATTTGTAATAAATCATAGCTAATTTCAATCTGAGGCACCTTTGGATAATCAAACCAAGTCACATTTTTATGTGTCTTCTATCTTTGTGGAGGAAAGGGTTGTAGTTCGGTTGGGGCCTTCTGCTTCCCATTTTGTGGCTACAACATAGTGGCCTTAGCTTGTTTCTCTACTAGAACTATTATGCTAGGGGTATTTTCTATAGTGTTGTGGCTCTCCTAGATTCATAAGATTTTTGTTTTTCTACCTCATCCTTTGTTATGTCCATGTTGATGAAATATGGTAGAGATCTAAATGGTGACTTTGGCAACTAATAGATATGAATTATGATCCCTTTTAGTAACTTAGTAACAACTACATGTTGCTCCAAGTATTGCATGACATTAGGTTGGACTCAAGGATGTGTTATGATGAGTTTTAGGCTTTCCTCCCACCATTGAAAAAACTTAGCTTGATGAGTAAGAATTCCCCTTTCTTATGTCCATATTAGATTTTCAGACTATTGTGCAGGCTAATAGTCGATGTCTGGATGTACTTCTCCTTTTGGGAACTTCCATTGTGTGAAACAAAGTATAAAGATGAGGAACTAATATTGGAATTTTTTTTATGTAGTCACGAAAACTTTATCAATGTTAGTGATGAGAGTTTTAACAAAGAACTTAGGTTAGATGAAATGATCATTAAAATGAATCATCCTATGAGGGATGCCAATGACACCCTTAGTTATTTGTGGTGCATACTGAGTGGTCTACTAGAAATGATGGGTTATGCATTCAACTAGAATGCACACATGCTCATTTTGGAATGTCATAGGATCCACAGGCTTAGGTGTCTCTAACTTCTTAAAGAAGTAGAGGTGCCCTTGATTTTTAAGGTATGAGAGAGCCTTTTCATGTGGGCATCCTGATTGCTCTAGCCATTACTAGTGTACTAATCACAATAGTCACATTTGAGTAAAAATAGATGTTTTCATCATTGTATTCACTGAGGAATGACTGAACAACCTCACCCATATCCCTAAAAATTAGTAGGCATATTAGTTTCTCAACGTCTATATTTTGAAACCAGTGTAGCAACATGAGATCTAGAGGTTATACACTTGGTATAGGGTTTAAAAGGAAAAGCTTATGTTTAAAATCTTGAATAAACTCAAACATTCCAAGATCATGAAATTTTGTTTTCTAGAGTGCAAGACTGATATCTATGTCTTCCTTATGCACTTCAGATAGAGGAATTATAAGTTGAGATTGCTCTATTTGATCACATACCCTAAATGATTCTTCTAGTGACAAGCAGTATATGAAATAGAGATCATCAAATTTATGTACTTGGGGAAATGTATCACTCTTATTTAATCTTAGTTATTTTAGTTTTTTTAAGTTAAGTTTGAAATGTGAAATTAGTGCTCAATGAGTTACCTTTATAGTTTTTACTTTGATTGATTTCTCTTGAATGCCTTGCTGAGCTGTCCCCCTTGGAGCCATCTTGTATTTAATTTGGTAGTGATACACATTGATGTGGCATATTTTATGATCTGGTAATAAATATCAACAATTTTTGGCACTTAGAATGAGATGCACCATTATATCTATCTCTGGTCTTACTTGAGTATCTTTCTTGTGATGGTGACCAATTAGTGATTTGGAAGATACTTTATCCTTCAAACTCCATATTTGGTGTTAATTGCCCTTTATGACTATTATTCTACTGATATCTTTTTGATTTGACTTTGTCATATATTTCTCAGACTTGTACCATTATCATACCCCTTTGATGACATCAGCCATAATGTACATGAATTTCTCCAATGGCCATAATCGCACGTTGTGAGTCTTATCATGGTTCCATTTAATCTTGTGATATGAAGAGATATTCTTCTAATCTACACGCACATAGAGAAAATAAAGACACCAAAAAAACATGATAAAATTAAAAACTAATCTACCTATTACTAAATACCCACTCATCTATAGAAAGATATCAAGTAAGATTATTGGTAGTAGGGCTTAAGCCTAAAACCATTTACTCACCCTAGTAAGATGGTTCCCTATAGATTCCTCAAAATAATTGTTCCTTATTTTGATATCTCATGTATAACATAGGTTCCTTTCCATCTAATATTCAATTTGCCTAGGAATGCTCTAAACTGACTATCATACAATAATAGTGGTTGTTCCTCCTAAAATTTCTTGTATCATAGGTTTCTATCATGCCAATCTTTCTAACTTTTCTTATGAACTTCATGTGTCCAATACACTTTGCACCTATATTTATCCATTTTATTTAGATCCATAAGTCTATTTGTGAGAGATTCACGATCACCAAGTCACATAACAAGTGCAATTTATAGGCTTGATACTAAGTAATCCATGGGCATGACTTATTCCAACCTATACACCAATTGAAATGGAGTAAAACTTGTATGACACTTGTAGTGTGATCTATAATCCCATAAAATCATAGGATTACAATCCTCCCAATCATCCCTTTTCACATCATAGATTTTGGTTAGCATTTTATCCAATATTTTATTTGAAGCTTTAGCCTATCTATTAGCCTAAGGATGGTATGCAGTGATCTTATGATGTGAAATCATAAATTCTTCAGTGATGTTTTGATATTGTTATTCAAAAAATGTATTCCTCAATCACTTACCATCTTAATGGGACAACCAAATTATGTGATAAGTTTTCATATAGGAATTTCACAAAATACTTAGCACTATAATTAGGTGTCATGGAAGCTTTCACCTAGTTAGTAAAATTATCAATCATAGTAAAAATATATCTAGCCCAATTATGCTTGCTTGGAGGAATAATAAGACCTAGAAAATCAATGCCCTATTGTTTGAAAGGTTATTTGGAAAGTAAGGGTTATAATGGAATTTCATCCCTTTAATTGGGCTTTCCCATTCATTGGCATACATCACAGTGTTGAGATATTCTATGCACATCTTGAAATAAATTTGGCCACCAAAACCCACTTTGTAAATGTTTTCTCACACTGGCTTCCTTTGTGAAATGTCCTCTTATGACCCCTTGATGTGCTTCATGCAATAGCTAAGGACATTCATGTTCCAAAACCACCTTGCATAGAAATTCATCCTTCCCCAAGTGATACAAAAACCCATTTATGATGTTCGATGGTAAGGCTCTAGTTATGAACTAATTTTTTTCCCATTCCTAATAGTGTGTAGGAAAAACTTCTTGTTCTGATAAATTGGCAATTTCTTCAAAAATTTTAGGTATCATAGATACACAAAATAAATTAGCATCTAGAGAATCCTCTATAGTTCTTTTGGATCTTCCCTATTTTTAATTTGGCTAAGATGATCTAGGACTACATTCTCTCTTCTAGGCTTGACATTAACTCTAAATTAGAACTCTTGAAACAAATCGACCATCGAGAAATATGTCCTCCTAACATTACCTTATTAACCAGGTATTGTAGAGCCTGGTCATCTATGAAGACTTCAAATGGGGTTGTGAGAATATATTTCCTAAACTTCTAAAGTGTGAACACTTTTTCCAATGCTTTTATTTTAGTTGTCATATAATTATTTTTAGTAAAAAATAACTTTTTGCTTACAAATTGGATAGGGTGATCCAATCCACCATCTTCTAGTTATGCAAGCATAACCTTGACTATGATACCTGAGGAAAAGACATACACATGGAATGGCTTGTTCCAATCCAAAAAAACTAATATTGGAACAATGACCAATCTTTGTTTGAGCTCTATAAATGTTGCTTGACATTCTAATGTCCATACAAATTATGTACCTTTACACAATAAATATTCATGCAGAGAAGAAATAGATATGTAGCCTTTGTTAGGATCTTAGAGTACAATTGATTACTTTTGTATAAGCAACTAAACATGGAATTGAAACCAAAAGTAATAAGTAACTAGAAATCAGAAACATATAAAAACACACTCAGATTGCTACAAGAATCATGGAACAAGATTTTTTAATAATCTTCTTGATTCTTGCAGATCTTCTTGATCTTGCTTATCTTGCTCAAATTACAATACTGCCCCATGGGTCTCTTAAATAGAATTAAAAGCAAATAATAATTAGAAAAACAAACTCAAGACTAATTTTAGTCTTTACATGCAAACTAACTGTTCTAAAAATAGCAATTCTAGAAACGCACAGAAGTTGGTGTCGGTCTGAAGATGACCGATGCCGGCCAACCCATAATCGATGTCAGTTAGATGATCGATGCCGATCGACCCCTAACCAATGTTAGTTGGTTTTAACTGATGTCAGTTACTGTGTAAGCCCAACAACCTTCACATTAGCTCATTAGTGAACCTTTTAGCTCCACAACTCAACAATCTCCCACTTAAAGATAAACAACTGCACCTGTACCTATACAACAACATCCTCTAAACATCTCTAGCTTGTTTCTCCCTCTTCAAGTTCAATCTTGAAGACCAACAAAATTTGAATGAAGATTCAACTTCTCTTTTTTTACTGGCTTTGTTAACATATCAGTAGGGTTCTTATCCGTATGGATCTTTTCTAGCTTCAACTGTCCATCCTCCAATACCTGTCTAATGAAGTGGTACCTAAGCTGTATATGTTTGGTTCTTGAATGAAAGGATGAATTATTTGCCAAATGAATTGCACTTTGACTATCACTATATAATCTACAATGCTCTTGCTCCTTTCCCAACTCTTCCATGAACCGAGTCATCCAAATCATTTCCTTGCTAGCCTCTGTGACTGCAATGTATTCTACCTCTGTAGTAGACAAGGAAACAACCTTTTGCAACTTTGAAATCTAGCTAACCACCATTCCACCAATAGTGAACACATATCCTGTGGTGCTTCTTCTACCATCCAAGTGACCTGCCATATCCAAATCTACATACCCATGTAGAGAAGTGTTTAACCCTCCATAGCATAAATGCCTACTACTGGTCCCTCTCAAATATCTGAGAATCCACTAAACTACTTTCCAGTGTTCCTTTCCTAGATTGGCCATAAACTTGCTGACAACTCCCACTACTTGGGAAATATCTGGTCTAGTACATACCATTGCATACATCAAGCTCCCAACTACTGAAGCATATGGAACTCTACTTATGTACTCAACCTCATCATGTGATTTAGGACACTGTTCTTTGCTCAACTTTAAGTGTCCAGCCATAGGTGTGCTTACTAGTTTTGCATCCTGCATATTGAACCTCTCCAACACCTTATTCACATAATCCTCTTGAGACAAAATCAAACTATGATTTTTCCTGTCTCTCTTAATACTCATGCCAAGGATTTTATTTTCTTCTCCTATATCCTTCATGGCAAATGTGTGAGCTAATTTTACCTTAAGCTCAGTAATTTCTTGCATGTGTAAACTTGCAACAAGCATATCATCTACATACAGTAACATGATAATATAACTACCATTATCCAATCTATTAAAATAAACACAATGGTCAGATTGACATTTACTAAAGCCATGCTCTGTCATAAATCTATCAAACCTCAAATACCATTGTCTTAGAGCTTGCTTAAGACCATATAAGCTTTTCTTCAACCTGCACACAAGTTTCTCCTTACCTTTAACCTCAAAACCTTTCGGTTGATCCATATATATCTCTTCATCCAAATATCCATGAAGAAATGCTATCTTAACATCAAGCTGCTCAAGATGCAAATCCTCAATAGCAACTAAAGACAATACAATCCGAATAGAAGTCATCTTTACTACAGGAGAAAAATTTTCACAAAAATCAATACCTGGTTTATGTGCAAATCCCTTTACTACCAACCTAGCCTTATGTCTCATTTGTCCATTCTCTCCTTCCTTTAACCTACATACCCATTTGTTTTTCAGTGCTTTCTTTCTTACTGGCAACTCAACCAAATCCCACGGGTTGTTCTCTTCCAAGGAATCAATTTCCTCATTCATGCCATGCTCCCATTGTTTCTTGGATTCTACCTGCATTGCCTCATCAAAACTTTATGGTTCTCCACCATTAGTGAGCAACAAGTAGTATAAAGAAGGGGAATAAAAAATTAGAGGTTTACTTACCCTTTCAGATCTCCTTATGGGTGTTTGAGACTCATTTATAGCTTACTATTTGCCCAAATTTTCTTCTGACAGTGACCGATCCTATTCATCTCTGATCGCTGTCGATCTGTACTCGACTGATGTCGATTCCTCCTAATCGACACCAGTTTCCACCTGATCAACATCAGTTTCCACCTGACTGATGTTGGTTTCCACTTGACTGACGTCGATCTCTATGTTTTTCTGTGAGTGATGATTTTTACCTACGAGCTCATTTTGGATCATAACCTCTTCCAAATCAAGATTGCCTTGCTCAAAATTATTTAGCCTCTTGAGCTGATCACTGTACATCACCTTCTCATTGAAAACTACATCATAGCTTCTAATAATTTTGTTAGTTTCTAAATTCCACAATCGAAATCCAAAATCTCCAAAACCATAACCATTGAAAGTGCACCGCATAGATTTAGCATCCAACTTCTTTCTATTTTCTTTATCAATGTGCACAAAAGCTTCATAACCAAAAACTCTGAGAAATGAAAGATCTACCTTTTTAGCTATCCAAGCCTCTTCTAGAATTCCACCATCCAGTGTAGTAGAAGGTCCTATGTTAATCAGGTAAACTGTAGTATCTACAGCTTCTACAACTTCTACCCAAAACTATAAGGGCAAACCAACATGTAACCTCATACTCCGTGCACGCTCCATTATTATTCTATTCATCCTTTCAGCAACTCCATTTTGCTAAGGTGTCCTTAGAACTATCCTTTCCCTATGTATTCCACTCATAGAATAGTAACTATTGAATTTATTGCTGCAATACTTACCACCATTGTCAGATCTAAGGCACTTCAATATCAAACCTATTTCATTCTCAACCAAAGCTTTTTATTTCTTAAATGTGTCAAAAACATTAGATTTCCTCTTTATGCAATAAACCCATACCTTTCTTGTAACATCATTAATGAAAGAAACATAATATTGTGATCCTTCAATAGAAGCTACCTGAGCTGGTCCCCACACGTCTGTGTGAACAAGCTCCAACTTGTGCTCCTTTTTTGTTGACCCAGTTTTGAGAAACCTCACTTTCTTTTGTTTTCCAAAAATAAGATGCTCACAGAAATCTAGATCTATGCTTTTCAAATCTAAAAGCTTACCTTTTGACTTAAAAATATTCATTCCCTTCTCACTCATGTGACCAAGCCTATCGTGCCACAGCTTTGCATCTACGTCTGAAGTAGATAAAATAAGAGAATAATCAGTAATACAAGTAGATAGATAAAGTGTACCTACTCTCTTACCTTTTGCTAATATAAGTGCACCCTTGAAAACTTTCTAAGATTTAGCTATGAGAGTTATTGTGTAACCCTCATCACCCAATTTTCTTACAGAAATCAGATTCCTCTTCAAGATAGGTACATGCATAACATCCTTCAACACCCATGTGTTGCCATTCTGCAATTTCAACTGCACTTTTCTTTTGCCAACAATTTTACAAGGCTCATCATCCCCTAAATAAACTTTTCCAAAATCTCCATGGACATAATCATTGAAAAATTCTCTATTTGGGGTTGCATGGAAAGAGGCACCAAAATCTAAAACCCATGATTCTACTTTATTATCCAAAGAAAATATAAGAGCATCTTGTGCAACAATACCTACAACTTTTGCTTCTTTATTACCTTCATGCTGATTTTCTTTATTATCCTTCAACCAACAATCTTTCTTTGCATGCCCTTTCTTTCCACAATTCCAGCAAGTTATTCTTCCATTTCTAGATTTGGATCTACTTCCCATCTTTGACCTTGATTTCCCTTGCTTTCCCTTATCTCTTTGCCTTCCCCTACTTTCAACACTTAAAGTACTACCTGATGTTTCCCCTATGATTTTTCTATGAATTTCTTCATTCAAGATTACACTAACAACATCATCAACTTTCAAGATATTTGAAGCAGATGCAGTATTACTAACTGTCATTACCAAACTATGTCAACTTTCAGGTAAAGAGCATAAGATTAAGAGAGCCTTAATTTCATCATCAAAAACTATTTTGACTAAATTTAATTGATTTACTATTGCATGGAAATCATTAAGATGACTAGATATAGATCCACCTTCCTGCATTTGCAAATTAAATAATTGCTTCATAAGATATACCTTATTCAAAGCTGAGGGTTTTTCATATAAATTTGTTAAAGTATCCATTAACTCTACCGTTGTCTTTTTCTGTGATAAGTTGGAAGACACAGAAGCTGCCAGGATCAACCTTATAGATCCAAGAGCCTTTCTATCAAGAACATTCCATTCTTCATCTTCCATATCTGTGGGCTTCCTTGAAACCCCACCCAACGGTAAATACAAATCTTTTTGATACAGATAATCTTCAATCTGCATCCTCCATAATTGATAATTCTTTCCATTGAATTTCTCCATTCTTAGTTTACTTTCTTCTGCCATTGCTTTGCTCCCACTCAATCAGAAACCCCTATGAGTGAATTCTGTAATCAACAAACACTAACACGCTCAGATACCAGTTGTTAGGATCTTAGAGTACAATTGATTACTTTTATATAAGTAACTAAACACGGAATTGAAACCAGAAGTAATAAGTAACTAGAAATTAGAAACATATAAAAACACACTCAGATTGCTACAACAATCATGGAACAAGATTTTTTAATAATCTTTTTGATTCTTGCAGATCTTCTTGATCTTGCTTATCTTGCTCAAATTACAATACTACCCCATGGGTCTCTTAAATAGAATTTAAAGCAAATAGTAATTAGAATAACAAACTCAAGACTAATATTAGTCTTTACATGCAAACTAACTGTTCTCCTAAAAATAGCAATTCTGGAAATGCACAAAAGTCGGTGTCGGTCTGAAGATGACCGATGTCCGCTGACCCATAACCAATGTCGGTTAGATGATCGATGCCGGTCAACCCCTAACTGATGTCGGTTGGTTCTGACCGATGCTGGTTACTGTGTAAGCCCAGCAACCTCCACATTAGTTCATTAGTGAAGCTTTTAGCTCCACAACTCAACAACATACATATGGAATGGCTTGTTCCAATAAAAGAAAACTAATATTGGAACAATGACCAATCTTTGTTTGAGCTCTATAAATGTTGCTTGACATTGTAATGTCCATACAAACTATGTACCTTTACACAATAAATATTCATGCAGAGAAGAAATAGCTATGTAGCCTTTGATAAAATTGTGATAATATCCTATGTGTCTGATAAAATATCACACTTATATAGAATTGACTAGTGGTAGCTAACAATAAATATGATCTTAGCATGATCCACTAGAAATCCTTCATTGCACACAACATGGCCTAATAAAACCCCAAAAATCATGAAAAAGAGACACTTCTTAAGATTCAAGGTGATGCACAAAAATCTACATCATTCTAATATCAATTTCAACTTAGATAAATGATCCTTAAACAACTATAAAATATCTCAATCATTGAAGTAAACTTCCAAAAATTCATGAATAAAATATTTGAATATAGTCACCATAGCTCTAGAAAAATTATTTGGTGCATTCTTGAGCCCAAAATGCATAAATTTGTACACAAAATATCCCAACTCAATAGTGAAATTAGTCTTAGCCCTATCCTCCTCTATAATCAGTATCAGATGATGTCCACTAAACCCATCTATGAAATAATACACCTCATGTCCTATGATTGCCTCTAATACTTCACCTATAAAGGGGATAGGAAATGGATCATCTACACATGCATCATTAAAAATATGATAGTAATCACATAGTTTAATTTATCTTATTTTTTTGTGTTACACTACCATAGGACTTACCTAGTCTACCTTTTCCATTGGGTAAATTACTCATGTATCTTACATCTTATCTAGCTCAACCTTAACTATTGACCATTTTAACCACAAGTCAAAATGGGTCAACCCCCTATATTTAAAAACTTTAATAGGGGTATATTATAATTTCATGGGGTGTTTCATTGTCTATTTGATGTCATTTCATATGTTTTTAACCTTGGTAATGGTCTAATTAAGTCTTTATGTCATTTGAGTCATTTAGGGGTCCTTTTAGAGTCATATATGAAAGTGGCATGGTTTTCAAGGTGTATAAGTGTTCTATTTTTCCTTCCAAAATTCCATATTTCATATTCCCTTTCAATAATGTTAGTCCATCTGAAACTTGTAGGTTCCATAACTGAAAATCAAGAAAATAACTAAAAAGGAGTTTTGGCACTTATACAGCCTATAGGGGAGTGTGACACATGTGAAAACATTTTGAAATGACTCTTCAACTACCCTATACTCATATCAAAATTATATCAGCTTTTTAAGTTCTAAAAATGGTCAAAAATTGATCTACTCCTTTATCGCCCTTCTAAACATGCAGAACCAACCAACAAGTTTTTTATTAGTATGACCAGTAGGAAGACTTACAAGTAAAATGCATTTTTTATGTGATATTAAACTCATTTATATTCAATTTAATTCTTTTATGGTAGGGATTTGTCACTTGTGCTTTATTAATCATCTTTTACAAGTTGATTGTGTTTTTCTGCTTATTAAACCCTATACCCTGTAGGTTTCCTTCTTGTATGGGAAATTTTATACAATATAGATGATATAATTGACTCCATAGCACATTAAAATATTCCCCACATGTTTTTATCCTTTTTTTCATGTTTTAATGTGTTTTTATGGGTACAACATCTCAATGGTCTCATTTGTGGTAACAAACAGGTTTCTACCATCTACAGAGTTTTCATGTCTTGGTATTAGTTTTATAATATGGTGATAGGTATATTTTCATGTTTATAACCTCTTGTTTTTCCCTTCTCCATTTAAATTCAGCCTCAAATGGATTACCATGGAGTGGCAGCCAAGAGATATACCATACAGTCAGTTTGCTCCATGACTATCATACACAGTCAATAAGTGAACTGTGGAAGGTCCTAAAACATATCCATGGGGATTTAATTATGGTATTAATATGTTTAACACATTATCATAACATTTATAATCAACTTTAAGTTCTCAAAATGGTATATAATTAGCTGTGATAGTCAGTTCCCCAACACAACCCACTTTCCTGCAGGAGTTCACTCACTGTCAAACATGTGAAAACTTATATAGCATCCATGGAAAGGAAAAGAAGTGTTATAAGAAGTTTTATAATGTTATTATAGAATGAAAAATAAAATCAAGCATGATGAGATGATATAAATGAATGTTTGCAAATTGTGATGACTATTTATCACATACACACAGTCATACAACTCTAATTTGCATCTATAGGTGCCCTCAAGGATAAGCACTTTGAAAGGGACATTTGAAATGTTTTGAACATTTTAAAAGAGGATAAGATAAATTTTATTACCTTTTTTAAGGTTATAACTAATTATAATCCCATACATTATGCACATTGCTTAGGTTTCTCGTCACTACCTGTACATTAAAATGCCCACCTACAGGTAACACTAGCAAAAATATGAGAATGTTGCATAAGAAGATATTTAACATGTTATAGGTATTAATTAGGTTCAAGGAATTTGGAGGAATATTTAGAATCAATTTTGGAGTCATAGGTAGGTAGGAAGAGTTGGGAATCACCCCCAAACTGAAGAATTACGTTTCAAGGTCATGTTTCCCTAAAATCCCAAAACAAATCACCAGGCACTTTTATTGAGGCCATGTAGTGATGTAGTAAATATTTTAGATGAAATTAAATGTGCACATATTATATCTTCCACATAAGGGTATGATCATGAAAAATTAAATGGATATGTTTTTAAATGGAAGTGGTGTTTGGAAGCCTCAAAGTCACAATTTTACCCACTACTAACATTCAATGTTATCTATAGGAAATTGAGCTTTCATGACATATACCTCTCAAGTGGCATATATAGACATATGTTTATGATATGTGATATTTAATTTTTGAATGGATCCCATTTGTGTTAAAATTTAATCAACATGATTTTAAATATAGGATATGACCTCACAATACCACCTACAAGCCCCTTTGTTGCTCTAACATAGTTAACTACTATTGAATGTAGTCAATAATGTCCAAGAATTAGCTACCTTGGTGATTGATTTGGTATGAAAATGTTATTTAGTGACTTTAAAGATTATAAAAATGATAAATATATGTTAGATACAATTTTTATAAGTCAGTATCACCTACAACACCCATGTTACCTTGACAAAGTCAACTACAGTTGACTGTAGTAGACAATGACCTACAATATGGTGTTTTCATGGTTGGCTAGTACAAACAAGATGAGCATACGCATAAGTACATGAAACATAACCTTGGGAACCTTTATAAGGTATTGTATCACTGTATTAAAAGCTTAAAATATGTAACTAACACCTATGTATAGGATAAAACATAAGACCATAGTCACTATGCCAGTCAAGCCTAGCTAAGCAAAAACATAGGTTAAAGGTGCAAGCATGGGTGATAATAAGTTGGCAAGAATTGTGAAAAATTTAAGTTTGGTGATGATAATCCAATGACATTATTATATAATTGAAAATATGACATGGAGAGTTCCCACAATGCACCTACAGTCCATGTTGTAACCTTGCACAGGGAATTAGTCTTCAAAGAGTTTGTCTTGGAGTTATAAAGGTTTATGAGTGGTAGGAGTGTGACATAACCATTAAAATGGGTAAAAATCACCTTAATAACTAGATTAAGATCCTCATATATCCAATATTATTAATAATATAGAGGATATACCCTCTGTTCTATCTCAGATAGAGGGTACTCCAGGGAACAAAAAACCTACAGGTTTTTAGAAAGGAAGGTAAGAGTGAGTTGAATATTGATAGAGAAATTTAAATAAGGTGTAATGAGTTGTAATATACATTAACCAGCATGTTAAAGGTCTCTTAGGTGTCTGAAGTGAAGCAATGTAACCCAAACTTATTGGTATGTAAGCAGAACTATTAGGTCTAGTCTAGGCCTAAGACCCTCAAGGGGTCTAATAACAATTTTGGAACTAGAGAAGCATTATAACCTATGAAAACATGCTAATTATGGGTTATTAGGTGTGTTTGATCTATTGGAGTGCATAATATGTCATAGGGAAACCATGTTTGGATCCAAACCAACTTAGGCATATGCAAAATCAAGGAAGGAGCTCAGGTGGATAGTTTTGGAAGCTCACATCTAATTGGAGACTTTTGATGGGAGAATAGGAGGTTTAGATATGTTTTAGAGGGTCTATAAGAAGGTTTTAGTGAAATTTTTTTACCGTTGGATGTCAAACCTATATGAATAATATATAAAGGGAAAACTCACTCTAAACCCTCCAAAACCCTAATTCTTGGCCTGATGGAGAAAATGAAGAAGGAATGACATCCAAATGAGTTATTTTTTCTAGGAAATGACTTTAATATTGTATATGACTCTCTAGGGCACCTTCCTATCACATTGAGTTGTACCTTCCCTATATGAACAAAGTATAAAATTGGTTTCTTTGATAATTTTTTGTGTTTTTTAGGTTCTATTAAGATTCAAAGGATGAAATAAAATTTGGGAGATATATTATGACTTGAAATAACTCACTATGACCATTTAATGCTTCATAAAAACTCATAAGTGCTTTTATAAGTGCCTTCACACCTGCCAGTCTAGGATGGCATAATGAGCAAGCTAGTAAAAGTGAAATATTCAAGTGAATGGCCTTTTAAGGCCTGTATAAGGAATATAATGCTAGGATGGGTATTTAAAAGTTATTTCACTCCATTTTATGGATCATATTGGAAAATTTAAGGATACTTTGGTGCCAAGTGTGAGGGGTGAGTGAAAGATGAGTTATTTGGACTGCAAGTAGTGATAACTCATGTGTATAAGAATATAAGTGATTAGGGATGTAACCAATTAATGTTTGGGATTTTTTATAACCCTTACCTCTCAATTCAATCATAACACATGTCCCTAGTCAATTGTGGGACATTCCAAGAAGGCCAATGATGAAGGCATTTTTATTGTGCAGAATGAGGAATCCTATGCCACATTTTAGGAGTTGTATGCTTTTGAGGTAAATTTATCCTATGATACCTTATATGGTATATCTCATAATTAATTATCATAAATTTTTAACTCCTCATATCATCATTACAAGTGTTATTATGACTCTTGGACTTCTCTCTTCTCACTTCTCTCTCAATTTCTATAAGTAGGGGCCTTTTTGGCTCTTGTATTCTAATTGAACTCCATGTATGGTGAAGACCTACTAGAATAACACTTTATTTTGAATTTTAACAAGAAATTTAAGTTTTTTTTGAGTTCATGAACATTTTATTAAGTGTGCAAAGTGATGTATGGTGATTTTAAGTGATAACCTTCTATCCTTGCTTCCCTTATCCTTTCATGTTTATGCAAGAGTTCCTATTCTAGCAGGTCATATGAAGTGTTGTAAAGTGTATGGGGTTATATTTTAAGTTTAAAATGATCATTATTGTCTAATATTATCCTATGGTTTACTTACCTTGGATAGCCTTCATGCATCTCACCTCTATATTGAAACACTCATGTTAGGATCTTTCAGGACTTAGAAGCTAGCTTGTATGCCTTGTTTCTTAGTGAAAGAGGTATACTAGTCATACGAAAATCATCTTGGTGTATTAACCCACTAGATTAGTTTCATTTAATGCAAAAGTGTATCCCTTTTCCCACAAGCAGTCGACTAGTTTAGGTGATAAACACTTCAAGATATATTCAAGGAGCTAACCCTTAAACCTAGAGGCTCACTTCCACTATAGGTACACCCACATACCTATAAGTGTCCCTATGTTTCCAAAATATGGAAGAGGATTGATCACCCTATTATAAGGTGTAATATTTTTTGAAAATATTTCTATCATACCCAGTGGGACCAAGGTCTAAAAGAGTGGGAAGATTATTGGTGTGTTTTCCCTCTAATCAACTTTTAGAAGTAAGCAAGTTAGCACCAATGGAGACTATGAATGATAAATTTAGGTTGTAAGCAACCTAGGTATCTTTAGTTGAACATTTTTATCATTTATTATGTCTCATATAACATAGGAGGTTGATATGAACATCTATGGTGAATACCCCTATCATGAACCTCCCTATCAACCTTGCTATAAACCACATTATATTCCTCAAAAGTCCTATCATAATGGTTATCAATCCTATATGTCATGACAGCCCTATGGTCCTCCATTTCCCCCTTCATGTGGACATCATGTTGTTAGATAGTCATATGAGGAAGGTTATCAAGAAAATTATCAAGGATTACCTTTCTATCAGTTCCAATATGATCCTTACCAACCATATCATGATACCTATCAACCTCAAGAGGATCCTTATGAGTCTTGTCATGAGGAATCAGATAATCCAATTGATTGTACACAAATATAATACAAGATAAAGTATTAATTCTTAGAGATTAAAATCCAACAACATAGAGTTGGCCTTAATCCCCATCATTACCCTCTCCCTCCTTCATTATTTCCATCTTATATCAAATATTTGTTGGCATCCATACCATAGTTACTAGTTAATGAAGATGATATGAGAACATGGGATGATGAGTATGATGTTCTCCTTGATCATCTCATGGAATGGTTAAGAGGTGATACCCAAAGTTGTATGTATATTTTGAATATGTTTGAAGATCTAAAAGTAACTCAATGGAAGATCAAATAACAAATATACTTGGCAAAAAATTGACTTCAATGCTTAATATATAGGCTAAGGATGTGGGAGGACAAAGAACCTAAAAATGAGCATGTTATTGTTCAAGGGCATCAAGGAGGATATTATCAAAGTGAAAATCCTACTGATGTAGGTGTTTTTCCTTCTAATCATCCCAAAAAATCACTCCCCCATAAGCTTACTAGTGCATTCCTCTTTCCTAGGTCCATTCACAAGCCTTCTCCTTTACCTCATACTACATCTCCAATCCATAAGGCCCCCATCACACCTCATCCTTCACCTAAAATTCATGATCCAATCCATCAAAATTACACCTCACCCTTTCTTGAAAAATACCCCATTTGGAAAGAGCTCAATTCATAGATAACCAAGAAGATGGCATGAGTGACTATGAGGAAGAAATCACCATAGGGACTCCCCTTGATGAACACAAGATAAATTCAGCCTTCTTAAATGAAGAGAAACATATTAAATATTCTTTTTTAGTTTTCCATGAGGAATGTGGCTAAGACTTTAAGAGAGAGGTATTTGAAGAAGACTCCTTATATTATCATGAAGTGGTGGATGATCATCTCAAGCATGAATCTAAGTGTGCTATCAAGAATTAAGGTGAAGGTTAAGTTACTCCTCAAGAAGTTGCAGTCCTAGAAGACTATCTTTAGACCAAGGTGAAATATTTTGTTCTTAAAGATTACTAAATACCTTAGATTTATTTTGAATCACCCTTAGATGCATTGGAGCATCAAGAAGAGAAGGTTGAAGAGGTAGTGGTTCTAGATAACAAGGAGGATAAAGATTATCGGTAGCTATAAATGATGATATTTAAAGAACTTGAAAATATTTACCAAGTTAAGGGTAAAATATATGAAAAGGTGTAGAAAGAGTCTACTATGGAGGACAATGACCAAGATTGGGTAGAATATACAGATCTCCTTGATGAGCTTGAAGAACTTATAGCTAAGTAGAAACCTAGTCTTATTGAGAACACTATGGAAATCAAGAAGGTATGTCTTGTGTAACCACCATTGGAGGTCATAGTTGAGGAGTATTATGAAAATTTTGAGGAAATTTGGATGCAAGATGAATTAATTTCCATATCCAACCTGGTTGGAGCTATTTTGTTTTCATTGAACATCATGTTAATGAAGTTGGTAAATACCATGAAGAAGATGGAGGCCTCAACACCAAGGGTCAAAAGGATACATGCTTTATTTAATCCTTCATGCCATTAATAAATAGTTTTTTAAAACTTCCCATTTGATATAAGAGGAATTTTTTCTCTCAAGTTATTTTATATTTGAGTTAGTTTGGTTTATGTGTGTGTGTTCCATAAGTGTTCATGAAGCACAAGTGTATGTTGGCTAAGTTTCTTGTCTTGTGTGTTGTTTATTGTTAGTTTTATGTTATTTGTTTTTTTTTTAAAGTAAATTATGTGTCAAAATGGTGTGCATGTGACTCCATATCCCAATGGATAAGATTATTAACTACTCTTAGCATAACAAATATACCACCCTTGGGAAATCACTGAGAATGTTAACCATTTTACCACAAGTCAAAATGGGTCAACATCCTATAGTCAAAAAATTGAATAGGAGTATATTATAATGTCATGAGGTGTTTCATATTATATTTTCTATCATTTCATATGTTTTTAGCCTTGGTCATAGTCTAATTAAGTCCTTATGTCATTTAGGGGTCATTTTATAGTCATTTATGAATGTGGCATGGTTTTCAAGGTGTTAAAGTGTTCTAATTTTCCTTAAAATGTCCCATATGTCATATTACCTATCAATAATTTCAATTCATTTAAAACTTTTAGGTTTCCTAACTGAAAATCAAAAAAATAACTAAAAAGGAGTTTTGTCACTTGTACAGCCTATAGGGGAGTGTGACACATGTGGTAACCTTATGGAATGACTATTTAACTTATATATACTCATCTAAACATTTTATCATCTTTTAAATTTCTAAAAATAGTCAAAAACCATTCTACTTCTTCATCACCCTTCTAGACATGTAGAACCAGTCAATAGGTTTTTGCTTAGTATGACTAGTTGGAAGACTTTAAATTAAAATGCCTTTGGTATGTGATATTAAACTTAATAAAATTTAATTTAATTCTTGTATTATATTTATTAGTCTCTTTTTATTTATGAATAATCCTTTACAAGTTGACTACGTTTTTTTGCTTGTTAAACCCCATACCTTGCAAGTTTACTTCTTATATGGGCAAGGACGTAAAATAGATATAATTAAATTGAATAAATATGAAATTGACAAATTTACCACATGGTTTCATCCTTTGGTTTCATGTTTCATGGTGTATTTATGGGTACAACATCTCAAGTTTTCAAGTTGTTCTCATTTATGGTGACAAGTAGGTTTCCACTATCTACAGAGTCTTCATGTCTTGGTAATGGTTTCAGAGGATCGTGATAGGTTTATTTAAATGTTTAAAATATCCTCATATTCCATTATCCATTAAAATTCAGCCTCAAAGTGATTACCATGGAGTGGCAGCTAAGAGATATACCATACAGTCAGTTTGCTCCATGGCTATCATACATGATCAATTAAGTGAATTGTGAAAGGTATTGAAACACATCCATGGGGATGTAATTTTGGTATTAAGATGTGTAAAAAATTATCATAACATTTACAATAATTTTTAAGTTCTCCAAATTGTATATAATCAGTTGTGGTAGTTCCCCAACATAGTCCACTTTCTTGCAGGAGTTCACTCAATGTCAAACATGTGAAAACTTATATACATCCATATAAAGGAAATGAAGTGTGATAATAAGTTTAATAATGTTATTATATAATTAAAATCAAATAAATCATGAGGATATGTTATTAAGGGATGTTTTCAGACTATGATGACTATTTTTCACATACACACAGTCCTACAACTCTAATTTGCATCTACATGTGCCCTCAAGGATAAGCAGTTTGGAAGGGACATTTGAAATGTTTTAAACATTTTAAAAGAGGATAATATTGATTTTAGTACCTTTTTTAAGGTTATAACTAAGTATAAGCCCATACATTATGCACATTACTTAGGTTTCCATTCACTACCTACACATTGAAATGCCCATCTACAGGTGGCACTAGCAAAGATCTAAGAATGTTGCATAAGAGGATATTTAACATGTTAGAGGCCTTCATTGGGTTCAAGTAATTTGGAAGAATATTAAGAATTATATTTGGAGACATAGGTAGGTAGGCATATTTTGGAATCACCCCTAAACTAAAGAATTGGGTTTCAAGGTCATGTTTCCCTAAAATCCCAAAATAGAACACCAAGAACTTTTGTTGAGACCATGTAATGATGTAGAAAAGGGTTTAAATACAAATAAATGTGAAAATATTTTAGCCTCCACATAGGTTTATGATAATTAAAAATGAAATGGATATGTGTCTAAAGGGAAGTGGTGTTTGGAAGCTTCAAAGTCACAGTTTTACCACTACTAACATTCAATGTTATCTACAAGAAATTGAGCTTTGATGACCTATACCCCTCAAGTGGAAGTATATAGACATATATTAATGATATGTGTATTTTAATGTTTTAATGGATACCATTTGTGTTCAAATTTCATCAATAATATTTTAAATATAGTATATGACCTCACATACCACCTACAGGTCCCTTTGTTGCTCTAACATAGTTAACTATTGTTGACTATAGTCAACAATGTCCTAAAGTTAAATGCTTTAGTGATTGATTTGGAATGAACATTATATTAATTAATTTTAAATACTAAAAAAGGATACATAAATGCTAGATACAAGTTTTATTTGTTGGTATCACCTAAAACACCCATGTTACCTTGACAAAGTCAACTATAGATGATTGTAACAGACAGTGAGCTACAACATGATGTTTACATGGTTGGCTAGTAAAAGAAAGATTATTATAGGCCCAAGTAGGTAAAAAAATAAACTTTGTAACACTAATAATGTATTATATCATTGTATTCAAATCTTAAAATATGCAACCAACACCTACAAATAGGATAAAACATAGGAACACAATCAATATACTAATCAGACTTAGCTGAGCAAAAACGTAGGTTAAAGATGCAAGCATGGGTGATAATAATTTGGTGATAATTATGAAATTTTTTAATGTGGTGATGATAATCCAATTTAATTCCTATATCAATGAAAATAATACATGGAGAGTTCCCATAATGCATCTATAGTCCATGTTGCAACCCTGCACAGGTAGTTAGTGTTCAAAGAGTTTGTCTTGGATTTAGAAAGGTTTGGGAGTGATATAAGTGTGAATTAACCCTTAAAATGGGTAAAAATAACTTTCATAACTGGATTGAGATCATCATATATACAAAATTCCTGAGAAGATAGAGGAGATACCCTATGTTCTATCTCAGACAGAGTGTACTCTAGGGAACACAAAGCCTACAAGTTTTGAGAAAGTAAGGTAAGAATGAGTTGAATACTGATAGAGACATTTAAATAAGGTGTCATTAGTTTTAATATAAATTAACCAACATTTTATAGGTCTCTAATGTGTTTAAAGTAAAGCAAGGTAACCCAAACCTATTGGTATGCAAGAAGACCTATTAGGTCTAGTCCAGACCTAAGACCCTCAAGGGGTCTAATAACACTTTTGGAATTAGATAAGCATTATAACCTATGGAAACATGATCGTTATGGGTTATCATATGTGTTTGAGCTATTGGTTTGTGTAATAAGTCATAGGTAAACCATGTTTGGATCCAAACCAACTTAGGCTTATGCAAAATGAAAGAAGAAACTCAAGTAGATAGGTTTGGAAGCTCACATATAATTTGAGACTTTTCAAGGGAGAATAGGAGGCTTGGGTATGTTAGAGAGATTATATAAGAAGTTTTTAGTGAAAAAAAAATTACATTTGGATGTCAAACCTATATGAATAATCCTTAAAGGGAAAACTCACTCTAAACCCTCTAAACCCCTAATTCTTGCCCTGATGGAGAAAATAAAGAAGGAATGGCATTAAAATGAGATATTTTTTCTAGGAAATGACTTTGAGATTATATATGACTCTATAGGGCACTTTATTATCACATTTAGATGTACCATACCTATACAGATAGGGTACAAAATTAGTTTATTTGATAGTTTTTCGTGTTTTAAAGGTTATATGAAGATTCAAAGGATGAAATCAACTTTGGGAGAGATTTTATGACTTAAATTAACTCACCATGGACATTTAATGCTTCAAAAAATCTCCTAGGTGCTTATACAAGTGCCTTCATTCTAGCCAGTCTAGGATGGCATAGTGAGCAAGCTAGTGATAGAGTGAAATCTTCAAGTGGATGGAATTTTAAGATATAATTGAGGAATATAAGGATGTTAGGGTTATTTATAAGTGTCTTTAAATCCCTTTTATATATTATATTGTAAAACTGAAGGAAAATTTGGTGCTAAGTGTAAGGGGTGAGTGAAAGAGGGGTTATTTGGACTATAGATAGCAATAACTTATGTGCAAAAGAATATCAATGATTAGGGATGCAACCAATACATATTAAGGCTTTTATATAACCCTTACCTCTTATTTTAATAATCACACATATCCATATTTATCTATGGGATGTTTTAATAAGGCCAAATGATGAAGGTAGTTTTATTTTGTAGAATGAGGAATCATACGCCACATTTTAGGAGTTTTATGCATTTGAGGGACATTTTTCCTATGAGACCTTGAATTTTTTATGTCTTGATTCATTATCCTACATGTGTAACTTCTCCTCTTAGCATGACATGTGTTCTTATTACTCTTGGACTTCTCTTCTCACTTTTCTCTTAAGTTTTATAAGTAGAGGCCTTTTTGGCTCTTGTATTCTAGTTCCACTCCATGTATGGCAAAGCCCTACTAGAATGACATTGTATTTTTATTTTGAACAATAAATGAAAGTTTATTTTTATTTCATTAATATTTTTCTAATTGTGAAAAGTGATGTATGGTGAAGTTAAGTGATAACCTTATATCCTTGCTTCCCTTATTCTCTCGTGTTTATGCAAGAGTTCTTATTCTAACAGGTCATATGAAGTGTTATAAAGTGTATGGGGATATATTTTAAGTTTATAATGAGCCTTAGTGTCTAAAACTAGCCTATGGTTCACTTAAATTAGATAGCCTTCATGCATCTCACCTCCATATTGAAACACTCATGTTAGAGTCTTTTAGGACTCGGACACTGGTTTATATGCCTTATTTCTTAGTTCAAGAGGTATAATGGTCATATGGAAATCATCTAGATGTATCACCCCATTAGAGTAGTTTCATTTCATGTAAACTTATATCCCTTTTCGCACAACTAGTTAACTAGTTTAGGTGATAATCACTTTAAGATATATTCACAGAGCTAACCCTTAAACCTAGAGGCTCACTTCCACTATAGGTACACCCATATACCTGAAAGTGTTACCATGTTGCCAAAATATTGAAGAGGCTTGAACACCCTCTTTTAGGGTGTAAGATTTGGTGACAACATTAACTTTAAGTTGCATATTAGGATTCAACTTATATGCTTACTTCTTGATAGGTCATGCACACTCTTTTATTTCAATATACATTTATCATAATGATAGATCTAACCCTTGGACTTATAAAAAATTGGTGGTGAAAACATCCTAATAATCTCTTATAAGTTTCATAGCTTCCAAGAATTATATTATGGTCTAGTAGTCCCTAATGTGCACTAGTTTAGGAATCTCCTCACTTCTAATATTCTCAACATACTTCTTGACTGGTTCTTGAGATATGTGTCATTTTTATTTAAAAATTGAATCTTATATCATTATTTATATTTCCTTTTCTAAAATATTGATATTTCACAAATTTTCCTCCTTAGTACCTTCTGTGATTGGGTCTTTGAGGGACTCAACATCCCAATTTGGTTCAAATAAACTAGCCATATCTATATCACCATCATTATCAGAAGCTTCTATTTCTTCCTCCTCATCATTTATTCTATGACATGGTTTCACAATATATTACTCCATCTTTGTATCTTTGTAACTTTGTAGGGTTGTGTTCATATCATAGGCTACATTTTTCTATGCAAAATACTCAATGGGGGTAATTAGGTCATCTACATGCCCATAACATAAAAATTGTTTTATTTTTAGAAATGCATTATGTAATAAAGTATTCTCATCTTCAAACACAAATATTTGTTTAAAATCATTTTCCACCTATGCCCACTACTTTGTTTCCCTCATGTGTTCTTGATGCATATACCAAATTGATGGAAGGTTAACTAGTGTATAGTATAAATTATGAACCCAATATTTTGAGGCCACGCTTTTTATAGTCCATACTTAAACACATATATGTATTTTCAATTTAGAACATTCAATCTCTTAAAAAATAAGCCAATTACTTCTAACTATTTATGATAGTTGAAACTTGTTAATTATTAGTTCACAAGCATCATCCCAAGAAAGTTGATCATCCTTATGAATTTCCTACCATGCCAAAGTAACCCCTTTCACAACATAATTCAAATCACTTAACCTTTGACTAATTTTAGGTACAAGGACTTATAATTATATAACAAGCTGACTTATATCCTCCATTATAAAGTATTGATGTAACTATCATTCATGTGTAAAGACCATTCTCATTGGTCACTGATCATGATCTTCTCAAGCCTAATTTAGAAGATGTGTGTCTAAATCCCACTTATGAATGAAGATATTTCCCATGGTAAATTACTTTTTTAAATGGGATGTATATAATCCTATGCATGAGTATCTACTTGATATAAAAAATCTTTTTCAGAACGAGTAGGAGATTTTACAGACATATAATTACAATCTTCCATCTCAAATTGAGGAATCAACAACTGGGTGATCACTAGTTTAGGCTTTAGTAGGTCAAAATTCTTGAGTTTCTTAGTAAGTAAAGATATTAAATGAGGTTTAGAATTTCTACAAAGAAAATTTCGTTTATTTGCTCCTAGAGCCTTTGGATTTTCCTTAGTATTCACCTTCATCCATCTATTTTCTTGACAAATTTAAGGAGGATAAAGTTTTACTGGGATGATGTATGGTTTATGTGCCTTGTTCAATGAAATTACTATGATTTTATCCCCTTGATGAGTTTATAATTGATTCTTCACAATATTGATAGTCATATATCCATCATATGCCCATTTCTTCCTAATCAACGTAGGATAATGTGTCTCTATTTTATTCATATCAATGACCTCAAAGTCACCTCATAGACTCAAATCTTTGACTTTGTTCTTAACATATTCTAAATGACTAATAGGTTCAACTCTCCCATAATTTGCTAGGCTAAGAATTAATGGACTATAGTTGAGTATTGGTTGCCAAATAGCTTCCCACATAGACCTTGGTATCATGTTAACCATGATTAAAAAATGAGAAAGACCATTTGGTATCTCATAACCTATGATTTCAATATCCATTCATGAATCCACATCCCAAGGTTTTTTAGTTTTTACATACCATACTAGCTTCTATGTTTTTGTTGCCCATGTTGTGCATATTTCAATAGATTATATGATAGATTTGTGACAGTCTAAGAGATTTCCTCATTATGCAATGTGATTAATAGTTCGATAAAGTCTATTAAGGTTGTAACAACTCCTTTTCTCATTATATGCATAATTTAGATATACATATGTGTGTTTATAGCTACAGTACCTCATTCAGTGGTTTTTTTATGTTGTATGTTTTTCAAAACCTGTGTAGCCTCATACATTAATCCCTTTTCAATAGCTAGATCTGGGTAATTATCCTACCTAACCTTCCAAATTCCTTGATCTTATGGACTTTCAAGAGGAGGTAATCTTTGCTCTGCATGTTAATGTCTTGTGGCAGCTTACATAAATACATCCTCCCTAGGTTGCGAATTAACAATATTGACAATTTGTATAGCTTTTTCTTTTCCCTATTTTTCCAATATTGTATAATATTTTGTATCATGTTAATCTGACACTCTAAAATACATAAAATAGGACTATCTATGTGGACTCATTAGGAAATTTTATTGCACATGATTATACTCTCCACATAAATAAGATTACAAAGGAGGTCATTGATAATTCTTTCCTCATTTGCCTTGATAACCACCCTGATATCCACCCATATAACCTCCTTTGTATCTAACTTGATGTTATGATGTATTCCAACTTTGTTTTTGTTGAGTATTATCACAACCCTCATACTATTATTGAAAAACTAGTTGAGTCCAACTAGACTATAGTTATTGAGTCATCATAGGATTCCAAGGTATTGTATACTAATATTATGATGATGGTGGTGTCAAAACCGATGAATGAGGAGTCCATCCATCTAGACCTTGAGGTTGGTATTGTGGAAAGTTTAGAATCCACAGTAGACTTGTTTGATGTGCACCAATCATATTGACCTCTAGGCCTAGGATTGCTTGTTTCATCATTAACACCTGTTGCATAGTGACTTTGAAAACATTCTTTGTGATATTTACTTTCAAATATTGTAAAGATCTATACCTTTTCTCATCATGGTTCAAGGATTTACAAAAATTACAATAAAAATTATGTGGATTATTTACATATTATTGTAATAGATAACACTACAATGTTTTATGTCCTACTACTCTGCATATCTTATAGAAATGTATTTTGTCTTTGGGTTAATCATTATGATGATAGCCTTCCTTGCCACATTCCATACACCATATTCATAACTTAGGTTTATCTTCCTCATGATATTGTTATATTATTTTCATGAAGGCCTGTAAGGTGTTCTTAATCTTAGAGTTGGATGTTGAAGCTTCTACATAGTCTTCAATATGTTCCACCCTAATAGTAGTAGCTCAAGCATCTACTTTATTATCAAATTAGGTTTGAGCTAATGTAAACTCGATTCTTTTTCATAGTCCTTATAGGAACCATGAAGCCTTACCCTTGTCCTTAGAGCAAACTCAACCCTATTCATGACATCTAAATATCGATGATCATAATCATATACTATCTCTCCTAGCCTCTATCGGATTTATTTTAGATCTTGGATGGTTTGACTTGCACATTTCTTAATTATAAACTCTATGATAAGCCATTCTTTCACATATTTTAGATAATCTTGATTAATATCTATGTGATATAGAAATTTTAAAGCTCTTCCATTCAATACCCCAATCAATTTGCACTTCATTACTACTTCGTCAGTAATACCTTTGGTCTGCCATTTCATTTGGCATGTGAGTAAATATTGTTCAAGGCCTACAGACCCATCATACAGTGATAGATTTATAAAATCTCCCAAATTATCCATATTTGGATTATGATCCAGTATTTTCAAAAAACAAATTGCAACTATTGTAATTTGTGGTTATGATATTGGTGTTACTATCTATGGGCTTAAATCATGTACCTATGAACTTCCTATTTGATAAAAACCTTGGTTTCCTACATTTTCTATTTCCTATTGTTCACTCCCAATTAAACCTATGGATTTTAAATCTTTGTGAAATGATGTTGTCTCAATTTTTGTTCCCTATCTATGAACTTTTTATTAAAATGGTTCTTCCCAACTACTACCTACTTGACCCTCTTGTATACTACTTCTAATATAAGAAATATTGGGTTTGGGGGACTTATAACTTTCTAGTAAATTATATTTATTTACAATCTCTTCTCTCTCAAGGATTTAACCTATGATTTCTCTATAACTTTGTCCTATTTCTCCACTTAATAATTAATTTTCTTCTTCCTGTAATACCCTTTATTTTAGCTATGAACTACAATTAACTACTAGTTATTAGACTCTTACATTATTCTAACCCTCCTCTTCATACATCTCATCCTTTTCTTTTTATTCTTCCCTCTCTTATATTTATTAGAATTCATCCACATGTTTCATCTCATCTCTTCTCATCGTTCCTTTCTTCTCACTCATCATTCTTTCTTACTCGCTCTTTTGATACTTTACTACTATTCTTATATTCACAACTACCTAAGTACCTTTCTACTTATTCCATATATTTTTTTGTTGTAGTTCCTATTCTAAATCTAGACTCTTCTTTTGGTTCTTCTCTCATTTTTCCATTCTAGATTTAGGTCCAATTTCTATCTACTCATATGCTCATTAATCAATGTCTAGTCTCACATATCCCCGTAATGCCTGAATTAGTTAGAGTAGGCACCATGGCCTTTTCCATAACCAAAATTTTCACAAGAGTAGGTAGTCAATGCAAAAAATTTCCTTAAATTCTTTTTATAAATAAATATTTAGTAGCTTCAAAAGCTATATATCCTTGTACTACAAATTTAGTTATGTATCTATCAAGAGTAGTAGTAAACCAATGGTTTATTGCTCGTGTCCAATTAGTTTCTAGACTTTAAAATTGGTCTACCTTATATTTATTCTAATTTATAATTTCTCTCATCTTGGGTCATAATTAGTAATACTCCATTCGTTTTAACTAATTAGCTAATAACCCAAGCAACTCGCACTAGAATATTTCATATTTTTTGCTATAAATGTGTTATTGAATAATCTCTTGAACCGTAAAACCAGTCCTTTTTTACTCTTCCTCTATGAAAATATATATTCTCTATTCAATACATATTTTTATATCCCTTTGTACTAGTAACCATCTTAGCATAGATTCCTCAAAATAAGTTCCATGCTCATCGCACCATTATTTGTAGATGTTCCTAATATAACAAGAGAACATGCTAAGGATGAGGATAGCTATGTGATAAAATCATAGTTGTAGGCCTAATTACCAAGTAATTTAAATGAAAATAACAAATGAAATATTTAAGGTACATATTTATCCTACGATGTCATGCTAATTAAGGGAAACAATAATTTCAACTATATTTAGAGCATTAAAACAATTCAAAATGAAATAACCATAACTATACACAATGAATCATATGTAAAGAAAAATTAAAGAAACCATATAGATAACCATAACCATTAAATCTATATTGATCTCTTTTGAATACAAAACCCTTTTTTATTACAAATAATAGCATATCTATATGCTTACATATTTATGGCTTTCCAATTTGTGTCTGAGCTTATCACCAAAAGGAGTCTCTTTATCTTCCAACCTATTATAGATTCATGAGAAAAGGAAAAATTAAACCCACTTACAATAACATGAGTGCATTATGCATAGATGGAAAACAATTATAATTCATATTTTTACAGTCTTGGTTCTTCTACTAACACTCTCCTTTAATATGGAAAATAATTAAACTTTATAGTTTTACAATCCTTATTCTCCTACTAACACTCTCCTTCAGTATGGCATTATAGAATCAAAGGGTAGCTAGCTCCAAAATGCATATTCTTGCTTGCTCAAAATTGTTGCTCCAAAATACAAGTTTTCCCTTATTGCTCTTGCTCATTATTTTTACTATGTGAAATGCCAAATGATTTATCTTTCACATTTTATTTTGTTTTATTGGGTAAAAATTGCATACATGGTTATTATATGTATGTGGTTTAGTCTTGATAATGATGGAGGCTAAATTTAAGAACCATGTACATAATTATAATAAACACATATGCATACCAGTTGTTGGGGGGAAAAAGTGGAATTATGTTCACTTTTTTGACCCCCAACTTTGTGCATACACATAAAACTGTCAATCTAGTTACATATTTCCTAACCCACCCTCTGGCTCAAATTCTCTTTTCTATACTTGACACATGTGGACATGAAGTCATTACATGGTCAGAATTATATCCATCTAACATGGATTTTTTATATTTCTATCAAAATTTGCTTTACGGTAATTCAATTCCATATTTCTACTTGTAGGATGGACTTCTATATCATCTTGGGGACTTATGCATTTTACATGAGGTAGAGAGGCAAAAACTAATATGGCAGGCTCATTTCAACAAGGTTGTTGATAATTTTAGGATTTAAAATACTATTTTAGTTTTTCAAAAGTATTTCTACTAGCCATATCTCAGGTTTGATGTCTTCAAATATATCAAGTCATGTGTCGCATGTGTCATAGCCAAGCTAGTCAACAAGAAAAAAGTTTTGTACACACTTTTATCTATTCCAAAAGGACCACAAAAATCCTTTTCCATGTATTTTATCTTAATATACCCTACTGCTGATCATGGTAATGATTAAATCTATGTAGTAGTTTATAGATTCCCAAAAATGGGAATTCTCATACCTTGTAAAAAAGTTATATCAGTTTTGGAAATAACTCAATTGTATTTTTAGTATGTATGGATCCACTTTAGAATCCTAGAAACTATCTTTTATAATAGGGACACTCTATTTTTGATCCATTTCTATAAATCACTTTGGTATTTTTAGACACAAATCTAAACAAGTGCATTGCTTTCCATCCCTAGACTGATGGATAGATGGAAGTGGTCAATATTATGATAGTTCATCTTCTAAGAGTGTACTATTCAAAGAAGCAATGTAATCTAGATAAAATTTTACATTTCATTAAACACATTTGTAATATATTTCTACATAGCTCTATCACACATAACCTTTTTAGGTTTGTTTAGGTTTTTAGCCTTTAAAACCCATCGACATAGCTTATCTTATTCCTCCATCAATATTAATAAATCCTACATCCCAAATACAAGTTAACAAAGCTTTTCAATTCATTTATCACATTAAATAGGTGAAAACCATTGTGAAATAGGCAAATTCAAAGTACAAGATGCATAATGAAAATCATCAAACACCACACACCTTTCAAGTTGGTGATTGAGTATAGCTACACTTATAGAAATAAATATTAATAAGACCTTACTGTAAGCATCATCCATTTTGGTATGGGCCCTACACCATCACCAACCAAGTAGAAGATAAAACTTTCAAGAAAAATCTTCCATCTTATCATGGGTTGCATCCAATATTCAATAGAGAATAATATTTAGATAATATGGAGACTCTCTAACAAATAGTGATCAGTCCAAATTGACATGTTACAATAGAATTATATCAAGTCATTAACACTTAGGTCAAATGGACATCATGATAATATATCCCTCTCTTCCATATCATCAAATCAAGTCGATTACCTTCCTAGGGAAAATTATTTATATAAGTGCAGGTTGCCAATTTGTCTACATGTATTCTTCCTCAACTACATGTAATGGGGACAATTTCTCTTCAAGGAGGGGGACTAATCTAGGAGGATCTAGGTCACTCATTCATACTACATATTACTATAGTTATAATTCCAAACTCATGCTTATGTCATCAAACATGTCAGTGGGTTTTTACCTATGTGTAAAAGGATTCATTACAAATCCATTTATACATTAGTGCACAACCCCTCTAGTGTCAAAATTGTATTCAATGGTCTATCAGTAATAGTGGTAAGTGATATCACTACACTTGGTGGTTATGAATTGGTTGTTACCAATTGTTGTAATAGTTCAACTTAGACTTCAACTTCTTGAATTGTATAATAATGTACATTTACATTCTATGTAGGTTAGAAATATATTGTGCCAAACCACATAGAAAAATAAATTTAAGAAGCCTTGCAGCAACAACATTTGATCTCTCAGATTATATATAACTTAGCATAATAAAACTTTATTACTATAATTCTAAATTTTTTTCTACCTTTTCCTTTATCTCTTGTTTTTTTATCACACTACATTTCACAATATCTATCATTCATTAAATTGATTTTGCATATAACCTATTTAATCTTAATTAAATTAAGTTGTCCACTAGGTCACCATCTGGGCCCCAGATCAAATGTTATGCATTCTCATGCATCATGAGCATCTTGTGTATGTCTACAATAGATTTTTGTAATTTTTAGAGACTCTATACACTCTTGAAATATTTATCAATGCCAAGAGACATACTATGCATCTCATGCGCTCCCACACAACTTTTATAACACCGTAGTAATGTGCAACACTAATTTAGCATTCATGACATCCTTTCACACTTTTACAATGTCAAGATACACACAAACAACACTTAAAGTCTATGTAAACCTTAATATCCACATGTTAGCTTCATGTTACTACACAACATGTCAGTTGAAACTCTATAGGATTGTACCATGTCAAAGAATCTATCAAAGGAACCACACAAGTATAATTTTAACCAATGTACATGTAAGAACCTAAAGTATCACTCAAGAAAGAGATGAACCATTATTTTGATTGTCCTATTTTTTAACCATAATTATATATATATATATATATATATATATATATATATATATATATAATTTATAGTAATGATATATATTATAATGCATATAATATTAAAATAATGAGTAAGTCCCTCTTATTGAATACTTACATTTCATGATTATCTTGTATTAGATGGTTATCTCTCTCACATGTTGGCATGCCTTTATTATTTAACATTTTCTAAGAATAATAATCACATCTCCTAGACTAGGTAAATAAGTTAGGATGATACACCCCATTTGATCACAAGAAACTACATTCCCCACCTTTATGGACATTCAAAATTTAGATAGATTATATAAGATGTGTATCCTACTTCTAATCATGATAATTTTCATTCTCAGTATCATTAAGCATTATATGCATATGTACTATACCTTATTGTTTCCATATAATATAACACTATTCTACTAATCTATATGAATATTAATGTTTTATTATTTTTTCACGTCTTATTTAGATTCCAATGCATGTTATACAACTCTGCAACTTTGTTTCAATATATTTATCTAGTTTGAATAGTTGTAGTTTGTCCTTCTTATAGCCTCTTGGGAACCACATTGAAATATCCCTTTCTTGATTGGACCAAAAAATTTACAATTGCTTGGTTGGATAGACGTTCCGTTTCATTAAACAGTAATGATGGGTGTGGATGTAAATAATAAGGCTATGAGCAAATAGGCTTGAACAACCACTAGGAAATTCTCAGACTTATCAACAATAGAAATGTTATGAAAGCAAATTGAAGGAAATTTTTGAGTTTAATAAAGTCTGTAATTCTGGAACAGCAAACCCAGATTTGCATACAGCATGTCATATACTCAATTAACAAATATGAAGACTCATTACTTTCAACCAATATTAAGTATTTTCCAGGCAAACTTTTATCCAAAGACAATTTATGACATCATGTGCATTACACAAGAATAGAGTTAAGACTAAAATAGCATAATGATAAGATTTTTTTGAGTGCTTCCAAGATTGTAATATAGGAACAACAGTAATTATTTAAATAGTAGTCTCATAGCTCCATTTCCTAACTTAACACATTTCATCAGAGCTGATTACTAACTGGAAACATTAACAAATTATACCCAGACCTATTACCCATGTAACCAAATGTTCAAAGGAATTCATGCCACTATAGGATGGTCATGAAATGCATGCAAGCTCTAGCAATCTACACCATATTCACCCAGTACAAGGTAACAGTCCCAATTGACCCTTACAAATGAAGAATGGCTTGAAGGCGAGTCAGACTGAATCACCAGAGACTAGTGACTCACTCACAAAGAGTCATGTGTTAATGCCACAGCTGAAAAAAGTCCTCCACAAAGAATATCGGGCAAGGGAATATTGGCGATAGCTTGGTAAAACCCATTTTTATTTACACAGGTCTAATCATCTCATAAATAAGGCACTGTTGTGGGAATATAGATGGTTTTATTAATGGTCTCCAACACTGATTTGTCTTATTCAAAATCTTGACAATTAATTTGTCTTTCCTTGACTTTTCCTTGCATATTTGACTTTAGCTTGGTTTGCTTTTTTTAGCTGCTTGCATGGCCTCAACAACCTGGATATTTGATCAATCCTTTTCATCACATTGATCACCAAAGCTGTGATTTGGTCTTTAGGAGATTAAATGCACCTATTTCAAAATAAGCTCTAATAACCCTAACTCTTGCAACCGTAATTCTAAGTAAACATCTTGATAATTATTGAGACTTTATGCAAATATCTATAAAACCTCTTTCTTCTAAAAATTCACCATAAACCCTTGAAAGGCAGATAATCAATTAAATATTAAAATATCTTTCCCCTAGCAATATCACATAACCCTGGTAATTTTGTCTTCAAAGAAGACATGAAATTTCCCAAAAATCACTCTTCCACAGCAAATGTCCTTGAAGCTCCAAATCTGAATTAATAAGCTCAATGTGAATTCTGTTACGAATCCACTCCCGAAAAGAGCTAGGTTTTCGTCCAACCCTTTTCCAATCTGCTGAAGGTTTTCATCTCAGAGATTTAGCTAAATCAAAGTTCAAGCTTTGCAATAATGCATTAGAAATATTACTCAATAATAATTCCTCCAAATGCTTTGCCCTCAACTTCTTTTAAAGGCTCCAAGGAATCTTCTAGAAGAAGCCAACTTGCAACTAACTCCAACTTCTAGAAGAACTTATTTAATATTTTAATATTTCCATTTTAATTTAATTAAAATAATTAATTAAAGTCATCCTTTTGAAATAATATTAATTTTTGGACAACTAAAATTGATTAAATTAAGTAAATCACTTATCATAATTTTGGGGACATTACATTCCTCCCTTCTTGGAGATTGCTTGTCCTCAAGCAATTCGCACCTGATACCCAACACCAACTTCCAGGATCCCATATCATTCTCAAAAATTTGCAAACTCTACTATGTGAAACACTATGCTGCAATATATCTGTGAATAAATTATCCTTATCTCTCCTAGATAGTAGTGTGATAATTCTCAATATGTAATTAACAAACTCACCATCACATACCTTAGTCTTCACAAAAGACCGCTGCGCTAATCTAATTATCATGCTCTCCAAATCCCCATAAGGATGATGACTCATAATTGGGAGTGAAAATGTCATGCAACATATAGAATCATTTACCTCATCATTCATAAAATGAGCCTCCATCCTCTTTATTATCACAACACTTAGAGCACCATCTGCTAAAGCTCTCAATACAATCTTCTTCCCATCTGAGGTGAAATCTAGTTTCATCTCTATACCATGCTCAAAACCTCTATCTAGAGGTACTCTTGAAGGTATGTCACCAAATACTCTCCTGTGATGGTCCATCATTGACTGAGTATCAACATGAAATACCTAGTTATCCTGAGGTGTGGGTGTTTTGGACTTAACCAAATAATGTGTAGCCCAAATCACCTTATTATATCTAATAATAGTCTCCATCCTATAAGATGACACCTCCTTAGGTCCACCATCTAATGCTGCCCTCAAGATAGTCTTCTTTCCCCTAGAAAGGAACTCTAACTGCATACGGTGGTGATCAATAATGTAATGCCCAATACCCTGTAACCACTGCATGCCCAAGACCACATCATAATCCTCTAAGGGAAGCACATAAAAATAATTGGTCAGAGTATAATTCCCCATCTGAATACTAAGCTATGAAATCTGTTTGGCATAACCCAAAACTACACCATCTGCCACCTTTACTCTAAAACCACCAAACTCCTCATACTATAATCCACACCTCTCCATTGACTTTTGGTCATTAAAGTTATGTGTAGCACCTGTGTCTACCAAGCTCATGACCCACTTGCCCTTAGGTGTACCTTTCAACTGAAAGGCATGAAAGTTAGGATAACTAGAGAGGGTATCCATAGTTACTTTTACTGACGCCATGGGCTCAGGGGTATCTAACTCCAACTGTGTCTATACCTGCTCAACATCCTCCATGTTATCTTCAATATCAGTGTCAGGTACCTCCTCATCCCCTAACTCAAATGTCACCTCAATCAAATGAACCTTTCCTTTACCCATACAGCAGTGTCTAAGTTCCCAAGGTTATTTGTAGGAAAAGCATAACTTTTTCCTTCTCAATTCGTTCCTCATCTCTTGATTCATCCAAGGGGTTCTAGAAGATAACCCTTCTTTATTTTATGGTGTGTTGGCCTTCTGTGTAGGCTGAGAGTCCCTGAATGGTTTCTTATCTTCCTAATAAGAAGTGGGAACAGTATCCAGTCTCAATGTCACATCAACAGCCTCCTTAAGAGTGGCTGGTTGGAAAGCACGTACCAGACCCTTAAGCCTATCCTATAATCCCTCAATGAATAACATCACACTTCACCTCTAGGGCATATTAGGTACCATAACCATAATATGCTAGAACTCATTAATATAAGCTTCTGCATGACCAGTCTATCTAAGATGGGCCAATTCTCTATAGTAGAGCTCTGTGTCCTTATGATCAAATCATGTAATGAGTCACTCAGTGAACTCAGCATAAGAATGTACCAAGGTGTGATCCTGGGTGACCAATCCGTGGTGCCACCAATCATATGCAATTCCCTTTAAATGCAATATAGCAAACTAAATAGCCTCACGCTCAAGCATGGGCCACAAGGATAGATATATGTCTAGCTTGTGCATCGAAGCTCGTGCACTCATATCACCTGAGCCATCATATGTATCCAATGTGATCTTCCCAATAGCTCTATTAAGGTCAAAGTTTTTCTACTGGGGTGGTCTATAACCATGATCTCCCCTAAATCTAGTTGTATCTCTACACTACACACAATATTGGGGAAGTGGGAAAACATCCCTAACCTCTGGGGGTAGAACTCTCCACTTAGCTATGGCTGCCAAAATGGACTCCTGGAACCCAACCTCTGGTGGCTCCCCTTGTGCTCACTATTCACCTGGTACAAACTAAGGAAGCATTGGTCTATTTGTAGTAGGTGTACGATGGCGATTCTGCCTAGAGGAATGAAGGGAGCTCCCAATTGAAGAATGGGACTGATGGCTATGTTGACTAGACTAATGGCTATGATGACTACCTGCCACTAAAATTGATCTACTCCACTTGCCTCTGTGTCTATCCACCTCCAAACATTCCAAGGTATCTTATAATCTATCTAAAGCCTAAGCAATCCTAGGTTAAGTAGTGATGAGAGTCCTCACCATCTCTCTCTCTTCCTCATCCTGATTTCTTCGAGCATCCCCCTATTCATCTACCATAATAAGTTCATGTTCTATTTCAAACTCACGCTCGTACTGAGCTCTTCTACGTGTATAATACCTATGGGTTATATCAATTCTTCCTAGATGCATAGAAATAAAATATATTCACCCCTACTACAAGCTGGCAAGAAGCATGGCTCTGATACCACTGAAATATCCCTTTCTTGATTGGACAAAAAAATTTACAATTGCTTGGTTGGATAGACGTCTCATTTCATTAAATAGTAATGATGGGTGTGGATGTAAATAATAAGGCTATGAGAAAATAGGCTTGAATAGCCACTGGGCACTTCTCAGACTTATCAACTATAGAAATTTTATGAAAGCAAATTGAAGGAAATTTTTGAGTTTAATAAAGTCTATAATTCTGGAACAACAAACCCAGATTTGCATACAGCAGGTCATATACTCAATTAACAAATATGAAGACTCATTACATTCAGCCAATATTAAGCATTTTCTAGGCAAACTTTTCTCCAAAGACAATTTATGACATCATGTGCATTACACAAAAACAGAGTTAAGACTAAAACAACATAATGATAAGACTTTTCTGAGTGCTTCCAGGATTGTAATACAAAAATAGTAGCAATTATTTAAACAACAGTCTCATAGCTCCATTTCCTAACTTAACACATTTCATCAGAGCTGATTACTATCTGGAAACATTAAAAAATTATACCTAGACTTGTTACCCATGCAACCAAATGTTCAAAGGAATTCATGCTGCTACAGGATGGTCATGAAATGCATGCAAGCTCCAGCAATCTACACCATATTCACCCAGTACAAGGTAACAGTCCTAGTCGACCCTTACAGATGAAGAATGGCTTGAAGGTGAGTCAGAATGAATTACCAGAGACCAGTGACTCACTCCCAAGGAGGTGTGTGTTAATGCCACAGCTAAAAAACATCCTCCACAAAGAATATCAGACAAGGGAATATTGGTGGTAGCTTGGTAAAACCTATTTTTATTTACATAATAATATGAAAATTGAACATGTGTATGAAGATATTTTTGGGTTTTTAATTTATTTCTTAGATTATTTTACTATGATAGAGGATTGTAGGTGCTTTCATGCAGGGTAGGCCTAATCAAGCCTGACAGAGACCTAGAAATGTCTAAAAAGAGGTCTTAATAGCAAATTTTAAGGTTGAAAATGTAGAGAGAGAAGAATTAGGACAAAAGGGTATTATAATTTGAGACTAGATTCTTATTTTTCCTCCATACACTTCTGCATAATTATAAATACTCCAAAAAAGGGCTAGTATGACTATGTGTAGTGTAGGCAGAATTGTGTGTGGAGTGAGAAGAGACTTGGAGAGACTTGTACTTGGAGTAAGCAGTCACAAGGGTCATAAAAATCATATAGAAAGTGTTTATAACTATTTAATGATGATTTGAATCCAATAACTACTATTTTACAATTAAACCAATAAGTCACTAGCAAAGGAGTGTATCTTGAACAAAGCAAAGTGTGAGATTAGATTATATGTCCTCTCCATCAAAAATTAACCATGAATTATTTCCTCATGACACCCTTATATCCCTATATGACCATAACATGAAATTACATTAACTTCTAAAAACTAACCTTAAACAAGGCTAGCAAGGTTAAATGAAGACTCTAGGGACCATATAGGGTATGACATGACCATACGACATGTTTGAATTTATAGGGGGTGACAAATTTGACTTGGGGTTTGGTCAACATTTTTGATGATTCACATGGGTAGCATGCCTGAAATGCTAATGGGACTACTAGATTTGTATGTCCATTAGGTAACAAGGTCGCTTGCACTTAGTTTTAGACCTGGGTAAACTTGAACATGACATAGAAAACTGATTATACCTTCACAATAGACAAACAAAGACAAAAAGACACAAACAAATCAAAATAAACATATGTGTTATCAATCACTTAGGGAACACAAAAAATAACTTAATCAAATTTATACTATCTACAAACTAACCTAAAAAAATTCTCCTATTAGATCAAAGGGGAAACTTTCACCATCCTTTGCTCCATGAGATGAAATCAGGCATGAAGTAAGTTGTCTTTTGAACCTTGTCCTTGGTGTCTTCAAATCCTTCATGTTTTCTACCAAGATTAATTTTAATGGTTTATATTAAAAAATTATTAGGGGTTCCCAAGTGAATTAGATTCACAATGGTGGTTAATCAGTTTAGAAGGTGATTAATTATATAGGTAAATCAAGTGATGGAGCAGGTGGATCAAGGTTTTATTGATACAAAACTTCTCTAAAGATAAATATTATTACATATTTGGATTCCTCTCAAAAAATTATATAATTTCAAAAAAATAAAAATTTGATTCAATATGTAAAATTTATGGCCTCAAAAAGTTGGCTAGGTTACAGTGCACTTATTGGCAGACGTCGGTATCATGCGGATGTCCACCGATAATTCATTGTAACATAGAAAACTTCTAGAGGCCATAAATTTTGCATAGGGACTTAGATTATGATGATTTTTTTTTGACATTATATAATTTTTTTATAGGAATCCAAATATGCAATAATATTTATCTTTTGAGTAATTTTTTATGAAATTTTAGGTTGCAAATGACTATCAACATATATAGATGGCCATTAGTATATGTAGATGATTATCGACATATGCAGATGATCATTGACATAAGTAGATATGAAGATGACCATCTACATATATAGACAATCATCTACATGTTTGATGTGAGGTGAATATACCTATATTGGCTTTTGAGGTATAGGCAAAAAACATTTACATGAATGAAATTATTTTAAATAGTAGGCAATTTGATCCTAAAAATGAACTTACATCTAGAAAATTTAGGTGATTCCAAGATCGTCAATACCCCAAAAAATCAGCAAATTCATATTTATAAAACTAGAATAGTCATGACTTAATGAAGATTCACCACTAAATTTTTCCCTATTTACCACTCTCTTTGGCATAATCTCTAATGTAAGAACAGAATTTGCAAACATATCACCTATGAAGGTGAATCCTTCTTGTACTTCCACAATCTTTTGATGAGGCTCTTCAACTAAAACTTGATCTAATGATGCTTCATTCAAGCATGTTTCTTTGATCTCCATGGTTCTTTGAATGAGATAAAACTTCTTACCAACTATAATATCATCAAGCTCTTTAAAGATATTTGCATACTTAGCCCCATCTTTATCATTGCCTTCAATGAAAACATCTTGTTTGATATTCTTATGCACATGAATTTCAACCTTACAAAGGCCTTCAACTTCTTGAAGAAGCTCAACATGTTGTTGCCAATCACCATTGTCTTCTTTCTCTTAAAGAACCACAACTTCTTCAAACTCATATTCTTACTCATTGTGTACTTGATCAACTTCAACTTGTTTACTTGAAGATTTTTCAACTTCAAGGTTAGCTGACACTTCAATAAGCTTGTTACTTTGGAAACCATCATATTGTCCTTCAAGAGGCAATGCATCAATAATAATATCTTCAACTTGACCAGAAAGAGGTGTAGACTTTTGAATAACCTCAAAATCTTCACATATCTCATTAAATCTTTGTCATAAGTCATCTTCTTCCATGGAATGGACAACAAATTTATCTTCTATTATTTTTTAAAAACTAACTTCTTGATCATGCTCACAAGACTTAACAAACTCAACTGATGTGATATTCTTTTCAAGCACCTTCTCTTTCATGCCTTGGTCAAACTCTTCATACATATTTGTAACTTGATCTTGATCATCTTTTTTTTCACTCAAAAAGATGTATTTATGCTTATCTTCACCAGGGGGGGTCCTTGTAGTGAACTCTTCATCATGGAAACTTAAGTCATTTTCTTGATCAGCTATAAATGTAACTTGATCTTCTTTTCTTATCACCCATAGGATGGGTTATTCTTCAAGAAAGGATGAGATGGGAGGGTGTTGAACAAGTTCATGTGTTGGAGAGGGAGTATGAGTATGGTGTATGGCTCATAAATGGGATTGGGAATGGATACTTCTTGAATAGACTCTTGTGGAGATGATAAGTTGGGTTAGGCAATGGGAGAGACACCTTATTCAACAAGAGTTTCACTTTTATCATAGCCTTATTGAGGCTCTTCAATAGGTTTAAGTTGTTTTTCAACCTCTTAAATTTCCCACCTCTCTAGTTTATCTAACCACCATTGGATATAGCATCTCATTTCATACAAATCATCATTAATGACATAGTTGGATTCTTATTCAATTAACCTCCAATTATTCATAAAGAATTGAACCAACTTTCTCAACTTCTCTATGAGATGAATAGGGATCGCATCAAGTTCTTTACCCCATTTTTAATCATTTTATTTTATTTTAGCAAATTTGGAATGAGTGACAATAAGGATTTAGCTTTAGGTGGAATTGAAATAGGAGGAGGAGGGGATTAGGGGTTTTGGTGAGATCCTAATTATTGAGTTAATTTCCTAACTTGAGCTTGAAAGGCCTTATATCTCACTTCTGAATATTTCGCTTCTCAATCAATGCTATCATCTGATTCTTCATGACAAGCTCATATGAATCAATTTGAGGTTGATATGGATCACATTGAGGTTGATAGGGAAACACTTCTTGGTACTCTTCATGATAGCATTCCTCATAGGCTACTCAACAACATCATGGTCATATAAAGGCAAGATAGGATGACCATAGTACTACCTGACTCCTAGGGCTGATAATAATCTTGATAGGGTTATTGAAACACATAATTAGGGTCATGACAAGGTTGATAGGGAGGTACATAGTAGAAGCTTTCATCATATCCATCCATGTCAAATTTATTAGTCAAATAAAACATATGGTGTTAGCAAAATTCGTTTCACAATAACTACCTAGGCTACTTAGAACCAATTGATTGCATTCAGATTGACCATTGATGTTTTTTGAATACTTTCAAAAGTGGATAGGTATAAGAACACACCAAAAAAAAAATTACTCTTTTGGACCTTAGTCCTACCAGGTATACCATAACTATTATAGCTCAAAATTTTACTTGATGAGAGGGTGATTCAATCCCTCTCAACTTGATCTATGCAATGGGATTACCTCTAAGCCTATGGGTTACGTATAGAAGAGATAAACCTCTAGATTGAAAGGCTAGCTCCCTTGGTTTGTCTATTGAAGTTCATCACCTAAACTAATAGCTCATTTAGATGAAAAGGGAGAGAAAAAACATAAATAAAATCTATCCTAATGAGGTGATTCACCAATTTTAACCTAACCACTACTGAATAATTGTAATGACACTTCAAACAAAATCCTAACCTACACATGACACTACTCCAAAACTGCCCTTCCATTAGTATTTTCCATGGAGGTTTGTGAAGCTAATTTAAGCTAGGAGGACTAAACTCAAGGTCATTAATTGACACTTGTGGAAATACAACTCACTAAAATCATGAAAAACTTCATTAGAACACTTTAGGAGACCTGAAACAGACTTTCGAAGATGAGTATGAATGCAAACAAGGATAACATGCTAAGGAAGAGAATCTATCACTTAACAAGATCAAATAGTTAACAAACACATTGAAATAACTCATGGAGAAGGTAAACCAAATAATTATTTTATTTTTCAAATGTTTAAAATGATCAGGGCTTCACCATACTCAAGTGGAGGATATGAATTTAGCCAAAAGTGACTCAATATATAGAGAATGTGAGAGAAAAGAGAAGAAAAGTGTAGGAGAGATAAGGTATAATGGTGTCATATGAGTTACAACAATAAAATGAGTTATGTAATAGCTTTAATAGGTTTAGAACACCATGTGTAGCTCCTCTGAATATGATCTAAATCTCCAAGTGTTGTGGGAGTTGAAATGGTTGTTTGACACCTTGATTGGATTCTTAAAACTTCTCTTATTCTTGACATGTTGAAAGATAAATGGTCTTCTTGGTGGTTATATCAGTTTATTATAACTCTTTTCTCTACTATTGACACCTCTCAACTAACCCTAATAGGTTCTCTTTGACACATCACCTCTTTAATATTCCAATACCCTCTATGGTTTTATATCTCTAGGTTTAATTTAATGCTCTAAGAGTGAGTGGAGATGTCCCTTCTTCCACACTCTCTCCTTACTAGGCATCAATTAGGCCTCCCTGCTAAGAGAGTGAAAAATGTTTCTAAATACTCCCAACAAATTTCAAACCAAAATAAATTGTGTGATTCAATTATAAAACATCCTCCCCTACCTCTATGCCAAACTTAAATCTCTAACGCATTATACATACCTATAAAATAGTAAAACATAGTCATTTTAGCCCTATTATATATGATTTTGTACAGTATTTTGTCAAAAACTAGCATTGGATGATGCTCAAGGGAGTATTTAACATGTTATATGTGGTTTTGAAGATTTTATAATCCATTTAGAGGCATGAAATTTGATTTCTCTCTAACCTAGTTTTTATAGCCCTTCTAAGTAGCCTGAAAGTGGTTTGAACTCTTAATGATAGTTCATAAACCTCAAGGAATTAAACCACCAAAAAATTATTCAAATTTTAATTTTGTTAATGTATTTAACATCCCATATAATCTCAGGTTCCCATGCACCATGTGTGCTCCATACCAAGAAAAAGAATATGACCTCTCAGGGTGAAACTAGGCATTCTATGAGGTCTGAGTAACTTTTCAGTTTGTAGGTAGTTTCCTTGAGTCTAGTTGATAGGACCAAAGTTCCCCAAAGATGTGACACAACTTGTCAGATTTAAGAGCACACATGATTACCATTGTATAAGCAATTAAACATGCAGAAATACTAGAAGAACAAATAACTATCAATGAGAAAACACACAGAATATGAGAGGCAACACACAATTGTATTCAACTCATTACAAGGGAAATTACAATAAAGAGATCACACTCTTCTTCCACCTATGTGAGGCTTCCTCCTCAAGGGCTCCAAGTAATCTTCTCTCATAGGTCACAACACACAGCTAACACAAGCTGTTGTTCACCTCATTATACATCTATACAATCGAGTATGAACTGGTACTCCAAGTAGATCTCACCATGATCCTGATCCTGATGTATTGCTGTCACCTTGATCTTGCTCCCCCGCCAATCTCTGTTTGACCCTCGCATACACACATCCCTACAGACTAACCTGATCTTACTTATCACATGTAGATCTCCACCATGATACTACAACACCCTGCATATCAAACCTGATCTTACATACATGGGGAATCCTACTTGAGTCCACCATGGGAAGAACTCTCCAAGCTCTACAAAGCTCTTCTACAAGTTCAACACTTAACAATATAGCCCATGAGTCTATTATATAGATATCATGCATACACTGATTAGACTTGCGACTCAAGACTCTAACTGGTCTTCATCATGCAAACTCCGCATTCACTTAACTGATTGTTCGTCAACAGCAATTCTAACCGCCACAGGTGACCGACGTCAGTCCCTGCCTGACTAGAGGTGACCGACGCCAGCTGATCTCCTGCTGATGCCGATTTCCCTTGCACTGTCTCCTAACCGACGTCGGTTTTGGCCTGCCGACACCGGTGACTGTCAAGCATAGAAAACCTCCTATTTGCCTTAAGGTGTAGCTTTTAGCTCCACACCCTAACAATCTCCCACTTGGAGATAAAGAGCTGCACCTGTACCTAAACTAGTACTCTGTCTAATCTACATCCTGGGTTGTATCCCTCTTCAAGCTCCCACTTGAAGACAACCCACCACACTCCTTGTGGTGTTAATCATGTGCCTGACTTTCTTCATTCTCAGCTTACCTTCTTCTGTCGTTGCTATACTCCCACTCAAACAAAAACCCTTGTGAGTAACCTGTAATCAACAACACTTAATAGATCTGGGCCATATGTTAGTCAAACTCACTCTGAGAACATCCAACCTTGCTCTGATACCATTTGATAGGACCGAAGTTCCCCAAAGCTCTGACACAACTTGTCAGATTTAAGAGCACACATGATTACCATTGTATGAGCAATTAAACATGCGGAAATACCAGAAGAACAAATAACTATCAATGAGAAAACACATAGAATATGAGAGGCAACACACAATTTTATTCAACTCATTACAAGGGAGATTACAATAAAGAGATCACACTCTTCTTCCACCTCTGTGAGGCTTCCTCCTCAAGGGATCCAAGTAATCTTCCCACCTGAGTAATCTTCTCTCATAGGTCACAACACACAGCTAACACAAGCTGTTGTTCACCTCATTGTACATCTATACAATTGAGTATGAACCAATACTCCAAGTAGATCTCACCATGATCCTGCTCCTGATGTATTGTTGTCACCTTGATCTTGCTCCCCCGCCAATCTCTGTTTGACCCTCGCATACACACATCCCTACAGACCAACCTGATCTTACTTATCACATGTAGATCTCCACCATGATACTGCAACACCCTGCATATCAAACTTGATCTTACATACATGGGGAATCCTACTTGATTCCACCATGGGAAGAACTCTCCAAGCTCTACATAGCTCTTCTACAAGTTCAACACTTAACAATATAGCCCATGAGTCTATTATATAGATCTCATGCATACACTGATTAGACTTATGGCTCAAGACTCTAACTGGTCTTCATCATGCAAACTCCACGTTCACTTAACTGACTATTCATCAATAGCAGTTCTGACTGCCACAGGTGACCGACATTGGTCCCTGCCTGACTGGAGGTGACCGATGCCGGCCGATCTCCTGCCGATGCCGGTTTCCCTTTCACTGTCTCTTGACCGACGTCGGTTTTGGCCTACCGACGCCGGCAACTGTCAAGCATAGAAAACCTCTTGTTTGCCTTAAGGTGTAACTTTTAGCTCCACACCCTAACACTAGTTTGAGATTTTAATGACCTAAATAGGTACATGAGGTACTCCTTGACACATTACAATGGTTATATTACCACCTTATTCCTCAAACTCCTGTTACATCTCATTGGGCTAAGTTTAGGGTTTGTAGGCTAAGTTGTCTAACTTACCCTAACTCACTATTTTCTACTTGTTTAATTATTTGATAGGTTCTGAGCATCATGAAATGTTTTCATATTATTTCAACATCCTCTAAAGGTTCGCATGGTTTCAACTCATTTCCACTTCACTATTTTTCTTTCAGATCTAGTTGTTTAGTGAGCATATGTATGATTGTGTAGGGTTTGCCAATTGTGTTTCCACTCAAGATGGGTTTGAGACTCTCTTAGAGGTATGCGCAGGTTTTTAAACATCTAATAAATATTCACTCTAACTCCAAATGAATACCTCTCTTTTGATTGACTGTTCAAACAAGTATGTCAACATAAATAGGCATGTATATACAACTTAGTCTGTGTAACGTTAAATAGAGTATGCCATCAGGTTATCTCATTGTTGTTATGATGTATTAAACTATGATGATAAAATTTCATGAAATAAAATCATCTTCAAACACTCAAATCACTTGAACATGTTCTTCAAACAAAAAAACCTCTCAACAAAGAGTAGGTAGGCTTGTGTGTACCTCAAAGACTATGATAGATTAATTAGGCCTTACGACCACTATTTTAGAACTCTTATCATGCTCCTTACTTAATTATCCTTTCTAACTATATATCACACATATAAACCATTTTCCTCGTGTTTTTAAAGGTCCTTTTAGTTACTTAGGTAGACCTTAGAGGTGACTAACTGCCTGTGTCATGCGTTTGAAACTGTGACTACCAACTTAGGTGCTTTAAGAGCCCTATTTATTTGTTCCCATATTTTGAAATCCTTACTCTCAGTGTCTTGAAAACCTTTATCTCTTTTATACCTTTTAAATAGTCACACTTTTCACTATCTCAAGTCTTGTAGAGATTATTTATCTCCTTACACATAATTATAGGTGGCTAGCTACCTAAACACATGTATATGGAATGATATACAGACTTTGATGTTTTAGGGACTCTTATTGAAGCATTGGACCTGTCCTATCATGATATTTAATATTCTATGACCTTTTTCAAAACTTTAAACTATGTATTCACCAACCTACTATTGTTTAAGACTAATTTTTCTTCATTTGATTGTCGGTGGCTTTTTGAATAGTTAAATGTGTATGGAAGGATTTCTAGGCCTAAAACCCATCTTCATAACTTTCCAATGACTCCTCTATTTTTTGAGATTTTAGACACTCATCTCAATGACATGAATCATTATACCTTACCATCAACATCTCTATCAAGGCAAATCCTTCACTAGGTTATAGGTGCACATTGGAATAATTGACTGTGTTTAATCTTTTCTCACTTCAACATTGGATATTCCAAGAGTTATATCATATGGTGATTGATATCTTAAGACCTTAAATGTCTTTAAAGCACTATACTTCATCCTCATTTCACTGTTTCAAGTCAAATCCTACAATAGGTGGTTGTAGGTGGTGTTATTAGGTTTGTTGGCTTGGTTTATCAACTTCTTGACTTTGAGTGCTCAGATGTCCTTATCAGTCCATACCTATTTAAATTTAATTCATTACCATGCTCTATGGTTAGGAAAATTTCTTAAGACATTGACACCATGAACCTGCATTGGATTTGCATACCTATAGCTATGTAGGTGACCATTGAAGAGAATTTTGAGTATGAGATGTTTGAAGTCTTGAAAAGTGAAAAACATGATGGTTAGACTCAAAGGCCATCACATACTTTGGACCAACATACTATACCAAGAAAATACAATTTTCAAACTCCTATAATTTCATATTCAAACCATTGAAATCACCTCAACTACTATACACACATAACAAAGTCTACAATGGAGATATGTGACCATTTGAAACTAATTCACATTATGTGAATAAACAAAAGACTCTTGATGGGTTAAGAATATATTATGGGGGAATGGGGAAAAAATCAAATTCATTTGACCACCTGAATAACTTCTAAACATAGAAAACATAGAGAGAATGATAATCACTTGTAGACAATGCACAAAAGAGAAATTGCTTGCCAAAGAAATATTCACACATGCCACCAATATGAGTGAATGTGTGTGAGGAATATACAATCATGTAAGGACTTAATCCAATTGTTTTCATGCATAAATGATCTCACACTTTTCACTAAAATTTCTCTAAACTCAGCCTATGGGGTTTTGAGCTCTCAAAAAATAGTTTGTGTTGTTAGTAATTATTCATAAATATAAGATCACTAATCCAACTACCAATGACATAAATTATAATCCCATATGGTTCCAAAATTTTGGATAAAATTTGAGCCCCCAACTCTACCTGTACAACCTATACCATCTGCTTGAAATGGGCCTTCACTAGCTTGTGAAGGGGATGATGGGAGAGAGAAAGATGTTTATGCAACTGTGGAGGTTTAAACTTCTTCCCAATCTATTTTATAACTTTTTGATTTCAAAATTATGTTTTTAATCTATTTTATCTTGTGACTTCAAGAGTCCATACAACTTCCTCTAACTCCTCAAACTAGCATTGAATTTCAAGAATCTAAATTTTATCTGACATTTTGATAGGTTTAATAGTTATTTAACTTATCTAATCTCTTTTTAATGTGTTTTTTATGTATTTTTAAGTTAGGTAACTTTTACAGACATAAATATTAGCCAAAATCACCCTTTATATGCATTTTTAACACCTCTAAGTTAGCAAATGGGCCACATACATTCCAAAACTTTGTGAAAATTTATGATAAATCATGTAGGACATAAAATTACATTAATAATCTCATAATCACATATGACACAACTTGACCATGACTTATTTCCTCATGACACCCCTAGATCACTATATGACCACAACATAAAATTACCTTAACTTCTCCAAACTAACCTTAAACAATTCTAAAAAGGTTAAATGAAGACTCTAGGGACCATATATGGTATGACATGACCATATGAAAATTTTGAATTTATATGGGGGTGATAAATTTCACTTGGGGTCAAATTTGGTCAATAGACACTTTACAAGATTGTGTGAAAGCCCTTAAAATGTTCTTAAATGATTAATTGATTCAAACATAGTTGTTTTACATCTTATGAGATAAATTTATCCATCAATTCATTTGGATAAAAACTATGAGATTAATTCATATTGTGATTATCATAGAGCCCCAAAACAATCTTCAAGTAGATGAAATACTTTAAAACATAAAATCCAAGACCTTATGGAAAGTAATCAAATCTAGATAAAGGGTCACGATAATTAGTTTAATGAATAAGTGGTAGAACCAAATAAATATCTCAAAATATTTACATATCCTCAATCCAAATACAAAGGAAATATTCATTAGATAGCTCAAAACCAACCAGCACAATATTTTAAATTGCATACTTTTGGATGGATTCATATGTGTGGTCAATAGAATATATAAAGGTCCTCCTCAAAGTATATTCTATGATCATTAAAATCTAAAAGATGAATATAATAATTCATCATCTTCATTTCATCCTTCATTGATACATATTCAAGGATAATAAATGGAAGTATGATTGATAATGATTCAACTATAAATGTGTGTATGATGAAATTGGTTACTAGTCTTGTATATACTCAAAGATATTTATCCATTACTACAATGATTATTATAAGATATGATGAGATTACATGGAATCTAGTTTGAGGAATTCCCTTACATGTCACAATGTGTCCTAAGACCATCTTAGTTTGGTTTTATGTACCACAATCTTAATTTTCTTTCATTTGGACCTAATCTAACATTTCCTTTATGGCTACTTAGTCCCATTTCATCTTATCATCTTACTATTATTTGGGTAATCTATATTTAATCTAGCCCTTTCTTTTGTGGCTATCCCATCCCTTATTTCGCTACATTATTATCACATTTTTGGTATTTTGGACATAATATAGCCTTTCCCTTGAAGTTATCCAAATCCCCTTTTCCTATCTTCCTTGAGAGGTTAATCTACTTCCATTTCTTAGACTCATGTGTATGCTTTTAATGCTCTCATCCATATAATATTGTATCAATAAGGTTACCATAAGTAGATTTTGTTCCCACCATGATCAAGACTAAGGTATTCACATGCATCTATTTTAGCAAAAAGGTAATTCAATGTATGTATATGTTAATGTTTTAAAAAAATGGCACATGTATTTAAAAAAATGCCCCAATAAAAATAATGGCACAATAAAAATATAACTAAATATAGAAATGAATAGTAAATCATACTTACCTAGTGTTGAAATAAGGAGAATAAAAATAACTCAAATTATAATCAGTCAATATAAATGAAAGAGATAGGAAAATATAGATAAGTATTTGTTTCTAACTTACCTAAATCTTGAAAAGTGCTCAAAATATAAAGAAGAAGGTTCAGGAAATGTGCATAATGAACTTTAGAAACCCAATTGTGTTATGCAATGTTGACCACTTTTGGACTACTCTAACTAGGGTTATATTAGTTTCATACTACTTTGTAAATGATAGTTTATTCCAAAATCATAAAACATGCTTTTAAAATGGCTCTATTGATCCTCACATTCTAAAAACTTATGAAACCCTTCATTAGTAATAGATGCACAACTACCTCTTTTAGATTAGCGAATAAGTGGGAACAACTATCAAAATCTTATCTCTTTTGATATAACCATAGTTCAGCCTTATCACATTGTAAAGTAACCTATATAGAAATAAATGTGTAGTGTTTTTAGAGAGATCCCCATTGAAGTTTGTAGCTTCTTATTAGTGATAATCATGGCTCTATGTAGTTCTAGTGCATGTGAGTGTCCCTTCATAATAAGTGGAGATAAGCCTCCAAATTATATCCCTATGATAATCAAATTCAACTAATATTATATTTCACTTGGGTCCTCTTTTGGTTTGAGTATGAAAAAATATAAACTTTGAAACCACATAAAACTCTCGATGAGCATAACTAAAATCTTGATCATGTGCCTTAAACTTATACAATGCCTCAAAAAAAATTATTGAAATGTTTATTGACCAAATTTTAAACTCAAGTCAAAATGTGTTAATCCCTCTAAATTTAAAATTTCATGGGTTTGTCATGTGGACCTCTTGTCATGCCTTATATGGTCCCTAAAAATTCTTCATAAAACCTTATTATCATTATTTAAGGTAAGTTTGGAAAAGTTAAGGTAATGTCTTATTTTGGTCATATAGTGGTCTAGACATGTCATGGAGAGATAAGGATTGGTAAAGTGGTTTCATAAGTTTTTATGAGTTTATAAAAGTAATTTTATGTTTTAATCATCTTTTCATAACATTTCATGATGTTTTGGAATGTTTAAGGTTCATTTATGAACTTTAAGGTAGTGAAAATGAGGAAAAAGGTGATTTTTGGCTAACTCCAATTTATGTCAAAGTTCCCTAAGTGGGAAATATGTAGAAGACACCTTAAAAATACCTCATATCAATTACACAACTACCACACCTATCAAAAAGTTAGACAAAGGTCATAATCTTAAGTTTCAATGCCAAAAAGAGGAGTTAAGAGACTTGTATGAACTTGTTGAGGTCATTTGCAAGTAAAAAAAGTTGTATAGGTGTCCCTTGAGTTTTCCAAGTCATAAATAAGCATGGAATAAAGTTTCAAGTCTAAAATTTGCATAAATATCTCTCTCCTCCATCACTCCATTCACAATCTCATGAAGACCATTTTGAACTACATGGTACAGGACATAAAGGTGGAGTTGGGGGATAAGATTTTATAAAATATTTTAGACTCCTATGAGCTTCTAATTTGTGTAATTTTTAGATGGATTAAGCTCCTTATATTTATTAACAATCACTAAGGAGCTAGACTAATTTTTTAGGCTCAATCCCTATAGGATGAGTTTAGTGCAACTCTAGTGTAAGTGTGAACTCTTTGGCTACATGAAACAAATTGGAATGAGTTATCAGAGGTATGCAAATACATCATACATCTACATCCACTAGGTTGGCATGTTTGGATGGTCTTTTGGAAAAGAGACTATTAATATTTCTATGTTTTAAGGTTCCCTAGATGGTATAATTCATCTAATAGGTTATTCATTGTCTTATAATATCCTCTCAATCCATTAATGGCCCTCTAATTAGCTAAAAAAAATTTACTAATCTCAAAAGGGTCACACCTTCTTTACCTTTTGGATTGTGCTCTAGTTTGCCTGCATAACAAGGTAATTTGAGTGGGATTAAATATGTATTTCCATAAATATTGAGAGTTATGATAACTTTATTAATGTGTTGATCTAATTAAGGCATGATATTTTATCCCTAATAGTTATGTTTACACTTTTCAAATGCTTCTACACAAGGTTGCAGACCTACAAGTCTACAGACTTGTAGGTTTGTAACTTCAAGAGAAATTCAATAGTGTCAATGTTCAAAGTCGTATACCTAGGAATGAAAGTATTATGATGGTTTAAAGTTAAAAAAGTTTCATAGACAAATGAAGGTTTCCAAGACATTTGAATTCAAAGAGAGTTGATGACAAAATAAAGAATCCTAAAACACACCTAAAAGATTGTGTGGGGAGATAGTAAAGCAAAAAAGTTTAAAGATGCCTTGAAAAGGCTAATGGGATTGAGGGAAGTGAGAAAAACCACTCAATGAGGTTGAATACTATAGGTGTCATGGTAGTTTTGAAAAGTCCAACTTAAAACTACATGCTTAGACTTTTTAGACAATCACCTACAACCACCTATATATAAGGTTATCTTGGAGAGTGATGGTGTTTCAATTGTTAAATAGTTGAGTGGAGATCAAAACACAAAATTCCTGAGTTAAAACTAGGATCAATCTAATATCTTACTTTGAGAAAATAGATACTGGTCAAACCTAGGTCTAATATAATGCATACAATCCTCAGCCTCTATAGGCTAGGCCAACCTAAGTGATGAAGTACAATCAATGATATAGGGGATAGGAGTTCTGATAATTATGCATTAAATTTTGTAAAATGGGAAAATTTATCTCAACTTCTCTAAATAAGGTACTAAACTCCCCACATTGATATCTAATGATGAAGACCTAGAAAGCTTAATTGAGCTTAAAGACTTTGTTCACATGTTACAAACCTAAAGGTAATATCTCAACACTTAGAAGAGGTTGATAGACTAAAATTTATTGATGGTTGAATTTATTTTTATCACATTCAAGATCCTTGTTGAGTTAACTAAAACTTGTAAGGTTTAATGTCCAAAGGAAGTTCTAAAATCTTACAGTCATTATTGTAGCCAATACAAACTGGTTCTAGGCTTAATTAGAAAGGTAGTACCTAAAAATGTTGGAGTTTAACTCAGATGATGATAAATTTATAATTATATTTGGAAGTAGAATGGAACACAATGAAATTCCCAATGAGAGTGAGCAAAATAAAGTTCAAAATCTTGCCTGCATAGTCAAGAAGATTTCAACACGGTCTTACCTAACCTAGCCAAGAGGAAGTTGCTTGATTGAAATGTTTTGAGGTATATGTGAGGACTAAGAGTATTTTTCCATGATGATGATTCAACTTCAAGTATCCCTTAGATTCAAAAATAAAGACATGTTGACAAACTCTGCTCTAGACCTAATTGCACACACAGGCTAATTGTATACACAGGCCTATGTGGGAAGATAGATGAAAGTTGGATAGTTGAAGTGATTTGAGGACATTTATAATCTTGAGAAGATGATGAGGATTCTACATAGACATCCTTTGAATTTCTAGACTTATAATAATGAGAGAAATGAGAGAATATAGTCAACTAGGGTATGTTATGCAAGTTGGCTCAAGAATCTTAGGCTTGACTAAAGAGAGTGCTGGAGACCTAATGGAGTTAGGAAGGGTTAGATAACCATGGGTAAAATCAAATGAGGTTTTTATTTACCTCCCTAAATTATTCAAAATCATATTCAAACTTAGAATTTGCAGTTTTAGGCCCTAACTCTCCTATACCTCACTAGCATAGCCTGCCAACTCATAACGTTGTCAAATTTTGCTCATATCTCACATGAAAAACTAAATGGTGGATAAAAATTTTATGCATGAGGAGGCACCCTTGTGCACTAATTATTCATGGTATTTTGTTGTTTATCTAAGGCCTTCCCTTTATGAACAATCCTTAAGACCTTGAGGCACTTTCAGGCTACCTAAGAGAGCTAGAATGCCCTAATGAGAGTGAAATAGATTTATATACCTCTAGATGGATTGGAAAAACTCTTAAATCACCTAAATCATGTCTAATACTCCATTGATCATCACCCCATTCCACTTATTTGTACAAGATTGTATGGAACTATATGGAATAAGCCACAAAGGATTATTTTTAGTTATTTGGAAGGTCTATACAAGGTGTCAGAGATCCAAAATTGACATAGAGAATGGGGAAGAGTTCATATAACTAAATCACATGTTTATTTTCTATTTAGCATGTGTGGTAAGCCTGTAGATTCAATTTTTAGTCTCTAGGTAGGGAAGCCTAATTGAGACCTAATTAGGAGAGAGAAGTAGCAAAAAAGTACACTTCCACTCACTCTTAGAAAATGAAATTGTAAGGCCATACTAGGACTTATAATATTCCTTCATATTCTTTGTACAATATGTACTTTTCTCTAAATAAGAAGGTTTACATGATTTTAGGGCTACAATGAATGAGGCTTATTTGGAGATTTTGGTAGAGAATTAATTATTGGGGCTAGTTTGAGACATCTAGATGGATTTGTGTAGGTTTATTATGGTGTGAATATGCCATACATGAAGATAGGATGAGTTGAAGAATATTTTGAGTTGTGACACTTGTATGCAAGATTGGCCTAAGGAGATGAAGAGTCCCTAAACACTTAATAAGAGAATGATGTGTCAAAGATAACCTAAAGGGGTAAGTTGAAAGGTGTCAAGATTAGAGAAAAGGTGTAATAGACCCTTATTTGACCAACAAGAAGGCCATTTATCATTCAATAAGCTAAAGCAAAGGGTAGTTTTAGACAGCTAGTGAAGGTCTCAAGCAAGCATTCTAACTTCTATGCCACTTGGAGCAAGGGAACATCTTTAGAGAATCCACACATGGTGTTTAAGACCTATATATGTAGTTTCATAACTCCTCTCTTATTATAACTCATGAGACACTTGTCAACTCTCTCTATCATATGCCCTTCACTTCTTATCTCTCACTTGTGTTTTATATTGAGCCTTAATTGGCTAAGTTTGTATCCTCCACATGGGTATGGAAAATATTTTCCCATTTTTATCCTTTGATAAATGAAAAATAACCTAGTTTTATCTTCTTTATGGACTATTTCAATGTGTATGTTAGACTAGTTGATCTTGCTAAGTGATAGATTCACTTCCTTGGCATGTTGTCCTTATTAGCATTCATATTCAGTTTGGAAGTATTTTTATAGGTCTCTTGAAGTGTTCAAATAAAGTGTGTATGATTTTAGTCAGTTTTCTCTTCACTAGTGTCATGTCATGACTTCTTATTTAGTCCTCTTATCTCAAACTTGCTTCACAAATATCCATGAGAAATACTAATGTAGAGAGGTAGATTTGGATTAGTTTTATGTATAGGTTAGGTTCTTATTTGAAGTGTAATTGCAATTAGCTGGTAGTGATTAGTTAATATTTGGTGTATCACCTCATTAGGTTAGGTCTATTTCATGTTTCTCTCTCCCTTTTCATCCCAACAAGTTAGTAGAAGAGGTGATGAGATTAAATAATATATCAAGGGAGCTACCTTTCAATCTAGAGGCATACCCCCACTATAGATAGCCCATAGGTCTAGGGGTGAACCCATTATTTCATTTAATTTGAGTAGGCTTGAACTACCTCTCCAAGTGTGCAAAATTGAGTCACAATAGTTCTGGCATGCCTAGTGGGACAAAGGTCCAAAGTTGTGGAAGCATTTTTGGTGTTGTTATTCTACCTATCAACCATTAGAGGCATTCAAAAAACATAAATGGTGATTCCATGCATGATCAACTAGTTCTAGTAGCCTAGGTACTTATTTTGAACTTTTTTAATAATATCTTATGTTTTCCTTTGACTCATGAAGTTGGGATGGCTGGGTATGGAGGGATGTCTTATTTTATGCCTTCATATCAGCCTCAACATAACTCTTGTAAAGATTGATTAAAAATATGGTTAGATCAATAATTAGTCATGAAAAACATAAAAAAATGCATAAGAACATAGCAATCTAGGCCAAACTATTTAATAGGGTGGGCAAATGACAATTAAGAGCAAATTAAAGAAAGCAAACACAAGTTACCTTCCCAAGAGCATCCCACCATCCCTAAGTGGATCAAAAAAGTGTTTTTCCTCTTGATTTGGAGTTCTTATCTTCATCAATTATGAATTCTTTGCTCCTATAACATCTTAAGATCACCAACTAAGATAGGCTCATGATATGAAAATTAATGTTATGCCTATCAAATTAAGCTATCCTATTTCAAAAAAAGCATTATCAAACAACACTCAAATGGCTTATAGAGAGAATCCTACATTATAATTTTACACAAATAAAGCATAATAAAAGTGGTCTTGGCCCTCCTATTTATAGGATTTTGTATTTTATCAGGATCAACCATGACCATCCATCTTAATATTGAGATGTGTGGCCATAAATTGATCCAATATTTCATAATTAATCTATAAATATCCTCATAAATATTTGTGAGGAAGAGACATTAAAGAGGCATGGTATGCCATAAACTTGATATTTGTTACATTTATGGCTTATAAATGCCACCCCCTTAATGATGTCATTTGATTATACAGTTAATAGGAATCAATTTCCACTAAATAAATATTCAATAACTTCCATGTAATTCTTACTTAAGCTCATAATTTGGTTTAATTTGCATAAGTAAGATTAATCAAATTTAGTGTAATTCTTTAGAAATTAGTGCACAATTAATCAAACTAGTCAAAAAGTAATATTTTAGGGTCATAATTTTATCGGATAGGAATTATAAAGTGATGTTAGTTGCATACAAACTATCATCCCATTTAAGATGTTGTTGACACAAAATAAGACATGCACATATTGTGTGCTTCAAAATTAGAAGAAAGGAGCGATCCAGAACACCAAAATGCATTTTCATCATTTTGACTCGAAATGATTTGATCAAAGTTAATAATCACATAAAATGCATTTCCCCATTTATGGATACATTAACCTAAATCAGCACTTTTATGCAACAAGCTCCAACCATTTAGCGTGTTTAAGTGATTTTGGCCTAAATTGTGTATTTTCACAAATTTTGAGTAAGATTGATAATTTCAACATAATTATGTTAGGAATTGGATGTCTATATTTTTTATTTGTTTGAGAAGACATAGCGAGACATTCAAGTGAAGAAACATATTTTTAAATAAAAGAGTTATCCAAAAGAAATTGGAAATGACCCATGATGTCCCCTCGAGAGGACATACAGGGATCAAAGAGAAGGATGAAGTCTTAAAAAGAGAGATAAAGTGAGATTAACCCATGGAAAAGATTAAATCCAAATGATTTAATGCTTGAATACATTGATTTCATCAATGATCAAAATATAATTAGAGTATAATGGGCCCCAAGAAGGGGGGAAAGGGAATGATACAATCTAAAAATATAAATGACACACTTTGAACACACTCAAAACTAAGGTGAAAGTTGTGTGCTTTGGAACTAATCAATCCCAAGAAAAGTTTCACACTAAAATATTGCTAGAATGAGGGCAAAAGTCTACAGAGCTAGGAATTAGAATAAAAAGATAATTATGTGTCCAAAATATAGAAGAAATAATAATGAACTCCATTAGAGAAAATTTGATCATGTAATAAACAATATTTCCCTAGTAGGGATAATTTTTATCACTAATAAATAATGGTTTGCCCATGTAGGGATAATTTAGATTTGTGATTGGTTTATATTATGTGCCACTATAGGGAAAATTGGCAAGTAATAGCTCAAGGATATAGCCTAATACATAGACTAAAGATGAGTGGGTGCAAACATAAATGTGATGGTGTAATGGATTTAAAAAATCCACAAAAAACCAAGCATATGAGAATGCACAAAGTGATGAAAGAGATGAACAAAATAATGAATAAAGACGGCCAAGCTAACCCAAGATATGTCATGTATCCAAGCATTGCCTACACAGTGCATATAGAACTCAAACCAATGTAATTCACTCAAAATTAGGAGAGAATGGAATAAGGGATGAAGATAATTGACCAGTGTTTGATTAGACTCATGATATATGCCAAGAGATGCACATCTTGCATAGAGTCAGTTGTGAGATAAGTAATAAGTAACTAGTTTTTTTGGTGTTCTTAAGAGTTGTTCATTAGAGCTATATCGATGTTGAGATTTGAGTCCAAAGCACAAAGTGTTTGCTATAGCAATATGAAATTATGAATAATAATTATGATTAACCTATAATTACATGGCATTTTAATTTCACTGATCTAGTTCAAATGTGAATACCTATAATTAAAGATAATGGTAAAAATGACCAAGACCAAAGTTACAGCTATTTACATTTAAACAAAAAATAAAGACAAAGAAAAACATAAATGAACTCAACTTAAAATCAAGATATGAACAATCAAGACTTAATTAGGAATAGGAATGTATAAAAACAAACTAAGAATAAATTAATAACATGAAATCAAGATATGAATAATCAAGATCCATGTGGACCATCAAGATATACTTGTAAAACAAAACAAAAGACCAAGACCAAATAATAAAACAAAAGACCAAGAAGAAAAACCAAAGGAAAGAAAGAAAATAAAGAGAAAATAAAGCACAATAAAACACCAATAAAAATCAAATCAACACACATAAACAAAAACAACATTAGTGTGGTTTAAAAATATTTGTTCATGTATGTGTAGTAGAAGCGTTACTTTTTACAACAATGTAACAAGAACAAGGACATAGAGTTACCCCCAAATGATAGGGAAATAATGTAGAAGAAATATGGGTGAAAATTAAAAAAGGAAGGTGTGGCTAAGTTGACTCTAGATGTACAAGAAAAGTGGATACTACCTACATATTTCCATGGACTCATGGTCCAACATGAGCTTGAGGCCAAATGTTATTCTTTCAGAAAGTGGGATAGAAGAAAAGATGATAACTAGAAAATATTGGTTAATGTTGTATAAGAAATGAGAAGATCGAAATGTCCTTGAAAAATAGAAATCCAATGGGATAAATGAGAATGGTCTTGAAAAATGGCAAGCGCATGATAATTACTTTAAAAATGGCAAGAGTGTGGAGACCAAAATGTACAAAAGCACAAGACAATGTTTTTACTCTTTTGTGGTTATGTTTAAATGTTATTGGGATAAAATATGTACAAGGGGAATCAAATAATCAAGGAGATGCACATCCAAGAGTAGGAGTTCCAATGACAACTAAGTCAGTTACAATGACACATGCTCATAAATCGGTGAGAGTAGAATCCTATTAAGGCAATAATGTCTACCAAACAAAAGCAAAATAATAGAACAGTATGTAGTGCAAGATAAAATTTGAAGAACCATGCATCATGTAAAAACCATACTCTGTAGTATCCATGTTCACTTGTCTATAAAATAAGTTGTAAGATATTATCCATGTTGATTTGTTTCATAGAACTGGAGTTGAAAGTATTCATAATGCCTATGAGTCATAATTAAGATCATAATTGGTCAAGGGATAAAAGATGTTCAGGTTACAAAAGCCCAAGATATGAAAAGAATGTGGTTCTCAAAGAGAATGGTCCAAAATGAATATGGTCCAAAAGATGACAATCTAAGGTGGGACAAAAATGAGGTTCTTAAAGAGAATGGTCTAGAATAAATATGGTCCAAAAGAGGATGGTCTTGCATAGTATAAAATGTGTTCAAAGTGCCCATGGTCTAAATTTTTCACTATCTAGAGACATGAAAATAATATGTTTCTCAAAATAATGGTCTAAAGTAGGTTAAAATGAATATGGTCCATGAGAGGATGGTCTAGGATATAAAGGTAGGATAAAATACTTTAGCATAAGTTGCACCTAAGTAAGGGGTCTTGTAGATAATGGTTTAAAGTTATCAAGCATAGAACTTATTAAGGTGTATAATGTTCATGGAATCTGGAAGTTCCTCACCATTCAGAGTAGCCATTCTATATGGCCCTAATCTATAGTTTGTCATGATAACTTATGGTCGCAACCAATTAGGTTATAACTTACCTCTTTTCTTGCCTTCAGTGTTTATGTTATTTTGGTTCTCTTTTAAGACTAAATCACTAATATCAAACTCCTAATGGAGAATGCACTTGTTGTAGATTATACGTAATCTATTATGATAGGCTTACAAGTTTTCTAGGGAAGCCAAATTCTTACTATTAATAAGTTCTAGTTATTTCAACCTTGAGACTCTATATTCTTCATCATCTTAAATATGCTCCAAATAAACTTGCAATGAAGGTATCTTGATCTCAATTAGGATAATAGCTTATGTTTCATAAATAAGGGAGTATGGAGTGGTTCTTATAAGGGTTCGATGATTGGTTCGATAGGCCGAAAGGGTAGGGAAGATTTGCAAGTGCCGATTACGACCAAGATCATTGAAAATATTATTTAAAATAGATACAATAGTCTTGTTTGATGCCTTGGCTTATCTATTTCCTTGAGGGTTATATGGCATGGATTTCTTGTGCTTGATTTTGAATTTTGCACAAATGTATTTTACATCTCTATTTATAAAGGATCCACTATTATCAAATATAATATGTACTAAGATGCCATATCAACAAATGATATGGTAATGAATTATTTTGGATATCTACTTCCCTATAACATAAATGAGAGGAATGGCCTCAATCCACTTAGTAAAATACTTGGTAGCAGTCAAAATGTGTTTATGGCCATCTAAAGATGTTAGGTTTATTTTTTGAATGAGATTGAGGCCCCAAGTAGAAAATGACCATGGTTTTATGATCAGGTGTAGTGGTAAAGAAGGTGTGTGTATCAAATTTCCATGTTGTTGATAAGGAACACACCTCTTCACATAATTTCAAGCATCTGTCTCCATTTCTATCCAATAATAACCTATTCTCAAGAACTTTTTAGCTAAGACTACACTGTTGGTGTGGGCCCAAGACATTCCTTCATGAACCTCCCTCAATGCTAGCTTGGATTCTCTTGAAGATAAATAACAAAGTAGCATTATATCATAGCCTTTGAGATAAAGTGTGTTTCCAAGGAGGGTATAATAGGATAGATGATGAAGGAAAATTTTATGTCTATTAATAGATAAAACAAGTGGAAATAAGTGATCATGGAAATAATTATAAAAATATTGGAGCCATGGAAGTTCAGGTGGGGGATTGGGACTAACAATGACACATACCCTTTCTGAATATATCATTATATGTGCAAGTTATAGAATATTTTCAATCAAAAATTGATACTCTTTAGCACTGCCATCAATATGTATCATGGACCCAATCATTTCCATTGCATCAGCATATCTATTTTTGTCCCTTTGTACTTGTTCAAACTATAGAGATTTAAAATGAACCATGAGATTATCCATAAATTTTTTTTATGGAACAAGCTTGTCATGTCTAGTTTGATATTGATCCATGATTTGATTGATGATCAATTAGAAATAATTGTAGACTATTAAATTTTGAATATCCCATTGAATTACATGATAAAACCCTATAATAAGTGCCTCATACTCAACCATATTTTTGGTATAATTAAAATTAATGTGGAATGCTTTGGGAATCAAATCCCCATGTGGTGTAATCAACAATATGCCAGCTCTCGATTCATGATAAGTGAAGGAACCATTAAAATATAACTTCCATTCTTCATGTTCATGATGCACTTCTTCTATTGCCATGATAGAATCATTTGGAAAGTTGAATCTGAGTGGTTGAGTGTATATAATAGGGGATTCTACAAGTTGATCAGCAATAACCTACCCCTTAATAGCTTTCTGATTTTGATACCCAACATTGAATTCACTCAAGAGCATGACCCATTTAGCCATATGTCCTATAAGAGTTGCTTTGGATAAATTTTTTTTGAGAGGATCCACCTTAGTGATGATAATAGTTTTATCTTTCATCATATAATGTCATAGCTTTTGGGTTCAAAACACCATAGCTAAACATGCCTTCTCAATAGGTATATAATTATGTTCATAATCCACCAATGTATAGGTTAAATAATATACTACATTTTATTTACCTTGATCATCATGTTGGGCCAAAAGTGCCCCTAGTGCATGCTTAGTTGTTGATATGTAAAGAAGTAGTGGTTGTTCAAATGTTAGTGATCACAAAACTAGTGGATTGGCCAAATATATCTTGAGCTTCACAAATGCTAACTAATAGTCTTCATCCCATTGCAATGTGGCAACTTTATTCAATAGATGTGTAAATGGGTGGCACTTATATGCCATTTGAGAAATGAACCTATGGATAGACTAGGTCTTTCCTTGAAAGCTTCAAAGTTGTTTAAGAATTGAAGGTAGAGGCATTTCAACAATGGCTTTAACCTTAGTAGGGTTGACTTTGATCCCTCTTTATGATACAATAAACCCTAGAAACTTCCCTAAAGTGATGCCAAAGACATACTTCTTAAGATTTAAGTGGACTTTATATTCATGAAGCCTCTTAAAGATTCTTTGTAGAATGTTAGGATGTCTAGCATGTGTTCTTGATTTTGCTAATATGTCAGCAACATATTCCTCAACAATGTTTTGCATCATGTCATGGAAGATGATATTCATGGCATGTTGATATGTGGCTCCAATGTTCTTCAAGCCAAATGTCATGATTTGGTGATAGCATGTTCCCCATGATGTGGTGAACACAGTCTTGTATTGATCTTCTTGGGCTATCTTGATCTGATTGTATCCATAAAATCCATCCATGAGGGATAGCATCTCATACATAGTAGTAGAATCGACAATCATGTCAATGTTGGGCAGAGAAAAATCATCTTTTGGGTATGCTTTGTTGATATCTCTAAAATTTGTATAAAGACATATGCCATATGGATTTTTACTAACTAGAACTATATTTGATATCTATTTGGAATAGTCTAGTGGTTTAATGAAACCTTTTCCCAATAACTTCTCCAATTAGGCTTTCACAAAAAGAGCGATGCATCTTTTTCAATTTTTATTTAACTAGTTTACAATCTAGATAAAAAAACAAGGTGATGCACTACCAAGTGAGGATTTAAGCCTAGCATGTTGGAATATGCCCATGAAAAAATGTCAATAAAATCCATCAAAATGGATATAATGTGTTCATGTTCTACTTCAATAAAGGAAGTTTCAAGATAAATAATTTTGGGATCATCATATATTCCTAGGTTCACTTCCACTATGTTTTTTACAATAAGTGTAGATCAATATTCAATAATTATAGGCAAGGTGTGATCATGATCATCTTATTCTACTGTAATTTCTTGTTGTTCCTCCCAAATCTCTAGATAATGTGATGAATCTAAATCCACCATATCAGGTAATGACTAAGTAGCATAGGCCTATGAAAACTCAAGAGTGAGATGCATAAAAATTTATTGTTATTTTGAAGAGATGCTCATACCAGCTATACAGCTAGGACTTGATGGACCTTGAGCATCCATTGTGGATGGGAAAAATTACCCATCCAAGAGTGCCTAAAACATTTTTTCACTCAAGGGCTTATAAAATGGGTATATTTTTTAGAACTTTTTGAATTCTTTTTTTGAATTCTAAGACAAAAGCACATAATTTTGGATAACTTCATCCTGCATTATCATCTAAATGAAGTGGTGTTGTTTTAATGTGCTTTATGGGTAAAAATTGGGAATGCATTATGAACAATTGAATGAGTATTATTATTTTATGTATGTGTAGTGAATTATTTTAGCTTAGTCTCTAAGACAATCCATCATGTATGTCCCCTCTTTTGAGGTAGTTGTGAAGCTTACACAATAACTTAGCTTAAAATAAGAAAGTGATGCAAATTATGTTATAAAATGATTGAAATATGGAGTAATAAGGATAACATTGGGGATCATGACATCATATTGATAATCTAATATAAAAGGTAATGTATGATACATGTAAAACTAAGAATATATAGCATAATATCTATATATGTGTTAGAAATTATGCACACAGTGAATAAATGATCAATACTGAGTACTTGAAACTAAATAGAACTACTTAGGGAAGATGCATGATGTGGATCATGTCATCAAAAAACTACGGAGATGCATGGTATCTATCATGGCATAGAAAACTGAGTAGAAAATAGCAAATAAGATTCATGGCCATGAAGCATACACAAAGAGCACAAAAAATAAGCAAGTTATTCTAGGGGCCACATATAAGGGACGTGTTCAAATGTCACTCACAGACATAGAAACACATGATAAGGCTTAGAGTCGTAAATAAGGACATATTCAAATGTCCATAGTTCAAATAAATGAATAAGCATAAAACATGAAGTAAAGAAACAAAACATGATAAACATGCATGAATAAGTGAAGCTTATCCACATAGGTAATCAGTAACATTAGTATATTCATCAACTTGGGTATTCAATAAGAAAGTAATGTGAAAGTAAGTAAGCAAAAATGCAAAGATTTTGTGCAATGTATTGTAATATAGTCAAAACAAAAGAGATAGTCACAGAGTGATAAACCTAATTAAAATATGATCCTAGTGAAATTCTTATGATGTATGGAAGCTATAGAAGGATTATGACTATTTTGGATCTAAAAAATTAGAGCATGTGTTCACAAGGACAAGTCATTGGAATCAAACAAGAGCACAATGCATTATTGTTTAGATCATAGCAATTTTGTTTATGTAAATTTTATGGGTCTGAGACAATATCACCACCTATTATTACATCTAAAAGTGGCAACATGAATGTTCTACAACTCACTCAAGTACACTTGTGAAGCATTTTTAATTAAAAAAAACTAGATATAGAGAAAACATTACATATATTGAAGCACAAATTAATTGATGTAAATGAACTATATATATCATGCATAAATCATGAATTTTAGAATTTTTTGAGATATTACATACATATGTATGTATGTATGTATATATGTATGTATGTATGATATTCTAAAAGTCAAACAACACATCCAATGGATGTGGATAATCAAACAATGGATATGGTGGAAAGTCATCAACTTTTGGATATTGAATCTTGTCAAATGCCCATAGACAATTATCATTATGATCATCATATCACTCATGCTCTATAATTTTATACTTATCTTTTGAAATTTTTTAAATCTTATGCATATGTATAACATGTTGTTCTATTGTGAAAGAAGCCTCATATGTGGTTTTGGTAAAAATAAACTATGAGCTTTGGTTATGATTTCTAAATTTGTAATGATCATCAATACCATCATGAAGAATACAAATTGTATTATCCTCAAATATGAATGTAAGACAATGTTATAATTTTTCAACTATAGCTTCCATTTTATGCAACCATTGTTGAACCAATGTGACACTTACTTGACTTCCTCTTTGCATAAAAAAAAACATGTCCACAACTTTGGGACCACATGCAACTGGTGTTATAATATGTCCCATTGAAGCTTGGTAATATATAGCTTTCTATAATGCATCTTTATCATGACTTATGTTCTGAAGAAATGTAAGTATACATACATTTTGCTCTATGTCCTCATTAATTTTCGCATTCTATCTATACTCATTCTCAATAAAAACTTGAATAGTCAAAGGATTCCTTTCTAGATGCTTGTAATTTTTGCTTATTTGACCTTGATGATGAGCCTTATTAGGTGATATTGTGGGATATATAATATGAATAGTGCTTTTATCCTTATATTTCTAATTTTTTGTTGTAATGTTGAACAAATATCAGTAACATATCTTATTATTCTATGAAAAAGAGAAAAGGGTTTTCTCTCTTGATTTGATAATCTGCTAGTATACGTATGCCTTATTATTGGAAAAATAATTACTTATCTTTAAAGTAACATTTGTAACAAAACATGTGGTCTATCATGTGCATCATTAGCTTGTATTCTAATAACTAGTTCTATATCCATGATCTCCACATTATTTATTAAATATGTGAATAGTGGCCTATTAATTCCTATAATGAATTGGTGTATCTATTATGCCTCTTGTTGTTTGGTAATGCTAGATTTGTAGAAGAGGTTAGTTCATGGTATACCTAATAAACTAGTATTTTGTGTAGTATCTATGTTACAACAAATATTATTTCCTTTGTCAATATCTAAAATCATTATTTGGCCTATATCTATGTTCACCTGAATAATTACCTTTCAATCATCTTTGTATTCACCTAGGTCGATTGGTGTGAAATTCAAACCACATAAATAATCATCAATGTTCATGTGTATTGCATTTGTATCATCATCAAAGATAGCATTAGAATCATCATCGGTGTATTTTATAGATATCAAATTTGGATCTTTTGAATTTACTAATAAAGATAATTCTTATACATCTTCCTCTTATTATACATTTTTAGGTGAATGTTGTTATTTTGAAATATATATATAGATTGAAACCTTTTCCCAAATTTATTGGATTCACCAACCTCATATGTATTCATTTGTTTTATAGTTATGATCTATTATGGTGGTACTATAGTATATGTAAGTGCTTCTCACTATGATTAATTCTTACTAGCAAATTTTGTAATCATGCTATATCTGAATGGTTGATTATCAATAGGGAATGTATATAAATATATATCATGTAAAAATTTGACACACCGATGTTAATTATAAGGCACAACTTCATTGCATGTATCCATGGACTACCTAATAGTATAGTGCAAATGATTAGGCATTACTTGAAACTAAGTAAATAATATTTTGGGCCCTACCTTGATATTTAGAATGATAGAACCCAAAGCTTGGTGAGGCACATCATCAAAGCCTTTGATATTATAATACGTATTTTGAATATAAGTCATGTTAATACCCATTGTCTTTAATAATTTAAGATTACAAATATTCAACCCTAAGCCATTTTTTATCAAACCCATTTTTATTGTTGTATTTTTTATTTGAACTTGTATAAAAAAACCATTCTAATCAATAGTAGATTACGTAAGAAAATACTTATTTCCAAAAGATATAACATCTTCAATATCCTTTAAAATTATTGACATGTGTGAAACAAGAAGGCTCTGTGTCATAAGGCATAGGTGTTTGATTCAATGCTTAATATAAAATATTCTTGATAATAGTAAATTTTTAAAATATTTCTAACATAGAAATCTTAGCTGGTGTATTCTTTAATCGATAAATAATATCATACCCTTTACATTTATTAATTGTTCATGTTCGATTGGTTTGGGGATGGGGAGGGATTTCTTGAGTTTTTTCTTCTTGTCTTGCTTGATAAGGCACCCAACATTATATAGTGACAACAACTCACATTATAGGACATAAAATAATCCCAAGTCAAATAGTAGAGGTGAGATATGAGCTAATATATTTGGGAGGTCTAGGGGAAAGAAGAATAAAAGGAACCATCTGAGCCTTTTTACATCTAGTAGTAACAAGTAGCAACTCAAGTTGAGTCATGTAACAATAAACATCATAGAACTGTTCATTATTAAGCTCTTAATTAACATGGAATTTTATATTTTATTTTTAATTATGCCTCCATGGTTTTAATATATCAATGCAGTAAAAAATAACTTTGTTTCACTCTAAAATTGAAATTATGTATCAACAAATTTGTCCCATAATTACTAGTTTTCAAACTAGTTGCGTTGTGAGTGAAATTATTGATCAAAAAGTATATTGGATAACTTCAAACTTGAAAATATATGCTTGTGCGACTAAATTATTTTATAATAATAATAATATTAGAGATAAAATATACAAAAATTTTCTCAATTCTAATTAATGTAGCACAATTCTATTGTGTATAACTTTATTGAATACAGAAAGCTATCTTGAACTAGTTACAAGGAAACTTGAAATGCAAGTAAAGTCTAAAATTAAAAATATAATAAAGAAATCCTATGACACTAAGTGAACTTAAAATATTCTAAATAAACTTATTTTAACTTACTATAAATATTTAAACATCATTCAAGAAGACTCTTGGATAGTAAAGTCAAACTGCAACTAAAAATACATCCTAATCAACCTAGGTGCCCCAACTAAGCTAATTATAAAAACAAAACTAAAATTAACTTTACATTAAGTTATTTAGTCAAAAAAAAATTCTTCACCTCTTTGGTAATGAGTGGATATTGTTTGACTTGACTAAGTACTCAAATAGTGAATTGTATTAAACTACAATTAATTGGTAGTTCCAACTATTTTTTAGAAAATCATTGGAAAGTATCCAAAAGTGACCAAAAAACTAATTAAGATCATAAATAAATTTAAAAACCTTACAAAAAATTAAAAACATATAACATACTAAGTCTAAAAATATAACTCAAGTGCCCATATTGGCATCACACTCAACATTCCCCTTTTGATGCCATGAGGTAAAAATTTTATCATCTCCTTGAGTCTTTCATGAATCTTATTTAACAATATCAACCACATTACTTATGTGTAATTTAATATAAGGAATGTATATTTATATTAATTAGATGATAATTCAATTGTATCAAGTTTCTTTGAATACCAAGAATCCAACCCACTTCCCAATGTGAAGTAATAACTTGAAGTTGACTTCATGTCATCAGGAGATACTCCTAAATCTGAATCTCTATATCCAATGAGACATAAATACCTTGATAGTCTAAAATTAATACCATGATTATAATTACCTCCTACACATCTAAAAATTATCTTTACTACTTGTAAATTTTTGAATGATGGTTTGCCCATAAATCTAGAAACTAGTGAAACCCCATATTTAATATCAGGTATTATCATAATGAGATGCATCAAACCATCCACCATACTTATAAAAGTATTTTCATTAGTTTAAGGACTTCCATCTTCCCTCATAAGTTTTTTTCCACTTGTAATTGGAGTGTTTGTAGGCTTCAAATCTTGAATATTGTTCTTCTTTAACATGTCATGTGCATACTTAGCTTGATAAATGAATACTTCTTATTTATTTTGATGGCTTCCATGTCAAAAAAGTATTTTGTAATTCCAATATCAGTCATCTCAAACACTGATTTCATATCTTCTTTGAATCTATTCAACATCTCTATAGATTTAATTATAAATATCAAGTCATTTACATATAGACAAACATATATAACATTAGAACTCAATGCTTGTATGTAAAGAGTTGGTTCATTTTGAATTTTTACAAAGACTTGATCCAATAACGAACTATAAATTCTTTAGAACTAATATTTTGGATATTGATTCAACCCATAAAGATCGTTATTCAACTTATATAGCCAAAATTATTTACTCTTTACTTTAAAACCTTGTCATTATCCCACATATACTTTTTCTTCAATTACTTCATTATAGAATGCACTTTTAACATCAATTTTATAGATTTTACATTCATTATGATCAGATTTAGAAAAAAAAGTCTTATAGTGTTTTAATAGTGCCTTAGGTGCACAATTTTCCTTGTAGTCAACCCTATATGTTTGTGTAAATCCTTTTATGACTAGTCTATCTTTTAGCTTGTCAACTATACCATCAATTTTAATCCTAGTCTTATAAACCCACTTTATACCAATGACATATTTATTTAATATATGATGAACTAAAGTCCATAGATCACTCCTCTTAATTGAATCTATCTATAATTTCATAACATCGACCCAATATTTTTTTTGACTAGCTTAGGCATAACTTCTAGGTTCACTAGTCAAAAATGATAATGCAAACATAATATTTTCATCATAAGCATCATCAAATAAGTTATCTTCCTAAAATTTCATCATTGTGATCATCCTCTCATAATTATGATCTAACATCTGATTGGTTGGATGAGGATTCAACAAACTCTTGGTGTCAATATAGATAGATGACAATATTTTTAAAAGAGTTCATATTATTTCTTATTGAACTAGAAATATGTGTAAGACTTTGTAAGTCCTAAAAATAAAATTTAATAGGATGCCCCCCTAACTTATGACTTCTATATTTATATAATTAGAATCCACATACACCTCATTTTCAAAAAAATTACAATCCTTAAAAACAAGTGTGGATTTATTAGTAGGATTATAAAATTTGTATGCTTTGATTTCATCATTATAACTTGTGAAATTTTGATCAACACTCTTAGGATCCTCTATATTAATCTTACCTTTATTTTTGGTGATTTTCATGCTTCCCTTTTCTTCAACTTGTATTTACTTTCCATCTCTTAATTGCACTTAGATTTTGAAGGAATCATTTAACTTGCTAAAATCATCTTTTTGACTCGACACTTTATCTGAGCAACCTGAATCAAGAGACAAAAAAAAATCTTCTTTTATTTCCAAAAAAAAATGAGACAATAATATTAGTCCTCTTGAAACTCACTTTGTTTATTTGTAAAAGCCTTCTCTTATCTTTCTTGATTGGCTTGATGCCTAGTCGTTAGTATCATGTAATCTTTTATCATGTGTCTTGATTTTTTACAATAATGATAAGGAAAGTATTTCTTAATCTTACCTGTGAAATTTGATTAAGATTTTATATTTAAATTTGAGTTTTGTAAACTCCCTTGATTCTAATTTTTTATTTTTTATTTTTCATTTTTTTTGTTTCAAGTGCTTATTCTATACCATGCTCTAGAGCTCCTAAATATAATCTCATATTATCATCACGATACAAAAGATAACCTGTCGACTCATCAACACTTATACTATTCATGTCTCTACACTATTCAATAATAATCACAATATGCAGTCATCTTTAACTTAAAGATCTTAAAATATTTCTTGATATAATACTATCTTGTATAGTTTCTCCATAGACCCTCATTATATGTACTAAATCATTTACCCTTATGCAATAATCTCCAACTCCTTTAGAATCTGACATGCTCAAATTTTTATAATTCATTTTAAGGGTTTGGATTTTTTATTCTCTTACCTTAATAGATACTTGATATGAATCCTCCAAGGTATTCCATGCCTCATGGACATTTTTGTATCCTACAATTCTCAAATAAATGCTTGGGTCTATGACACACTAAAGATAGAAGAAAATTTGTGCATCTCCTTTTTCTTCATCATTTTTTTTTTAAAAAATCTTATGTCAAGGTATTCTAATATTGAGGTGGTGTGTACCCATGGATAACATTATCCAAAAATAATTTCCATACAAGAATTATTTTCAACTAATATCTCCAATACTCAAAATTATCACCTTTGAAAATAGGAATATTCATGGAAGTAAAATTCACTGAGGTCATTATATCTTATGAAAATGGCTTTAAAAACCTTATGAACCTTGTTTGAATGTGGATTTGATAAAAAATTAATATTTATAATTTATTGGTAGAGTTAAAATCAATTTTTTACTCCAAAATTGAAACTACGTATCAAAAAAATTATCCTAAAATTACTAGTTATCAAACAAGTTGTGTTGTGAGTGAAATTATTGATCAAAAAGTGCATTGAATAGATTCAAAATTGAAAATATATGTTTGATGGTATAAATTAATATATACCTAAAATAATTTCATAAATAAAATATACAAAAATCTTCTCAATTCGAATTAATGCACCACACTTCTATTGTGTGCAACTTTATTAAATAAAGTTATCTTGAGCTAGTTACAAGAAAACTTGCAATGTAAGTAAAGTCTAAAATTAAAAAATAATAAAGAACTCTTAGGCCACCAAGTGATTGAAAATAGACTAAATTAACTAAAAATTTACTAAATAAATTGATTTTAACTTACTATAAATATTTGGACATCATACAAGAAGCCTTTTTAATAGTAAAGTCAAACATGCAATTAAAAGACATCCTAGTCAACCTAGGTGCCCTAACTAGACTAATTATAAAGAATAAACTAAATTTAACTTTAATTTCATCTATATAATCAATAAATTTTATCCCACCTATTTGTAAATGAGTGGATAATGTATTAGACTCAACTAAGTACTCTAACAATGAACTACGTTGAACTAGCAATTCTAACTATTTTTTAGGAAATCATTGGAATGTATCCAAAAGTGACAAAACAACTAATTAAGGTCATAAATAAACTAAATAATCTTCCAAAACACCTAAAAATTAAAATATACTAATTTTAAAAATAGAACTAAAGTGCCCACATTGACATCATACTCAATATTACATGGAAATGAAAGATTTTACACATTATAGGCAAATAACATATAAATGAGAATAATAATCCTTGAACTAAGAAATAATAGGTAGATTCAGTCATTATGATCATGGTTAGTATGAAAATCATAAAAATCTTAAATTTGAAACCCTAATAACAATGTTAAAAATCATTGAAGGAAACCCTAAGGGAAACTAGGGTTTTGTAATATTCAACAATAAGTAGTTTCACCAATATACTTTATCAAAATTGATGATTTAAACAAGTGTTAATTCAATTATGACAAACTGCTAAGTAATATCATAATATATAATATATGAAATAAATCACACAAGACAAATTCAAAACTTATTATTTATGGAAAGATTTTAAAAGGGGAAAATACTAATAACATATCCCTTTGATGGGTCTAATTTATTACAGCATAGATTGTTTGATCAATTGTGTGACTATGTGATGGTGCTACAAATCAGGAATAGGTATCCATTTGAATATGGGACACATTTTCACTATTCAAACAAGGTCCAACTGTATCTTCATTTGTAAGGTGCTTTGACATATGGTAAGTTTTTATCCTCTATGTAAATTTAGATCATTGTGCCTTCACATGTAGGTCTTGTGTGTGTGATTTGGGTCACTTGATTCATTGCAAAAGTTGTTTTATACCTTATTCTTCACTTAGAACCTTAGCTCAATAAATAATGAAGAAAAAATGTGGTAGAAACGGGGAAATGAGTTGGTGGTTGAAGTTATGCTTGACCTCAACACCCCCTATGTTGAGTATTGCCTACATACAAATGCTTCAAAGAGGGATCAAACTCCATGTAGTTATTCCATGTTACGGTGTGTGTGAAATATATTTGTAACTTTATATGCTAGTATAATCCCAATGTAATTATATGCTTCAATAATGACCTATGACTTTGAAAGTGTATTCAGACTTAACTCAAGGCTACTTGGGCTATGTGGACTCAAAATTAGAAGAATAGGTGTTTTTATCTCGATTTGTTGTTAGAATAAATTTGTTGTTTGAAATATAGAAGCCTCTTTTCAACTAGTGAATAAATGAAATGAAAATGTGTTTATATAGTGGTCAGTTCGGAATTTCCATAAATAGGACTTGTGAAACATGCGGGACAACCAATTAGGTGAATTTAAATTTAAGTAATTAGTCATTATTTGGTGGGAGGACAAAATCGGTGACTTTAAACACTATCAACAAGCAAGATTCTCCTGAAAGAGTGGATTATTATAAGACATAGAGGCAACTAAGATAAAAGTTTGAATCAGTCAAGGGATGAGCTTAGGTTGTTTTGAATGATAAATATCAATATTAAGTATCATTATTACTTAAGTATAAGGATCATCTGCATAGAAGTAGAGGAATATTGGTTTAGAACATAGAATTGAGTATGAGATACGTGTGTATAAAAGGATGGTCACAAGTTCATTGATTTAACATTAAATGTTAAATTTACTAACTACATAAACAAATCAAGGTCTCATTTAAAATAGAATTAGCACTTAACTAGTACACATTTATACACTACTAGATATTGATCAAATCTTATTTATTCTTCCCCAATTATGAATCCATCACTAGGAGAGTTTTAAGGAAATTCTAAAGCACAGTAAATCTAAGTTAAAGTAAGCATTATCAAGTATCAATGCCAAATTATTAGCTGTATACATATATCAAAGGATCATAATTACACGATCACACTAGGTGAGAGAACTACATGTGGTTTGATTTCTCTCCTCAAAGTATCAAATATGTGTACAATGGTTAATCATCAAATGGGGGTTATTAGGGTCAGATCAACTCATTACACTTTCTTAATGTTTACATGTTTTTATCCCTCACAAGCACACCTCAAGTTTTGAGGTGGAGGTGGCTAAATTTTGGAGTTACGCACACCATCATGGTTCAAAACCACACATATATAGATTACAAAGATAGGAAAAGGTGAATACAGTCACAGTCCCTCATTTTCACACAACTCAATATCGACAGTTGATATTAACCTAGATCAACAAAATTGACCTTTCATAGATAGAAGTATAGTTCTAGAACTAGACAAATCACATGATTATTTTCATTTGATTTCCACTTCCAGAATCTAGCTATAGTTAGATCTTCACCAAAAAATCTAAGTACTCATCCTTTTGTTGTACTTATTATATTTAATATATGTCACTTATTGAATCATTGTAATCAATTTTAGTATTTTATTTCCAGATGTATGTTTGAATGCCATATATATCTATTTAAATTATTCTACTAGTTTCGATCATAATAGAGTTACAAAAACCAAATTAGGGTAAAACATATTGGCGAGCCTAATGTGAAACAAAAACTTTAAGATACATCAAGATAAATTAAGTGATTCTATGGACAAAAATAAAATACCCCTAGATAATAATATTAGTCGACCATATTATCCATGTCATTCTTAGCTCTATAGATTAATGGGTTATTTAACATGTTATTAAGATGCCCTTGGATGCAAAAACTTTGTGCAGTACCATTTATAGTTCACTGATGTCTCAAATACATACATTTTAACAAGGTAATAATAGTTGAAGGTGTATTATATCATTACCCTCTGTAATGAATGGTATATACTCCTCCACTGCCACCATCATAGTCAGTCGATATACCTATTCAAGATCATTATACAAAGATAATTGGTACACATATTCAAGATTGTTATATAGATATGGTAGGTATACCTATTTAGGATAATTATACAAAGACATATATGCAGGATCTTTCTAGTCACACAATTAAGAGGGAAGTAGTTAGACCTACTAAATACCTAATTATTCAACACTGATCACGTTAGAGATTTAGTCAATGATCATAGATACCATCATCTCCTACAACATGTACTCAATTAGCACCATAAATAATTCACCATGTTCCATAGTGAACATAAGTAGTGAGACATTCTCCAACTTTAAAATAGACCCTAGAAATACCTAGGCATTATATAGATACCGACCATATACAAAATTCCATGAGAAGTGATTATGATAGTTACTGTACAACACGTAACTTCCTATCAGATTTTTACATGCCAATAACTAGTACCTTTTTTCTATTATAGAGGATACTTGCACTATTAGATACATGAACTTCCCATAATTATTCCATTGAGGTTATCATCAATTAGCTTTTCCAAACCTCATTTTTTTCAAAGATTAAAAAAATCCAAGAAAAATAAAAAATATTCAAAATATTCAAAAAATAAAAAATCAGGACCTTAACATAACATTATTACTAGATAACATTGTTTACATATGAATATTATATAGTTAAATTATTCACTATCATTACTCGATTGAATATATGTGCATGTTTTTACTTGTATGCACTTGTGCATGTTTCCTATCGATGTCTTATCGAGTGTTGTCCATAGAGGATCATATAGTCACCATGTCATATCATGTCCATACATTTGCATGACATTGGTTTTATGTATAGTTACATGCTTATGTATGAATGTTTGTATGTACTATGTGATATACTATGCTTGGTGTAATATCATATGTATTGTTATTATTGTGTGTGTTCTTATTACTATACCTAGCCCACCCACTTAGTTACATTGGGGCATAACATTTGTCCTTGTCCTTATTAATCTCATCACCTATGTCTTCCCAGTTGGGGCAACACATTCACCCTCCCACATCATTATATTTTATAGAGATTTATAATTCTTAGACCATGCTATCTATATATTTCCACTGGAAGCATCATACCTATATATTCTTCATGAGCCTCATTGATCCTATCTCTACTTATATGGAGCTTCACTACCTATGTGCCTTCTGATCCTATTTCACTACCTATGTGCCTTCTAATCCTACATTGATTATATCAATACATGCCCACATGCATATCCTTTTTATACCTTGTCACATAGTGGTTATCATACTTGATATATCTATTGTTATATTTCTACCATATTGGGGCATATCCTTTATGCCTATCCTTATCGAGCCTTTGACCTACACATTTCCATTAGGGGCATCATACACACACCTATCACATGAACTTTTGTGATTATATCTATTCCTATACATTTCCATTGGGGCCATCATATGTATACACTCTCCTAGAATTTATTATCCATATTTTATGTATATGAAGTTTACTACACCAATGTTCTATTGATCTTATACTGCTTATATATTAATACATTACCTTATCCTACTTACACTACTCAGATGGGGATACTACATATACATTGGTATTTCTATATCCTGCCACATTAGGGCATAATTTTGTTCCCCTTTGCCAGATTATATTGAGGGATATCATTTCCCTCTCATTAGTTCATCCTCACATGAGGTTGTATCTTCATGTTGAGCTTTACACATTGAAATTGATTTCATATGGTTTCACATGGTTATATTATCTATATATCATACTATCTACATTGGGGTATATCATTTACACTCACTCTCACATCCTCATTCTACCATGAGTCATATATATAACTATTGATAGCTAAATACATGCATTTACAAAGATTTTTTACAAAATATTGTAACTACTTTGGCTATATCACATGATAACACATGATGCACATGACTCTTTATTTTGAGATTAGTGATTTTTAAGAACATAAACTAAGCCCTCACTTTTGAAGAGTGACATATATTCTAATATTCTACATCTATATTTTTTATATGACAATTGATCTATTTCAAATATAAAGAATTTTATACAGACTAGAACACACTAAGAAGTTTATAAAGACTAGGTAGACCAAGAAGAGTCATATATTTTATTTCATGATAAAAATATATAATTGATTTGTAATAACTTATTCTAAAAGTTCTTAAGTACCCAAGAAAATTTAATTTTATTTGTAATCACCTAGGAGTTACCCAAGAGGGGCAAGATGGTTCACATACCACTAGGTGTATTCATTCATATGCTCATTTTATTTTCAGTTTATAATATCCAAACTGATTTACTAAGACATTGACTACTTATTGGCATTGTTGTTTGTTTACTAGTACATTAGATTTATGGACATCAAAGTATGGGTGCACCTCTAATATAGAATGCAGGTTCTTCATCATGCCTTATCATATTTAAGTGCAGGTACATGCTTTCATATTTATTCTCTTTGATTCATGCATGCATTCATACACACACACATCAAAGTGAGGCATTATATAGACATATATTTTATATACAAGACCCTTCTTCACTACACATTTTTTTAGGTTTTATCAAACTTGGTCCATGTGCACATAATTGGTTATTTTTGGTATGCTTTCCCCTTATGTTGGGCCTTGTGTTAGCATCTCCTGACTTATGTTTACCTTACATATTTACTTTATGTTTATCTTAGGTTAATTATAATACCTCCATTCAACCTAAAATGTCTAAGAACCCATAGATTGCCTATTCATTTGCCCTTATAGACCCCAAATGCTCTTAGAATGTCTAAAACACTATTTTAGAGTATTTGTATAAGTCCTAGTAAATCCATCATGCTATATCCTTTAATTATGGGTTTGTTGTGCCTTTATTACCACATTTTACTATTCTTTAGAGCTGGCCATGTGTAGATGTGCCCTTGTGAATCCTATCTATACAAAGGTACCCTTAGTCATTTGATCATCAATTATTATCCTCCAATCTCTTATAAGTCAAGTCTATCATGCACATTTTATTGAGTCTTGTCAAGAGGTTTTCACATCTTATCAAGGAATCTACACATTGACTCATTTATGTCCTTATACATCTTATGTTAAGTTTTTGTATCAAAAGAAGATTATAATGAAGTATCTAGTTGTATTTGATTATCTAAAGAGAGAATGTGAAACCATATCTCTTACTTGGGTTGAGATTATACACACATAACATCATAACAACATTATACATGATTCCAAGAATGCAAGAAATGTAATTTTAAATCCTTAAAAGGTTTTTTGAGTTGACTGACTTGCACACACTTCTTTTTGTTGTAACATTGGTAAGGATTAGGTTAAGGTCAAATGAGAAGCAATTCAACTCATTCTACCCATCATTTTTTAAAAATCTAAGCCATACCCTTGTTTGTCATCAGTATGTTATGTTGGCATAAAAATTAACAACCCAAAATTGAGTGAAGTGTACGGTCAGTGGCTATGGGCATAATCAATAAGCACGTAGGACATAATCAATGACATGGAGATTCTAACTAAGATACCATCAGCAGAGGGTTGATTCTAACATTTTTTGGAAAGTTTTTTAATCATGAAATAATTATTATATTTTGTTTGCCTTGTTGTTTTAATCACTTTTCATAACTATGACATATTTTGAAAAAACATGGGTAAGCCAAAAATTAGGTATTTCTCTATTTTGCATCTTCATCAAGTTTCAAAGTATCCATTGTTTATTTTAGCACATTTCATATATATATTATGGCTATATTTATTGTATTTAACTAGATTTCAATTGCAAAATTATTTTAATGTTTGTGCATAGTGTATTCCCCATTATACACTACAATGTTAAAACAATGGCAACCTTCCAACTGGAAGTTTGCATATATTAAAACCATATCATCGACAAGGCAAAATAAAAGAGTTATGGGAATTCACTACTACCAATGTTAATGTCTTGTAAACTCTTTATTTCTCTGAATATTATAACCCATATGATGACAATGTTTTAACTTACTAACTAGATATTGATTAATTAAATTTTATATTAATTAATAAATTTGAAATAATGTTATTAATTATGTTTTAAAATATGAATTATAATTAGACATTTATATGTTAAAATTTATAATAATTAATATTTTTGATTTAATAATATAAAATATACTAATTAAAAATTTGCTTTTGGGAGGTAAAAAAAAATGAGGGGTGAGAGAAAATGTAAATGCATCCTCTTGGCATAACCAATGATGCAATGTGACTTATTGAAGGTAGAACCATCCAAATTGGAGAATTTTTCATTGTTTTTTTTTTAGTATTTGTTATTTCTTAATACTTTTAACATTAATAAAATTCACCAAACAAAGCTACATCATAAACTATAAAAAAAATAAAAAAATGACATGAAGTATCATAAATTCATTAAATTTAATTAATGATAGGAACATCAATAATTAAGTTGCAAAAGAGTTTGCAATTAAAATGTGGACCTAAATTGTGAATTGTAATAAATTAAATTAAACACAACTAAAAAAGTTATAACTTGTACTTAAAAAGGGACATTCATTTACATGGGTCATCAATATTGATTTCTTCTATTATCATGAAGTATTTTAGTTTTTATAAAGGAATGGTTATTACCAAATCTACTCAACCACTCTTATATTTTTTCTTTGACCATTCTATATTTGAGTGGGAGACATCAACTTTATATGACATCACTTAAACTACAATTCAATAATTTTGTTCAAATTTTTAACCCTCATTATTAGAATCCTAGATTAATTGTAAGGACCACGAAAAATGCATATAATTAATAAAAATAATGAGTGCAACTAATAGTTAATAAAAAAATTAATGATTGAGACAATTGTAAACAAATGTGAGTAATAGTAAATTATTGATACTAATTTTACATAATTTTTAAAAATATTAAATTCATTACACCAACACTAAATAATCTAAATAAACATTAAATTTATTCTGCCAATTATAAATAATTATGATAACTAATATATTCTATATACCAATAGTAAATAATTTAGAGAATCACTAAAATGTTGATAATTACCAACTATTAAAACTTAAAATACACTAAATTATTTATATAAGTTGTAAATAATTGAAAGAAAGATCCAATTAGAGATGACAATTGTAAATATTAAAACTTAAAGATGCATTAAATTATTTATAGTAATTATAATTATATGAAAGAAAGATTTAATTAGAGATGACAATTGTAAATATGAGACATGACTATAAAATAATTGAAATCAATGTTATAGAACTAAAAGAAATTAACTTTATGATATTAAAAAATAATAAAATAATAAATAATTTAAAATGATAATTTCAATATTACTTTAATAAAAATAAGATAAATTGTAAAATTTTCTATAACATAAATATTTTTAAAACAATAAATATTAAGAATAGAAATTAACATAAAATAAAATATAATAAATTGAAAAAATATAAGATATAATAACACAAATTTCAAGTCAATGTGATAAATTTAACAAATAAACTTATCATAAAAATTAAAAAATATTATTTAAAAATAGTAATAAGACATTTATGATATTAAACAATAATAAAATAAATCCAAACATTAACTACCAATTTTTCCCTTAACAAATTATTCAATAATATTAAATTAAAAAGGTACATGTTTTGGAAATTAGTTGTTTTATTGCAGTAGCCATTGAATTGAATCCTTATAAAACAAAATAAGGCAAATACAAAATTTTAAAGATAATACCTTCTATGACATAGTCAATGTTTTCATCCTTCTCTATTGTAGTTTGTTACTTCTTTATTCGCAAAGATTTGTAAAAATTATCTACTCTTAGAAGGCCCTCTTCTCTCTTATCATATTGTCTGCATTTTCCCTTTTTTTGTAATGGCAACAACAATTACTAAAAAAATATCCCAAAAGCTCCTCACATTCAACATTCAATGGTAAAAAAAAAGTTTATTCTACATATCATATCAATGAGAAATGGAGAATATGAGATGGTGTGCATATGAATATTGCACTTAATAGGCATGGTTAGATGAACACTTTTCAAAAATGTTTTCAGATATAAAAGGTGGTTGTCTAATTGTTTGATCTATGTAATATATGCCATACCATTACATAATACTTATGTTGTAGTTGTTGTTTGTGATATATTTTTCAATCTTACAATTCAAAATATGTTTAATGATGTCATTTGATAATTTAACAAAATACACATGGAACCTTTAAAAAGTGTTTGATCGATGGGACATTTTAGTTGTTAGTGAGCTTGCTCATAAAATTAATCAGTTAATGGCATCATAATTGTGTATGAAATCATTTAATTTTAATAACATTTTATTTATTGATAAAAAAACGTAATAACTAGATTTACAATAAGAAGCATTTTGTTGTCAATATGATGTGGGTGAGTTGGTTAAGTGGCTTGGTTATTTCAAGTCCCACCCAGGTTCAAATCTCTAGAAAGGCTTATGAGGCCAGTTATGGTCATTGGTTGTATTCTCAAGGCTATTAATGGTCGTTAGATATTCTTGAGATAGCTGGTAATATATGGTATACACATGGTATTACATGGGGATTTGGGCCCCTAATTATTCCCAAATTGATTTAGGTTTTGGTCAAAATCCGTTATCTATAAATAAATAAAAAAGGCATTTTATTATGCCACAGTTGTTTTCAATACAGAGCACTAAGAAAATATTTGTATCCATATATTCTATTAATAATTATTCCAAGATCATAAAGAAATGTTGAAATCATAAAGCAAAAGACTGCGTAAATACAAAAGATTACCTCAATGGCAAGCAAACCACAAATGCGAGAAACAAGAATTTTAAAGTAAGAAACTGAGCTAGTTAGAAGAAAACTCACATGAATATTAAGAAGCCTTGCCAATAATAATCATCACATTACAAGTTTAGAAGCAAGAAGAATAAATAAGAGCAGAGAACTTCAAGTGTAAAATATAAGTTAAGTAATGACAAGATGAATATGAGAGGAGGAGGAGAGGGCTCTTTAAATAGATCAAGAGGAAGCATGAAAGAGTTATTAAGACTCCCATGGTGACCTTACAAAGCCTCTTAAGTGTGTGCCAAATGATTTATTCCCCAAAAGGTGAAGGGAAGTGTGTGACATGTGGAGGGATTTACTCATGCAAGTAACTCCAAGATTCCTACAAAAGGATAAAAGATGTGAGAGACACATCATAAGTCCAGGATAAAGTGAAATTCTTATTGTAAAAAATGTACACCTAAAAGATAGACTTAGGATAAGTTAGAACTTATTCTAAAGGACTAAAGTGAACTCAAATAAGTTTAATCTCCAACATATTATGGCAGACAACATATTCTAATAGACAAGGGTGGCTTCTTGAACAACATATTCTAGAGGACAAGGGTGGTTTTGTCGATATGTTTTAAATCATCGAATGCCTTCATGATTTGTATCTAGCTTTCATTTAAGCTCTTTTAGTTAGTTTAATTGAGGCTTGCATGAATGCATAATAGTTTCAGCCACGATTTGGAACACTTTGGGATCGAACATAACACATTTCCCTTGTGATCTCAAATTTTGGTTTGAACTTCCCAGTTTAGGTGCATAATTTGTAAGACTTTCACTAAGTAGAGACCACACTCACTTTTATATATATATATATATCTATCCTTTTTAACTATATACTTGTGACATTCTTAAGTCAAGGAAAAAATTTATTGTTAAATATGGTTTTTAACTATCAAATGATTTACAATAGAATATCCTAATATTATTCTTCTTACCTTGATTATAAGGTTCATCTCATTTTTCCATTCCCAATAAATAAATATCCAAGCAACCAATTACTCCTTCCATTATGGTAAGATGTATACTTTCTCTCTTCTGCGCAAAACATACCATGTAAATTTGTGGTAGTTCAATAAGTGCTTCCACTATAGGGAAAATTATGGTTAACTATAGCATAATTCATCAATTGATAAATGATGTTGGCTTCTTTTGTGGTATAGTTTGGCAATATTGATTAACTATACGCCTTATGAAGATTTCAATGAATGTATGTTTACATCATTTAATTCAAATGGTTGTCTGAATTCACTTGAAATATTTCTACTAATGGCATAAACAAATTCCAAAAGGCAACCAAACCAATCCATTGCCTTTTAATAGTTCATGTTAAATAGCAATCTATTTATTAATTGATGTTATTAATAAATAGATTAGTGTTAAACAAATCACCGTGCAAACATCACAATTTCAATGTTTCAATAAAAATTATCGTTACCTACCTTCACATCATGGTTGCAGTTTATACGAAGGTTCTTACATATTTAGAATTGCACCATCTTGGCTATCATTATCAATTTCCTTTAGATGTGTATATGTTTAATGGAGCAATGAACATAGCATAATGTTATTGTAGTATAAAACATTTTTTTATTGAATGAAATTATATATTAAAAAAAAGTGTATTTAGGGGGGTTTCCTACTATTTTCATTATAATGCATATGTCTATGATCTTCAACTTCAAATATAAACTTAGTTGGGACTTTATCCCTATGTGGTATTCTAGAAAGTTGTGTTTCTTATTGTGTGGGACCTGAAAGCTCAAATGGATTTGAAATATTTTGAAAATAAAGTTTTATATTAGATATTCATCCTTTGTATCTTAGAATTTTCATTTAATTTATTTTTCAATCATATTTTTATCCATCCCCACTATTAAATTAAGTTTGCATTCGGCTAAAACAAAAATTATTATTGATAACACCTACATTACAAAGAAAAAACTTAGTTTGAGCCTTTAAAAACTATATTTATAGAATTAAACCCATTAAATCATTCAATTATTTCAATTTCATACCTATAATATGACATTTTCTTTACATCTATATAGGTCACCTACAAAGGTTATTATTTGAATTTGATCTTCCAAAGCTAGCATGAATTTGGGAATACTTGTATTTTCAACATTGTCAACAGATAAACCAAACTAATTTTAACATCATTGGCCTAAAATGAAAGAGAAAAACCAATGTGGTTTTTTTCCAAGTTCATTTTTGAATAAATTAATGTCAACAATAACTTCTTGATAGCCAAGGTGGCGTGTATGCTTTGGTGAGGTGATATACCCCATCATTTGGGTGCTCATAAATTTCACAACTGAAATAACTTATTTTAATATGACCCAGTGCTTTAATTCTTCAAAACATTGAGCAAATTTAGTTGAAGGTCATAAAAAATACATGTGTAATTTGGTTAAATTAATATACTCATAAAGTGTGAAATTTAAGTAATGTTGTCAAACATTGTGCACACAAGGGAATTACGTACATCGAAACAATGTGTTCATAGGCACTTTATATTATTATATTCTACTATTAGATTAATATAATATAATAATATATATATATATATATATATATATATATATAATAGATTTAATATATACTAATTAATTATATATAATATATTACTAAAAATATTTAATAATAATATGAAAACTTTCCATTTACTACATCTTCAAACCCTTGCCCACATCAAGAGAATTTGGATTATTGTTCCTCATCTTTATGAGGACACTGGGTGGATTGCTTGGTGGGAAGCAATCATTTCCCGCACTTCCACATTTCTTCATTTTTTTCAAAAACAATTGGCATCCATCAAAAAGGGGGCAAATTCAACCTCTGTGAAAGAATATAATCTTATTTCTTAGGTGTTAAAACAACCCCCGTGGATGAGTCTTTGTAAAAATAAGTGGTCATGCTAAGGCCTCAAATTAAGCTTGTCAAACTTCACCAGGCTTGTGGAGCTCAAAATTGAGCTCATGTTCAATGGCTCAAAATTGGTGATAGAGTTTATAAGGAATTCTTCAGTAAATTGATGGCTCATAATAGGGCTACACAAATTAAATTTATTAATGATATTGGTGTTTAATCCTAAATCTAGATTGGTAGGATAGGGTTAAGAATATATAAGTAACTTAAGCACAAGGGTCATAGACTAATCTATAGCAATCTAATTAATTAAAAACTCTGATAAATTAATAATCTAAATTATAAAACAGAGATATGCTAAATATAGAAAGTACCAAATTCAAAAAATGTTTAATTGATTACAATACCAAAGAGAAATGGTACTTAGTTGGGTTTATTTTGGGCAACCAGATTTGGGTAGGACATGTGCAAAAGTGTGCAAGATCAAGATTCAAAAATAGTCATCAAATTTTAAAAATACTTATTTTGCATCCACAAACACTATATTCGATGATATTATCCATGCTATGACACTAATAACCTATACAAAATATCCACTCAATATTGATGCAACCAACTTCACTATTTTAGGTTTTTTATCACCTTTTTGTGATCTCTTTAGATCTAGAATACAAGATTTCACCTTCTTCTTATTGATCAAACCCTTACTCTTCACCCTTCTTCACTTTTAGAATGAATCTTATAAAAAATGGGTTAGTGGCCTCATAGTATCAAGCTGACCTCAAATACCTTTGTATCAATGAGTGTTGTGTACATAGTAGTTACTCCAAGAAGGGTCTCGTACTTATGTAGTTCTCCCCTATGTGTGGGAGTGTGTGTGAATAATGGTGTAATATGATATATGTAGATGCATGTACTGATCAATCTTGTAACTTGAAAAATACCACTCATGGGTTATTCTTTGGATGCTTTAGACCTTTTATATGATTGTTCTTATGGTTGATATAAAAATAGGGATGAATGTGGCATAATAGCTCAATTGCATGATTGATTGAATGAGCCTTGGTAGGTGATTGTTTGGTATTTGCTAAATGATCAATGAGAAGCCTTAAACTTGTATTTATACCACACCTTTTGAAAATATCTTATGACAAGGTTCAATAAGACAAATATGCCAAGCCATAGGTCTCAAATAGTTTGTAATTTTGATGACTTTTGAGTACTGGACACTAAATAAGGATCTGGACACTAGTGTCGTTCTGTGGTCGGTAGTGTCCAAAATGCTAGAAAGTAGGTATGGATTTGTAATTGATAGTGAAGGATATATATCAATTTTTTACATTTTTGTAGTGCAGGTGTTATCTAGGTCATCATAATGATATGGATCGAACTATAAGATAATCATTTAGGCATAGTGAGATGGTGAATGTGAGCCTTTTGACAGAGTGAAGGTTCATAATTGAAGGGCAGAGCCTTAGCTGGTATTTGTCAAATTTATAAGATTGAGATGCTATAAATATTTAGTTTTAGTATATACATCCCCCTCTTTAATCTAAGAATGCACAAGGATGAAGTTACTAATTTATAGGAAAGAAATGTGCACCTGGGTGTATATAAGACTTAATTGAGACCACTTTAAGTGTTTTGTTGGTTTATGACATGTAACCAATAGCATGTTACTGTATAAATCAATGCATACAATCTAAAATTTGAAATAATTTAAATGCTTGAAAATAAAGAGAGTAAGGAAGGAATACACCTATGTGTCGATGCAACCATGTTGCCCCTTTTGTATTATGCTTAGTAAAGATGTTTCCTTATGAAGCATTTGAGATGAGAGAGGTTCAAACCTGATCCTTAGAGATTTGAAGAGGGAGATTGGAAGGTATTATACTCCTAATCTGGTGTAAGGGTGAGTTGTGACATGGCCATTGAGATATTTGAACATCAATCACACAACTCAAGTGTGAATATATAATTTGGTGAGTGTGAGTGATTTAATCAACTCATCCTATAAATCTAGTGGGTAGACTAATTTAATCAACCCATCTTATAAACTTGGTGATGTTGAATGATTTAATTAATTTAGCCTATATAGAGAACCAACTATTATAGATAAAAAAGGTTCTATAGCAGTACGTCTTGGTGTAAATGGTGCTTCATGGTGATAGTAATATGGAGATATAATTGGTAAATTTTGTGAATTTTGATGTAATAGCATGGCATACACACCTCTGATATGTCTCAACTGAAGTATATGTGTCACAAATTTGAAAACAATCATTTCAAGTCTCTGCAAAATTGGTGTAATGTATAGAATTCTTACCCAAGTGTATATCTGAATCATGAAACTATACTGGAAATTATATACGTGTGGAGATCATGTCTTTGTGACATGATCCCATTGAAATCTAGAGATACTGATAACTAAGTAAGTGTGTAGGTCATGTATTTATGACATGCCTCCACTAAAATATGGAAACTATCTAAACGTGGAGGTCATGCCTTTTTAACATGCCCCCATTGATATGCCTCCCCTTTTAAGGTGAGGGAAATAGAATATGGTAGGTGCTTTACCTTAAAAGGATAAGGTAACTATATTATCTATGTATGAATCATGTAGCATATAGTAGTGACATGTCTAAGTAGATATTTTGATGAAGCTTGCAGTATGTGTTCACATCAAGCCCTAAGATGCATGATACATATCATGATTTTAGACACCCCATTTTGGCAACAATTGGCTTCCAATAGAACTTCAAAATGATTTATACCAAATATTGCAAATTATGCCTAAAAATCACTAAATGTCCCAATTTTGTCCACACATTGGACATTAGTACATATAATTGTGTTGAGGCATCCTTTTTTGGGGTATTATCTTGTACACAATAATAACCTCTCTCTGATTCATCCCCAATCAAATTATGACCTAGAAAATTGATGTTTTTGACCATGTGTGAGGGACAACCATGACAAAATTTAGAAATTGCAATAAAACTAATTAGAATTACTCAATTAATTAAATCTAATTAAATGGTTAGTTAAAATATCCATGGAGAATTGATGAAATTTTATTTTTAGAAATTCATAAATTCAACCAAAATATCTTATGTGAGTTGTCAATCCACTTCTAAAAATATCAAAAATTAGGTGGGAGACATAATCATTCTTGACCCATGTCTCTCACATGGCCCTCATGATTACTTTGACCCAACCCAGAGTTCGCCTCACTCAACCCAGGATTAGACTAACTCAACCAAGGTTAGTTCTAAACCCAACCTCCCTAGGTTTAGAGTAAGTTCTGAGACCTAAAAATGCAAGTGTCGTGACCATTTCTAGAGGATCTCTCTTGGTGTAAAGTTATTGTGCAAAAATACATGTAAAGATTTCATTTGTATAGTGTTATTATTTCCATTTGCTAATCCAAGCCAAAGACAAACTCAACATTACCAAGGTGACAAAGAGAGGTGGTGCAAGGAGCTCCATTGCCAAATAATTCTTAATCACACAATCGAGCACATCAAATTCATTGCCAACATACAACACTTGCTCTCATAGAAGGTAAAGTCTCTTATTTTGATTTCATTTGATAGTTACTTGTATTGTTCACTAATTCTCTGAGTATCTAGGCTAGAGGTGTAATCTTAAATTAGTGTATTTTTTTTTTTTTTATACCAACACCATACTTATCCCCTTTTATATTCCTATTGATCACATAATGGCATGCCTAGTGGGACCATGCATTTCACATACCCCTTTAGGGGGCTTTTTATCCTTTTAATTGTGTATTTTTTTTATCCTTTTAATTGTGTATTCATACCATCTTTTGATGTTGTTTTACTTTTTTTCTTCTATTTTTCATGTTTTTTGTCTTCTAGACTAAATATTGAGATCAACTTATGCATTGACAAGAGCAACCTATAGAATGACGAGGTCACCTTGAACATTAGTGAGGATACATTGTGAAAGTGATGATATTGTATTAAAAATGGAGAATTGCTTTTTTCTAAGAAAATGGTGAAGTTGCAACGAAAATGGCAAAGTCACCCTACATACCATTGAAGTCATTTGGATAGAAAAGTGACCAACTTCTAGATGCTCATTCAGGGTCATCCAAACTCCATTTTTGATAATGTTTTCAAAAACCATATTCCTTCTCCTAAATTTTCATATTATGTGATTATTTTTGCTTTATGTTGCATAGATTTTTTATAAAATGCAAATTAGTAGGCACTAACATGTTTTCAAGAAAATGACAATTTCATGGCAATAAAGGTGGAGTCGCTCTGATAAACAATGATATTATGATCAAAATAATGAATTTGTACTATTTGTACCTTCCCTGCTAAATGGATAAGTCATCCTACAAAATGGTGAGGTTAAAATGCAAATGACAAAGTTGCTTTGTTAAACGATTAGACTAACTCAACCAAGGTTAAACTATACAATATAATATCTTATATTTTAACTCAAAAAATAGACAATTGTGATAATCCAATTGCATTTATGAGCACTAATTTAAAAAATGTTGAGTTAAACTATTTTCTGATTGACAAACAAGCATTTTCTTTGGTTAAAGTAGTTACAAAGTTTAGACAGTATATTTTTAGGAATAAAGTGCATGCAATATTGCCAGATCCTATTACTAAGCTTATGTTAAGTTAATGTGAACTAGGAGAGAGAAGAGGCAAATGTATGTCTATACTCCAAGAGTATGATCTTGATATTAAGACTGTCAAGTTGGTAAGGTGCTAGGGATTGATTCAATTAATATCTAACACTAATCCTAAATTGAATGTCATGCAGGTAGATCAACATCTTTAATCCAATGATTGGTATGATGTCATTATTCATTTTTTGATAATTGAGTAGAGAGAAAAGAAGAGCTTTGAGGCTCAAGGCAACACATTTCTTGATCAAGGATGGAGTACTCTTTAGAAAGAACTATGAAGGTATATACTTGAGATGTGTTTCAAAAGAATAAGCAGCTAAGATTTTAAGCACATTTCATGAAAAGCTTGGGAGTAGACACTCCTCTAGAAAAACAACAATGCACAAGATCTTGAGGGCAGGTTATTATTTGCCAACAATCTTTAAGTATACTCACAAACATGTTAGAGAGTGTCATCAATGTCGAATCTTCAACACCAAAGAACCAAAAGTAGCTATAACATTGAAGCCAATCTTAATTGACAAACCTTTTTCTCAATGGGGATTGGACTTTATGGGGGTCATCAATTCTAATTCTTTAGATGGACATAAATATGTTCTTAATTCTATTGATTATTGTACAATATGGACAGAGGTAGTGGCAAAAAAATAATGGAGAACTGAAGATGTAATCAATTTCTTAGAAGAGAACATTTGCACAAGATTTGGGACACCGATTTCATTAGTTTGTGAAAATGGATCAACCTTTATTTCTATATAAATGACTAAGTGGGCCTATGATAACAAGATAACTCTTAAATTTTTATCAAATCATTACCCTTAAGGTAATGTAGTTCTAGAGTCAACAAACAAAAATGTATGAAAGTTATCAAAAAATCTATAGATCAACAACCAAGAAAATGGAATAAATTACTTAAGTATGCTCTTTGGGAAGATAGAACTAGAGTTAAACAAGCTCTAAAAGCATCACCATTCCCTTTGGTATATGGTCAAAAACCTATATTTCTCATTACTCTCAAGCTGCCAACTTACAAGTTTATACAAGAGTATATGGAAGAAGATCAAGAAGTTGTTAATTCTAGGTTGTTTGAAATCATAGAAATAGAAGATGCAAGGGAAGAAGTATTTGCCAACTTCAGTAGACATAAAACCACTATCAAAAGATGGTTTAACAAGCATTTAAAGATCAAGGTGTTCAGGTAGGGAGACCTAGTTCTCCTTTGAGACAAACCATCTAAACCAAAAGGAAAACATGGGAAATTCACTTCTTTATGGATTGGTCCTTATCAGATTGCTGAAACATTGGGAGACAACACCTTAAATCTCAAAGACTTGCAAGGAGCAGAGTTCACTTTGCCAACCAATGGGCAATACCTCAAGCATTACTTTTTTGTTGTTCCACCACAAGTCTTCATGGAGTAATTTTTAAGAGTAGTTAGAGTTAGTGTGGGTTAGCTTATATTAGATTTTTTCTTATTTGTTGTTTGTAAATAATGCTTGTAAATATTTGTTTGCTTGTTGTTTGTTTGCTTTATCTTTTCCTTTCTTTACTTTGTTCCCTACTTTCAATAAGTCTTTTTCAAGACAATTTTTCAAGCTCCAATTCATCTAAATGTTCAAAAAGAACTTCTCAAATCAAGAATGAAGTTGTGACTTTTAAACATTGGTTGATCATGGATTTTGGAAATTTTGAGCTTGATGTTATGATTTGGAGAAATTGGTAAGATTGATATCTACGTTAATTGTGCCTTCAAATATTAAACCTTGTTATGATCTAAGTTTGATTCTAATGAGGATTGCATATGTTTGAATGACAATTTGAATTATTAGAACAAAGTCATGTTAGCACTTAAAGAACACTATTGTCTGGGATAAATTTTATAACCAAGGATGATTGTCTAAAAATTAAACATTTGATAAAAATCCTAAAAACCTAGATAATTTTGGTTCCCAACCTTTGTTGGGAAGCTAAATATACTTGAAAAAATACAAAAAAAGAGTCTTATTATAAATTCAAAAGCTTTATGAGCAAAGGTGATTCTGGTAACCTCCATCGAGGCTATGGACACCTAACTAGCAGTGGAATAAAGCCTAGAGTGGAGCCAAATGCATCTCTATCGGGGATTTTTACACCTGGCTGGTAGCAAAGCAATGCCCAAGCCTTCCCTTCTATAAAAACATGATTCATAATGAATATCTAAATATGCTATAAGTCAATGTTAATGATTAAAGTCATGTAATTTGGAAGTTGTTCTTTGAATTCCTTGGTAATTAGTTAATGAATCAAAACACACACACAACATGACTGAGTTTTGATGTTTGATCCTAATTCTGCATTTGTAAGACTTATTTTAATCATGAATTGATCTTAATAATGGTACCTGATCATGTGGAATAAGTAGTCATGTTATTATTTTGAACCAAGAGTATCTGAATTCTAACATATTGTTATGTTTCCCCCAAAAGTTGCCATTTGTTGAGGTCAACATACCCCCATTTCTAAAAAATGAGGACCCTTGTTCAAATTCTACAAATTTGTGATATAAATTGAACATTCAACTTGATTAGTGACCATTATTGAATATCATGTGTTGATCTAGTTTACATTGGCATGTTAACATTTAATCTTTATTTGACTTTATCTAATGTGGCTAATGTTTGCTTCATTTATTTCCATGTTGCAGGTTTAATGGAGTTCATTTGAATGAATGGTGTTTAGGGTTTTATGCTTTAATGTTAATTTAACCCTTTTTTTATTAACCTTTGGTCTTTAGTCAATCAATTGAATCCATGTTTAAATGACAATTAAAACTTTACTCTAAATATTTTAGCCCAAGTTCTTTTTGAAATGGATTCATATTTACATGGGACCCTTTTTTATATTTTAAACCTAGTTTAACTTTAGCCTAAGTTTTAATCATGTTTATTAATACATCTAAAACCTTAGTCTAAAATTTATCCTAAGTCTCTATATATTCCTAAAACCTTACTTCATTTATTTCATTATTTGTAGGAACGAATTAATGTGACATCACCAAGTGATAAAATCTCAAAGCTCAGATAGAAGATCAATGGTGTATGGACAATCACTCGAACCAATTAATAAAAGTTTCCCCAAATCAAAGATCGATGGTGCGTGTTACAACATACACATTTTGATCAATGATTTGTATGCAAAGCTAGAGTCAATAAGTCAAGCCTGAAGATCAATGATGCATGTTTAATAGTGTAATAGAGATCTGACGATGAGCATGGAGTCAATGTGTCAAAGAGTTATAAGATCAAATATGATAATGATAAAGTGTCACGATATTGGACGTAAATAAAAAATTTAACAATGAGCAAAGGTTAACAAGTCAAGGATAATGAGAAGGAACGCGAGAGTGACAAGTGTCACAATCTTGGTAAGTAATTAAATAGATCAATGGCCCACACTTAATCTTGTGAATAAACTATAGAATAAACGGTTCACGTTCCATCTCCCAGATTAAAATCAATGGTGTGAGGTAAGTCAACATTTCAAAGAGCCCAGATTGCATGAGATGTTACCACATGGCACAAAAGCATTCAAGTGATAGAAACTATTTGCAAGGTACATAGAGAGCTCACAGAGCTACCAAGTAGTAAAATCTCATAAACCTAGATCAAACATCAATGATCATGATGAAAGACAAGGCCATATGAACTATTAAGAGATCAATAGTGTGAATTTGATAGAGATTTAGTATGTATGAGGTAATGACCCATGTCCCAAAAATGACAACAGACACATTTTAAATAAATAAGCAATATGACATGGCAATGCCACATAGGTAAAACAAGTCGTATATGAAGATCTTGTGGACCCGAGCATGTGAAAGGTATAAATGTGCAATTCAAAATAAATCTAAGTCACCACCGCTCATATTTTAAACTTGCTTTCCACCATTAAAGCCCTATGTAAACCTCTAAAAAGCCCTAAAACGTATGAATTGACATAAATTATCTCTGGATTCATTGGTTTAAGCTAAAAGAGATAAATTATCATCCCCAATTAGATAATTCTATTTAAATTATAGCAATTACAACCCATAAATATGTTTCAAAATAAGAGGTTGAGGTATATTTGACATCAGATGCTGAAGGTCGAGTGTTCGAGGACATAGAATTTATAGTTGCTTCACTGAACATAGGGAATAATAATTACTCTAAATTATTCTAGACAATTGAGAACCAACCAGATATCAACAAGGAAGAAGAGAAGATCCTCTTGGTAAAGAGACTCTATGATGACATTGTAGCAATTCAAATGATTGGATTACACTATGTGGTTGCTAAACTAGAGGTACTTCATTGTATTAATGTTCTTGGTCCCATTTTCAAAGTAGCTAAAATAGACAAGGGCATGTTGATTAATGAACATAATCTAAGCAAGATTACTTGCATATCCCCAATTACCTTTGAGTCTTGCTACAAGCTTCCTAAGCCTTAGATTGACCTAATCTCAATTAATTAATGGGTAAAGCAACACAACATGATGGACACCCTAGCTATGTGGTTAGACTTTGGTAACTAGGTCATTATGGAACCTACTAAAAACATTCTTGTCAATCAATTTAGACCTGGGGTTAGGATGGTGATGGCCATGCTAAATAATTTGTATGGGTGTGCAACAACAACATATGTAGATCCAATGTGGGTACCCATGGTGTATTTCATTATTGAAAAGGTGATGGTTCCTCCATTAGGTGAGATAATCAGTATCTCCCTAAGCAGACAAATATATGCAATCAAGAATAAAAAGAGAACTGAATTTTACATGATGTCCCATCTACTATGTGCCTTTTCTACAACCACAAAGATTCCTAATCAAAGAGAATGGTCCCCCAATGGGACCCAAACCGTTTCCTAGTATTATTCTAAATTGCACATCTATAAGTATAGAGACCATATCCAATTCATTTGTGATTGTGTCTACCCTGCATTAAGTGAGGCTATAGATGGAATTCCCATGATGAGATTTAGTTCTTTAATCAAGAAGTCTATTGAAGCAATGGGGGACATATGGTCATACCCTGATTGTACAGTTATAAGGATTGAAGGAACTCAACATGCTCCCCTCAAATTGCCAATTTATGTACTTGATAAATTAGAAGAACAATAGGTGGCTTACCAGCTCTTTAATGGTATAGATGGATTTTGTAAAACCAAGAGAAAAACACTCCTTCACAGTTTCCCCATGACAATTGGTAAAACCTTTTTCAAATAGTAGGATCAAATTAAGGCTGTATCAAAGCATAGGTTGTCTTTCAACCTACAGATGGATGTATTAGGAAATGGGACCCTTATGGAAGGGTAAAAGAACATTTAAGGCTCAAAGGTATCCTGAATGTGCCATATGAACATGAGCCTGGTGCATTTGACCTTATATGCACCAAGGCATCCTCATACTTTGAAGTGACTAGAAGATTGAAAGAACACAATATAAGACCTGAGTCTAGATTGAACAAAGATCATAAAATGGAGGATAGAGGACAAATAGGCCCTAGGTAGTACCACTTGATTGATGTTGGTTCCTCTAAGCTTCCCTCAATAGAGACATGGGCAAAACATAAGTTTAAAGAGAAAAGGCCAGATGAAATTGCTTCTAGTTCATCAATTCTTGAATCTTCAATAGCATCAGAGCCAAAATTGCCTCAATAGTAAGTTCATATGATAGCATTGGATCCCAATCAATTTATTGAAGACGCACTTAGAATATTGCAATGATATATGAGTTAGATTCAAATGAAGAGAAAAAGGTTTAAAAATTCAAACATGATAGGGGAAAATCCTTGGACTTATGGTTATTAATCCTCCTAAAAGGAAAGATGAGACTAGACTTGTCTCAAAGATTAAGAAACCAAAGGTAGCCATCACTCCTCCTTTGAGTGAAGTCAACTTGTTTAATGAGGAAAACATATTATATGGACCACCTATTCCTGAGTGGTTCATTTATGAACCAATGATAGAAAAGCTTCCCACTATCCATCATCCATGGGCTATGGTGAAAGCTACTAACATCCCCCTATAGCAAGAATTGAAACAATGGATCATAACCTTACAAGAATAGGAGGTCAAGAGTAAAAGCCGAGGTACTACAGGGGCAAATAAGAAGAGGATATTTGATATGATCTTGTTAGTAGAGGATAATATTAGAGATGCTAGAAGCATTAATGAAGCCTTGGACAGAGCTAATAAAGTCCTCAAAGACTTGGTAGGTCAAGAAAAAGAATTTTTCATGGAACCCATCATCGACCTCAAGCTAATTGATGAACAACATGATAGAGAAATGAATATCCTAGAGAAAAAGCAACAAGCTACAACTGGAGGAGCTTCTCAAAGTCAAATTTGTTGACTTAGCGTATTCTTTTTGAAACAAAACATGTATATCATTTGAAAATAGAATATTTTATTTTGTAAAAGCATGTGCAACATATAAAGCACATTACTTATAGATTAGTCTACTTAGAAAGTGTCATTAGTTCTAGAATGTTGTATAAGGATAATTGTCCATAGCACTTGTGTAATTATCATTTGATATGACTGACCGACACACCTCATTAGTCTTCTATAAAAAGGGTATTATCATTTGTAAAAGGGAGGGAGTTTTTTAGCAAAACACCTATTTTGTAAATTTGGAGCAATTAATGCAAGCAAGGGAATTAAAAAAAATTTGTCTTACATTTATTTGTGTGTTTGCTATCATAGTTGCTTCCTCAAATATCTAGTTTAATATTCAGATCTGAATTATTTTTATGGATTATAGATGTGCATATATGAATGTAGAGTTGTCAATTTGTGCTTATGCTATATTGATTGAAAGATCTTAGATTCATTTCATTTTCCTTGCTTTTCTTACAGATGTGCTAATGCAATTTTCTTGTGGAAGTAAGTCTTTAAAGTGAATTTGGTTTCTTATTTGCATTATCTCGATTATCCTTAGACATTTGACTAGTATATGATAGGATATGTGCCTTTGCAATTTCATGTCATATATTGGTTTAGTACATGTCTTGATGAAATTTAAGCTTTGTCATAATGTATGGATTAAAGATCAGAAACACCTTTATTCTCTACCTTACCCTTCCTTTGCTCATTTTTTCATTATTCCATTGTAGTTTAGTTTTCATTGTAAATATACATGTTAGATTAGGCTTTAGAATTTAGGTTTTGATCATTGTTCATTAGACTTAGTTCATATTACTTTCATCTTTCACAAGCAAGACTTTAGATCAAGGTTACTCCCAACAACCAGTTATATTATCATTTTTTGAAAAAGTTATATTGCTTTATCGCTATTCCACCAAAGATCTTAGAAAGATCACAACTAGCTACTCATGCAATGGATTCTTTGAATCCAAAAATGAGAATGTTTCTTTACACTCTATAAACCCTGTGATACACTTTCAGGCATCAACACAACCAAGATCCATAGCACCCATTCATTACCATTCTAGGACCTCCTCCTTTGGCATGCACTAGCAACCAAACTCTTCAATGCCCATTCCTTACCATTTCAGTTCCTTCCAAATTTGGTATCTCATTATCCCAACAAGGTTGTGCAATTGTAATTAAATAGATCACATTTACCATCCCAGACCCATAGCCAATCTTTGTTGAGCCCATCTTTGATGAACCTATTTATAGAGAGCTCATTATTGAACCACATGTCATTCTTCATCCATTGCCGACCTTACCCCACTTTAGAAAATCCAAGCCAACTTTTGAGCCACAATAGAACTAGTCATTACCTCTCTATGAGTTATCTTTTAAAGACCAACATGTGCCTAAATTTGATATTTTACAAATAGGTGTAAGCTGAGGCCAAGACAACCAACCAATCCATGATGTTTTTTATTGAAACACCTATTTGTGACAATTTAACCTATGTTGAATCACCCTTTAACCATTGCCATATTTTTAAGGAGCCTCACTTTGACAAGCCAGTCTCTATGGAGTTGCTTGTTGACCCTTTTCCTTTGATTGAGGAGTCTCACTTTGACAAGCTAGTCTTTGTCGAGTCACCCCATAATGATTATAACTACCTTTGGGCAAATCATTATCTCAACCATTGCCCTATTTTTAAGGAGCCTCACTTTGACAAGCCAGTCTCTATGGAGTTGCTTGTTGACCATTGCTATTTTTTTAAGAAGCCTCACTTTGACAAGCCAATCTTTGTGAAGTCTTTCTTAGTTGATCTTATTTCTAAAGATCCCATTATTAAACCCCAGGCCATTTCTCGTCCAATACCAAACATTCAACATATCATCTTTGATACAACACTAGATGAAGAATCAACATTGAAGTTAGGTTGTATTCTTGAATCGATATCAAATTTAACATCAAAAGTAGAATCAATGTTAGTCTCAACATCAGATTCAAAGTCCCTTGAGTCAGATTCAGCTTCAAAATTAGAATATGTTTGTGGTTATTACAACATTGGTTATGCATGCCCTGTAGATCAATTTGAATACATTTGTGATCCTTTCACAGTTTTTGAGGATGATTACTTCAACATCGACATAAGTTCTCCTAGTATATTCTATTAAGATTGTGTTGCCTCTTCCCACTCCATTACGGTTCCACATGTAATTAACACCAACCAACATAGCCATTATATTGACATTCCACCTCCCACAAGTGCCAATTTGGAACCGACAAAATCACACCTTATTGAACTACACCTATGGCAACATATTAGTTGCATGATATCAGGGGGACTAAGACCACATTCATGTATAAAAAGAAAAATATCATAATAAAACCTTTTTGGAGTTACTAGGTGGTAATCACAATCCAAACTCAACATCTTTTAGTAAAATATTGTTTGAGGCACTAGAAGATAGTCAAATTTACAAGTCAATGTTCCTTAGTGAAACCTTCTTGGAGGCACTATGGGACAATTAAGACAAATTTATTGGTGAAAACCTCTTAGAGGCACCAATAGTTGAGCACAATACTTCTTCAATGCTTGATGAAGACATTATCAAAGATAACATTAGTACAACTTCCATTCTACAACATAATCAGTTAGAAGCTACTCTCAGGCCCAAATAAAAAAAAATATGGTGGTCCTATCAAAAGCATATTCAGAAGTCTTTTGCCCCATCACAACCAAAATTATGTTGAATCTGAAATCACCAACATTGTGTGTGCCTGAAAATCCTGATCTTCATTTATTTCCTAACCATTATACATTTCATTATGATTCATCTCTCCATTGCCAAATCAAACCTTTTATCCATTATTTATCACTATTTACCATCCCTGACTACACTTTCCTTTATAGAGGCTATGAATACATCTTGTCTCAAAGTTTGGAGGAAATAGTATCAACGACTAATACAGATCACAACAACATTATTGGAGCCCAAATCAATAATAGGTTATTAACAAAGTAGCTATTCAGAAGGGGTGTGGACTAGTAATTTAAACATTTGACCATTCTAGTTATATCATATGATGATTACAATGAGCATCTCCACATAAATGGGAACAACAAAATCATTTACTTTGCCTTGCCCTTGTTGTTGTTTCATGCCCTGCCATTTACCTTACCTTGTCACTTGGGGGCAACCCTATTACCATTATAGCCCTTTATCTTTTCTAGTTGTATCATATACTGATTAAGACATGCATCTCCACATCAACAAGAACAACATAATCATTTAGTTTGCCTCGCCCATTGCCTTACCATTTACCTTTCCCATTTCCCATTTACCTCACTATCCTCTCATACTTTACCATACATCTCAACTATAGTGACTTGAGATCCTTTGGGACTATGTAAACAACACTTAATTTAAATTGAGATCAGCTCGATCATCCATTTTACCATAATATAGTCTTATTTGCATTGTATCATACCCTATACCATTTCCACCATGACATTAACCCTTTGCCAGCCAATTTTTTTACCTAACCCCGCTTGTCATGTTTGGTCTTGGTTTTGACTCATTTTTACTTTAGGCATGTTTGGTGGTTGATGATAGATTCAATTCCAATATTTAATTCAAAATTATATGTTTGAATGGTAGTATATGCAATCAGTATGATAGTGGTCCTAATAATTGCATCCTTCATTTGTTGTTACATTTGACTAGTACCACTGATTATAATGGCCTTTGAAATAATATGTATCCCACCCTATGGTACTAATTATAACCACCTATGGGAAAATTAGTACCACTGACCCTTTATCTATGTTTCTTAATTATAACTACATATGAGCAAATTAGGGACAACACCTTTCCCATGCATTATTACATCGCCTTGCCATTCCTCTTCTATAGTATGCCATTTGCCTAATTCATGAACTTACCATGACCTAGTTGGATTTATCTATTTTAAGGTATAACTACAATGACTTAAGGTCCAGTTGGACTATGTAGGTGGTACTTTATTAACATTGAAGTTAGCTCGATCACCCCTTTGCCACACTTTTACCATTTTGTGAACATTTTAAGTTTGAATTTTCTCACCATTTTATGATTTTAGACCATGTTGTATCTCATAATTATTGATTGAGTTGAGATACTAAAAACACCAAAAACATTGGAAGCATTTCATCACCTTTTGTGTAGGTAGAACTATAGTGACTTGAGGTCTTGTTCGAGACTATGTAGGTAGCACTCAATTCACATTGAGGTCAGCTCAGTCACCCCTTTATCACACTCTCACCATTTTACAAGCAACCTAAGTCCATGTTCTCATCATTTTATGAGTTATATCTTGTTAATATCTAATGAGTAAAGATACCCAAAAACTTTCGAAATCTTATAAAATTAGAAAATTAGCTTACAATCTCCTAAAAGATATAAAGCCCCAAAAAATCCAAAAACATGTGTCCTATATAAACCTTGTCAACCATCATTGATCTACCCTACTGGGGTAGAATCCATTGTTGGTTTCAATCCATTCCATTGTCATTGGGGTGAGACCTTCCCTTAGCATGTATCCTTGCTTAGGGGCATTATCCAATTCACACTTTTCAGCCAAGCTCGTAGCTTTCACCCTATTGGGGCAACACTAAAGCATCAAATGAACCTTATATCAGGATATCTTATCCCTACATATTGTTCCCTCACATATAGCCTTTCTTGGAGGCACCATCTATTTATCATTCCATTGAGCCTTCACATGTAGGTATTAACTTGGTTAACGGCAGGATGCTTTATGTTGTTTTTATTTTTGAGATTTATTTGTGTGTAATGAAATTACTTCAACAATAAACTAGAATAGCATAAATAGATCCAAATATGACTGAAATATATCATAATATATGATAATAGACAATCTGCTTTGAGGGGAAACCTCCACAAGTTTCAATAAGAGCAGAATTCACAATATGATATAAATAATTACCCACTACCTCCTATATATAGTCTATCTAGGCCATGTTTACTCCATAGGCCGACCTAATAACCAAATGAATGCATAGATAAATGTGATATAGCATTAAAGAGGGATAAGTAAGCCACAAGTCAGCTATTCCTATTCTCATACATGTGGTAGGTTACGGGCATAACATGTCCTTCCCCTTCAAACTAATGTTGTCCTCAATGTTGAACAACTCTAGATGTAGTTGCAGATAATCTTCACCTTCCCAAGTTGCATCTTCACTGCTCAGGTTCTTCCACTTGATTAGATATTCCCTAATCTCTCTGGTTCTCAACCTCTTAGTACATGTTTGGAGGATCTTCTCTAGTTCTAAAATGACACATCCTTCTTCATCTTGTTCTGGGAGCTTTGTCTGGGCTGAAACTTTCTATCCAATAACCTTCTTCAAATAGGAAACATGAAATACTGGGTGTATGCGAGATGAATGAGGTAACTCGAGCTTGTAAGCCACACTTCTAATTTTTTGTAGACCCTGATAAGGACCATAATACTTAGGAGCAAGTTTGTTGTCTTTTTTCTATTGCTTTAAGGACATCTACTTGTAAGGCTACAAACGTACAAATACCCAGTCACCCACCTCAAAATTTTGCTCACTACAGTGTTGATCTACTTGTTACTTCATCTTGTTTTGTGCCAAGGCTAAATTCTCTCTCAAACTAGCCAAAACCTCTTGTTGATGTTGAATGTTGCTCCTCCACATCTCGAACCTTGGTTTGCACCTTTAATGAAGAAGTGATGGAAGGTGGATGGTAACCATATAGTACTGTAAATGGAGACATTTTAGAAGAGGTATGGAAAGATGTATTATACCACCATTCTATAAGTGGTAGCCATTTAACCCAATGTTCCTATTTATCTAATATAAAACAATAGAGATACCCCTCTAAACATTTGTTAACCACTTCTATTTGTCCATCAAATTGGGGGTGGTAATATGAGCTATGAGCTAGCTGAGTACACAAATAGGAAAATAGTTCAATCCAAAACTTACTAGTGAAAATAGGATCACAATCACTTATAATTATTTTTAGGGTTCCGTGTAATTTTTGAACTGCTTTCAAAAAAATAACTGCTATTGTACTTGCTAAAAATGGGTATGAGAGAGCACAAAAATGGGAATATTTTGTAAGCCTATCCACAATGACCAAGATAACATTCTTACCTTTAGAACAAGGCAACCCTATGATGAAATCCATGGAAACCTCCTCCCACCTTTGACTAGGAATTGTTAGTGGTTGTAACAAACCCAGGTTCTTAATTGTCTCACCTTTATTCTATTGGCATATCAAGCATTCTGCCACAAAATTTTGTACATCTCCCTTGAGTCCTTCCCAAAATAATTTTTTCTTAATTATGTGATAAGTTTTCAAGAACCCTGAGTGTCCCCCAATTGGAGATGCATGCAACTCTACAAGAATCTTATACTTAAGCTTTGAATTTTTGCATAAGTATAACCTACCTTTATACCATAAGACATTACCTTTCCATTCAAATTTGTCAGAGGCTAAAGCCCTTGCTAGAGATTCTAAATCAAAAATTTTGTATCCTTGTTTTGTTCCCATTCTAACCTGGCTTCATCCACCCGATCTACTTGCAACATGGACATTGCACAAAGTAATGCTTATGTGGATGTATCCCATCTAGATAGGGCATCTGCGACTACATTATCTTTACCCTTCTTATAGATGATTTCAAAATCATAACCCAACATTTTGGTTACCCACTTTTGTTATTCCTCAAATGATAATCTTTGCTCTAAAAAGTATTTGAGACTATCATGATCCATTTTCACCTTAAAGTGTCTACCCATTAGATAGGGCCTCCATTGTTTAACTACATGAAGAATAGCCATCATTTCTTTCTCATATATAGGTTTTTGTAGATTCTTACCTTTGAATTGATGACTCTTAAATGCAATGGGTCTTCCTTCCTGCATTAGTACAACTTCCAACCCATATCTAGAAGCATCACATTCAACAGTGAATGTCTTTGAGAAGTTTGGAGTAGCCAAAACTAGAGTGGTGCACATAGCTACTTTTATTTTCTCAAATGCTTTGGTGAAGACATCATTCCAATGGAAGGCATCCTTATTTATCAATGCAGTGAGTAGAGCCACTATGCTATCATAACCTTTCACAAATCTTTGGTAGTAACTTGTTAGTCCTAGGAACCCTCAGAGGTTTTTGAGAGTTTTTGGCATGGACCATTCTATCATAGCTTTGATCTTCTAGGGATCAACATTGACACCTTCATTGGAAATAATGTAACCTAGGTATTCTACCTCCCGTACTCCAAAAGCACATTTGGATGGCTTCGCATAAAGCTGATTCTTCTCTAAAACTATCAACATTTGTTTTACATGTTGTAGATGTGCTTCCCATGTCTGACTATAAATCAATATGTCGTCAAAGAAAACCAGCATAAAATTCCTTAAAAAAGGCCTACAAATAGTGTTCATCAAGCTATAAAAAGTAGATGGTGCATTTGTAAGACCAAAGGGCATTACCAAAAACTCATAATGGCCCTCATGCATTCTAAAAGCAATTTTATGAACATCTTCATCCTTGATTCTAATTTGATGGTACCCCGAGCGAAGATCCAATTTTGTGAAATAATTAGCACCATGCAACTCATCAAGTAAATAATCAGTTATTGGAATAGGAAACTTATCTTTGATGGTGTACTTGTTGAGTTCCTTATAATCTGGTCACATCCTTCATGTGTCATCCTTCTTCCGCACCATGACCACTGGTGATGAATATGCACTTTGGCTATGCTTGATGATCCCTGCCTCCAGCATCTCATGGACCATATTTTTGATTTCACTCTTCTATACACATGGATATTTATATGGTCTGATTTTTGGTGGTTGACTCCCTAGAAGTAGTTGAATGGCATGATCATGTTCTCTTTTTGGTGGTAGTCCTTTTGGCATGGCCCCAAAAATAGATGGGCAGTCATCAAGAATCATCTGTAGATCAGGATGTGTAGATGTCAGTGTGGGTTGAACTTCTATGGAACATAATCATGCAATATTGCCCCCTTTTTTAGCATCTTGGTCATCTAATGTGAACTAATTAATTATGGAGATTTTCCCTATAATCCACGTAGTTCAATTTTCCTACCTTCAGAATGAAAGCGCATGACTAGTTCCTAGAAGTTCATCTCAATGGTACCCAAGGTTGTGAGCCATTGGACTCCCAAAACAATGTCTATGCTACCCATGGAAATAAAAAACATAGGAGAATCGAGATTGTACTCACCCATAGCAAGATTAATACTATGGCATTTGCCTAAACAATTAATTGTGCCACCATTTACAATCATGACCTAAAATTCTGGTGTTGGGTAGATGAAACAATTCAATCAAGTGGCCAACATATGGTTGATGAAGTTATGTGTGCTCCTCGAATCAATCAACACTGTCACCTTTTGTTTCTTGAGGAAACCCACCACCTTAAGAGTTTGTGGAGTGCTAATACCTACAAGTGCATGACAAGAGATTGTAGGTTGGGAATATTCAAGTACCTCCTCTATCTCTTCCTCATCATCATTGGAGGCATCATCTTCTTCTTCATCTTCATTGGATCCCTCAATTTAGAATAACTTCTTCTCAGCACATCTATGTCCTTTGCTCCACTTGCTATCACAACCGAAACATAATCCTTTTACACGCTTCTCTTCAATTTGTTGAGGGGTCAATCTGGTAGGTGGAGGAAATGTTAATGTCGATATGATACGATGTTTGAAGTGAGTGAATGGCTACTTTTTATTGGCTATGAATTTTTCCTTAGCTCTGTGTGCCATGATAATAAAATCAGAAATCTTAAGTGGATTAAACATGCATACCTCATGTTGAATGTGGTCCTTGAGTCCACCCAAAAATAGGTCATTCAAGTTCTCCTCAAAAATTATCTCCACACGTAAGGATAGGTTATAAAAATGATGAATATAATCCTTGATGGAGCCAATCTATCACAATTCTTCCAGTTGGCTGAAGTAATTCTCTATCACACTATTGACATAGTGTAATTACAGCTCCTCTATAAAAACTGACTAGGTGACACTGAGAGTCATCTTGTTCTTTTGAGCACACAACCATCGATACCAAATGAATTAATCAGGTTCAAGATATAAGGATGCCATGGTAACCTTCTATCCACCTGGGATCCGATGTAGATTGAAAAAATTCTCCATTTGGTTGATCTAATTGAGTGGATCTTTTCCATCAAATTTGTGCATATCCACCTTTGGTAATAGGTTCCTCTGTGGTAATGTAGTTGGATTTGAAGTAGACTGGTTGGGAGAACCACCCTGGTAAGGTTGTGTAATGGTGATAGATGGATGATTTGACTGATTATTTTTCAAATCCATCATGATATCTACCAAACTATCTTGTATGGATTTCATATTAGATTGTATGCCTTGCACCTCGCTTTGAATGCCTTGCACACTATAGTCAAGTTGGCTCACTTTGTGATCTATGTCAGAGAACCCTAGTACAAAGGATCTAGTACATCCCCCTTTTGACTCCATATCTTCCTTTTTAGGAGTTTTACCTAGAGTTTCATCACCCTTTCCTCAACGTCGAGTTTATGGCCCTGCTATAAAAGGGCTTTATGATGTCGACCCTGATTGGCACTTTTGACCCAACTTTGACCAAGTGATTTTGGAATTATATAAGCCTCAAATATAAACATACAAAGAACATAACCTATCCAAATTTTTATAATCTTTCCAAAAATGTAAATAACTCAAAAAAAAAATTGAATTGTGCACTATAGAGCAATTTTATGAAAAACCCTAAAATGGTGATAACTTTTGTAAAATAGATCCAAATGAGTTGAAATTTTAATGGAATCTTAATTTAATGATTTTTCACCTCCAATAAAAAAATTATAGATAAATTCAAAACCATTTTTTAGATATAGCCAAATTTAAAAAATTAGGGTTTCACCCACAAGATTGCCCAAATCACAACTCCGATACCACTTGTAATGAAATTACTTCAAAAATAAAGTAGAATAGTAGAAATAGATCCAAAAATGACTAAAATATATCAGAATATATGATAATAGATAAGCCACTTTGAGGGGGCAACCTCCACAAGTTTTAATAAGAGCAAAATTCACAATATGATATAAACAATTACCCACTACCTCCTACATATAGTCTATATAGGCCATGGTTACTCCATAGGTTGACCTACTAACCAAATGAACACATAGAGAAATGTGATATAACATCAAAGATGGATAAGTAAGCCACAAGTTGGCTATTCCTATCCTCATACATGTGATAGGTTAGGGGCGTAACATTGTGTTTGCTTATTTGTTTGTTTGTTTGCTTTCATTGTTGTGCCTTAACTCAATCTATATGTGTTCATTAGGTGAATCCTTACACGTTGTTCTTGAGTCTATCCATATTCATACATCAACGTTATCATTATAGTGTTTACCATTAGTGTTATGTTTTTAATTATTTATTGGATTAGGGGTCGGTCCTTATGCACATTACGACCAAGTCATCATGGTGTTTTCTATCATGATGCATACTGTCACGTGTTAAAACAAAAATTAGTTTGGTGGATCTTACAAGCCATGGTACTACAAAAAAAAAATTGTTCACCTTGGCAAATCCTCCCACCCTCCTTGATCAAATCAACCCATTAACCATGTTGGTTGTATCAATGCTAATAAAGATGAGCATCTTTGCAATGGTAGCTACGACTGCGTCATTCACATTGATCAATTCTTACTATTATATTTTATTCCTCATTCCATATTTTCCCACTTTTGGGTGAACTATATTGGCCTGAGGTTTATTTAGAATAATGTAAGCAACACTTAGATACATGATGTATCTCAAGTTAGCTTGACCACCTTTTTTCTTCCAATCATCTCTTTCATCACTTTGTGCATCTTCGTGTGCCTGGTTTTTTGTGGCTTCTTTAGTCATTATACCATTGCATCTACATTTGCACTCGCTCATCTTTAATCTATGTAGCAGGTTATATCCTTGAGTTATGACTGCCAATTTGCCCTATTGGGGGAAAATCATTATTCAATCTAGGTCATCTAAATAATTATAACTGCCTTTGGGCAAATCATTATTTGAACTCATCCATCTTGTTGGGGCACATATATGTGCCACTTATTATAATCACCTTTGGGAAAATCAACGTCTCAACCTCTGTTACTGATTATAACTACCTTTGGACAAATTAATACTTAAATCAATGCATGCAAGTATTATCTCGATTGGACTAATCTCAACCATGGGTTGATTTCATTCTTCTTCTTGTTTATTTTCAAGGGACTGTCCATCAATTGTATGTGTTGGCCACTTCCTCGAGGGGGCATCATAGGCTTGCCAAACTTTGTTTGAGTATCATTCCTCAAACATTATCTTCTTTTTCTTCTTAATGAATTTTTCATTCTTTTAAAATATATTATTATGCGTATGTCTCACAATACCTTCTCAAATAGAGGTAAACTATAGACATCCCATTTTGGCCACAATTGACTTTTAACTAGACTTTAGAATGATTTCTACCAAACAGTGCAAATTGAGCCTAGGAATGACTAAATGTCCCAATTTCATTTTCACATTGGACATTAGTACATGAAATCATTTTAAGGCATCCTTATTTGGGGTATCATCTTGTACACAACAAAAACTATCTCTAATTCATCCCCAGTCAAATTATGACCTAGCAAATTGATGTTTTCAACCATGTGCAAGGGACAACCATGTCAAAATTTACAAATTACTATAAAACTAATCATAATTAATTAATTAATTAAATCTATTTAAATGGTTAGTTTAAAATATCCATGGAAAATTAATGAATTTTTATTTTTAGAAATTCATAAATTCAACCAAAAGATCTTTTATGAGTTGTCAATCCACTTATAAAAATATCAGGAATTGGGTGGGGTACATAATTATTCTTGACCCATGTCTCTCACATGGCCCTCGTGATTATCTTTGACCCAACCTAGAGTTAGCCTAACTCAACCCAAGGTTAGACTGACTCAACCAAGGTTAGTTCTAAACCTAACCTCCCTAGGGTTAGAGTTAGTTTTGAGACACATAAATACAAGTGCCATGACCATTCTTAAGCTCTCTTGGTGTAAAGTTATCATGCAAAAATACATGTAAAGCTTCCATTGTTATAATTTTATCATGTCCATTTGCTAAGCCAAATCCAAACTCAACATTACGAAGATGACAAAGAGAGGTGGTGCAAGGAGCTTCATTGCCAAAGAATTCTTTGTCACACAATCGAGCATGTCAAATTCATTGTCAACATACAACACTTACTCTCATAGAAGGTAAAGTCTCTTGTTTTGCTTTTATTTGATAGTTATTTGTATTGGTCACTAACTCTTTGAGTCTATAAGCTAGAGGTGTAAGATTTTATTAGTATATTTTGTTTGATTTCTTTCATACTAAAACCATACTAATCTCCCCTCTTGGATTCCTATTGATCATAATGGCAACGTATAAAGAGTAACAATACAATCTCAAAAAATAATCAAGCACACATATGAGAGCACTCAATGTAATGCAAAAGGAATGGTCCAAGGAGACATCATATGAGGGGCATGTTCAAATGTCGCATAATCAAAAGGCAATGGCATATTCAAATGTCCAATCAACATATAATGACATATTCAAATGTCCAAACAATATACAATGACACAGGGGCCAATAAGAATGGAACATATTTAAATGTTTCACGAGTAATATAATAGCAAGCAAGAAATACAATAAAGAGAGTGATAATGTGAATAAATGAAGTATAAGCAACCAACATAAGCATATCATACTAGTCCCTTGCATATATGTGTTAGCAAAACATGTCATATAGCATAACATATGAAGTACATTGTGAAGATATGAGCACGGATATAAACATGTGTAAGCATTATATATAAACTCAAACAAGATGATGCAAAAATGATATGTAACTTTTATTAATCGTGATCAACAAAGTAGATAACCCTGACATTTTATATGATGTGGGTAGAGGAGAGGTCCAACATATGTATGTGCATATATCATGTGTCTGTGGTATGCTAGTATCACACTCAATGATGTGTGAAACATATGTGTATAGAAATGATATGATATTTACTAACACAAAGCAAGCAACATAGGTGCTAAGGAGCTAGCAAACATGTGAATGTTAGTTTTATTTGTATTTTTTTATTTATTTGAAAGTTTTTATATTTTTTGGAATATTTGATTTTTTTGGATTTTTGGAATATATATATATATATATATATATATATATATATATATATATATATATATATATATATATATATATATATATATATATATTATTTTTTTATTTTGGAGGTTTAGAATCTTAGGTTTGATCAACTGAATCATTTGGACAATGGTTGGAGAGGTGAAAACAGTGCATGACATGTTTTTATTCATAATTTACTTGTGTATTAGAAGCACAATCACCATCATGTGGTATGTGGACTAATTTTCCATTATGGGAAAAGGAGATATTGTGTTGATTTAAGTCAAATTGAGCTTTCATTTGGTATAGCCAAAATGTTCCCAATGTAAATGAATATTGAGATGTATGGGGCATAATCCAAACTTTTATTTGAACCACATGAGGACCACAAGTAATTGGTATTATGGTGTAGCCTATAGAGTCTTTCCATCCTCATTTTTTATGCAAGTCTTTAATATGATAGCCAAGTTGTGACAAACATCTTATAGTACAATGGCTTTCTTTTTTTAAAAGATCTATATGGTTATGTCAAAAAATAAACACCACCCATAAATAATGTGATCGTTAAATATTTTTGGCATGGATGATTTTTACTTTGTGTGGTTGGAAGTGTTTGTTTAGAATGGTCATCTTATATTGGTCCCATATTGAGTAACCATTGCAAAGTTGTCATATAGATTTTAGGAATGCCATATGTTTGTTTATGATCTTCACTTGGTAGTTCATCTTCCTCATGTGCATTGGGAAAAAAGTTTTTGTATTTGTAAGGAGATATGTCAAGCTCCTTGGGATATTTGAGTGTGAATGAAGCATATATATGTACATCCATATATAAGTGACTAAACAATGTGTATTACTTATGTAATGCTCTTTCTTTTCATGGAGAAAGAATACATCTACTAAAAATGGATTCCAATTCCAAATTTGAGGGTCTATATGTTAAGGAATATGATGTACTTTTAAAATTAATAACATAGTCTTGAAGGGATTAATCATCATACTATTTGAAGTGGTGTAAATGTTCTAATGTAAGTCTAGTCACTTTATGTATATTGTAATCTAAGAAGAAAATATCTTCCAATTGTGAAAATACGGTTAAGGAACCATTTGGTAAGCTATAAAACCAATCTTAAGATTCTAGTGTAAGACTTCTATGGAAGGATTTTAGTAACATTTTCTCATCTTTATCCCATTGACCAAAAGAATGTAAACATTGAATTATATGGGCAAAGAGATTTGTTTGACCAAAAAAGTGAGGTAATGGTGGTATTATAAAATCTTGTAGACAAGGATGTTCAAGTACACTATTTGCAAGAGGTTGATTATGGATAATGTTATCAATGGTACTAACATTGTAGGGTGCCAATAGCATTTGGAGTAAGGTCACTTTCCATTGAAGCTCACATGTAGTACTCATCATAGACATGAGATAAGTGGTGGGAATGGTGATATTCAGTAAAGATGTGATCATTTCTTGTAATTAAACATTTCTTTTTAACTTATGAATATTATGATTATCATTGTTGTGAACAATAAGTGAAAGATGGGAATCACTAAATTTAGTAAATTTTTGTAATGACATTTCATTTTGAAAATTTGGAACATTTGATAATGTAACATCTTTTGAATATTCAACTACCTTTATTAATTACATAACAATTGGAAGTTGAGGTAGTTTTGGTAAAGGTACATTGTTTGGAATTTGAGGAACTTTTTGTAATGTTGAATCTTTTAGAATATGAATAACCCTTTGTTTTGATACCTTCGTTGGTTTTGGCAAGGAATCCATGATGTCTTTATGGGCCTTTCAAAAGTGTATTCAATTGAGTGTAGGAACAATTGCTTTGTTGTCATTAATAAGGGGTATGTGATTTGGAAATTTTGGACCCTTGGAGAGTTGCCTCAAGTTACATGGAGGATCATTCCACTTATTAGTTTATGAATCAACCATGATAACATTATGTGTTTTGTGAAAGTTATCATGATCAAATAATGGAATATTTTGCTCATATGTATCAAATGTGTTTGTATGAGGTAAATGACTAGATTGATCATCTTCCTTAAGATTGATCAACTCATAATTTGAGACGGTGATGACATGGCCCTGATTAGAGGGATGGTAGCTATCACCATCCAAAGAGTTGAGAGGAGGCCTTATAAAATTTGGAAGATAGGAGTAGTCTATTTTCACTCTCGCTTGTATATAAAGTTGGATAGTTTATTCATTATAGGCATAAAAAAATATATCATCCATGAGGAGTGAAAGAAAAAAATAACAAGATCAGGGCAAAAAGGGCAACAAATATTAGTTATATTGTGTTGATGCAACAAGGAGATTCATAGGTCAGGTTCACCAAATGTTTAAACCTAATTTTAGATTGGTGGGATAGGGTTAAGAATATAAAAGTAGCTTAAGAATAAGGGTGCTAAATTAATCTATAATAGGTAAAGTAATTTCAAAATCAAACAAGTGAATTTTATAAATTATAAAATGAGTTATACTAAATGTATAAATTACCAAATTTGAAAGATGTTCAATTGATTACAATACCAAAGAGAATGATACTTGGCTAGCTTTATTATGTGCAAAAAAATTTAGATTGGACATAGGCAAAAGTGTACATGGTCAAGATTCTATAATAGTCATTAGATTTTTGAAATATGGTTTCTGTAGCTGCTGACACAACCATCGATGCTATTGTTTGTGTTGCAATGCTACTATCTTGTATAAAATATCCACTAGATCTTAATGTAATCAAATTCTATGTTCTAGGTTTTCTATCACCATTATGGTGATGTCTTTAATTCTAAAATATAAGTTGTCTCTCTCTTCTTATTGATCAAACTCTAACTCTTCACCTTGTTTCACCCTTACAATGAATCTTGCCAAAAATGGGTTAGTGGGCTTAGGTGTCAAGCTAACCTCAAACACCCCTCTGTCAATTAGCACTACCTACATAGCCAATACTTTGAGGAGGGCTTCAGAATTTTGTAGTTCTCCCTCTGTGTGGGAGTGTGTGTGAATAATAGTGTAATATGCTATATTTAGATGCATACGGTGATCTAGTTGGTAACTTGACAAATACCACTCATGGGCTATTCTTTATATACTTTAGACCTTTTATATGATTAATCCTATGGGTGATATAGAAATAAGGATGACTAGGGAAAAATAACTCAATTGTGTATTTTATTGAATGGGCCTTGGAGGTGCTTGCATGTTCTTTTCATCTATATGATCAATGAGAATAATTAAACTTGTATTTATACTACACCCTTTGAAAATATCTCATGGTAGGGTTCAATAAGAGAAATAGGTCAACCTGCAGGCTTTAAATAGTTTAAAAATTGGATGAATTTGGAGTATTGGACATTAAATAAGGATTTGTACACTAGTGTTAATGTTAGTGTCCTTCTATGGCCGATAGTGTCTAAAAGTATAGAAAGCAGGCATGGATCTATAACTAATAGTAAAGGATGTATATCAAGTTGTGAGCTTTCTGTAGTGTACAGGTTGTCTAGCTCATCAAAATGATATGGGTCAGACTATAAGAGAATCATTTATTCATAGTGAGATGGTGAATGTGAGCCTTTTAGTAATGGGAAGGTCCAAAACTAAAGGGTAGAGCCGTGATTAGTATTTGTCAAATGTACAAGACTAAGATGCTATAAATATTCAATTTTAGTACTTACAATTGGTGAGCATTTAACTAGTCTCCCATAATTCCTTTAAGATTTTGTGAAGCATAATAAATAGGTTTTTCAAGCTCATTCATCCTTAGAGGCTCAAATAGTGGCTTTGAAAATTTGCCTTGATGTTGTTCCTTGTAATCTCTTCCTAAGTCAATGGGTGGATTGTGACAAACACTTATCCATAGGGGAACTTCATCAAGTTGTGATAGATATGGCTCAAGACAAAACTCCATGCATTGATGGTTTTCCCTGTGAGTTCTACTAGTCTCTCTAGGACTATGTAGAACTTGATTTGCACACAATCTATTTGGGAGCTCTTGCCCAAGGTTCTTTGGGTATGCTAATCAACATGGATAAAATTAAATTCATTCCCAAGATCAAAGATCTTGAAATTATCTCCAATTGGAGGCTCATTACTCTTTTGAATGTCTCCTACAAGATTATAACTAAGGCTCTAACTCTTAAGATTAGATGTCTACTTCACTTAATTGTTTAATATGAGTAAATAGGGTTCATTGAAGGTCATTACAGCTTGGACAACATCCTTGTGATTTGGGAATGTATGGAATGGGCTCAAAATTCCAAGAAAAAGGCTTTATTTACCAAATTTGACTTTGAAAAGGCCTATGATAGGGGAAAAGGGTCATTCAATTAGCCATACTTAAAGCTTTAGGGTTTGGTCCCAAGTTTATTCTCTTTATTCAATCTCTTTTTTGAGATGCCTCTACTTGTCTTACTATTAATGGTCATTAATTCAGGAGCTTTAGTTTGTTTCACTTTATCAAATAGGGTTACTCTCTTGCCCCATCTCTCTATGTTCTTGTTGCTAAGGGGTTTGGTTACTTGTTAAGAGACTTTACTTCTATAGGGCTTTATCAAAGTCATAAGTCTCCCCACTGCTCCTCATAACCAATTTGTTGATGTTTATTTCACTAATGATTCATTTCTCACACTTCAAGAGAATGAAGAGGTTCTCCAAAATGCCATGGAATACCTCCAAACCTTTTGCTTAGCTTTTAACTCTAGCATTCAATGGGCCAAGGCTCATTGTTTTAGACAGAGTTGTGGTTCTTTACCCAGATGGCTTAAAGCTTACCAATGGAAGTGGATTGCTTGTAGAGAAATGTTAAAATTCATGGGCATTCCTTTTGATTTTCAAGCTTCTCCTATGGATGTATGGAACTATGTTGTCCTTATAGTAGAGAAAAATATATCCTATTGGATCACCAAATCTCTCTCTTTGGATGGAAAATTTCAAGCATGTTTTAAAGTCCTAAATATCTCTTGTGTGAACCATTCTTCTTGTTGGGCCCCCTTAAAGGTTTCCTTTTGTCAGTGGATTTTTTTCTATTTTTGGTTTACCTTCACTTTTGTTTTGTCAGCTTGATCAGGTGTACACTTGTCATGGAGGAGTTACATTCCAAGTGGGAGTCACCCTTGATCGACTATTTCGAGTATGGGAATCTTTTGACCACCACAACGTATCACGTGACCTCCACCACTTGTCATGTGGGAGTTACACATTCACTCCTTTTTGTACTTCTTCTATGCGAGCTATTTTGTACTTGACTTGACTCATTTATGCATTTTTGCTTTGTGTGTGCAACTTTTGGGTCTCACCTATTACCTAAGATTTCATGCATTAATGGTTGGTTAGAGATCTTGACAACTCCAATATAGTATCATAGCCTTGCTAACAACACTTTTCAACCATTTCAAATCCTTGTTGAGATTCTTGCATTATTAATCAATATTTTTTGTTCTTAATTTGGCCATTTTTGGGGTTTTGGGTGCATTTTCTCAACATGCATCGAAATTCATGTCAAATGGCTTAGATCATAAAACAAAATTTGGATTCTTTATGGATTTTTTGAGTTTTGTACTAGGTATTTGATTGGGTTAGGAGTTATTGTACATATTTTTGCAAACATGGTTTTCTATGCAGTTTTGCTAATCTATACTTGAGTGTTTTTTAGTTTTTGGTAGATTTGCAAGGTTCGTCGAACTTATACTCTAGCTAGACTTTCTCCTACCATCAAGTTTTTTGGTGTGTTTGGACCAAACTTGGGTTTTGAGGCCCCTCCACATAACTCTCAATTGCCCATGGGTCGAGGCCTTTGAATAGGTCACGGTCATCTAACAACCAGCAAAAGGATTGAATTGGTGCATGTTTATAAAGGGACCAATATCTAGGTCATGAGCATTGTCTGAGTTTTCTTTAGCCTCACATTGACTCTCCAAATCACATAGACCTATGTGTCGTGACTCCCTCCACATCACCCTTAGAAGCACATTTTGATAGGGTATTATTATCACATGACTATAAGGCTCAAATCTTACTATTTCCCTCCTCCTTCCTTCGCCTACTCTCTATTTGAAAGATGTTTTCATTGTAAACTATTCATGTGCGATTGGTTCAAAGATTCTGCAAATGGATTAGACATAGTTAGACAGTTTCCATGTTACATGTCGGTGGAACAAACATTTGCATGCATGTTGGTCCACTTGTTATCTTGAAATCCTCTGCATATGGTTTCAATCCTTTATTGTCAAATAAGCTACTTATCTCACCAAATGCATCAAGTTGGTTTTCCCAATCATGAAAGAAAGGTAGGAGCTGGTGCATCGATCCATTAACCTTAGACATTGAACCACTCCTTTTATGTTGTGATTTATAGACCTGTATGTGGTGATGACTTTATTTATTTTGCTTGGGAAACCTTAGTTTGCAAACCCTGGACTTACATTCTTCTCCCTCAAACATGCACTAAGTGGTGCCCAAAGCTTTTGATCTTGTTGATCATGTTGGGGTTTTTTCTCTTATGGTGGCACCATACAACTTCTTTTCTCATAACCAAGTCAAAAAGATAAAAACCTAAATCTGCCCTAAAATCCTTTTTTTAATTCGGATATCTTTTAATTACTAATTTTAAAATAGCTTTAATTTTTTAAATTAAACCCCCCTCAAAGAGACTTTTTTAGTAAAGTGCACATAGGGGTGTATGGGTAAGGTGTTTTTGACTTTGGTTGACTTGAAGAGGACCATGGTTCTGTTTCAGTTCCAATGAATGGTTACACAACATGTTTGGTGTTTAAACCCTTTGAGCATTTAAACTTTTAGTGCAATTTTTATGAAATAGGTCTCATTTACGAGAAATTGATTATGTTATAACATTTGATCAATGGCTCAAAATTGAGTGCCATATTTTTCAAAGGTTCATATTTTTTCATTTCCCATGCATTAGACCTATTTGTTTTGTAAATGCACTAAAATTATATAGTGCCATTTTTTTTTTTAAGGGGGGGGGGGGGGGGCGGCGTTACTTATGTTATGGGCCCTATTACTTTTTGCATTATATCTTGTGCACTTATTACTCACATGTCAAATGTGTATGAATTTATAGTTGTGCCTAACATCCCTATTCTGAGAGTGCATTATTTGTATTGATTCTTGCACTAGTTGCTCATATGGATGTATTCTCAGTTGTGTTTGACATCCCACTCTTGAGCATGCAAAATTATAGAATGTTTGCAGAGTTTGTTGTGCAGTCTTGCACTTCCTTAATGTCTTCTCTTAATCATGTCGACTCCATTTGAGAGATTCCAAATGAGGAGAGTTGATCTTACACCAATGGTTCTTCTTGGGAAGACCAACTATGATTTTTGACATGTGTATATGGAACACTTGCTCATACACAAGCTCATATTCCATTTATATATCGACAAATTTTTGTTCCCACTAATTCTATTCAGTTTGATAAGTGGGATAACACTTGTGACAAGTTTCTTGATACCCTGTTGTTACATGTTTCCATGGATCTTCATTATCATGTGGAGCATATAGAGTGTCCTTACACTGTTTGTAGCATATTACAATCTCTTTTTAGAGATCCCACTAAGATTTTCATCACACCTCCTATGCATCCTCTTAGCTCTTTAGAGATTGTTGTACTCTCTCCTCCTGCTTTTATTTCTTATAACAACATATCCATGGTGGACAATGATCATTCTATCGAGCCAACACTATAGGATGATATTTTGATAGAACTTAGTTGTCTCATTGTAGATTCTGCTTCTATTCTTGTGCATGATGTTGCTCATCTAGAGTCATCACATATTGGTATTATGGATGACTCTATTGTTTCTAATGAGAGTACACCTTATGAGAGCATTGATGACTCTTCTTTTCTTATGGATATTCAGACTATGGATACAAGTGATTCATGTACAGTGTCTTATTCAACTTCAAGAGTTGTTAAGATGTACTTTTCACTTCCCATGGACATTCCTTCAATGAATATTCCATGTCATTCTTCTTATTCTTTAGATCACTTGGACTTGATGATATTTTTGAGCCTAACCTTATATTTGATATTCAGGACTCTTCATCTATCATAGATGGCTATGGTAGTGATGGGGACACACATCCACCACCTTCTTGACACCTTCCAAATATTGAGGAGTTATTTATTGAGTCACCCATTTCTGGTCCACTTCAAACATTACAGGGAGTAGGTACTTTGATTCAGGACTCATCAGACATTGGGCAATCTTCTACAAAGTTACATAATATACCACATTATTTCTTTGCCTCTACTTTCGATACTCCATCATTGCATGGAGTAGTTGGCCCACTTACTATGCATGAGAAGCATATTTCCTTGTATAGGGACTACACATTGTTTGAAAATCCATTAGGCACTTAACAAACACTTTCATTACTCCAGGGTGATTCACTATTCACTGCACCTACCTCTAACAAGTTCACTTCAATGGCATTACATCCAATTCTTGTGCATGATCTTGCCAGACCTATGCCACACTTTTGTTTTAAACCACACTCAAAGCTCTTTGTACTACTACCTTCATCTTCCCTTGTAGAATGGGTAGACTTTCAATACACAACTTATGTTCTTACTTTGGCAAAAGGAAGAAACATTGCTCGATGTGGATGGAGCTTTTACAGTCTTTGAACAGTGGATCTCATTATCGACATTGGTCATCTTACGAGTTGTACTTAGAGTGCAAACTACTTCAGCATCATCTTCGAGAGGCCTTCTACCTCTCTCTTATTCTTTTCTCTTTTTTTTGGGGGGGGGAGTTTTTTTCTATGGATTTTCTCATTTTATCCACTTTATGGGAGTTACTTTGTGCATTGGTACCTTATCAGGCCTTGTTGTTGGGACCCATTTCATCTACCCACCTAAGCTATGCTTAAGGCAGGGGGGTTTAGTGTAGGTTTTTCCATTTTTGGTCTACCTTCACTTTTATTCTATCATCTTGCTTAGGTGTAAACTTGTCATGGAGGAGTTACATTCCAAGTGAGAGTCACCCTTGACTGGCTATTCCAGGAATGGGAATCTTTTGACCACCACCACTTATCATGCAAGAGTTACACATTCACTCCTTTTTGTACCTCTCCTTTGTGAGCTATTATGTATAAGACTTGACCCATTTATACATTTTTGCTTTGTGCGTGCAACTTTTGGCTCTCACCTACTACCTGAGGTTTCATGCATTAATGATTGGTTAGAGATCTTGATGACTCCGATACCTTTAAGCAACTTGAAAAATTGCTTAGGGATTTTTTTGTATGCCAACTCTAAAGGAAATAAAGGCTTTCAAAGTTACCCAGGATATTTTTTGTCACCCCAGAGAAGTAGGAGGCCTTGGGTTGATTGGCATTACTAAACAAGGGTTTGATTTATGTGCCAAATGGATTATCAGAGTTATTTAAGGTCAGGAGGTTGGAAAATTTATTCTTAGGAATTGTATTTTTGTAGGGTGTACTTATGACATAAAGGCTTGTAGGCTCTTGGGATTTCAAACCTTGTTTATCACCCATGTTACTATTAAGATTACCGAAACCTTTATTGTTAAAAGTATCTAGAAAGCATGGGAAGCCATAAAACAATTGTTGACTTGGAAATGGGATGGCTTCAAGTCTGCCCTATCTATCAATTCTCATTCTTCATGTGGTCTCATATTATCTCTATCAATGAGAAACCTTTAGCATAAGCTCCTAGGATTAAAGCTTTTAGGTTCTTTCATCAAGGCATTAAAGTTGTGGGGGACATTTTTGATGAGTTTACCAAATCTTGGCTCGCTTGAGATAACCTCAAATCCAAATGTAGGCTAAATGCTCAAGATTTTTAGTCAATTTCTAAGATTTAGATGGTTGTGATTGACTATGCTTTGCACAAAATTGGTGTTACAGGTTCTCCTTGATGGTGGAAGGATTGACATTAGCCTACCTGCACTCTTATGCTCCAGTATCAACCCCAACTTGGTTATCAATGGCTTTCCCAAACAACACCCCTTAGGAAATGCTGAACAAATGATGGAATATTAATAGTTCCCCTTTTATTTGGAAGAAGAGGTTTCATTCTGTTTGGTTTGCTATAGTTGAACCCAAGAAAGCCATTTTTTTCTTGGTGTTTGTTATATTGAGGTCTCTCTGTGGGAGAAAGGTTACTTCACATGGGGATTCCTCCTCCCAGATGAATTGCTTGTGGCCATACCAAATCCCTTAAATAATTTTCTAGTTCAGTGTTAGAGCTCAAGATGCCTAGAATTGAATTCATTCATTCTTCCAACACTTTAGGCCATAATGTTTCACCTGAAACATCATCCTTTTAGGGGATTTTGTCCTCCTCCCTAAGATGTACAAGCAAATATGGCATATCTTCTGCATTAAAAATCTTTTTTATTTTATGGAAAGACATGAATGTTGTTACTTTTAATAAATAAAGCTTAGACATAGTTTTTTCTATTCCTAATAAAATATTTATCTTGTCTAATGTCATGCTTTAGATTAAAGTTCAAGATGATGAAGTGGAGATGGAGGTTAGGCATCTTTGTGTTTTTATTGACCACTGGGGCAATGCCCCATGCATAGTCAACATAGTGCCACTAGAAGATCCCTAGCATGACTTTCAACACAGAGAGCAAGATCGGTAGGGTCACGGTAGATCGCAAACCCACTCAGTTTTTTCCATCCCTCCACCTCCTTCGAGGTGGATATTCTCTACCTTTGGAGATTTGGGCGGTAGCCATCACCCAACACTGATCTCAATTATGTAGAGTTTGTTCCTCTAGATGAAGATGGACAAAGAGAGTTTCCTTGGTTGGCTCTTGTCATTCCCACTACCATGTTCAAAATGAAGAAGTGAAAGAAGATAATACGAAAGAAAATAAGCAAGATGATGACTGGACCATACCTAATACCTCTTCCCCCATTGGGGAGGTTGGGGTGACAACCTAATAGTCTTTTGCTATATTGTTGAAATATATAAATTACTATTACTATGTAGTAATAATATATATTATTTTATATATGATGTTAATAACATATATGTTTGTGTATGTGTGTATAAAACTGTAAATATTATTGAAATATATAAATTACTATTACTATGTAGTAATAATATATATTATTTTATATATGATGTTAATAATACACACACACACACACACACACACATTATTATAATATAATATGTTTTTAATTACTATATATAAATATAGATTCTAAAACTTCAATATTTTATTCTTAAGTTAGTGATATATTGTATGTGGAGTCCTTCCAAAATCAAATTAATGCTCATAACATCCTCACTCACCCTTGACAATAGAAAATGACCAATAAAAAATACAATCATGTTGTAAGCTGTGGACCCCTTTGTAATGGATGCAAGTCATGTAAATCTATTCACTGCCTTAAATTTGGATTAGATGTATGATATGGACCCTTTGGTATCCAATATCACCATGAAATACTTATCGTTCCCCCTTACCATCATCATTCATTTCACCTTGAAATATTTTACCACTTACATGTTTTGTATAGTCTTGCCCTATCCCACCACTTCACTATTACTCAAGCTCACCATGAAATGAAATGTCTCCTCCTTGCACAATGCATTTCCACGTCATACGAAGAAACACACAATCTCATTTCCCAATATCACTTCCACCAAAATTATAAAATTACAATTACTTAATACTACGTACACAAAAAATGAGATGTGATCAACAATCATAACTATTGAGTGAATTAAAACTCAATTTACGTTCTTTAGCTTTTCAAAATCCCATTTTATGAAAATACAAAATTACATCCTTTCCAACGTAAGCACCCTCGGCCAACTCCGAGTTATTATTACCTTTTGCCTCCCTTTTCCCCCGACTCACATCTATCAATTTAACCTAAACTAAGTCAGCACAAAAAGGATCCGCATCCACGGTCCAGGATAAGACGAGGAGGGCGATCGACGGCGGAGATAACATTAGGACTCGATAAATACAAGTATCGAAGAAGTTTTAAACTCCTCTGGATTTTGAAGAAGTGCTGCGAACGGCCGCTTCCGTAATTTGTTTTATCTTGCAATCAGACTATTCGGTCAAACCCTTGTCTGCCATCAAAATGGTATTTTATTTTTCCTCTCTTCAATTTAACAGCTTTTGAAATGCTATATTTTTTTCAGCGTTTGGGCAATATGCGGGGGTTTGAAGGGTTTAGGGTTTTCAGACAATTTCTATGTTACGATTTTTTAACTGGTATAGTGTTTTGCCCATTGTATTGTTCATTGTGATGGAGACTTACTGGAAAATAACAAAGGAAATTTCTACAATATCTCAGAGGACGATGATTTTAAACTAGTGAAAATATTGGTTAGTAGTGAGTTTAAAAGCATAATTTTTTAGGGCGTTTTTCAGCTACTTATAAGCTACAGTGAAGATAAGATCAAATATTATTTATCAAATTTTACCGGCTCGGCCGGGATTTCACTATAGATGTAGGCAGTACACTTCTACGTAACATTCTATATGTTCCCGAGTGCAAAACAAACACGTTATTTTCTCTAAATCTTTCCATTCTAGGAGATTCTTAAGTTCTATAAAATAGTGAAAACCGTGTTATATTGTTAATTAATTAATTAATATAGAGAACCATTTTAAATAATTAATTAATTGTTTTAAAGTCAATCTACAGCTGCTTGTAGCATATTTGTACTACATACACAAATAAAATGTTAGTAGTTCTTTCTGGAATTTGCTTTAAGCATAATCACCAATATTCGAGGAATCTTAGTTGGACTCATAAATCCGATGAAATGCCATTAAACGATAATAATTCTTCTTGAATTCGCTTGTAGCGTGTTGTGAACTGTTTTATGACTTCGAAGCCATGTCAGCCTAGAAATTACTTATATTTGAGGAATATTAGGACTAAGAAGCTAGGCCAGCGTAGAAATCACTGATATTTGAGGAATTTTAGGACTTAGAAGTTGGGTCAGCGTAGAAATCCTTGATATTTGAGGCTTCTTAGGACTTCGAAGCTAGATCAGCATAAAAATCACTGATATTGGAGGAATCTTAGCAAAATTCAAAAACCTTATGAAATGATGTTTAAACCTACTTATCCTCTATGTTGCAAGAAATGCAAAATGGAGAAATGCAATGGCAGAAGGGACATGATGAAATGTGTACAAGGAACTACTTCCTCACATCCATACATTCAAAGCCATATTTGAACTATGGCTTCACTACAAGAAAAAAAAATTTACAATAATTTTTTGAAATCCATACATTCAGAGTCATATTTTATTTTTTAATATTTTAATTTTAAACTTTTGATGGTTAGTTTTTTAATTTTAATGTTTTAAAATTTTAAATTCTACAACTAAATTTTTTATAAAAAATAAGAAATTAGAAAACAACTTTGAACGTTTGTTTCTGTGACGTGGCTGTTTCGGCTGCTAAGATGCATGATATGGATGTAAGCTGTTGTGTCTCTTGCTGCAAGGTTTATACTTGCTTAAATTTGACATCTTGTTGTCTGGTCGATTATCTTTTTTTTGCCTTTTGAAGTTTCTAATTCTGTTTCTGATGTTGTATCCTCTCATTTACACATATTTCTGTTGTTTCCCAACCCTAGTTGTCTTTTTATCCATTGCTTCTGTTTCCAAAGTTTTGGAGCACTCATTTCAAAGTAGACTTTTGATAATATTTAGTTTAAGGCAAATGTGAAGGTGACTTTTTAGGTTGTTTCCTATCCAACATGCCTATTTGGCATGGGTGATCTCCCTGCAAAAAACTGGATTTTCTGCAATGTAATATTTTTAAATGTCATATATAGCAGTTAACTGAATGCAACTTGACGTAATTTTTCAACTACCCATTTTTCATGAGTTGTCATTCCTTCTATGACTGATTGCAATATATTGACTAATTTCTCCCTCGACACTTAAATAGTGGTTTTGTTAATTGGAAGTATACGGAATCTATTATTGTCAAATGAATCATCAAGTATCTCTGAAGAGAATGGAGCAGTCCGATTTGCCTTTTGAATACTATCAAATTGAATAGATGGAATATGTGAGATGATTGTACGAGAATGTCATGTTGAATTTTAAGTGTTTTTCATTCACTAGGGTTTAACACGATAAAAACTAGGGAACAATATGACAATTTAGAAAAAAGATGGTATTGAAAATTGTTAGAAAATAGGTTCTAAACATGTGCTACCCCCTTATCTTTTTTATCTTATATTTTAGCGTCAAAGCTTTTGGAGCATGTAATGCCTCTTTTGCTGATGGCAAAGCTTTGGCTTCTTCGTAATTTGATAATCTCTCATATCTGTCATCTTATTAATTCATTGTGGGATACACCATCAAGCTTGGAATATTTGGGACTTTTACGTAACCTTTGCTTGGTTGGGCTTCCAATAACACATGGAGCATTCATCTTATTAATTCAATGTAGAATACATCAAGGTGTAATACATTATCAAGCCTATAATATTTTGGATTTTGTGTTGCTCTATGGGATTGCAGGGACACATGGAGCGTTCTTATCGGATTTGTTGCCAAAATCCGGATAATGCGAATGCAATGGAGACGTGATCACACGAGATGAAGTTAGTGCACATCACATATATGTTAAAGCAATTTGAAATTATACAAGAAGATAAATTGCACAAGACAAATAGGAGAAAACTCAATATCTGATTAACATGAAATGGCCAAAGTGAAGAATACAGATAAGAGAGCACGTAAGTAACTCTTTCACAAAAGGTGGTCAAGGCACCCCAAGAATAGACTGTAACTCCTCCATGAAAGGTGGTGACAAGGTGCTAAGAATAGAGAAGTAACTCCCATACCTGGAATAGCCGGTCAAAAGAGTTATTTATGACATTCTTATGACACATCTATGACACACATTTTCACATAAGCTAGCCTATCCCACGAATGTTAAAAAACTCCATGTATGCACAAATATATAATTTCTCTAATTAAATAATAGGGAAAAATATAAACCTACACTAATATCCCTCCATAAGCGCAGCTTAGGTGGGGAGTGTGGAAATATAAAATGGGTCTCGGCAACTAGTCCTGATGAGGTACCCATGTACAAATGCAATCTTTCATAAGATAGCGAAAAAGAGAAAACCCGTAAGAAAAAAAACTCTTCTCCCAAAAGAGAAAAGAAATGAAGAGGCTAGTGGGCCCCCCTCGAAGATGATGCTGCTGCAGATGTGGACCGCACTCCAAGAAGAGCTCGTAGATGAATGAACTTGCTTTCGATGAAGATGTCTGCAACCTGCTCCGAAGACTAACAAAATATCAAGTCAATGACTTGACTGTGAATAAGCTTTCGAATGAAATGCATGTGAATCTCTATGTGCTTGGTCCACTGGTGCTGAACTGGATTCTTGCAAATCTGAATGGTACTCTGGTTGTCACAATAAATGGTGGGCTGCCTGATAGGAATGCCAAACTCAGAAAGTATCCTTTGAAGCCAAATAGCCTCAGTAGCTGCATTAACAACTCCCCTGTACTCTGCCTCTGTGGATAATATAGCAATAGCATTGTGCTTCTTGTTAGACCAACTGATAAGACCAGAACCTAGAGAGAAATTGTAACCAGAAGTGGATTTGCGAGTCTGTGAATCGCCAGCCCAGTTTGAATATGTATATCCAACCAAGTCAAGTTCTATGCCAAATTGGTAATGAATCTCGTATCTATGTGAACCCTGTATGTAATGCAAGATCCTCTTAGTTGCTTTTCAATGCAACTCATGAGGTTCTTGCATAAATCTGGAGACAAGTCCCACTGTATATGATATGTCGGGCCAGGGGTGAGTCAAGTAGATGAGACTACCAACAAATTGTCAATACCGAGTGGCATCAACCAATGGTGAAGAACAGTTAGCCTCAAGCTTGATTCTTGATAGAAAGAGAGTCGGAGATGGCTTGCAATCAGCCATGTGAAACCGAGCCAATAAGTCAAGAGCATACTTAGGCTGTGCAAGAGAAATCCCTAAATCTGACTGTGAGATCTCGATGCCAAGGAAGTAGTGCAACAAACCCAAGTCTGTCATGTCAAATTTATCCTGGAGAGATGCCTTCACCGCTGCAATAGCTGATGAAGAACTCTCGGTGATTAAAAGGTCATCAACATAAAGAACCAGAATCAAAAGCGAGTCATTCTATCGTAAAAAGTAGACATTAGGATCAGAATGGCACCTAGTGAAACCCGCTGTGAGAAGGAAGGAATCCATCTTGGCGTACCATACTCGAGGGGCCTGTTTGAGGCCATAGATAGATTTTCTAAGTTTGCACTAAGGAAGAATCTTGAACAAATCTTGGTAGTTGCTCCATGTAGATCTCTTCCTCTAGGTCTCCGTTAAGAAAGGCACTCTTCACATCCATCTAGTGCACATTCCAACCATGTGCTGTGGCAATAGCTAAGGTGAGTCAGATAGAAGTCATCTTTGCAATGGGTGCAAAGGTCTTTGAGTAGTCAATGCCTGCCATCTGTGAGAAACCCTTGGCAACCGATCACGTCTTGTACTTATCAACCGACCTATCTGTTGCAAACTTGGTTCGATATATCCACCTACATCGAACCATCTTTCTTCCCTTAGGAAGTGAAGTCAAATCTCAAGTGTGATTTTTGATTAAAGAAGAATATTCTTCTTCCATAGCACTATCCCACTCAGGTACCCCCGATGCCTCTCGAAAAGTCCGTGGATTCGAAACTGAAGCAAAGAAGGCATGTGGATCTCTTTGAAAACCCCCCCTAGTTCGTCTGTCATCTGCAGGATCTCTTGCCCAAGTGCCAACACTCTCAAGTGTCTGTTTGGCCCAAAGTGGCTCGAAAGTGGGCGAGTCAGGTGCTAACTTCTCATCCTCTGACTGACTAGAGGTGGATGACTCTGCATCACTGTCCTCGCTATTTGAACTCGAAGATGTCTTTGGTCAAGAACTTGCTGTGGCTGATCTGAATCTGATGAAGAACCATCATGAAGAAGTAGATTCGATGAGGGAGAAGTGCCAAGTGTTGAGTCTCTAGGACTCTCTTGAAAGTGGACACTTCTCTCAATGAACAACTCATGAGTGGTCGGATCTAGAAGGCGATACCCTTTAATACCATTCGGATATCCTACAAAGATGCAAGGCTTGGATTGACGTTCCATAGCTTTGCGTTTTTTTTTCGATATGCGGGCTGTGGCTGGGGATCCAAAAACCCTAAGGTGCTCAACATCAGGTTTCTTTTTATGCCAAGCTTCAAAGGGTGTTATCCCTTTCAAAGTTTTGTGAGGAACCCTGTTTTGAATGTAGCAAGCACAATTGATGGCTTCAGCTCAGTATTGTGGTGCTAAGGATTTGGAGTGAATCACACAGCTACCCATCTCTTTCAAGAACCTATTTTTGCGTTTTGCAACCCCATTCTGTGAAGGATTGTAAGTGACTGTGCGCTGCAAATCAATCCCCTTTGTGGTGCAAAATTGTTCAAACTTGTTGCTGACATACTCCCCTCCATTATCAGTTCGAAGAACTTTGATGGATTTCTCACTCTGTTTCTCAACAAGAGCCTTGAAGTCTAGAAAATTTTCAAACACTTCAGACTTTTGTTTGAGAAAATATATCCAAGTGTATTTAGAGAAATCATCAATGAAAGTGAGGATGTACTTGGCTTTTGTGAAAGATGGTTTGGGAAAGGGTCCCGATACATCACTGTGGACTAACTCCAAAGGTTGTGAAGCCCTCCAAGCTTTGCCTTTGTCAAATTTTGCTTCGAGATGCTTCTCAAGGGAGCACCCCTCGCAAAGTCCTTTTGAGAATTGGACACGAGGCAAGTCAATGACCATGTCATGTTTGCAAAGTTGCTCAAGATAGCGGTAGTTAAGGTGGCCAAACCGCTCATGCCATAATTTGCTAACTCCATCTGAATGAGTCAGCAATGCTGTTGAAGAAGAATCAGGTGCAAATGTGAGAATGTGTATAACCTTGCTTGGTGATCTGCTCTACCCACTGCCACTGTAGTATCACTATGCAATTCCCTGATAGCCACTGAATCTGAAAAAAATTCAACTCTCATGCCCCGACCAATGTGAGTGATTTGGTACACTGATAGGAGATTGGTTGAAAGAGAAGGAACACTTAGAACATTATTGAATGTTCTTCCTTCCATTTCAACTGACCCTCTCCCTGCAACAGAAACTGATGTGTCATCACCCAAATTAATTGAAGTCATGCTACAAGGCTCTAAAGATGAAAACTCAACTAATGAAGAGCCCATGTGGTTAGAAGCACTCAAATCAATGACCCATGATGTTGTAGAAGTTGCAGTAGCGACAAGGGCCTTGCCCTTTTCTTTCTCCTTACCCTTGTCTTTTGCCTTAGTAGAATCTTGGGTAGAATTCTGCTTGATGGACTCAGGAACACCTATGTTGTGCTTCTCTAGAAGACGAGTTAGGTGATCTATTTGTTTCTTCATGCATTTGTGTTCATCATGCCTTGTTTTCTTACAATAGGCACACTTATTTTTTTCTTTTTTAGGTTTAGCATTGGAAGATGAAGACTGTTGTTTTTGACAGGATTGTTGTTTTCTTTCTTCTTCTCTTGGTCCTTGTTTTTTTTCTTCTTCTCTTTTGTTGAAGTCTTATCCTTACCATTTTCAGCTATCAAAGCTTGGGGTTGAGTAGACTTCATTGTGCCCATTTGAATTAGCTTATCTTCCTTTCTAGTCAAGTCGACAATGAATGAATCCAAAGAAGGCATTTTTCATGCAGTGCCAAGGGCACTTTTTGTGGCATGGAAAGTGGAGACAAAGACTGAATAGCTTGGACCTAACTTTGCGAGAATAAAAAGGATGAGTTGATCATCTTTCTTTTCTATCTCGCATTCTTTCAATTGCAATTTAAGGGCCTTAAACTTAGTGAAGAAGTCTTGTAGGGTGTCAAAGTTGCTAGGACTTAGACTTATGAGTTCGTTTTCGAGCTCATGATTTCTCATCTCATCAAGCTTTTCAAATAAGGTTTCTAGGGTGTCCCATATGTCTTTGGGAGTCTTGGAGGTTTCTAAATGAAAGAAAAGTTCTGGGGACATGGACAAGCTCAATAATCCATAGGCTTCATCACTACGGTTGTATCACTTGACCTTTTCAGCATCAGTACTAGGTTCTACTTCAGTACCCATGGTGATTTTATACAACTCTTTGCTTCTAAGAATGATTGACATTTTAACCTTCCATTCATGATAGTTGAAGGGTGTTAGGGGTTTAAGTTGAAAAGAATCCATTTTAAGCTGAATTTAGGTGAAGTTGTGTTGATTGCAAGTTGTGAAATTATTCAGAAAGGAGAATGAAAGCAAAAATTGCAAGTGCTGAAAAACAATCACACCCTTCCGAAATGTTGAGCCCCCCCAAATATGCAAGTTCACACTCAAAAGACGTCGAGCTCAGTCGAGAATGCGTCTTAGAGCAATCAGTGCAAGACTTTAAGCAAACAGGACGTCGGACTCAGCCGAAAATGCGTCTCGAGAGACCCAAATTTTAAGCACTTTATAAACTAATGCGTTTTTAACAAATAACAAGCCTACGTTATGGAGAATTGAAATACAAACACTTTTGGAAAAAACGGCACCTGAATTCGAGCTATCGTTTGCAAGATATTAAAGATTCAATTTCTCGTAAACTAGTGTTTTGCAAAAAAATAGCACTAAAACATTAAAAAAATACCTGTTTTGAGAGAGAAAGTGGCCTTTCAACCACTTGTTGGATTTGGCACGAAGCGAGGAATCCAAATGAGGTCTTTGAGGGAGAATTGGCCTCTTGCCAACCTGGGCCTCACCCTTCGTCTTCGACAAACGAAGATACAAGTTTAAATTTAAACTCTCAAATTATCAAATTGTCTAAAATACTTAATATTGAGTCAAATTGACTGATTTTTTTTTGGACAAGTCAATTTTAATTAAAAAATTAAAGTAAAAGACATAATGAAATGGATGGCCAAGTATTTAAGGGCCCACATGGGACGCCAAACAAGAAGAGGGGCGCTATTTAAAAAAAAAAAAGCAGTATTGGCAGTTTTTTCTCACCCAAATAAACGCAAAAAAATGGCAGGCAGAGGCAAATTCGCAGAGGGAAAGAAGGTCGTTAAAATCTGCAGCCAAGAAGGCCATTGAAATTTGCAGTCAAGAAGGCCGTTGCAATCTGCTCAAGAAGACCGTTGTTGCCAAGCTCGCTGCTAAACCTGTCGCTGCAAAGAAGGTTGCCGGAAGGCCTGCAAAGACGCCTGCCGCTGCAAAACCAACACCTGCTGCGAAAAAACCAGGGACTGAAGTTGTTGCTGCGCCTGTAAAGACTGAAGAGAAGACAACGAAGACACCCAAGGCTAAGGCTCCCAAGGAAAAGATAAAAGCAACACAAGAAATGATATTGAAAGTTTTTTTTTTTATTTTAAATTTAAGATCAGAGTTGAAAATTAAAAAACATAAAGAGAACTCCACTCGCGATTTCAAAATAAATTAATAGCATAACCAGACACACGATTACCGGAGTGGCGCTGATACCATATCGGAGTTGTTGCCAGAATTTGGATAATGCGAATGCAATGGAGACGTGATCACACGAGATGAAGCTAGTGCACATCACATAGATGCTAAAGTAATTTGAAATTATACAAGATAAATTGCACAAGAAAAATAGGAGAAAACCCAATATCTGATTAACATGAGATGGCCAAAGTGAAGAATACATATAGGAGAGCACGTAACTCCTCCACAAAAGGTGGTCAAGGCACCCCAAGAATAGACTGTAACTCCTCCATGAAAAATGGTGACAAGGTGCTAAGAATAGAGAAGTAACTCTCATACTCGGAATAGCCGGTCAAAAGAGTTACTTCTGACATTTTTATGACACATCTATGACACACATCTCCACATAAGCTAGCTTATCCCACGAATGTAAAAAAACTCCATGTATGCACAAATATATAATTTCCCTAATTAAATAATAGGGAAAAATAAAAACCTACACTAATAGTTCTTAGCATAGCTTGAGTTTCGGTTATCATATTTGTAACTGTCTCACTTTAGCACTGGGTTGTGGCTAACATTTGACAACTTCTAGGGATTCTAGGGACTTGAGAAGAGGAAAGGCTTGCTAAAGTTAGGAATTTCAAAATCTTCAGAACCATGCAATAAGCCAAAGTATACAAAAGCCTGTAATGAAAGGGGTTACAAAATGATCTCAACAATTTGGATTTTGGTATAATATTTAGAGTGGTGTGAGCTCTTTGCAAACAAGACTCAAATGATATCTTAAGCAATTATAAATATAAAATTAAAACTTTGATTTTTTATTAATAATTGGTGTTAGCAACTTGATCTGACGCATTAATGTCTCAATATATCACTATAGTTGAAATCAAGTTAAAATATTTTAAATGGGTACTTGAAATGTAAAATGTGGGCCAAGTTAAATGGGATTTTAATCTATAATTAAAGGTATGTAAGCTTTAAATGCTCTTATTGTTAAAGATTCCTGGTGTACATTCTCATTAAATTGAGCCCACCCTTTTAATAAGGACAAGATCAATCTGCAAGTGTAAAAGGTGATTATGTGAGCTTGCCTTTTTATTTTGCTAAAGATATGGTGATCAGGTTGTAATAGTTAGCTAGTTGAAGTGGTTAGCATGGTTGTGAAAACCATAGCACTTAGTCATCTTCCTCTTTGTATGATGGACATGGACACTTGAAAATTAATGAAAATGGAATCATGAGAGGAGGCTTACTTTGAGGCTTATACATTTAACTAGATATCATCAAATGTAAAACAATAAATTAGACCCAATTAATTAATTCCATGAGTATTAATTGACAAAAAAAGGTTTTAGAGATTTAGCTTTTGGTGATTGCTCTCCATGTGAACTTGTGAACTTAGTGCTCCAATCTCAAATTTGTAGCTCAATGCTTTCAACAACACCTCGTAAAATGGTTAAAAATGGGTTTGGATTCAAGGGCTTGCCTTAATTAGACCTCGGGGAGCAAGTCTTGAAAACAACATACAAGTGTAACAGTCTAGTAGGCAATCCAATGCAATATCCCAATCCTTATTCTTTCAACAATTAAATGCTCAATAAATTCCTATAGACATTATAGATTCTCTTTCCAGATGGTCTCCTCTCTTGTAAATGATCTATAGGGCATCTTTATTTACAAGATACATTTGAGATTAAAATAAATACTACTTGGCATCTTTATTTACAAGATACATTTGAGATTAAAATAAATACTACTCACACCTATGCTATAACTTCCAATGGTAAGGATCTTAAAAGGGGGGAAAGTGGCAATACAAGTGTGGTGGGGAGCAAGTATAAGACAAGAATTTTAAAATAAGATAACATAAGCTAGAGGACACACAATAAGAGGGAGATTCCATCCATTGGGATTTGTAAGAGTTCTTGAAGTAATATCAAATATAATATAATATAAAAAATGAGAGGTTACCTTATCACATAATCCACCTCCTAAGACCTTCAAAATTAAAGAAACATCGTCTCCTTGCAATTTGCACGAGAATCAAAGAGTGCCAATGAGGATCTTGGAATGAACATCCATGCTTGTGTGTGGAGTGTGAATATTTGGAATGCCTACAAACATAAGGGAACATTTGCAAGTCAATCATTGTTTATTAATCAATAATCAAGATGTTGAAATTGCTAGAGTAAAAATAAAAAGTAGGAATGACTATACTTGGTGGTATGTAAATTGCACCATTGTCTCTATAGAACTTGAACTCTCTGGTGACTACTTTCAATATAGAAGCTAATGGAAGAATGCCTTGTGACCGCCTCTAAATATGTGGGGTAAAATACTTGTAGTGTAATCACCTTCAAATATGTGGGGCAAATATCTATAAAGCGCTTGTTGATTACGTTCAAATATATGGGGGCAAACATCGGTAGGGTGCCTATTGATTGCCTCCCAAGCTTGTGGGGGCAAATATTTGTAATGTGCTTGGTGATTTTGTTGTTTATCACCATGTAGGTGAAGGTATAACAAGCAGATCATATGCCCCTCTTTTGAGCTATGAGATGAACATGCAAATCACACATTTCAAAAGAAAGGGATTACGCATACCATGTGTAAAATAGGAGCAATCAAAGTGCTCATGTATAATCATAAAAGGGTATCATTGTTAAAGTGATTTGATAACACATTTTGATATAGAAAGATGGTTGCATCTAAGCTCATTTAGCACACATTTGGGTGTAATCTTAAAAAGATGGTAGTTATTGTTGAGACACATGTGCTAAAGGACATTATCCTATGTGTAGGTATATATAAGTCATGTAAGTAATATATCATCAAGAAAATTCACTTTTGATAAGTACAAAACTCATATATGCTTGAATGGAAGCAATGTAGGAATTAGTGGTATCACACTTGTATGGACAAGATGTGGTCAATATAGCCACAAGAGGGATATGTTGACCTCTATATAGGCAAGTGTGACCAATATAAGCACAAGAGTAGTGTATTGCCCTTGAGAGAGCAAGTATAATTGATTTGAGCACAAGCAACAATGTGCCTTGATGTAGACAAAATGTCGGCAATGAAGCATGGCAATGGCACGCCTCAATATAAGCAATGTACAATTCCTGTAGGCATAAACAATGGTGTCCCTAATGTGAATAAGATGCAGGTAATATAACATGGTAAGGGCCTGCCCTAATATATGCAATATATAGTCTATATGGGCACATGGGTGTATGATGCCATCAACGAGCAATATATAAGCAATGAAGCACAACAATAGTATGCCCCTATATATGCGATAGAAATCAATGCAAGGGTACTAATAGGTTTCCCCCTATATGGGCAAGGTAGAATTGATGAAACACAAGCAATGACATGCCCCAATTTGGATAGAATGTAAGCAATGAAGCATGACAATGGCATGCCACAATGTGGACAAGATATAAGTGAAGCAAACACAGTAGTGATATGCCTTAATATGGCCAAGATATAGTCAATGTAAATGCTAGCAATAACATGCCCCAATAGATGCATGTAGGAACCATGACAATGTAGGTAATATCATATAAGCAATGAAACATGATAATGGCATGGCCCAATGTAAATTAGATACAATCGATGTAAGCACATGAGTAGTGTGCAAGTATCATGCCTCTTTGTGGTCGATGTATAATCAATCTGAGCATGATAATGATATGTCCTAATATGGCTATAGCATAGGCAATGTAAAAGTTGGAGTATCATGCCTCAATGAAGTGCAAAAAAGATATGCTCCAATATGGCCAAGGCATAGTGAGTGTAAGGGAGCACACAAGTTGGAGTATCATGCCTCTAAGTGAGCAATATATAATCAATAAAGTGCGAAAATGATATGCTCCAATATGGCCTAGGCATAGTCAGTGTAAGGGAACACACAAAGGTTTGTGCCCCCATGTAAATATTTAATATGGATCATGGCAACGTAATCATGGTGAATAAGGGATTGGGACACGTGGTGAAAAACCAATGAAGTGACAATCAACAGGAAAAGAAACTTTAACTATGTGAAGGCAAGTATGTGAAAGAAATGCCAAGAAATAGACTCCAATATGGCCAAGGCATACTTAGTGTAAAGGAGCACACAAAGGTTCTTGCCTCTAAGTAAATACTTGACATGGATCATGGCAACATAATTATGGGGAATAAGGAATTGGCACACACATGGTGAAAAATACAATAAAGTGAAAAACAATATGAAAAGAAAGCATAACTATGTGAAGGCAAGTATGTGAAAGAAATGTCAAGAAATATACTCTTAGGAAGAGAAAGGAACAATAAAAAAGTTTCAACTAGAGCAAAGGGGCAAATAAAATCTATGAAAACCATCAAGTAAAATAAAATCACTGGTTGATAAAAGAAACAATCAAAAGAAATAAAGGTCAAAGTAATATACAAAAATTTGTAATAAGATGCCCCCCACAATGTCCCTAGAGGCAATTGTAAATCCATGATTATATGTATATAGTGCAATTGTTGGTTGCACATCTAATTGAAGAATACCTATTGAATTATTATACTATGTGTTAATAGATGGAATAGGATTTAAACCAATTTTATGCAGGGATGTGTCCCTTAGGTTTTAGTGGTGTCTTGGATTTACTCAATGTTTTGGGGACTTGGGGGTTTGGAGGGGACACCCCCAATTTTTTTTTTAAATTTTAGATGCATTTACTTTAGAATAATTTTTTGTGAAGTTGGGGCCTTGGAGGGGATGTCCCCAATTTTTTTTATAGATTTTTTGATGCTTTCACTTAAATAAAACCCCCCACCCCCAAAAAAGTTGTTAGTTTCACAAAAACAATGAACCCTAACCCTGAAAGTACCCTAAAAACATTAAATAAAGTTTAAACCCCTAAATTTCATTGAATAAAGTCAGAATAATTACTATTAATTTACATATTTTTTTTAATAGGTGCACCCCTGTTGCCATAAAATTCGACAATTTTGTTGTGTAGGAAACCCTGTCCCCCTGCCCCTGAGACTTAGGTAATTATGGTTCAAACACAAATTATGTTAGCAAAGATAACCAATGATATCATAAGGTCCCATGATATTGTAAGGTCCCAAAGATTCGCAATAGGATATGCATCTTTAAGCACACGACCTTTTAGCATCTTAAATAGTCGATGAATATAGCAAATCATCATTATCAAAATTGGTGTTTCCAATGCATTGATACGTGGTGTTGAGTTAAACCTGCTATGGAGCCACACTATGTAATGTTTTTTCGTTACCATCATTGCTGTTTGTATTTGGTCTTATACACTTTTTTCTTAGGTGTCCATTTGAGTTCATATTGAGGTTTTTCTTTAGGCATCTTGCAGGGATTGTTAAATTGACTAATCTGATTTGGTCTCTTAATTAGTTTATCTTCAATTTCGCCACAATGGATAAGGTCTAAAGTTTTGTTCTTCAAAGCAAAACATCTAATTGTTGAATGACCTTTAGCTTTATGATACTCACAAAACAAATTCACATCGAGTGTGTTCATCGGTGGTAAAGTAAGCATTTGGTAGTCAAGTAGGTTATTCAAAATTGTGCATGGACTAGCAACAAATTAACCTTAAACTTTATGATACAAAACAAATTCACATCAAGTGTGTTCATGGGTGGTAAAGTAAGCATGTGGTAGTCAAGTAGGTTATTCAAAATTGTGCGTGGACTATCAACAAATTTAGTAAATTCCCTGCTTCCTTTGCGAGAAGGCACATGGTTCTTTTGTGGTTGCTCTACATTATTGACTAGTCTCTTAGTATCATTAATTTGCAGCATGAACAATGAGACTTGAATCATGTTTGATGGCAAAATGTTGTGAAGTGCGTCTCATATGTAAAGCACATGGGTGCATATGAACTCAACTTTAATGTCTTAACCTCATGATAGGTCCTTAAAAGACATATTCATTGAAAAGCATTTTGTGGTAGAAGGCTTTTACTAAATATGTATTGTATTTCCATATTAGATGGTTGATAAAGCAACCAATCCATGCTAGCTTTGACTTGAAGCACATAATCATGAATGTTCTCATGCGAGGCTTGTTTGATAAATAATTCATGCTCAAAGGTAGCATGTGGGCCCGTATTGGTAATGAAACGTGTGAAGAAGGCCTCTTCTAACATACAAAAAGAATTATGTTGTGATAACCAATCTAATTCATAGTCTGTCAAGCTTCTTGGAAAGATCTTTAAGTAATACCTTGTTGTGATGAGCATAATTTCCTAGGGAAGCATACAAATTCTTAAGTGTTTATAGAGATCTCCATTTCTATCAAATAAAATAAACTTAGGCATGATAAGAACATTTGAAAAGGGAGAGCTTGTGAACTTGTGTGCTAAGGGGTTTGACAATAAATCATGGAAATTGGCATTAACATTAGGCTTATGGGAGCCTAGAGACAAAAGTTTAACTTATCTTTGTAATTCATCTATTGCACCCATCATGGTTACTATTTTGAAAGTTGGTATAGATGTAGTATAGTGTATATCGCTCAAGGAAGAGGCTTATTGTTGGTTATGAAAACAAGAACCCTAGTAGGTTTTAAGTGCGGGAGTGGGCAACTCTTGTTGTATAGGTGACACCTGTGAAGGCGCACAATTGTTAATTACATTTAGAGAGATAAAAGGGAATTCACAAGGAATGATAAGAACATCATTAAAAACATGATTAGGGTTTTTACTAGCTATTGCTTTCAACATGTCCATGACTTAACAATATGGTTCAAGGATTTTTCCATTGGACATGTTTTGCTAATTTCGATGGATTCATCTCTATAGCGTGCATCCATTTCAGCTTCAAAATTAACAACCGTCATGAAAATTTTACCAAATAGGAAACATATATATCACACTTGATTAATTTTTGGTGCAAATGGGAGGTGAGGATATGGATGCAAGGGTAGAAGGTGGAAAAGCGGGAAGGAATGAAGGTGAGGATTGGGCGTGAAGGAGTTGGGGAGGTGAATGAAGCGCAAGAGATGTGGCTGGGATGGAGGAGAGGCAAGGTGGGCTACGTAAACATTGTAGGGAAAAGTACAAAGGAGCATAGAAAGTCTGAGGGAGGATGGTGAAAGCATTGGAGGAAAGAAGAGCTGAGTGCAAATGGAGAGGTAGAATGGACAATGCGAAGGAGGATAGGTGGATGGAGTTAAGAAATGTAAATAGGTGGTTGGGGTGAGATAGTATAGGATTGGTGTGGGCTAGAGAGAACAAGTGGAGAATAATGCACATGTCAATGGTGGAAGGAGATGTAAAGGCACAAATGGAAAGGGACATGGCATAAAAAGCAAGACAAAGGAGGAGGATGGAACCACTAGAGATGATTGTGTAGGTGCAAGCCAAAGACTCTTGAGGGGAGGCAGGCTATGTGAGGGTAGTAACAGGGGCGAGGGTTGGTAGAAAAAGTGGTACAAGGAACAACCAAAAGTTGGTTGTGTAAGGTTAAGCCTAACACAACAATCTAACGCCAATAAAATTAACACAAATTTTAATTTGAATTTGAGAAGGGTTTCATTGAGGAAATGCAATGAAACGATACAATAATTAGATTGTGAGGAACTCGACGGTCAATAAGCCTATACAATGTTGTGGATGAATGATCAATTATTTATCCCTAAGGAGGTGCAAAAACAATTAACATGCAATCGAAAAACCCCAAGGATGGTAAAAATAATATGCAACAATTCCAAAATGCACATGGTGGTTCTAACTTGTGGGTTTACCAAAATGTAGTATGCATGAATGGATTTCAATCAAATTGCATCAGAAATATCTGTATACATTTAACTAGATCTCATTAAATATAAAATAGTAAAATAGACCTAGATAATTAATTCCATCATTAGAGTAATAAATGAAAAAAAAGGTTTTAGAGATTTAGCTTTTTTTCGGCAGTTGATCTCCATGTGAACATGGTGGTGCAATCTTGAATTTGCAGCTCCGCTTTCCTAGCAATGCCTCACAAAAAGGTAAAAATAGGGTTTGGATTTTGGGACCTACCTTACTTAGACCGCCTTTGGGGAGTAAGTCTTGAAAACAACATACAAGTGCAATAATCCAGTAGGTAGTTCAGTGCAACATCCTAACCCTTATGCTTTCAACAATTAAATGTTCAAGAATTTCTTGTAGTCAATAAACACTCTCTATATGCTCTCCTCTCTTGTAAATGATTTACTAGGCGTCTTTATTTGTAAGAGACATTTGAGATTAAATTAAACACCATGCACACCTTTGGCGACTTAAGGACCTAAAAAGAGGGGAAGGGGAATGCAAGTGCACTTGATTTATAGGGGGCTAAAGCATAAGATGAGATGAGGATAAAAAGGGACTTTGAAAGTAAGATGGTATAATTATCCAACATGCAATCAAGTGCAATATCCTAACCCTTATTCTTTTGATAATTAAATGCGCAATAAATCCCTATAGACAATAAATTATGTTTAGATGTTCTTTATTGTGAATGATCTACTAAGCATCTTTATTTGTAGGAGACATTTGAGATTGAATTAAACACTATGCACACCCATGTCTACTTCCAATGATATTATTAAAGAGGGGAATGGGAAATGCAAGTGCATTTGACTTAGAGGGGGGCTAAAGTATAAGGTGAGATGAAGATAAGAAGGGACTTTAGAAATAAGATGGTATAAGGTAGATAATGCACAATAAGGGGAATTTCACCCATTAGAAGTTAACAAGAGGGCCCAATTTAAACCCAAACATCCAACATAAGCTAAACGTGATAAATCAATATAATTCAAATACTAAGTAATGCCATATGACCATTTTAGGTGTTTAAACAATCATCTTGTGGTAGTTCATGCAAGACTCTACTATGCTTATGTCTAATTAATTTGAGCCTTTGCTATTAGGATTTGCTTATGGGATGGTTGTGTGTTGATCCTTTAGGAAGAGGTATGCTTTTACCCATATCACATTACTCCAAGCCTTTGTATTGTGGTGGGGTTACAGTTTTAAAACCATTTTATTCAACTAATTTGTGGGGCCTTGTCATAATTTCATTATATTGTGCCTTTGCTAGGATGGTGGTTTTGTGGCTCATTTTTCAAATATTAGTTGAATCGTAACTCTTCATTCCATTAGCTTGAGCCTTTGCTATTGTGATGGGTTTGTAGTTATTTATTATTGACATTATGAAACTCTTAAGAAGATAATTAAGACCTAAAGTTGGAGGGCATTTCCCCCCTTAAGTTGGTGTGTCAAAAGATCCTTAAACAATTTGGCACTAGGAGGGTTGATCAACCAACAAAGTATTCTTCACACAAAAAACAAAACAAAAGTTTAGCTTTTGCTATTGTGGTGGGATTGCGGTTATCTATTATTGACATTATGAATCTCAAGAAGGTAATTAACACCTAACGCTAGAGGGTGGCGTTTTCCCCCTAAGTTGGTGTGTTAAAAAGATTCGTAAACAATTGGTGCTAGGAGGGCTAATTAAAAAACACAATATTCTTCACATAAACAACAAAACAAAGTTTCAAGTAGTATTATTTTCAAGTTCTATTTCAGAGACGAATAAGGCAGAAATAAGTGGGGTTATAGGGAGCGGTTTTATTTCAAAGATATAGATTTGGCAGAAGGTGATGGTTTCACTAAAATATCAACAATGTTCAATGAGTCATCATGGTATATCATAGTTTTAGAACATAGATTCACCAAAAATTCACATCCCCAAAATTTTGACTTCGACTTGAGACTTGGCAAAAACATATATGGATAAATAAAAATATATATAAATCATAAAACAAACTTTAACATGTAAAATATTGTTAAAAATTATACAAAGTGAATGTAGAGAACACATAGGTCTTTATTTGTGTCTCTGTTAGTTTTAAACAAAAAAGAGTATGATGTAAATGCATGCATCATAATATCATGTTATGATTGATCGTTATCATAGAAAATTACAAATCCATGAAATATTTTACAAATTTCTCTGCCCCCTCTAGCAGCGTGCAGACTTCAGTTGTGCCAAGAAGTGAAAGGTAAAGATTCCTTGTTGGGAACAAAATTTCTTTGCCAACGTCAGTGCCTTGTACTCATCATCTTGTCCAACCCCTCTTGATGCTTTTGTTTTTGCTTGTCCCTAGTTTCTCTGTTGTCGCTCAAGTCTTCTCCAAGGAAAACATGGGATTTACATCCTCCACAACTCCAATCAAAGTATGGATCAATGCCATATGAGTCAATCATATCATGGCACTCTTGACTTAACGACAAAGATTGTATTGTTCAAAAACAAGGTCAATGTGATGTGTTGCCACCTTGTTGTGCTTCTTTGTGTGAATGGCCTTAAATATGCTCCAATGGTATTCACATCCTTGACGATCCAATTGTCAACCTATTGTGCTTCTTTGTGTGAATGGCCTCAAATATGCTCCAATTGCATTCACATCCTTGATGATCCAATAAGAGTATGTATTAATGCCATCCAAGTCAATCATATTAAGACAATCTTAATGAAAAGGCAAAGGTTGTATTGCTTGAAAAGGATGTTATTGAGGTGATGTGTTGTCAACCTGTTGTGCTTCTTTGTGTGAATGGCCTCAAATATGCTCCAATTGCATTCACACCCAAAATAGCTATAGGACTAACACACATTACAAACTGCTAGCCTTTGAAGATTTGGTGTTCTTGCACCATGATATTTTCTTGACAAATCTACAAATATGACATTTATGACTTTGTAAGCAAACTAGAATTGCAATTTTTAAACAAGCATTGTATCTAAGTGACTACAATCAAAGGACTCAATTTGTTTTACCTGGCTTAGTGTATCATTCTCCTCCAAATGCGTAGAGCCAAAAAAAAAGCCTCCCCTTTCCACCCTTGTGTAAATCTACAACTCAACAAGAATCGTGTCTCTTTAGTGTTTTGTTGGTCATCATCCTCTTTATGCATGTTTTTAGGCCTTCCTTAACCTCCTCATCAATCTTAAAAGAATCAAAAAAGAAAAATTTGGGGTTCAAATAGTACGCCATTGCATGTGTTGGTAGAGCTACATGTTCCATCTTTGATCAATTATGTGCCAAACAAGTTAATATATGCTTTTTATTTTCCCATAATATTTCGCTAACCCAATTGGGTTTTTTTTGCCACCATAACCTTGTCATCAACCAAGGAATCAATGAAGATGTTTTTTGGAGTTCAAGTATTAGGGTGTTGCATTTATGCATTGGTGTAGTAACATGTTCCATTTTTGATCAATTATGCGCCAAATGGGTTCATATATATTTTTATTTTTCCATAATAATGTGCTATAGGCACCTTGGCCTTGCCCATGTCCTCTAACAGATAACCCATATGGATTTTTTTTCCATACACCAAGCATAGACCATTGATCGAAGGCTCCATCACCTCAAAACATGGAGAATGAAATATTAAAATTCAAATTAAAAGAAATTTGAACTAAAACATTAATAAAAATAAACAGTGAATAAAAAATCTTACTTCTATGAATTAAAAATTCATACGCTTTACAAACTTACAAAGTATTGGATTTTATTACTTTGAAAGTTTGTAATCATTAAGTATAAAATTGCCTTAAGGATTCATGTTTGTGCTCTTTGCAAACACATCATCCCAAACGGTCTTCACAGTGCTTTTTCTTTTAGTTTTCTTAGAATTTAGAGATTCCAACCACTGAATGCTCACAAACATCTTTGCGTCGACAAACCTCTTGGGAGATCAAACCATAGAGTCTAAATAGGCTCATACACCAACCATTTATAGTTCTTTGGGACGTCGAGGCTATGGATACAGATAGGCCCTTGTGCCCTCTCATGTGTACTCCTTAAACGAAATAGGTGGGATACAAATGCATTAAAGGGGGGCCCAACTAGATATATGGGTGTCGAGGACAACTATATATAGGCCAGGTTCAATCTATTGATCATGGGGGATGATGACGAATGCTGATTATTTTTTCCATGCACACCCTATCCATATATCTAGATAGGCCCTTGACTCTGTAAACAGATAAAAATATGTTAGTGAGGTTGCAATGCTCTATAATGTGATGAAGTTTGTGGTGAATCAGGCGACTCATGATCATACAAGTTCCTTTTCATAGGTCTGCTCTTTTATCAAGCTAAGCACCCAAGGGTGATTATGGATGTATTTAGTAATATTTTTGGTTTCTTCAATCACAATTTTCACCTATCCAATTTGTCCTATGCCCTCAAGTAGGAGATCAATGCAATGGGTTGTGCATGAGCTCAAAACAATGGTAAAGTGTCTCTCCTCAAGAAGTCTTTTTGCTGTTACATATGTTGTTGCATTGTTAGTCATCCAAGCACAACTTGGATGACATTATCTACACACATTTCCATGACCAACTCCACCAACATATTACATAAAGTTTGCTTTTTTCATTTTGTGGGAGGCCTTAATGGATTTAAAGAAGCACTAATTTGGACGACATTATCTACACACATTTCCATGACCACCTCCACCAACATATTACATAAAGTTTGCATTTTTCATTTTGTGGGAGGCCTCAATGGACTTAAAGAAGCACTAATCTTCCCACCTAAAGCCCACTATAAATTTTATCAATGTGCAATTCCTTCCATTTGTGTATTGATAAAAAAACATTGTAGCCCTTTTTGTACCAGATTCTTTTATGATTTTCTATTAACATCTCTGCTTTTTTATGGCTTCCTCCATCCACAGTCCCACTCAAATCAAGAGGACTAGGTGCCTTATCCTTTCTTGGCAATAGTGAGTGTAGTTACTAATGTCTCCCAATATGGGCTTCTCGCCATAGTAAACGGTATGCTAATTAGCCATCCTAATTTCATGGTGCTTTTTTGTGTTTCAAGTAGTAACTTTGAGTGAAGGTTGTGTACCAAGGGTATTGCAAGGAACAAAGAAACCCTACGAACGTGAAGGCATTTGGCTTGAATTTTCTCCAGGGGATGAGGCTGGAATTCATTTGAATCAAAGGAAATTTATCACGGATGCAAATATTTGCTGCTGTCCTCCTCTTTTCTATTTTTTTTTTCCGCATAGACAAAAAGGAAAGCACTCATCTCATGTTATTTCAGGTTCTCTTTGAGGCACAGTTGTATATTTCAGTTAGGGATTCATACAAGGTGGTATTTGAGGCGATTGATGCCTCATCTTGTCATAAAACCACAATAGTTGCATATTATTTTGAGCCTTTGCTATTGTAATCTGGGCATAGGATGCTTGTATTGTAATTTGCCTTTGAAGAGAATTTGCTCTTGATGGTTTGCACCATGCAATTCTCTAACACTTGTCTTATTACTTTTAAGCCTTTGTTGTTAAATGTTTAAAGCCATTTTATTCTTGTATTGTAATTTGCCTTTGAAGAGAATTTTCTCTTGATGGTTTGCACCATGCAAATTCCTTGACACCTATCTCATTACTTTAAGCCTTTGCTGTTAAACATTGTAAAGCCATTTTATTCAACTAATTTGTGGGGCTTTGTCATAATTTCATTAGCTTGTGTCTTTGCTAGGATGGTGGCTTTGTGGCTTATTCTCCACGTAGTAATTATAATGGGTAAATTTTAATTCCATTACCTAAAGGCTTTGCTATTGTGGTTGGATTGTGGTTATCTATTATTGTCATAACAAAACTCAAGAAGGTAATTAGCACCTAAAGCTGAAGGGTATTTTGCCCTTCAAGTTTGGTGTGTTAAAAGACCTATCAACAATATGGGTGTGATTTATTTATAGATCCCCTTACCCTATTAAAGAATGACGTCCCTGCACTTATATCCAATGTCTATTGATGGTTATGGAAGGGTATGTGATGTCCACATTTGCAAGAGAACATTTCTTAATTATGATCATGTGAGATGTCACATTTGCAAGAGGGGATGTAAGCAATTGTAGATTGTTGTCAACAAAGATGATGTTTGACTAATTTTGAGTCCCTAATCCCACTCAAATGGTAAAGTGTGGCCAAACCATTACATGTTTGCCACCACACTTTGGCCAAGTGGCTATGTGCTCTTCCTCTATTGTGTGAGCATGGTGGTAGTGAGTAGGAGCCCTAATTAGGGGCATCTCAGTTGATACGTGGTCTAATGGGCTCCACTCACATAAGTCCACTACATACTCACATTTGAGTGATGCTCACACATCATATGAAGATGGGAGAGCCACTTGGTCATTGTGAGTTGGTCATGTTTGATATGTGGTCTCTTAGAGTATCTTGCATGTAGCGTGGATTATGACCAACGTGAGTTGGGCCTTGGTTAATATTTGGTATGTGTGAGCATCTTGCTGTTAGTGTGTGGTTAAATTGTGCTCAAATTTGTTTTGTTGGGATGGTAAAATCTTGGCTGAAGGTTTGTTGGGCAAGCATTTGTAACATTGAAGTAAAAGCTTTGCAATTTTTCAACTATGTAGTTGGAATTATGCCTTGTTTGTTGTTTGTTTTCCCCACTATTACAAACATAATTTCTTGATGTGTTTAAGATGTAAATAATAAACATGTGAAGGACTACTATATACTCACCATCTTTGATTGAATAATGGGAGAGGAAGAGCACATAGACATTTGGATTATAGCTTGATGTATTTGAGTTGTAGATAATAAACATTATAGCTTGATGTATTTGAGTTGTAGATAATAAACATGTGAAGGACTACTGCTACCTATGTCACCGCATTCGAATTCGTGTTTGAACTTGCTAAGGATAAAATTTGAAAAAAATTAAGAACTAAAAAATCCGAGATAAAATTTCGTGATTAAATTCGGCTAATAGAAATATACTCATTTTTAAAAATATATTAACCCACCATTAAAAAAATCACATTTTATATAAATAAACATGTCAAAATAATCGAGTTTCCGCCAAGTATCTAATTAAAAGTATTAATGTTTTGTTCAAAATGATTTAATAATAATCTGCTTTCCTAAATTCCACTTCGAATCAAAACGAAAGCATATAAGGAAAATCAGACTTAGGTTTTTCATGTCATTTTCAAGTTCCAAGTTTTAGCTAATTTAGATTCATATCAATTCGTGTTCTCTTCATGTTTTCAAATAGAACAATGTCTGTCCAAAATTTTTGATTCCAAAAATTATCATAAATTGATTGAAATAAATAAAATTTCAGACTCCACTTTTGAAAACATGTTTAATACCAATATATATATATATATATATAAGTTATAGATCAAAGTATTAAACTTCTCTATACGTTAATGCCTACTTTTTACATCAAAAAGCTCTAGATCATCAAGAGCACTCGACTCAATGTTATCATCGATAACATCATCATTACTAAATATCAATAGCGTCATTTTCATCCTCAAGTCTAATGTCTTCTTTAGGACAAAGAAAATCAACGTCATTTTCATTAGAAGAGTCTTATAGAAAATGTGAAGTTGTTTCTTCTTAGAAGTACGTGCATCTCTTGCCACTTTTTTCATGGTCAATCGCACATTACTATGAACATAAGCAAGATCCCCTAGCATTCTTGATAACAACTATTTTAAATAGTTATAGATCAAAGTATTAAACTTCTCTATGGGCTAATACCTACTTGTTACATCAAAAAGCTCTAGATCATCAAGAGCGCTTCGCTGAATGTCATCATTGATAACATTATCATTACCAACATCATTAGTTTCATTTTCACCCTCAAGTCTCATGTCTTCTTCAACATAAAGAAAATCAACGTCATTTTCATTAGAAGAGTCTTATAAAAAATGTTGAAGTTGTTTCTTCTTAGAAGTACATGCATCTCTTGCCACTTTTTTCATGGTCAATCGCATATTACTGTGAACATAAACAAGATTCCCTAGCATTTTTGATAACAACTTATTCTTTTTCTTTGATTGATTATGGTCAAAGTGGCTCTAGTTTTTCTCACACGTTGATGTACTTACCTCTTGACTCAAGACTCAAATTGCAAAATGTTGTAGCTCAGGGGTATTTGTGCCATAGAATAGTCATCATTCATTTTCATCCATGTCCATGTCATTTATTGTTGATTGGGTTCCAAATAATCCATCTCCTCTGTATGCCTTGTGTTGTTTTTTATTTTCTTTGCCATATCTCGATCAAGAGCAAGTTTTTCAAACTTTGCATAAATCTCACCCATGACGTTACGACCACTCTCTTTCTATGTGAAATAGTGTTAGCGCCAAATAACATGTTGCATGCAAATGGGCATGCATCAATTTCCATTTTTTATCACAAATATCCCATATTTCATTGTATTCAATGCTCGTATTATTGAAAACTTTTTGGATGGTTTTTTTACAATGGCCTAACTTTCATAACCATGCCAATACAAGGGATGTCAGCATCAACTATGTGAAAGATGCAAACTATGGATACACACATTTTCAGAACCTTATTAACATTTTTTCAAAAATCATGGCTGAGGGTGATTTGCTCTACATGCTTATCTTTATAACCTTTTGCAAGAACATAATCTTTCCATTCTTAGCATCAACTATGTGAAAGATGCAAACTATGGATACACATGTTTTCAGAACCTTATTAACATTTTTCCAAAAGTCATGGCTTAGGATGATTTGCTCTACATGTTTATCTTTATAACCCTCATAAACTATGTGAAAGATGCAAACTATGGATACACACATTTTCAGATCCTTATTAACATTTTTTCAAAAGTCATGGCTTAGGATGATTTGCTCTACATGCTTATCTTTATAGCGTTTTGCAATAACATAATCTTCCTATTCTTTTCTACAAACAACAGATTGGAGAGCTCTTTTCTTTGCTACAATGGTCCAACCTTCATAAATTATGCAAATACAAGGAATGTCAGCATCAACTATGTGAAAGATGCAAACTATGGATGCACACATTTACAGAACTTTATTAACATTTTTTCAAAAGTCATGGCTTAGGATGATTTGCTCTACATGCTTATCTTTATAACCTTTTGCAAGAACATTATTTTCCCATTCTTTGCTACAAACAACAGACTGGAGAGCTTTTTTTTGCTCAACTCTTTTTTCAAAGTGATAAAAAGAAGAGGCAAATCTTGTTACACATGGTTTCAATGCCTTCCCTGCATGCCTTTTATATATTCTCAATGTGAGGTGATGATTTTTAATGAAATTAACAATTGTTCTTCCTCTTTGCATTGCCTCGTGTACCTAAGGAAACTTCGCCAAGTCATGGATTAGTAAATCAATGCATTGCGCTGCACAAGGTCTCCAATAAATGTGGGTGCTTTTCTACTATCAACTTTTTTGTCTCAACATAATTGTTGGCACTATTAGTAACAACTTGGACTACATCATTTGCACCAATTCCGAGAATTGTTTCATCCAAAATGTTGAAGATATAGTTAGAAGTTTTGTATGTTCCATGGCATCAATTACTTTAAGAAATAGAATGCCTTTAGGGCAATAAATCAACACATTGATTAATGGCCTTTGACGTATATTTGACCAATCATCACTCAGAATGGTGTACTCCATTGACTTCCAAGAGTCTTTAATGTTTTCCAATTGTTTATTGATCTTTTTTTTTGATTTTTTTAGAAGAGTTGTCGGAGCTTCTGAACTTGGTGTTGTGTACCTTTTGCCAAATGAAATTGATTGTTGAATAGCATTCTAAAAATAAGTGCGCCTGACAACACTAAACGGAATACTTGATTTGGAAAAGAAATCAGCCCATGTATTATCAACTTGCTCTTTTTTACAAAAACTTTTCAGTGTTGCTGCCCCACTATTTTTTTGCTGCATGACTGAGCTTGTGGACATGCGAGAGGAGTAAGATGTGTGAAATTTGGACCTAGAAAGTTCCTCTTGGATTTGTTGCTTTTTTTTGCCATTTTTTGAGTTATTACTAATGAATTGTTGTAGTCTTTCTTTAATGCTGCTTTTATTTTCGGTGTCACATTCGGACACGTTTCAACACCACCTCCTTTACTCTTTGATATTCCAAGAAGATGGTCCATTACCCTTGTTAAAGTCGCTGTAAAAGAGTGCTGACATAACTTGCAAGTGACGATGTTAGTTTGATTCTCGCAGTTCATATATTTCCATCCCCTTCTGTTGATGATTTTAGGGGTGCCATACTGAAGTCTTAAGGTAATGTGTTTCTACAATTTTTTGGGAAAATTATATATTAAAAAAATTAAAAAACAAACTAAATTTTAAGTAATTATCTTTAACTTAAATATCTTAAAAATTAAAACCTAAAACAGCATAAATTATGCATTATCATATAAAGTTATTAATTTATAAATTTACATATAATAATCTAATATTAAAACCGAATAAAAAAAATATTTTAAAAATACGACAATTAAATATTTAAGTTTAAACTACATACCTCGGCCTTCCCTGATGCCTCTGCCTCTGTCATCGGGCAGGAAGTGTAGTGATGTACCCTGTGAGTCCACGAGTTGTGGTGTTTGGACGCACTCAGAGTCTCAGATACAGTGTGCACTGTGCTGTCGTGGATGCAGACTGCCCAATTTGCAACTCAAAAGGTTTCTGCTGTCAGTATACAGGGTTTGTGTTTGCTGCAGCCGGCAGGTTTCAAAATTTGTGTTCGCCTTAAGTGTGAACAACATAGAAATGGCAGCACTTCGCAATTTTTTGCATTTGCACGATGAACATTGAAGACTGATGGGTGGTGACGGAGAACAAAGCAAAAGTTCAACCCTAAAAATCACAAATTTCAACAAACTTGGATGAATTTTATCACGAATTTGGATGTTTTTTATTATATTTGTTCTTGAAATTTGTGATTAAATCTGTACGAATTTAATCAAGATTTCGAGCGAATATGACAGCGTTTGTTGGCATTTGGTGAATTATGCTATTAAATACGACGAATGTGGTTACACAAACTACCACATACTCATCACTACCAAGTGATGCTCACATGGGAGACTATGAGAGTAAATTTGGTTACATCCAGATATATTTAAGATGTAGATAATAACGATGTGAAGGACTACTGCATACTCATCACTGCCAAGCGATGCTCACATGGGAGAGGAAGATTACAGATGCACCTGGCAGTGTGAGTTGACCTCAGCTGTGCTGATGAAATCTTTCTCTTAGCATGGATAAAATTTTGTGCTCAAATTTGTTTTTCTGGGTTTCTAAAATCTTGGCTGAAGGTTGTTTAGGTGTGCCTTCACATTTGGGAATAGAAGCACCATGGTTTTGAGATCATGTACTTGGATACATGAAAGCTAGTCTTGTTTTTTCCCCCTTTACACAGACATTACATCTTGGTGCATGTACGTTACACGTAGACATTTAGAATGCCCCATTGATGGGCTTTCCATTGCACTTGATTTCTTTATTATATCATCTTCAAGTTCTTGGATTTCTTTCAATTTTTAAAAATAAATTGTTAAGACTGTTTCTTCATTACTTGTATTAGAGGGATTATATGGGCACTGTACATTGAAAACAGTGTATACCCAAATACTTTTTAGAATTTGGGCAATCCATTAATTGTTACGTTTGCAACCTTATTTTCCCTTTTCAATCTGAACCTTTTGTTTTTTATCTCCTCTTCAAGAAGGCTCATATGCATAATTCAAATACATAATTCAAATGGATGGTTCAAATGCATTGTTCAAATGCACAGTTCAAATGATGGTTAAAAAACGGACTCAGCAAAAGCTTTGACTCAAACTACAAAAGCCTATAAATATATAAAGTCATAAAATAAACTTAAATAATATGTAATTCTTTTATGTAAAAGCTGAAAAATTGCTGAAAGCGTGTTATCTATCTCCTCCATTATAACTCCTAGAGATCTGAAACCAATATAGCATATATACTAAATGTTTGTTTTATGAACATAATCCTCAGTCTCCACCTGTCTTGCTCAGCACTAACATATTAAAAATTAAAGCCGGGCTGAACAGAGTAGAAAATGACCTCAAAATAATCAAATTCGGACACTTTTCAACCTATTTCCTATCTTTTTGTGCGGTTGGCAATTTTTTCTCTGACATGTGAATACTGGCCCAAAACTCAGCAGGCAAATCACAGGGGAGTTGCTTGCCATGGTTTTCTGATCTACTATTGTAATTCGGCAGAGTACTTACCAAGCTTTTGCACCATGGTACTAGGATATTTCAAAACTTGAAAGCATATGACTCTAATCATAATTCATAGCCCTCTCTATTATGGTTGGGTTGACATTTACAAAAACAGTTCCGCTAGGTGATTCACTTCATGCTGGCACACAACTTCTAATGAATATTCAACTTTGTGTCTTTCACTTCTATTATGCAGTGAATTCTTAGTGGACATTCATAAAGCATTAGTAAAAGGAGCCTAACATAGAATTTTTTTGTTGAATTTTATCATTCTTTGAAGTTAATGATAATGATGCCAGAATATAAAGCTTCGTGAAAGTCGTTTTGTGAGTCTGCCACAAAGGGTTCACATTCTTTCCTTTGACACGGCATTCAGGACCCATTTTATACTCCCAAGTCCTAATGTAACGGAGACACTAGGGTACACTCGCTTTTTTTTTTCTGTTGCTGTTGATGGTACTGCATTCTATTCTAAAGCAGTATATTGGGTCATTAATGGAACTTTGTAGAAAGGCTGTAAGGGGAAATAAAGTATTTGAAAGATGGAAACCATTGCTAATGTGTAGAGGAATCTCTAATGATATTTTTCATTGCTATTGATGATATGTGTACATTTTAATACAATTATATGTTGTCATTTAATAGAGAAGATTGCGGATGGGGCTAAATATAAGTTTTTTTGTTTAGATGGGTGGGGCAACATGGCACTGCTAATTTATAGAGGCGGTTCATGACTATGAGAGTGCAGAGAGTGCTGTATGTGAAACTAAATGAGAGGGGCTCAAGGTTTTACAAAATAATGTTGTGTAAGTGGTTTTGGTCAGGGTATACAAAATGTTTGGTCCCATCTCAAGGATGAAAATCTTTGGCCTCAATGGGGACGTGCTGCTGTACCTTGTAAGCATGCTTTCAGGAAGGTCCCCATGTGTGTGTTGGCCTTAGAATGTCTTTAACGCATGTGTATCTTTGCATGTATCAGGTAGTGCTTGCTGACATAGTAAATCCTATTTGATGGTTGCAGGTGCTTTCTAATGACATTGACTTGCTCCATCCTCCAGCTGAGCTGGAAAAGCGAAAACACAAATTGAAACGTCTTGTGCAATCACCAAATTCCTTTTTTATGGTATTAATCTTACTTAAGACTTGAATATCGAAATTGTTGGAAATCAAAGAGTAGTGATCTCACTAGGACATTATTTGCTTTTTAACTGACTGTTACGATTTTGTTGCAGGATGTGAAGTGTCAAGGATGCTTCAACATGTATGTTGATTATAATCTTCTTATTTTGTTATAATGAATAACCATCTTGTGGCTTGATATCATAAACTTTTTCGTGAACGATTTAGTAAGACTGACAATATGTTATGTTTTGTATGCAGCACCACTGTATTCAGCCATTCACAGACAGTTGTTGTCTGTGGGAACTGTCAAACTGTGCTATGCCAGCCAACTGGAGGTCGTGCACGCTTGACTGAAGGATGTTCTTTCAGGAAGAAGGGAGACTGAGATTTTATTATTCTTTGGTATATTAGTGACTTATGTCCAATTATCAAACTCTAGGGAAACATTTGGCAGTGCAATGGCCCTCGCTTCAGGCTTTTTGAAATCTGACACATTATTTATGAAGTCGTGATAGTGACTGTTCTAAAAAAGCCTTACAGCTGGCATAACGAAGTTTTGCAGTTAAGATATTGCTTAGGGTTGTTATGACTGCTCCATGAAGAGACTAATGTTTTAAAGGTTTTAAATGTAATGTGATTCAATTGAGATTTTTGAAATGGTCTTGCCCATTAATGGTTAGTTTCATTATTATTAATGGGCCTTGTAGCTCCATGATGACGTAGGGTCTAAAATTAATGTCTACAAACATAAATTTTAATATAGGCTTTTCTGTAATAGAAGGGGATTTGCATGCATACGGTGGACTGTTATTCCATAATACCCACCAAATTAGTCGACTATAAAAAATAGATAACTTCAAGTCCTGTGTATAGTTTTTGGCCAGGTTTGGCTATATATCCTTTGTTTTTCTGCGAACTTAGCTTTTTCTGGAGGTTTGTTAGCTTTTTCTGGAGGTTTGTTTTTGTGAATTAATGAATTTTGAAGGTAATGATAAATTTAAAAAGCTGTTTTTGGGAAAAAGTGTTCTCTCTTCCTAGGTTGTGGAAACAATGTGTTTGTCAAGGCACGGTTTAAGCAAATATATTTATTTTTTATTGGATTGTAGTATGGCAAGTACTTTGTTTTCAAAAATTCTTTTTTTAATTTGTTAATAAGTTTGTATTATTATTTATTTTTATATTTACTGTCATCTATTATTTTCCCTTGTATTTGAGATTTTTCTCTATTCTGTTTAATATCTTGGCCCACCAAAGTAGTTTTTTAAAAAAGATTGTTAATATGTGGTAAGATTATCTTTTGTTTATACTTTATTTGTCATTGGATATTTTGCCCTATCAATAAGGGCTACCCTATTGAACATCTTTGAATGAAGACTTTTTTTTGGTAGTGCTTCTCTGTATTTATTGTGAATTGAATTGTAATTTTTTTAATCAACAATTTTGTACGATACAAATACTCAAAAATATTGTATTATTAAAATAAATGTAAAATAATAAAATGTCGGAATTTTTTCAACCCTGACAAACATAAGATGATTTAGAAAACTTGTGACAATAGCTGGATGATTTACTAATTGTTAAAGTTTCAAACTTAATTATGTTCAAAACTCTGAAAGTTATGTTATTGGCAAATGTCAAGCAAGTTCTGTTTTGATGATGCATTTATTTGATCTTGGGCTTGAAAAGAACCATTCAATTTTGGTCATTCATAGGTAGATGGGAAAAAGACATTCTTGCTTTAATTTGTCAGTGATTTGTAAAAATTGCAAGGAAAAGGACATGTTTTGGGCCCTGCATCATGCTAGGAATAGCTGAGCTATTTTAATGTGGTAGGCCTTTTAATGATGTACAACTCTAATAATTTCATTAATTCACTAGTGGGGGAACCCAATGACAGTCATTCATGAGTTGGGGAATCGCATGGAAAGTAATGTGTTATTAAAAATCAAGCTTTAGTGCTACAATCAGCACTCTAATGATTGTTTGGTTTTTTTAAATGATTGGAAATGCTCAATAAAATCGTTTGATGTGAATTGATAATAAATTGTTTTAAAGTGGTAGATATTTTTAAAAATGATTTGTTGATCTTAAAATGTACCAATGTCCTATATTTATAGTGATTTGAATTATGATCCAATTGGTGCCCAAACTAACATCTCTTAATTGAAAAAGTAGATGTGAAGGGTCACAAGAAGAGGCAAAAGAGTCCAAAATCTTCTTGCCAAATTGTCAAACTCGTACAATGCATCTTATGTGTAAAGCTCAATATCACATTTCAGATTTCTTGAGGGCAACAACATATTTTGTAACAAGAACACAAAGTGTGATCAAACTTGGAGGAGGAGCCTATAATGTGATTGACCTTGGGGGAAGAAGATGACACTTGGAGGGTGCCAAGGTGTCGTTGAAAGTTTGTAAATGTGCTAATAAAAATCTAATTTAGACAAAGAATAGACAAGTAGACATCTAAAAAACATATAATTTAACGTGTAATCAGTGGCTAGGAGTTTTCTTTAGGTGTATATTTTGGCCCCCTTTGATGTGTGTGCATGCATATCAAAGTAACATAACGACATTATGGATATAAGATTTTGTTCCTCGAAAGCTCTTAAAACAAACTTCAATATACTTGTGAATTTTGTAGAAAGATTATTTCTTTTTCTATACATGCATGAATGAGTGATAATAAAAATAATGTGTTAAAATTTAAAAAAATGAAATTGATAACTTGATTTATCTGTTAAGAAGGTGGGTATGATATCATTTGAAATCAAGTGCCTCTAAACGTGTGCTCAATTTTGCATATATTTCTAAGTACAATTTTTAGTAACAAAAATTTAAGATAAACCAAAATTTTTAGTAGTAGTCTAAATAAAGTTGAATTCATTCCAAAATAAAATACTGAATAGATATTACATAATATTAATGTGAGGTGATGTTAGAAACCCTTATTAGATATGAACTTCTACATTTGAATAAAATTTGAAGAATTGGGAATAGGACAGATAAATGCTCCCATTTGTAATTTGTATTGAATGTGTGAAGCACACATCTCAAAAGAAAGGTAATAAATGTATCATGTGTGAGAAAGACATGAAATCATTAACGTATAACATAAGTGTAGAAGCATATATGTTATGACTAAGTTTTCCCCATATGGCCCTATGATATAATCAATATAAGCATATGAAAATTATACCCCATATAGAATAAAATATAAGCAATATAACACAATAATATAGTCCATGTGGGGTCAAGATATAAGCAGTGTGAGATCATGAGTATAGGTCTTGCCCCTAATGGATGCATGATAGGAAGTATGAAAAGAAAGACAAGTATTAAGAGCATTGTGCATGATACAAGTCATCACACCATAAAACAAACCAAACCACTGATGAAGACAACCATAATAGGAGATATGTTACATATATGACCAAACACATAACAAACACTTTAGCTACTGGAGTCACGCCAAGCATATAAAAAGCACAATGAAGTCACACCTAGCGCATAGAAGAGACATAAGGAAGTGAAAATACATCAAACACATAGTATGCACATCAAACACTTAACAAACATCGAACACTTGACAAACATCAAGCACTTAACACACATAAAACAATGAATATATTTCAAGCACTTAGCATTGACATACAGTAGAGATACATCAAGCACTTAGTAGGGACAAAAAGCAACAAAGACATATTTGGGGCATAAAGGAGTGAAGGAACATCAAACTTAATGCAATCAACTCAATTATGTGACTAGACACGAAGTAGACACTTTGAAACATGGGTATAAAAAGTATACCAAGCACTATAAAGACAAATTAATCAAGAAGTTAGCTAGAATGTACATTAGAGACAAAGGAAGATGTCAGACAATAGAAAACACGTGAAGCACGTGAAAACACATTCTCTCGCTGAGGCCACACCAAGCACGTGAAAACATGTCAATCATATGAATACACATGAATCACATAAGAACACCAAACATATAAGGACACAATTGACATATAAGATAGACTATAGAATACATATTATATACTCAAAGCGGAAGATCAAGTGAAAGCATAATTTGATTAACAATACAAATGAACAATAACATGAAGTGGGATTAGGGGATACTCTCTATTTCCCCAAAATTACCCTTGAGTGAACATTGGATGTGCCCCCATCATACTGTGAAGCCACACCATGAACATATAACCTATTGAACAACAAGACTTGCATCTATCTTGACAATGATATTAGTAGCATATAAATAGTAGTGAAGTAAATCTTCTACAGGTATATGATATGAACATGAAGTGTGCACCCTATAATAATCATAATATATCAATCTTTTGCAGTTATTTGATAAAATATAAGGAAAATATCATAGAATAAAACATCACATGAAAGTATCACACATAACAATTATTACAAAAGTAATGAAATCCATAACAAACCACATATGGTCCTAACATTAAAATTAATAAATGAATCATATGAATAAAGAGGGTTCAAATCCCATAATAAGATACTAGGTAGAAAAGCTAACTAACAATGTTATCCATGATAGTCGTCATAATATACCAAAGATGAGGCACTAGTATCACTACTAGTATCCATAGGTTATTGAGACACCCATGAATCTAAATATGGTGAATCATCATTGTCAGTACATTCTATTATCTTATTATTCATTGAATACTTATCTTTATGGCCAGTGTTTCACATACATTAATTTTCTTTAAGATCCTCTAGTTTTCTTGGAGACACAATATAAGACAAGCACATCCTCATTTGTAATAGACTTATGGACTTATACTTTAATCACCCTTACCTTTAAGATGGATCTTGGTATGTTTTTTTGGGTTTCTTTGGATATAACTTCTCCCTGATTTTTTTTTAATAGAAAACTAAAATATCTTCTAATTATAACCACTTGATCTCAATATCTAAATTTTAAACATTGACCTACAATAGAAGCAATTGTTTTCATTGATGTATCCAAGGTCTACCAATTGAAAAAATATTTGATTTATTATTGGGTACCACACAAGAATATTTGAATTATTTTTGGACCCACTATGATGGGAAAATAATACAACAAAGAAGCTCTATACTAATACCATCATGTCCTACAATAATTGTTGGAGTGTATGCTAAATCAACCATATAAAATCTTTTAGACTATAAATAAATTCCTTAGTGAATATGTTCAAGCTTGAGCCATTATCAACCATTGCGCCATATTTTTCCTTACCATTTATGAATACTCTTACGAATAAAGGTACACCATATGAACTACCAAATGAGATTTCATTCTTATCAAACACAATCTGAATAGATGTCTTGTTTTTCTTGAATCAACTACTCCAATAAAGCCATCAAGTGGATGCATTCCATAGTCTATTGATACATTTTTAGACCTTAGTTTGTCTACCACATGAAAATTGTCATTTTTATTTGATTGATTTTTGTGACTCAGCGGATCTATTGATGCATTTGAATTGTTACTTGAATACTCAATTGAATTTGACAATACAATGACATCTTGGATTTGATGATTCAAAGTCATGCAAGTAATTTGATGGATGTCCTTGGAATCTATGATAGCTACAAAATTCACTAGAGTCATAAGATCAAGGCAAGGGTATTGAAGGCTCCAACTCCCTTATTGGAGGTAAGGAAGTCATATTACATTCAAGTGATTTCTCCAAGATTTGTTGTGGGCATTCATTAATCTTTGTAAATTTTATATGCCCCTTTGATTGAGTGAAAATGAGATGTTGAAATTGTTGAGCTATAACATTGACTTTATTTCTATGATAACTCCTGGTTGGAAACCTATAATTATTACTATTAGTCTTAAAGCTTCATTTGTTTTGAAATGTGAAAGTACAAGAGGAATATTTAAGGATATTTGTATCTAAAAACTTGATTTCACTTTCTCTAACAACAAGACAAAGCTCCTCGAAGGAAGTATAAGAATTGAATATAGTATTTTCTTTAGTAACTAGAATAAAACTATCAATAAATATATTTTGAATGTCATTCTTGGTTAGAAACTGGAATCCTATCATTATTACTACTAGTCTTCAAACTTGACTTGTTTTGAAATGTGGAAGTTTCAGGAGAATATTTAAGGATATTTTGCATCTAAAAGCTTGATTTCACATTCTATAACAACAAGCCAAAGCTCCTAAAAGAAAGTATAAAAATTGAACATAATAATTTATATAGTAATTGGAAGAAAACTATCAATAAATATGTTTTGAATCAAGTCTCATTATCAAGTGGTTCTCATCTTGGTAGCCATAGTCTTAAATCTAAGCACATAATATCTAATGTGCTTATGACTTCTTGTTTAATTTGACATAAATCCAAAAATGTAACCTTTTGATATATATTGATTTGAAAATGGGATAATAAATCATCCACTATTGCTATAAAATAACTAGTTTTACCATAAGGTTATTTGTAGAAACTCTTACAGATGGGGCAAATTCCTAGTTTACCATCTTGACTCGAGTTCCATTACTAATTGGAATACTATGAGAACTAAGTTTTAAGGTCATTTGAAACTAGTTGAAGATGCACATGCACTTCTTACGCTATTAACTCATATGAAGATGGAAGCTCATGAACTCATGTGGGACTTTATTGCTTAGTTCAATAAGTTGTTATATAAAATCTCCCAAGTAGCCAAACCCAAGATGAAAAATCATAAATGCTTCTTTATAAATGCACAACTACCATAAGTGGGATTTATTTTAAAGAGAAATATATTACCTAACCTAGAAAAAATTCAAACATTTACCTAACGTTAAATATGACATGGTTATGGCTGGAAAATTAATAAGAGACTCTTCAAAATATAGAGGTCAAGTTTTAAACTAGGATTCCACAGAATAGTTGATCCAAAAATTTAAAACTAACATCTTTGCCCTAGAGAAGAAGTTGCCCCAAAATCAACTAGTTTCTCCATACTAGAATATACCCAAAATGAATTATATTCCTAATAACAAAAACTATCCTTGATTGCAAGTTATATAGCCAAAATTGGCTATTGAATCTCCTCCAGTGAATGCAGTACTAGAATCAGAATAAATTTATGTGTATGATGATGAAGAACTTGAAATATAAGACTCAAGTTTTTAGGAGTATGAAACTGAAGAACTTGGTGGTGACTTCAACAATGCCTTTCCAAAATATGAGTTTGAAGATGATGATTATGAGGAAGTAGTCGAAGATATGAATGGTCAGTCATATGCATTATTCACAAGATCACAAAGTTTGAAAGAAGATAGCAAAATAAGCAAGAGACTGGCAAAGTAAACTAAGTTAAAAAGGCCAAAGTCAGGGAATCTCCTGAGGCATCTCTTAAACTATAATCCTTCCTCGAGGATCTCCCTTACCTCCTAAAACAAAGACAAAACTTTCAGAAGGTAATGTAAGTACTTCCCCTCAAACTCATGTTCTAGAGAATCAAAATATCAATGCTAATTATAGAATTAATGTTGTTGTAACTTCCCCTCAAACTCATGTTCTAGAGAATCAAAAGATCAATGCTAATTATAGAAATAATGTTGGTGTATCTTCATCACCCATAAATCCAGACACCAAATTTTATTCCAATATCCCTTTGCTTGATATCATATATCATGTCAATAAATCCAAGATTAAAATGTCACAAGATGAGTACTTGAGATCTAATCCTGACTAGGTTAATAGGTTTTTTTAGTTTATCAAAGGAGAGATTACTGATACAAGCAAATCTAATTCTAAATAAATCCTTGCTGTACCTTTTAGTTTGAAATCCTTAGTAAATACCATGGATGCATCTACTTATAATCTTGGTAAAGAAGAACCTTTTTATATATCCCTTTTCTTGAAAGGTTGTGAGCTAAGCAATTACATAATTGATACTGAAGCCTCTGATAATTTCATGCTAGCTAAAGTTTCTCATGCTCTAGGACTCACCTACATGAAAAATTTTGGTCTATGTTTTTCAATGGACACTAAACATGTTACATTAGTTAGATAGATCAAGGATGCTCATGAAAGAGTTTAGAAGACTCTCACCCAGGATCAAATCTACAAACTATTACCATAGTAAAATTCATTGGTGCATTGCTCAAATAATATTTCACTATATTATACACAAATAAATCATACAATGAGAAATACTCTATATCTTCAGAGCTTCATCAAATATAATGAAAAAACCTTGCATTTATAGGCAAGAAATAACAATCATAACTAAGAGATTAAGCTATGTGATCAATCCTAAGTAAGAGATCACATTGGAGATCAAACCTAAGACTAAGATATAACTATCTCTAAAGGATACAAACAACTAGAAATGATCTCCATAATATCTAAGAGATAAATATGTAATATCTCATAATATCTAAAATAAGGTAAATAAAACATCTATACATAAGTGGGTGGGAATAACTAAATACCTAGGTGAACATGAGTTAAGATAAATAATCCATTCTAACACCTCCCATCAAGTGAAGTTAGGAGCCAAAAATAAAGTGGCATATCCAAAATATGAGTCCCGACAACAAGGCTTGATCAAGTGCTCATATACATATATCTATGAAGCAATCTCTCATAAAGTATAGAAAGGGAGAAAACCCATAGGAAAATAAAACTCTCCCCATAAAGAGAGAAAAGAAGGAAAGAAATGGGTCTTGGAAACAAGGCTTGATGAGTTACCCATATAAAAAAATGATTGAGTGTGAAGACAAGTGTCCCTATGGAGCCAATGCATCTTGCCGAAATACATGGATGTCGAGTCGTTGGAACTTCCAAGTCAAAGTAGGAATGGTGTTAAATACGAAGATTACTGAACATAAACACAGTACTCTAGAATACTAGGTGGAATGATGAATCTAAGGAAGTATTGCCTTAACACTCTCCCTCAATGTTGAATTAAGAGAAGATGACAATGAAAGTCTCTAAAAAAGTGGAGTAAAAATAATGAGAAGTAAGCACAAAGACTCCTAGGGATGCCACACTAGTGTCACTACATAAAAAGTCACCAATAATGCCATTGAGACACAACAATACTCATATGAATTTCAAAAAAAATAGTGATTGAATAATATACCCATGTATAAAGGAAGAATACAAAAAATGTCTTGGTGGTGATGGGAGATACTGGCAACTTAAATAGTAAAATATGCACAAAGGTACACATGCATGAAGGTAGACTAGGCTGTAAAAACAAACTCTCAATGATATTTATAATTTAGTGCAAGTAAAATATATCCCAAAAAATACCAAATGAAAACAAGGAAGACAATGTATACACTAGAATAGATCCAAACAAGGACACAATTGAACTATTGAAGATGTCATCACAAATCATAAAAGTTGATCTCAAAACAAAGGAACAATGTGGGCCAAAAATACAAGTAGCAAAAAAAATTATTCAAATAATGTAAGACATTGGGCTTTATTGAAATTGCATTTGCAAGTGTTCAGATAAATGAACATGAGTGCAATACAATGTTTTTGTGAGGGGATCTAACCACCTGTCAGATTGGGCCTTACCCTGGGTCTTCAACAAATATAAAGCACATTCAAAATGATATGTCGAGCTCAGTTGATAATGTATCCATGATAGAGTGCAATCAAGAGGGTGAAATCAATGAAGGAGAAAGTTTGTATGTGAGGGGGTTTGGTTACCTGCCAAATCAAGCCTCACCCTCCGATCTTTGACAAACGAGATAGGAAAAAAGATACGTGGCCAAAAAATAAACAAATACAATATCTCCTTATTATTTTAAATATAAAATATTATTTTTAATAAATACAATCAAAAAATCATCCAAATTTTTTTTTTTAAAAATAATAAAAATCCCCTTTAAAAAATCTCCCCATAAGGTTTTTTATAATGAATAGTACTAGAGTCAGTAAAACTTAAATAAATTTTGCAATTCATAATTAAATTCAAAATTTTAAAATATTATAAAAAATTGAAAACAAGGTACACAATACCCAGAAAATGTTTTGAGTGATTATTTACAAATTTTTCACAATTAGAGAAAGAACAATCATGTATTTTTAGAATAGTAACGCTTAATAAAACTATGATAGTTTTTGAAATTATTAATTTAAAAATGTTATGGAAATTAGAAATCAAGTCACACAAAACCTAAAAAATTATTTGAACGATTGTCTATAGTTTTCTCACAATTAAAAAAAGAACATGCATGTTTAAAAAAAAAACAGTTTTGTAAAAAACTTGTAGATCTTGCGTCTTATATTCAACCTGGACAACATTGGAGGTGATTATGTCTTTGTTATATAATATGTATGCATTGGTAATATTTGATTTTACTAATACAATCTCCAAAAATTCTTGCAAGAAACAACACACAAAGAGGAAATCCCTCCAAAATTAGAATTTTCTACACACCTTTCTAATTCTCAGGACTATCCAAAAAGGATGCAAGAGAAGAACATAGTAAGATAAGAGAATATCAAATTTGTAATTCTATATCTTTTAAGAGGCTAGGGATCTGATTAATTATTGTTAAGAGACTGCTCTGATACTATGAAAGAGTTTAGAAAACTCTCACCCAGAATCAAATCTACAAACCATTACCACAATAAAAACCATTGATGCATTACTCAAATAATATTTCACTATATTATATACAAATAGATCATACAATGATAAATACTCTATATCTCTAGAGCTTTAACAAATATAATTAATAAGCCTTATATATCTAGGTAGTGAAGATCAATCATAACTAAAAGATCAAGTTAGAGATCAAACCTAGGACTAAGAGATAACTATTCCTAAAAGATAAAAACAACTAAAAATTATCCCCACAATATCTAAGAGATAAATATACAATATCTCATAATATCTAAAATAATATCAATGAAATATCCACACATAAGTGGGTGGGAATAACTAAATTTTTAGGTGAACATGAGTTAAGGTAAACAACCTACTCTAACAACTCAAATGGATCTACCATATTTTTTGCAAAAGAGGATAAAAATGAATATCCTATTGATTGATATTTCTACCATATATAATATGTTGTTGGGAAGAGGATTTTATAAACAATTAGGTGGGAGATCTAGATGGATTTGTCTCATGTTACATTCTTAATAAATGGGGTCAAGCACAAGCTAGAACCTAAATCAAAGACTAAACTCAGAGTGTGAAAATTAGAAGACCCATAAGATGACTTTATTTATGAACTACATGATGATGTTTGAAGGAGAATTAGATATACCATAAATTGTCAAAAGTAACTCTAATGATGTTTGGGTTCTTAACTTTGATGGTAACTACTCTTTGGCCGGTGATGGGGCTGAAATTATCCTTCTTATTCCAAATAAAGAAGTTTTCCTTACTCTCAAAGGATATAGTTCAAATGTATGAATAACACTAATGAATATGAAGCTTTGATTTTGGGATTATAGACTAATGAATAAATGAGAATAAAAAACTTGAAGGCATGAGGTGATGCTGAACTCATTATGAAGCAGGTAAAGAATTAATATCAAGTAAAAAATTACCACTATAGGCACTATAAGCATTGTGTGTGGGATTGTATCAAGACATTCAATGAATTTTCAGTCACAACTATTCCCAGGGATGATAATGCAAAGGCAAATGCACTTGATGTTTAAGCTTCACTAATGATTCTTCCTGCTGATGCAGATAGAGAAAAATACACTAGTGAAATAATGTCTAAGCCTAGTGTCCCTGACAATGTAGAACACTGGCATGTTTTCAACAGTGATGAATAAATAATAACCTTCATTGAAAAGGAGGATAGTTTTAGAAACCTATAGTTTGAATATAGTACTTATGCATTTAGGGAATCACACGTTCAATATGATGAATGTGATATTGCTAATATCTTCTTGACCGAGACTACTAAAGGATAAAAAACTTGGGATGGAAGTGAACATGAAAGATGATTCAGTTGAAACAAATTAAGATTCTAAAATGTTTGGTTTCTCTCTGAGACCTATTTGACAAGCATTATAGGTATGTCAAAGAAAAATTTCAGTGAGAACTAGCTAGAAATTTTGAGTATGAAAATGTGAATATTGGTACTTCTAAATAACCTAGGTACATAAACATAAAAAAATATTACTCAAAACAAGAGAGATGTAAGTTCATAAATCTCTTCAAGTTATGCAAATATGTGTTTGCCTGTAGTTATGATGATCTCAAATCTTTTTGGTCAAAAGAGATGAAGCATATCATACCTTTGAAACCTGGTATGTCTCTTTATTGGTAGAAACAAAAGCACTATAATCCCCAAATTATTGAAACCATCCATGCTGAGATGCAAAAGATGCTTGATGCATGTATTATTTTCCCTATTCATTATTCCATTCATGGATAACTAATATCATGCATGTTTGTAAAAATAGTGGTGAAATCTGAATCTATTTTGATTTCAAGAATTTTAATCAAGCATCTCTAAAAATTAATTATACTATACCAATCATGGACTAGATATTGCAAGCTATTACAGGATCAAATATGCTTTCCATGCTTGATGGATTTTATGACTATAATCAACTTAAGGTTTCAGTTGAAGTTCAACATAAGATGATGTTCACAATGCCTTGGGGAACCTTCACCTACAGAAGAATGCCTTTTGGCCTTAGTAATACAGGGGATAATTTTCAAAGGGAAATGAATTTAGCATTACATGACCTCAAAAATAAGATCACAATGATATATTTGGATGGTATAACTATCTTATCAAATAAGTGAGAATACTATTACGATCACTTCGTAAAAGTGTTTATAAAATGCAGAGCTCATAGTATCTCACTCAATCCCCAAAAGTCATTTTTTGGTTCAATCGAAGGGAAACTTAATGGGCAGATTGTGTGAAAATAAGGAACAAAGATTGATCTAGAAAGGGTTCAATCCATCTAAAATCTAACTCTTCCCACCAGTAAACTAGTTGTTCACTCCTTCAATAAGGTGAATTTATTGAGGAGGTATGTACCTAACTTTGTTGAGCTCACTAAGCATATTACAAAAATGAAGAAAGGTAAGACTACTTTCAAGTGGAGTAAGGAAGATAAGTATTTTTTTGAAGAAATAAATATTACCATTTTTAGAGCACTGATTTTAGTATGTCCTGATTTTAATAAGGACTTTATAACATCAAAACACACTTTATCAACAATCTTGGCACAAAAAAATAATGGAGTTGAGTGACCCATAGCCTTCATGAGTTGTGGTTTGGATAATCATGAACTTAAGCACTCCTCAATTGAAAATTATGTTTATGTGGAGGTCAAGGGAGTCAAACAATTTAGATATTATATCTTAAACTCACACACCATTGTAATAGTACCAGATACAATGGTCAAGTCTATCTTGACACAACATGAGCTTGGCTAAAAAAAGGAGTACGAATAATTTTTTTTCAAGAATAAAATTTAGATACTAAGTTGACTGAGCTAGTTAGAGGATACAACTTATGTCAGCTTATAGTTGAAAATGAACCTAGTAATGGGGAGCTTGCTGAATCATAGAAACAAGATGCTCTTGAAAAGTCACCCCTAGTACTCTTCATTGGTTCAATGATGAATGGTATAAAAACATAAAATATTTAATCACATATGGAGAGTGTCCTAAGAATATCATTTTCAAATAAAAAATGAAAATAAAGCTAAGAGCTACCAAGTACGTTAAATGAGATAATACTCTTTTCAAGAGGAGAATTGATGATATTTATTTGAGATGTGTTAATAAAGAGTAGCATAAGATAATGTTATAGGATTTTCATAGTAAGGAATGTGGAAATCACTTTTCATCTCCTATTAAAACACATAATATCATAAGATATAATTACTATTGGCCTACCCTCTTCAAAGATGCTTAGGAGTGGGTGCCAAATGTGAAGTCTGCCAAAAATTTATGGGTAGGCCAAAGTTTGCAACGTTGCCATTAAAACTAGTAGTGATTGAGGATCATTTTCAATAGTGGGGTCTTGAATTCATAATCATGCTCAATCCTCATTCTAGTGCTAGTGACATCCACATTCTTACTACAACTAATTATTTCAATAAATGGGTAGAGGTTATCCTTGTCAAGTAGACCACTTCAGAAGTTATATGTAACATCATTAAAGAAAACATTTTGGTCAGGTATGGTGTCCCATAGAAAATATTAATAGATAATGCTTCCAAATTTTATTCTTATGAGCTTGTTTGAATTTGCTGTGGATATGGGATATCTTTGTTTCATTCATCTGACTACTATCCACAAGGTAATGGTTAGGAAAAATGGAGAAATAAGCATATTATCACCATCATCCAAAAACTCACTAATGAGAATAAACTAAATTAGAACATAATTTTGTATGATGCACTTTGAGATAATCACATCACTCCTAAAAGGGCTATCAACTTGTCACCTTTTCAGTTGATGTATGGTACTAATGCAAAATTTTCTATTTCATTTTAATTACCAGCGCTTCAACTAGATAAGTCAATTGAAGATTAAAACTTTAGAGATTATTTGGATAAGAGGATCATGTATTTGAATAAACTAGAAGAAGAGAAGGTTCAAATTAGTTGATCATATTAAAAAACATTAGAGAAAGGTAAAACTGTTGTTTGACAATAAGGCTAGACAAATGGATTTTTTAGATTTGTGATCTCGTCCTCCTCTCAGATAAAATAAGGTAGCTCAAGGCTAGTCATGAAAAGTTTGATTCCTTATGGAATGGTCCTTTTCAAATATGACTCTTTTTTGGAGATAATATGTACCATTTGGCTTATTTGGATGGGACTCATCTCTCACTTCCTTATAATGAGTAATTTATGAAGTTTTTGAAGCATTCGTAACTGGTTATCACCAACCATGCACATAAGCAAGTTTATGATTTTGGTTGTGTTTCCTTTTTTATCTCATCTTTTATTTTTGTTTTGGTTGTGATTTCCCTTTTCATTCTCCCTTTTTTTTCCTATATTTTGTCAAAGTTTCACTCTAAGGTCTATTTGAATGTAATAAAGACTTCATAGACCAATGGAATTAAACATTGATCTCCATAACTTGAAATTTTAAAGTTCATGTTTTGTCTTTTACAATCCAAGTCCCCAGTAAGAGCCAACTGTTGTCCCCAAATTTGAGTCTATGTAAAATTTTGGATACCCCAAGTGCGATTTTATGAGTAAGTAAAGTCAAGAGTTGTAAAAATGTAATTTGTGCTTGTGTGAGAAAATGAATCATGATGTTTTTTATTTTAATTAAGAATCAAGAATCTAAAGCATATGGTTGTATGCCTTGACATGTCAAAAATGGATAGATTATTTGCAGTCATCAGAACTTGATGCCTTCTTTGTATTCATCAAAACCTGATGCCTACTTTGCAATGGTCAGAACCTAATGCTTGCTTTGTAGTCGTCATAACTTGATGCATGCCTTTTTAATCATAAAAACCTGATGCCTACCTTATAACTTATAAAACCCACCATCAATGTGGTTGATGTCTATGAGTGAGGGTGTCTTTCTACCTCCCACTAGATAAACAATTTTCCACCATTATTTCTTATCATTTCATTTAATTTTACATTCAAGCTCTAGATTTATCACTCCTCACTCATCCAAACCCTAGTTTCCACTCATGAATTTTCCTTCCATATTTCTTATTTCAGGTGCTTTTATCATTTCATTTTCAATTACTTCATGTCGTTCACTAATTTAAAGTCAGATTTTTCTCCTTGTAGCTCTTTCAATGGAATTTTGAAGTTGGTTGGCATGATTCAAAATTTGAGATCCTTATTGCACCTTTCTAGACTTTGTAGCTTATTAATCACTTAATTATGGTTATTCAATCTCTCTAATACTTTATAAAAATTTAACACTTGCATTACACTTGTCAAATTCTGATCTCTATATAGTAGTTGTCAGAATTCAATCCATCTAGAGTAGTGATTAGAATCCGAGCCCTTCATTGTAACTTGTTATAATCCAAGACCTATAGAGTAGTTATCAAACTTAAAGCCTTTATTTTCATCTCACTAATCTATAATCTACAGTTACCATTATCTATTTTTGGTTAGAACATGCCCATTAGTCAATACTAACACTTCCAGTTGTACATGTCAGGAATGACAAAGAAGAAAGATGACATGAAGTACCAGTTTCTGGTGGTCACCCCCTAATCTAATATGTATTCTAATATTGAATGGATTATTGATAAAAATATGGGGCATGTCAACATGATAGAATTTTGGAACATGGTTAATTTTGATCATAAGTTTGATTGGATGCAGGGTACATATGATAGTGGACTACCTTAGGCTACTACTTTCCCAATATCAGTTCAATATCTAGAGTTAGTACTGACTAGGGCAATCCAGTATGATAAGGAGAATAAGGAGGTGATGAACTCAAAATATGAGTATTTTCTTCACCTTAGTGTAAAGCATATTGAAGATATGTTAAGAATACCTAATTATGAATATTTTGTCAATATCACCCCTGCTACCTCTCAATAATTTTGGGACCCTAAATCAGTTTTATGTTCTAAATCAATGAATAAACATTGGATTATAAATCCCAAGGCCACTTCTAAGTAAATACCCAATACCATTACACACTCTTCAAGATGAAGATAAATGATATTATCATAGTTTTGAACAGAGTGGTTGGAAATTCCACAACTAAGAAATTTAATGAATGGATGTATATGTATCTTAAAATCATCCATGAGAGTAAGCAATTCATCAATCAAGTAAAACTAATCACTGATTCTATTCATAAGAGACTGTACGAGGTGACCAAATAGGGAAGTTATTTATGACTTATTATCTAGTCTATGAAATTTCCCATAGGAGATTATTTAGTGGATTAAATATAGTTGAGAAAATGTCCTCGATGCAGATTTATGAGATTTATCTTTAGCTCATGGTGGAGGCTAGCTCGAAACATTTTTGTAGGTTTAATGATAACTTTTTGCATTATGTCATTCAAATGTTTGAGCTAGATCCATTCAAGGATGTGAAATCACTTATAGGTTCATCTTTCGATGTTGATACAAACCCAATTATAATTGAATAAGAAATGAATAAATAAGTAGAGGACCCAAAAATAGGTCAGACTAAAAAGCCACTAAAGATCAAGATCATAAAGTCGACTAGAGGGGCTAAAGGAACCCCTTGGATCTCTATTATTTTAGGTGAAAAGATTCCAACAAATTCAATAGACTATACCATCGAATCCTTATCGATCAAATTCTAATCAATTGTACTATGAATTTTATTTGATCATAAATTAATCCAGCTTAAATTTCTCAAATTTTGATTTGAGTGTGAAAGAATAGGGAATATTATTTATTTTTATCATCATGAGATATTAATATATATGATAACAACCCTATAGACATGTATTAAAGAGTGCCAATCAAACTAAACCTAACCCCACACCCTCCCTAAATCTCAATATCATTATTAGTTATTTAATATAGTTAGGGGTGGGGGCATCATATATATCTATAGGGTGCCTCTATCTCTCATTTGAGTGCCCCTATCTATATATGGGGAACCTATGGCCATATATAGATAGTTAGGTTAAAAGGCTCTCACAACTCGCTACCTATATAAATGATATATTTTGCTTTGATGGTTGAGCGAGAGTTATATATTATATATATATTGACCGCCTGCCCACATCTATACATCCATCTATCTACAAATGTGTTTGATTCTTAAGGCTTGATAAAAAACACCACTTTATAGTACATGGCCACATACCCTCATATGGTGGTCTCAACATTCACTCCTCTAAAAATTGCATCTCTTCAACCTTCTCCTAAATCAACCAACTTGTTTCTTCAACCTTCACCAAAGGTTGAAACTCTACCTTCGTCCTCTATTCCAATGCTTGGGCTTGAACCTATCAATCAAGACAAAAAATGCACAAAGACTATATTAGAATAAGCCCTAAAAATCCCTCATGATTTTATTGAGACTTAGACTTAGACAAATGATATCTCTATAAGAGGCCCCTAACACAGATATTTCAGACTAGTTGAATGACGTAGTTAAGAAGAGGAAGAAGACAATTTACCCATAAGGGGGTTGATTTTAGTGCACTCATAACACTTATTCCTTATGAAATAAATAATCCTAGAATGGTTTCTCACATAATCATGGATGAACATGGGGACATGTATGCCAAGGTTATAGTTTTTCCTCCTAAAAAATTCAAAGAGGAAATCAACATTGAGGATTATCAAATATCAAAGATACACCTTGAAAAATATACTCTTGAAGTGATAAAATAAGACATGTAAAGAACCATTGACAAATTATTCAAGAAATATGACTAAGACAAGGTAACAAAAGAGTAATTCAAGGAAAAGGTCAAACCTATCTCTTCGATGGTCTAGATATTGGTGAATTTAATTCAATCAAGTCCCCATGACTATGTACCTAATACCAAAATAATGAGAACAACTAAAGAGACAGGGTATATGGGAAGGACCACCAAGGAGTGGTAAGAGAAGTTACTCCGTAAAGGAATCAAATTAATAAGTGTAACCATCTCAACATATGAAATGATTCAAAATGAGCTCGATTATGCTAGGAAGAATGAGGCTAAATATAAAATGGAAATTAATAAGTGGAAAAAATTTATGCCAAAGTTAAAAGCCTTTGTATAAATCAGATCTAGACACCCTTGTCATAAAAAAGGTTCTAACTCAAGAATGCCAGGAAGATCAAACTAAACTCTTAGGCATTATGAAATTATAAATTCATATGCTTGAAGAATCCCTAGAAAATTTCAAAGAGTCTCAGTGATTGGTAGTTGATGATAGAAGTGATATAAAAGAAGTAATCAAAAAAATTCCTTGCTCATTTGTTGACAAAGGAATGATTCTTCCACCAGTGGATATCAAGCATGAGTTCAAAAAAATATATGGGGAAGGAGTTAAATCCTAAGTCCACATTCAATTTGGAGTCCATTCAGAAGTTCATCTGATATAAGATTTTTTTTTATAAACTAGATAAATATTTAAATAAATTTGATGTGTTTCACATCGAATGGTAGATCTTCAAGTTGAAGGATCAACTATATCCCTTCCAATGGTCCAGATGAAGACAAAGTTAAAGAGGTGACGAACTTGTTTGATGACTACTATAAAAGTATTCATCAGGAAAAGCAAAAAGAGGTTCAAGTTGTTTATGCGTAAGGTAGTGGTTAACAAGAGGTGGAAGAGATTCTATAAATTTATAATTTTCAAAACTACTTTTTGATGTACTCTCTTTTACAGTCTTCAAAATGCATTTAGGCATAGGTGATTTTATAGTTTTAAGCTATGTTTTATGGACTTTGTAAATTTCAATTTTGAATTAAAAGTATGGCTATTCTATTTTTAATAAAATGTTTACTAATTGAAGGGCTAGAGTACTCCCTTGTAATTACCACCTCCAAGTTATAAATAGATTTTGCATGTCATTCTAAAGAGATTTTTTAGCTTTGTAACTTTTTGAAAAGATACAATATTTTGGAGAAGAAAATAGAAAAAGAATAAACTTTGTGCTGTTCTTAGAAATTAATTAAATGATATCATTACACAACTTTGTGCCTCTTGTGTCATTGTGAATGAATGTTCTTATGTCCATTGATTCATCTTGTTAATTTATGCACTTTATTTGGTTAAATAGTCATTTTTTATTTCCATCTCAAGAATGTGAAATATAATTAAAATATGTCTTTTCTCAATTATTATTTACCCCCCCTTTTTCTTCTTATAAATCTTACATTCTTTTAAAAAATTCTTTTATTTTCCACTCCTTAAAATTCCTTTCTTCACACATGCAACCCCTCTGTAAAAAAAAAAAAAAACCATGAATATTTTTAAATATATTTCATTTTTAGTTTTGTTTTACTTTCAATAAAGGTAGCTTCACCTGCTAATAGAGGAGGGGCTATGTCCTATAGCATTGTTGTCTATGATATGCAATCTTTTTCCACATACAAAATTTATGGCCAACATGTATATCAATGTATTTTACAATAGGCTATCTTATTTATCTCTATTATATAAGATTTAAAGTTTACAATGCTTAGAGTTAATTAAATCATTTTATTAATTCTAAGAGTAGACATTTTAATGAACCCATTTTTAGAATAGAACATTGCTTGTACTACTTGCTAATTTTTTGCTTAGGGTTTTGGTTAAATTCTATAAATTCCTGACACAAAGAATAAAGTTCTAAACCTTGGATATTATCCATAACATAATGATTAAAATTTTTCAACATTAGAGTAATCTGACACTGAAAAAGATTGTCTTATCACCTCAGATAAATACCAACACAAAGGCTCTTTTTTTCAACTTCAGGTTGAATTTTTTTGTTGTCCTTTCCAATAATATTTCACCTTTATTTTTATTTTTCTTAATTTTTCTTATTTTAGAGACCGTATTCTGATAGTCTATAATCTCATATCTACTATCATTATAGGTTAAGTGGTGTTCTATTTATGGAAATCAGGGTGTGAGGGGTTTACTCTAATACTTAAAACCATTAAATAGAGCTAGTTATGGATTTTAGGATCCCCTTGTTTACACCAAATAAGAAGGTATACTATCCACTTGATTTTTTAGTGCACTAGAAAGTGGTTAGCTCTGAGAAGTTACTCTTAACTTACCATTAAAACTAGGTTTAATGGGCTTTGGTTATGGTTCTACCTCCATAATTAGTGCTCTAAAATATTGAGATGATAATTTTCAAAGGAAGAGACAATATCTTTGAGAGGCTAAACATCATTAAAAACCATTTTAGATCACCCTTTAATCTTTTATTTTTTTCCTTGTCTTCTTAGATCATAGGTTTGATTTTTTCATTTATATATCCATCATGGGTGTAGTATTTACATGTTCTTCTCATTTATTACATAAAATCATGTAGTTTCTTATAGTTTCTCATGTTCCTTTGAACCATGATATTCATTTTTTTTTTTTTCATAGAGTGCTTATAAAACCATTAAGGAAGCTACTTCTCATACTCCATCTCCTCCTCTTCATACTTGTTTTTCCTCATCTTGTTCTCTACTTGAACCTATTTTTTTCCAGATCTTCAATGATGTGAGAACAAGAGGAGGCTTATATAATGAATTTATCACCATGATATTTATTAGTACCCACCCCTTACCCTCTCAATGGGAACACTATGGCCCTTATTTTTGACCTTGATGTCAAAATTGACCATGATAAAATTCAAGATTATAGTAGAACACAACCTGAAAAGATTGATTATTTCCTATATGTTGCTTGATATGAACTTAAGAAATAAAATTTTGATAGTACAACTCTCGCTTCCCATACACCTTTGGTTGAATATCTTCCTTTCCTTAGTTCAGGAACCCCTCTTGGTATATATCAGTTTACCATGCCCATGCTTACTCATGTGAACATTACTCCTCCCATAACCATGTCTAATAATTCCCTTGAGCAAGCTCTTCTTACCTTACAAGCCAAACAACTAACATTTATCAAACCATTTCTCATGTTAGTCCCTCCTTAGAATATGGTAATTTGTTACATAACCTTTTATCTCCTCAAATTGCATCACACCCTCTTCTAGTTGGCTTTGTGGCTCCAAATATTCCTCTTTATGTAGGCAAAGGTGATCCTAAACAAAATTTGTGTGCCTTGCATGAAACATGTTTAGATTATTCAAATAATCATAGATTATTATACAATCTCTTTTTAATAAGCCTCAATGATTATGATCTTAGGTGGTTTTATGATATTACTCTAAAATCATTTACAACTTTCAAATCATTAAAAAATCTATTTTTGGCACATTTTATTGGTGTGAAATTATCCTATGCTCAAATATTAAAGCTTAAGCAATGTCAAAATGAGATGATTCATGAATATATGCTAAAGGTAAAATACCATGCTAGCTAAAATTTTAAATCAAATGGAAGATAATGAGCTTCAAGACATTTTCACTCAAATATTGTTTACTCCTCATTAAGAGTCTATCATGTTTGATAAGTTTAAATCATTTAATTAGATATGTCATACACTTAAAGAACATGAGGTCAAATTTTTTAAATTGAACAAGCTCAAGTATAGCTCTAACATTACTTGTACACATACTATCAAGTTTCAAGGCAAACCTAATTACAAGGTCAAAATTAATGTGGATAAAAATAAGGCTAAAATATAATTAATGCTATATATCAACCACAATAATAACTATAATTACAAGCCCCACAGAGGAGGTAATTTTCAAGGCTACCTTCACCTCCCCATGTGTTATTATAAAATCTTATTGGATGCAATCTTATTAAACTTCCTCCACCATATGAAGTATATCCATCTAGATATTTACCTAAAGTTTTTAATAGAAATGCATTTTATGACTATCATAGATGTGTGGGACATTCCACTAATAGATGTATGAATATCAAGCATAAAATACAAGATCTCATTGATGACAATGTTATTAATGTTAATACACCTATTGAAGAGGCTAAGCCATAAGAAAATGATAATTAAAAGGTAAAAATGTATGAATATCCATTTCCTATTCACAGGGCACAAGATAACAACAATAAATATGAAGTACATTATGCATATAATGCTCATCCTCCTCCATATTCATATAGGCGTACACTTGATGACATTATTGGAAAAATTATGAGTAAGTTAAGATATAGAACATATATTACATTTGATGACTTAAAAATTATTGATGACAATTTTGATAGACATGCATTAATCATTAGAGCATATCTTGGCATGCAACCCATCCATAGTGTTATGATAGATAATGATCAAGTGAAAATGTGTACACTATAACACTTCTACATTATCTTGGCTATATAGAAAATGATATTAAGCATATATATAGAGTTGTGAAGGAATTTTATGGCCACACAAATGATACGCTTGAACACATTATTTTTACCTTGTAAGTGGCTCCTCTCCTATTGCATACTTATTTATTAGTGTTACCAAGCACACATTTTACATATGTTATTAGGAAGACCTTGGTTACAAATTAATAGAACAGTTCCTTATAAAATTCACAAATGTCTAAAATATATTCACGTTAATCAAGTGTTTAAAATTTTAGATATTCAATATGAATATCTATTGGAACCTATGGTATCTCCTCTTATTCCATAATAGTTGATCGGTATAGTTATTGAGAAAATTGGTAATGAGCTAGTTTACACTACCATTCAGGATAATGATTCACATTCAAAGAGGCATAATCAAAAATCAATATATATATATATATATATATATATATATATATATATATGAGCTTGAACATATTTTAGTTTCTTCACCTGCTAATGAGCATGATGATATTTTTAGTTTTTACACATATTTTTGAGCATAACATGATTACACATGAGAATATGAGCATGAACATATTTTAGTTTCTTCACCTGCTAATGAGCATGATGATATTTTTAGTTTTTACACATATTTTTTAGCATAACATGATTACACATGAGCATGATCATTTGGCATAGGAAAGCAAGGTATATACTTCTACATAGGTACAAGTTATTCAAAAGGCTCTTACATAGATACATGTTATGACATCACCTCATATTATGTATAAGGATATAGGTTTGGACATATTTATACACAATGATTTAGAGGGTTACTTGAAAACATATGGTTCTTCTTCATATTCAAAAACTCATACACATGGCACTAATTCTATGACAAAAGAGATGGATCCTTATTATCGAGAAGCTGGGTACATATATGAGCATCCTATTGATGAGATCATTGGTTTGACACATTTTGAGATTCTATCCCACTCTCGTAGTTGGGCCTATTCCCTTAATTATATTCCTTGCATAATCCCTACTTGTAACCTTTTTGTTTCTCATCATTTTCTTGATTATTCTTCTACACCTATTCAAACATATTCTATCCTTTTGGTTTTTCATATTTCACTTTTGTGGAACTTGCTCCCTTGATTATTCCAATCCATTTGAACAACCCAAGGCAACCATCTTACTATGATTTCAAATTTACACAAATTTCATGGTAGCCCATACATGATATGAGCTATAATATGTACTTTCATGCTTAAACTTACATACTGATACATGAGTTCACATGAATATTCTTGTCATATTTTCAAATAATACATTTGCATTGGGGGCATATCACATACCTTTCTCCTTACCATGCTTTGATTCAATATATTATTGAGGACTGTTTGAATCTCCCCCCTCCTTATTTTAATTTTGAAAAGCATGATTTATTTTGATTTTCAAAGATTTTTATTTCGTACATGATTATTTTATTTCACATATGAAAAATAAAAAAACATTAATATATGCTAAAAAAACCAAAAAATTCAAAATATCTAATAAAACTAAAAAATTAGGACCTATAGGCATTTATGTATGTTGTTGAATATATTTTTGATTGCCATATAACATTATATTTTAGTATATAGCATATTTTTAAGGCATATTAATTATCACAAGGTATTTTAAGTGTGAAACATGACATATATTACAGTGCAAAATAATCTTCATACACAACAAAGCTTTCTTGATCAGAAATTTTTAAATACAATCAATCTAAAAAATATCACTATAAAAAGACAATGGTGCACTACACACCTATCCTTTGTTTGCATATTTTCTTTCTCTATTTAAAATGGTAACTTAATCACAAGGACTTATAGTACAATTTTTATACATAAAACCAAACACACACTCTAATATCAGTACAATTTCAAAGATAAATCATACCTTCACATTCGATGCTAGTCAAGCCTCTCATCCAACAACCTTGATTAGTTGGGGGGATAATATTATTCTATATGAACACCTTAAAGGTTATATCTACTTATTGTATTATTTCCATGTTGAGTTTAAATGAAAACAAATGCTTTAGTCATTCATTCTATCTTCACACATGTCTTGGTAAAAATGCTACATGCCAAAATGAAACATAGATGCATATGCTTTACTTATTATTGATTAATTTGTTTTATGCTACTATTACATGTTATTTTTAGTTTCATAACTTGATTTGAAAATTTGTTCATGCATTGTATGTGACCCTTGGTCTTGTGTATGTTCGACATACATCTTGTTTGTCTAGCACAACCATGCCTTTATGTGTGTGGCCTTCCTGGCATTTTATGCCTTATGTGACATGTTAATGTCTATTTTATTTAGCATTTGGGTTCCATATGTGACATTTATGTAATATTTTTATATTATTTGTGACATATTACATGTCTCTTGTATGTGGCCTTTAGGCTTTCTTGCATAACAAATTGTGTGACTTTGCTTGCATGTTTTCTCTTTGGCTACTATGATGACATGATTCCTATCATGCACTACTATGTACATACTTATCTATCTATTATTCCATGATACATATCATGCAAAATGTTAGCTATGTGCTCTAATGCTTCAAATTTTCAACTATATGCTTACAATACATATTCAACTCTTGTACGTTCTCTACTATGCTTTATTTTCACCATTATATTTCTATATCAAAATTACATGATGCAATAAAATATAAAAATTATTTAATATTACATCTTTATGATTTTAATACAAAATTCATATATGCAAATGAATATTACATCCTTTATCTATTTTTCACAAATGCTCTCACTTTTTAGTTTGAGATAAGTGATTTTGCATGAAATCTCCCTCATCTCAAAATAAGGGCATTATAATGAGCCTTTTCAAGCAATACATTTTAATTTTTGGTAGTGTACAATGTGAAAAAATCAAAATTTTTAGATTCGAGGTGTATTTGATTAGCCTATGTTCTCCATTTATGCAGTTACTTGAGCATAGGCACACTTGTTTAAAGACAATACAAGGCTTAAAACATTTTTTAAATGATCACATTTAGCACTCTATGTAGTAAAAATATCATGATATACATTCATGACCAAGCTACTATTTAAAAAAAATAAAATTTCTCTTTTTGATAAATATCAAGTATAAAATATCAAGTAATTTTATAAATTTACAGTTCAAATGTAAATCTATTTGCAGTGGTATGATTTGTGTTTGGCAAGTGGACCACATTTGAGCTTAGTGACACTCCACATCTTGGTTTCACTTTAGCTATCCATCTAATGGTTCCCACATATTCTCTTTCAATTTAGCAATTGGACCACATGAGATATTAATGACTCTTAGCGTTTTGGTTTCACTTTAGAGAACCACTTTGTTTTAGATTAAGGTAAAAGCAGGTTTTGAAGGGGCCCCGAAACCCTTTACAGATCAAGAAAGATAAAACATTACAAACCACCAAGGAAGGCAAACCCACGAAAAAATAGTAACAAAACCAGGTTTTACAAGGACCTGAAACCTTAACAAAACCAGGTTTTACAACCTGAAACAATGCTAAAAAAATATATCATTAGCAACAAGCATTATCCGTGACAATTAGAGAACCACTTTGTTGGTTCCCATATCTTCACACATTTTTAGATTACTCTATGAGGGTTAGAGCATGCATTTTTCCAACTCAATCATCTACACTTATTATTACAATTTAGACTTGATAAATGTCAACTCAATACTTCTACATATGCCTCAATAAGGGGGCATGCACATATTCATGACAAATATGATGTGTGTTTACACACACATGTATTACATTTCCTTTACTCTAGTAATTTATGCATCACTAGACTAAAGGGGGGGAATGTAGACACTAAAATTAAATCAATAAATGCTTGATAATACTGGTCCTTGATAATTTTACCTTTCTTGGTCAGATATTCATTCTGATAACCATTTATATATATGAAAGCCTTTCAAGTCTTGTATTTTCTATAAACATCTTCTAGAATTTCCTAATTTATTCCTAAACATCCCTATTGAATAGATAATTCACTAATAATTTAGTTTTATAAGCCTCTATCCAATTTAGACAAGTACACACTAGGCAAACAAGGGTGTACTACACACCTATCCACTAGTGTAGACTTGTATCTCATGATCCAACAACTAGTTTTTAAAAATAACACATTTCTTAATAATTCTCTAACATAATCCATAAGGTCAATTACCATAAATAATTAGAATGTTCTCCTATAATAGAAAATAAAGTGTCTCACTTGAACCCCTTGGTTACTCTCTAACTCTCTCTTGAACTGTAAATTTAAAAATCACTTATCTATTCAACAAAGAGCCCTACTTTAATTATGCTATAATAATATAATTGTTAGTTAAGTTAAAATTATTTTATTATAGGTTGAGGCCATCTTTTATCAAGCATTCTAATAAAATTTAATATTTACACTCATTACATTTATTCGCTTTGATTTTCTTTGATTCATAATAGAAAGTTGATAACACTTCATGAGCTTGAAGGTAGATTGTTGAAAGTGATGGATTACACATAAATTTATAGGCTTATGGGTGATTATATTAATGGTTGAGGATTATTTGAATTTTTTAAATTATCTAAATATTCAATAGCCAGATTTGAGTCTTTTTTCATGAGGATGATGACTAATTACATGTATTGAATAAAAAGGGAAGGGGGTTGAGAGACTCACCAAGAATGGGTCAAGCTAGTTGGTTGAGTCATCCAAGAAGTTGAAATGTTATAATATGAATCATAAGGTGGTTTAGGAAGTTGAGGGATTGATTGGATGAGTCAATGCATAGTTGAGACAATTATGGAGGATGACTGGGTGAGGTGTAAAATCTAGATTTTTAATTAATATTTGAGGAAAATTATGTGCATGATTATAATAAATAAATTATTTGGAATTGGATAGAAACAATGTTAATTTGAATTTAAATTAGGGAAGGTGATGGGTTAATATATCAAAATGAATTTTGAAACTAAATGGTGAAATTTAGATGTCTACACTTGCTAAACTAAAATTTGTGGTATGTTTCATGATATTGTTATTAGATAGCTCAGGATGAAAGAATTAGGTGCATTTATAATTTAAAAGTTTTAGATATCCTTCCTAACTATGCTATGTTATTAGGTAAAGATTATTCCAAAGTAACTAGTGTTTTCATAGGTAAGAATACTAGTTGGGTTCCTATTGGTAATGAAACCACATTTATGCATAGGGAAGAAGGGAGCAATAGTGGATGGAAGGGATACATTGTGGATGGAGTATGGATTAATAATAATGAAAGGGAATTAAGATGATAACTCCAATGAATACATGACATAATAACCAAGTGTATAGTCATCAAAGTAACCTTTCAAGGATACACCAATATGTTTTTAAGAATATGTCTCAAGACATTTCCACTTCCTTAACAAGGTCAAATGTGAGAAGAAATATGGTGTTAGGATCACATAGATTGGATTGATTAAAATGGGTTGTGATGGGTTTGGGATGAAATGGATAAGGATGAGTTTGGATATGTAAGTATATTTTAAGATAGGTGAGGATGTTTAAGAATGGGGTTAGAGTAGGTGTAGGATGGGTAAGTATGGAGGGATGATTTAGAATGCATAGGATGGAATGGGTTTGCCCCCAAGTGTAAGGTATTTGTAGACAAATGATTATTTTACACATGATTATAAAACTAATTTTCATCATGGTAATTATCCAAGGCACCATATAAAATGGTTTTCACTTTTGAACATATTATTTCTCTTTCTCTTTTTTTCGGTTTTTTCCCCCTTTTTTTGATTTTTTTGAAATCTCAATTATGGAAGTGTGTGAGATGTATGATGCTAACCCATATTGATATTTTAGGTATGTGTTCTAGAGATGTATTTTTTAACTTGTTTGATTTAGAAGTTTGCTTATTTTAAACTTACTAGGATACCATCATAGCCCCTTCAATAGAGGGTGCTGCCAAACAGGATGAAGTGGAAGGTACATTGGATGAAGGATGTGTGTTGAGTGCATAAAGGATTTGGAGGGATGGAATGATGGTAGGGATGGGTGTAGGTTTCGTGATGTGAAGGGTGATTGGGACCAATAATGTCACATTCCATGATACTATGAGTAGTCACAAGTTGAATGTTTGTGAGTTTTTATGATTCAAAGGTGTGTTCAATATGTGATGGGGATCCACCATTAAAATGTACTAATGTAAGGGATATATTAATTTATAAATCTATTAGTTTCTTATAAATGTTTTCATAAATGGATTATTATTGATTATTTTGATTGGGATGCAAAATTGGATTGTCCAATAGTGACTCAACGAGGTTTTCACTAAGGGACTTATATTTTTGATTTTGATTTATATTAGGATTGTATTTTGGATTTTGATAACTTGATAATGTATCAAAGAGGTTTTCAATATGGAAAAATTATTTTATATTTGGATTTTAGGATTCATCTTCATTGAGGAACACTTGTTCCTCAAAATAGTTAGATTATTTTTTATGCTCTTCTAATTGAAGGCCCGCTAGGAATTTTATGATTATTTGATCATCATGGGAGGAAAATAATGGTAAGTAAGATTATTGGTCCCAATCGGAGTGTGGATGATATTAACTTACAAGATGGGAGGAAGTATTGAAAATTTTGATGAAAGGAGTGGTGGCAGCATGGTCCTTGTAAGGACTATGGATAAATCATGTTTTGATTACAGATGAAGTTTCCTTAAAAACCATAAAAGTATTACTAACATATTTAAACTTATTTTCAAATGGTTTGTAGCCGATGTAGTGAGGTCCATTATTTATTTAGAAATGGATGGGTTATATAATTCATTGTTCATAGATTTTGTTGTCTACAAGTACTTATATCACTTGTGGTGTATATGGTGGGGTGATGAGTGCTTCATCATGTAATAAGAGGTTAGGTGATTGGCCAATAGGTGAGTGGTTGAGTTGGTTAGAGGAAAATTGGTCATAGATGGGATCTTGGTAAAAAATGGGATCTTTATAAAAAAAATGGGATCTTGGTCAAAGATAGGTTTTTCGTCCAATATAGACTCTTGAGCAAAGATAGGCTCATCAAAGATAGGTTCATCAAAAATGGATGGTAGACCATGATTTTCAAATATTGGTTGATTGATTATGGATTGATTGAAAATGGATATGTCAAAGAGAGGTTTGTGAGTAATGGATGGAAGTTATGACTTTAACTTGGAAGTGGAGTATCTTGATGATGTTTAGGAAAGACATTTTGGCATACCCAAAAGCAATGATTTTTAGACATGGATACACTTGGATCTACCTTAATGTCCCCATGATCAATTAAATATTAGATATAATGCGTGAATCTCATATTATGGTTGGTGGAATGCCCTTCTATTTGGTGGTAGTCAAAATATTTGTTAACTTTATACCATTTAGGTTTTGGGATATTTTCATCAAATTTTTTGGTGTTGGAAAATTTTACCATGTTCACAGTGACCAAATTTCAAAAGACAACATTATATGTTTATCTCAAAGGAGTGAATTTGCATTTTTGATTTTGTTGTCCAAGTTGACCACTAAGCAGGGTATTGTTGTCATAGGTTGGGTGTTTTGGATTTGTTTTAGCTTTTGGGGTGGAGTGATACTATATGGTCATGGTATTATAATTTTATTACCTTTACTAGTGTGATGAGTGATGTTGAAATCAAGGCTATAACTAGTAGATGGGAGACTTGGTTGATTTTGGGTAATAAGGTTACTAGTGGTAAGTTGATGTTGATGTGGAATGGTTTGGGTTTAAAAATTAGGTGGAATTTAGCCACTAGATATAATTATTGTAGCAAGAACTCATTATTTTTGGATAAAATATAATCTATGATTTGAGAAGGGGGGAAAATGGATATAGGGCTATGCTCCTCATTTTCAACATTACCTTTGATCTCAATATGATTTTATTGATTTCCAAAGTGAAAAGGAGATTTTACCAAAAGGCTCCTCTCTCAAACTAAGATTTTATAATAAGGCCATTTTTCTTATGATGGGAGACATTTTCTTAATGAATTAACTCAAAAATAAAAGATGAAAGACCAATACTAGAAAGTAATATAATTGACAAGTTTTTTGAGTTTTTGACTTTAGAATTTTCTTGATTTATAAGTTTTAGATATGATTTTGGTTTGATTATAGAACTCAAATATTGTTTTTTATTAAAAGGTTTTCATCGCGTGGTATTTTAGAAGGGAGAAAAATAAATGAGTTCTGAATTTAAACACACATGCAATAAACAAAAAGGGATAAAACTAGGATGAAAAACTTAAACAAATTTTAGACTTTCCTTGCTACTTGTTTGCCCATTGAATAGTGTCAACTCAATATTTCAAAAGTGATGACTATGGAGAAATCCCATAGCCCACTAGACATAATTTCAAGGGTACATGGAAAGTAACTTCTTGATGTTAACTGTTAATCAATGCATCAAAGTTGAATGGAAAAAAGGCTCATCCAGGCTTAAATTTTTTAGAAGATTATCGAAGAGGAGTTATATAAATATATTTTGGTACATGAGGCCCAAAAATATAGAATAATATAATTTAATAGATGTAGACAAATGCATCTAGTCCTAATATGGCCAATCCAATTGTAAGATTTCATTAGGTTGATGTTAGGAAAATAAAACTTCAAGACAACTATTGAAACCCTGAGTATTGGAGTATGAAATCCCCTTACATCATGGTGTGCTCAAAACAAAACACCACTTAGGCATTTTAAATAATTTGCATTCGATGTTTATACCCTACTGGTACATAGGGTTTAGCCTGCCACATGGTGGTGAAATCTATGATTGATAGAGCACCTAGAAAAATAAAATAAATAAGTTAATGCTTATTTTTTATTCCTAATTATCATCACCAATGTGATGCCAAGGAAAAAACATACACATAAGAAAAATTTATATAACATAAAAATTGCAAAGTTGTTTTTGATTCTTAAGTATCATCACCAATGCAATGCCAAAGGAAGAGTATACACAATTTTTACAACACATAAAAACAAAAATGCTTTAAAAAGAAAGGATCAATTAACACCAAATCAGAATCGTGCACTAATTACTATGGAAAATAAATACTAAAATGATTGTTTGAACACTAAATTGATAAGGTTAGTCCAAAAAGTAAAATAAAAATAAAATGGATTAGCAAATTTTTTTGTAGCTTGATTCATTCATTTAAAACTTTGACTAGCGGTCTGCAGAAAATAGTTAATTTTTTTTTTAAATTGAGAAAATAAGGCAACCTACAAAATCAATGAGAAATTACAAAAAAGATGAAGAGGTAGCATAAAATATTAGTGTTTGGAATGACTTCACTGTTCCACATTCAAATAAAATAACAAATTCATTAGTATGTAAAATTAGAAAACATAGATAAAATGAAAAATAGAGGCTTATAGAACAATTTTGCTACTACCTGTGATGATTTTACTGAAGTTATGCACAATTCACTATAAATAAAATATTTTCACTATTCATCCAAAAATCAAAAAATAGAAGACAAAAGCAGAAAACACCAAAACAAAAAATTGATAATAGAGAAAAATAGATAGAGAGTTTCATTAAAGGTGGAAAAATGCAAAAAAAGACCTAAAAAGTGCCCAAAAATGATTTTGCTACTAACATTAATGAATTTGATGAAGTTAGCTACAATTTCACTACTTTGTAGAGAAATGGTTAAATTAAAAATTCAAAGTACAGAATAAAAGAAAACAAAAAATAAAGATCATTAGAAAATAAAAACTATAAAAATATAAAAAATAGACACATGAACGATTTCACTATTTGATGCAATGGTTTCACTAAAATGTTCTATGAATTCATGATCACATAGGCATACACAAAAAAAACTTAAAAACTTAGACAATGGACTTACATCTCAAAAATCACACTTCCAAAACCAAGATTAACTTCATGTGCACAAAGAAATAAATGAAATACAATTGAATTATGTTCCTAAATAGACCTATGATGTCTATGATTTTCAAGATGAGGGAAGTTCCCACCAGATGTGTCAAAATATAAGTTTTAGATTTAGAGTGCAAGCTAGCTAAGAAATCAAATAATAAAATCTAATCCAAATTAAAACCTAAACTTCAAGATATAATGGAAAAGAATAAACAAAACAATACTTACAACTGTGAAGTATTTGTCACCTTCTCCATTATAATCAAATAAAAATTTTCTCTTGAGTGCTAACTATGGGTGCTCAACTCTTTTCCAAATAAAAGAGAATTGGGCATCATTTTGGAGTGAAAAATTACTTTCATGACTTTGATTCACTTTGATTTGCTTTGATTCACTTTGATTCACAATAGTAATTTGATATCACTTTGTTAGCTTGAAGGTGGATTATTGAAAGTAATGGATTGAATGCCAATTTATAGGCTTATGGGAGATGAGATGAACAATTGAGGATTATTTTAAAATTTTAAATGATCTAAATATTCAATGGCTAGACTTGAGTCCTCATCCATGAGGATGATAACTAATTCCATGCATTGAATAAAAATGGGAGGTGGTTGAGTGACTCACCAAGAATGGGTCAAGTTAGTTGGTTGAGTCATCTAGGAGGTTGAAATGTTATAAGATGACTCATAAGGTGGTTGAGGAAGTTGAGGGATTGGTTGGATGAGTCAACACATAATTGAGACAAATGTGGAGGATGTCTAGTTGAGTAAAATCTATATTTTTAATTAGCATTTGAGAAAAATGATGTAAATGATTATAATTAATTAATTAAGAATTAATCAATTATTTGAAAATAGAGCGAAATGATGTTAATTTGAATTTGAATTGGGGAAGGTGATGGGTTAATGTGTCAAAGTAAATTTCAACACTAAATGGTGAAATTTAGGTGTCTACACTTGCCAAACCAAAATTTGTGGTATTTTTTTATGGTAGTTTTATTAAATAGTTTAGAATGAAAGAATTAGGTACATTTATAATATTAAAGTTTTAGATATCCCTGTTAACTGTGCTATGATATTAGGAAAAAATTAGTCTAAAACAATTGAAGCTTTCATAGGTAAGGATAATAGTTGAGTTCCTATTGATAATGAAATCACATTTATGCAAAGGAAGAATGGAATAATAACCCTATTGAATATGTACCAACTAATGTTGCCTATATTGAAAATTGAATTTGTACTTATGCGTTGCTAACTTTAGATGACCCCAATCATCAACAAATAAGGACCATATCTTAAGAAACCATTTGATCTTTTTAATTTGATGGATCTTGTTCATAAAATGGGAATAGTGTTGGAATTGGTCTAATTGCAACTATAAACAAGGTTTTTAGATGCACTTTTGAATTATTTTTGAAAAACTAATAACATAACTAAATTCGAGGCTCTATGTTTAGGTCTTGAAAAGGTAATTGAAATGAATATCAAACACTTAGAGGTTTTTGGATATTTATAATTAATCATAAGACATGTTAAAATAATTTATAAAACTAATTAGACTCATCTTCATAGGTATATGCAGAAAGTTTAGTTACTGACTGAAAGCTTTGAAACATTTCATATCACACATATTCTTAGAGAATTCAATTATCGTGCTAATAAGCTTGTTTTTTAATTTTAATCCCACTTTAAGTGACATTGAACCTTATATATGTTACTCCTTTTTAGAAGTTTTCAGACCTAAAATTCTTGGTCTTAATGATAATTGACTTGTGTTTGACTATGATGAACATATTGATGTGTTTTTAAAAGGTAATTATTTTGATCATGATGACTCATGCTCAATTGTGGTGCTTATATACAGTTAATCACTAATAATATACCTGTTGGTTTAGTTGGTTTGGAAATAATGTTTATACCAAATGATCAACCTAAATTCTCATGAACCGAGGATACAAATAGGAGAATTATAGGTGAGACTATTCCTATTAATCTTAGAATTGAAGAGGATCTTGAATTTGTCTTTTTGGGAATTTATTGTACTACCAAGGAAAATGTTTAGCTCATTAAATTATTTAAATAATTTTTAGATATATTCGCTTGGTCCTAAAATACCTAAAGGTTTATGATATTGAGATTATAAATCTTGACATACCCATTAAGTCTGGTATAAAACCTGTTAGGAAAAAAACACAAAGAATTACCCCCTTATTGGAAGACACCAGCAATTCATTAAAATATACATCTTTTATCTTATTCATTGAAGCAACTAACAATTCAAGGTAGATTAACAAAATAATTATTCAAAATTCAAAAAATTGATCTTGAATTTGAAACTTCAAAAACTATTAAGGGAAATGAGTTAGCTAAACACAACAAAAAATTACAACTTTTAGCATAATATTTTAGTGATTTTAGTTGATAATAGTCTAAATTCCAAACCTCATTTCCAAACCATAAGAGTTGTTGATCTTTCAAAATAGTTTAAAATAGGACTTGAGATGTGAGATTGGAATTGATTATTTTCACAAGATGATTAGTATCATGACCTTGTTACTATTTCCAAAACCAATTATGTCTTGATTCATTATATAAACGTCAAAGAAGAAAACTTAGGTTACAAGCCTTAAAATGTTTTATTAGAAAATTTTATGTTCTATAGGAATAGAGATGGAGTGATTTTACATTGTTTAACCCATAAGCAAACTCAAAAGGTTCTTAGAGTTTGTCATTAAGGCAATTGTGGTGGACACTATGCAATGAAAAATACTATATATAAAATCATGTGTGAAAGATATTATTGGCCTACCTTATTTCAAGATGCTTATAAGTTACTAAGGTCATGTATGCCATGCCATCTTTTCACTGGTAGAGATAAACTATCAACTATGCCTTTAAATCTTGTTATATCTAAAAAACCTTTCACAAAATGGGGTATTAACTTCATCTTTGATATTCATCCTCCATCCTTAACTAGCCATAAATACATTCTAACTACTACTGATTACAACACTAAATGCCTTGAAGCTGTAATATTAAGAATTTTTATTACTTTTAAAGTGATATCATTTGAGAATCATTTTTTTCAAGATTTGACGTTTCTTATGAAATTATATCAGAAAATGGTACTCAATTTATTTTTAATGAGTATTTAGAGTTTTTAAGACATTATTCAATCATTTCTAGTCATTCTTCAAAGTATTATCCTTGGGGGAATAAACAAACAAAATATACTATTAAAAATTTGATTTCTATTATGAAAAAGATAGTCTGTGAAAGTAAAAGAAATTGGCATGTTAAGAATTTTGAAGTTTTATGGGATGATTGTATAATGGTGAAATCTGTAATAGGTTATTCTCAATTTATGTTAGATTACACTTTGAATCCATCTTGCAAATTGAATTGTAAATCACTTTAGCTAGGACTGCCCTTCAATATTTCACTGAAGACACTAATGTTGTAGAACAAAGATTTGATCTTTAGCTCTAGATGAAACTAAAGCAACAACCCTACAAAAAATAGAAAAAGTTAAGGAAAAACTTACACAATTATTTGATAAGAAATTTTCTAAAAATATTTTTTAGGTCAAATATTTAGTGCTATATTGGGATAAAGCATATGAAAAATCAAGTTTGATTCATTATGTCTTGGACCATATAAGATAACTGTTGTTCTTGGTTTCTTGGTCATTATGCTTTACACTTGTAGGATATTGATGGTAATTAGATGCATAATTTAGTCAATGTTCATCATTTGATTCTTTTTTTAATTAAATTTCTTTTATTTTCTTCTTTTACTTATTTTTTTTTGCTTTTGCTTTCTTGTTTGTTTGTTTCTATTTTCAACTTTTCTATTGTTTATGTCTAGTTTCTTGTCCTTTGTTTTGGTTTGTGTCTAGATCTCTTATTAAAATTGCAAGGTATGAAGAAGACAAGAAAATTTTGGCATATATTTGTAAGTATTTATTATCAAAGGTTTAAATATTTTGCTAAGATTTCAATTAATATTTTATAATCAAGCAAGTAATGAAAATATTGTTATTATAAACATTACTTATTTTCATAATTAATGTTCTAGGTTAATACGACAATTTTATTCTAGCCTAGAATTTCTTGTTATACTTTCCTATTCTTCATGCTACACTAGTTGAATAATCCATACCTTAAATATATAAAATATTTTGAAGGGGTTCGTGCTTAGCTACTTAGGAAATAATTGGCTTGAATTTCACTCTTAAGTTATGAAATTATCATTTTGATTACAACCCAATTTCACATATGAAACTCACTAGTAAGGTCACCAATGTTATGGCAAATATCAATACCCCTCTTATGGAATTTGTAATTCTCTAATTTATCTCATAGGATGGCTTGCACCATAAAACCTAAAACTACATTAGCAAGGGAATTTTTTTTTTGTAAATATTTGACAATTATTTCTTGTGCATATGATTAAATATGATGCATTACTATGATTAATTGATTTAAAAAAACATTTATGATTATTATTTAAGTAAATTAGACTATGTATAGCATTTTGATCAAATTATTGTGGGTAGTCATAATGTCTGCATTTATAAGATTGTAATTGATATTGATAACAGTTGCCATTTTAAAGGTATTTATGGAATGGTAAAGTACAAATAATTGTAAGTGGATTGGACTAGTTTATGTTTCATCTAGACATAGTTACAATTATTATTAATACTCCTTTATATCATAATATAGGCTTAAGACTAAACATGATTCTTGGTATAAACCACCCTTTACTAATGAACATGTTTAAAATAACATGATTCCTTCTTATAGATCATACATAAGATTTTGGGCATTTAAAAACTTTGGTCCTTAAATTTATTTTAGTTATTATAAAATTTGGTCGAGGAAATAATGGAGATGTTGAAATATTTGGTAGTTATCTTGGTGAGTGCATAAATTATCACTAAACTCATTATTTTTCAAATTATTTAGTGAACTAATTTACCCTGCCAATTTGGAAGACATGTCAACTGTAACCACATTCAATTCATGTATTAAGATGGAAGCCACCATAAGATAAATGATTATTCTCATTTGTCATTTGGTATTTCGAGCTCTCTACAAAACCCAAACTCTATAAAACTGATTCTTAGAAGATAGAAAGATGTTTGTCTCAAATTTATTGGATTCAGTGTCTCACAACTTGGTAATTTCACTAAGAGGTATGAATAATTAGTTTTTTTTCAATTGAGGTGTGCATTTCATAAAGAAAATGGTTCTTTACATTACATTTTTTTTCACATGCTATAGTTTTCTTGCTGTTGAATATATAGAATAAACTGATAAACAACAAGATTATTTTAGCATTTTTTATTTAGTTCAAAAAGATTATTATTCTATTTCATGAAGGATAATGGATAGTTGCAAAAACTTATTATATGGAAGGTAAGGTTATTATGATCTAGTTATTGCACCATGTTTTTTTATTTCCAAATGTAAACTTAAGGTTTCATACACAAATATGTAGTCACAAATTAACTCATTCAAGATTTTAATTATTCATTTGTTATTACAACATTATCATATGGTATTTGTGGGTTTATTTTGTTGCTTGTGGGTTTGGTCAATGATATATTTTCATGGCGCTATTGCATGGCACATTTTTTACATGCCATAACTTATGTGATCTAGAGGCATTAGGGAGAAGTCCTCTCTAGCACCATTATTTGGTTCATTATCCAATTGGTCTCTTTGTGATGATGGTTGGTTATTCACCATGCCATGTTTAGCTCAATCTTCCCATTCTTTGATGAGGTTTAAATAATCTCTTTGAACACGTAGCTTTTTATTGAATATAAGGAGACACCTTATTTGATGATGCTAAAATTCTTTCATATCATTTTAAATCACTCTCTACCACCTTACACCTCTTTATTTGGTTAATTTGCTCTTGCACCTTGCTTAGTCTTCACTAGGTAACCTTTCTTAGCCTTTAAGGGTCAAAAATTAATTATATGATTAAGTAATTTAAATCTTATCCTAGATAGTATTTAAAACCCTTATCATACTTGGCTTAATCCTTATCGAGGCTTAGCCACACTGATCCACTCCCTTTTCACTACAAGATCAAAATGCTTTACTTATGCTTGTAGCCCTGTTTTATATTTTTCCTTTGGTTTGTCAAAAACAAGAACTAATTGAGGATGTGCAACCATATTTAGTGTTACCCTATCCATATACTCATTCCTTCCAATTTTCATATCTTAACTATTCTGTTTGAACTCTTTTCCATCACTAGCCTTTCCTTATTAGGCTTAATTTATCCCTTATTTTATCTCAACTAAATAAATCCATACTTATCCATACTATTTCACTCCCAAACCACTTTAGTATCCTCAGGAATGTTAAGGTTAAAAAGACTACAAATTTTTGTAGCTTTATAATGGTGGAAACTATTTATTCTGACTAAACCCTAGTCTAGGGTTTAGTAGCCTACACATAGGCCTGACAAGGAACATATAGACATATCTTTTGAAGTAAAAATATTCAAATAGTTTTAATACCTGTGCCAATTTTGTTTAAACCTAAATAAACTTAATTAATAGATAGGAGTCCTTAATCACTCCCATAAAGTCATTCTTGCACTAAAAATACTAATAACTCAGTCAACCTGTAGGATAATATTGATTATGACAGGGTTTCCTTAAATTATGTTATTCCAAAATGTTTCCAACTACTAAATGGAAGTTTTAAACATTGACACACATTAAAAATAGGGTAACGATAACTATCATTTCATCTTCTTCCTCCTTTGATTCTATACAATCCTTTCCACCTTTCCAATCAAATGTAAACAAGGTTCTAACTTGTTAGCAGGGTTTACCAAAGTACATTGAGTTCACTTTACATTTATAATTTATATTTCATGCTATCTAAACAACTTATACTTATTATATTTGTATCAAAATACCTAATTATTTACCCATCTTCTTTCCCAAACATTATTATTTTCAAAACATGTAATCTCTCAACATTTTTGAATTAACAAATAGGGTTCATATAGTTTGGGCAAGTTTATCACATAGCTGTAGATATTCATAGGGTTAAGATAGATTTTAAAAAACATTGACAAACCTTAATCATTATAAAATAATAATAACATCCAATCTATCCCTCTATACTTCCATAACTTGTCTTTATTCTTTTATACACTACAGACAGGGTTTTGGCATTGCATACACATGTTATCATCCTCTAGGCCCTGTAAGTTCACATTACAACCCTAATTTGTATTTCATGAGATGAATAATAAACAAAAAAATCCTCTCATTATTCATAATACCTTTTCAAATGGCACAAGGGTTTGATAATATAAGAACACCAACATACTCTCTCTCTCATCATGCAAATCAGATATGACAATGTACACTTAGGTCTTTACCCTTATAGTGGAGTAGGGTTCCAAATAAGTTACTTTCTCTGAGTTTATTGATTTTAGAGTCATATGTTTAATCATCTAAATGATTGAATATAATTTTACACTTCTACAACAAAGGTCACTTGGTTTCTTATCTTAGTATAATTTGTCTAAAACTTGCCTTCTTGACTGCAAGTAATAGTCCTCCCAACCTGTAGTTATACATACATAATATAATGCATATATAGTTTTATAGTTTTCATAACACAATGTACAAATGTAAAGAACAAACCATATAACTTGGGAGTGAAATGAATCTATGATCAGTTTGTTTTCAACATTGTACTAACATAGTTTTACAACTCAGTCCATCAATGGACTTATTCATATTTTGTGAGGGTTTATTGTCTACTCCCATTCTCTAACCATCCTATCTTTCTATATGGATATCTCTATCCTCTTCTATGCAAACATATCCTCTCAAAAATGACTTATCTTCCCTCTTTTGCAATGTAGACTTGGAAAGTAGTTACATTAACTTCTTTTTCAAAACTACCTAATGTACAAGAATATTTTCATATCTATTCATATGAATTGATTTTGAGCCTTATATATGGAATACATAAAAAATATTTTCTATAGATTGGAATGAACCCTAAAATCAAATTTTACCTCTAAACAGTCCAACACATGTATTCTACCCTCTTAGGCTCACTTTCCATTTTTGAATTTTTAAATGCCTAGTTTTGGAGGGAAAACTTCTAGAGGCCCTATAACACATATTAAAGACCTAAAATGATTTATAAAACCATATTTTGACCTTAAAAGGTACTTCACACACTTTTCTATCCCAATTTAACCAAACATTGACCTCCTATAGACTTAGACAAAAAAATGATGTTTTTCTTGCCTTGATGCTCTTACATCATACTCCCTAGGAGGGAGAAAATTTGTGCCACTAGATTTATTTCTCACCTTCCAATTGGTTCTTTGAGGGTATTTCACATTCACATGATTGATATGCTTCATTATTTTTTCTTCCTTGCTTGGCCAACTTTTACTTTTCTTCTTCTTGGCTTATTAGTCTAATCTTCTTGTCCATTTAACTTCCATTTCCATCAAATGTTCCCACTACTATAGCTCTTTGTTTGATGAATGTTTTATATTTTAAAATTAATTTTGAACCTTATTATGTTCATATACAATCAAATTTTGTGCATTTGTCCTCCTCATGCTTGCTTCATGACTTCTTTTTTCATCAATCTCTCTTATGGCTTGCTTGTTTTGTGATTTATGCTCCTTGTTCATGCTATAATATTTGTCATGAGGCTCTATTTGCCTCTCATGCATGTAAAAATCCATATTTTACTTGTCGATACTATCCTTTTATACCTCTACTTCAAATTTCTTCACTTTTGGATGTTTTTCCCTCTCATTTTGCTCACTATGCATGAACTTCTTGTTCTTTTCATCCTCACCATAGTAAATTGTTATTTGACCAATATTTAGCCTCCCATATGCATTTTTATCCATTATAAAATAAAAAATAGCTTTCCAAAATGAATATCTCACCTTGTGTACTTATTTATGTTCCATTTGCTTGCTTATTTGCTTGCTTATTTGCACAATTTCTTGTGCCCCTCTTTGCTGCTCCTCTCTTGAGTTTTCTTGGAGTTATTGATTGAATTTTACCTGCTGTACCTCATCTATTTTTAACCCCTTAGATGGTTTGAATATCTCTTCCAACATTCTCATATCTTATTGCAACTTGAATACATAAATCTCTTCATATTCTTCATCAAATCTTGGTCTACTTTGCTCTTCTCTTGTTTGGAAAACTTCTTGTTTGCCTTCTCCTTGGACCCCCTCATTTTTGAAATTCATATAAACATCCTTTTTTTGTACATCATGCTTGCAAACACTCTTTGAGGTGATTCTTCCTCGTCTTTCCAAGCTACACATTCATTCATTAATGCAATGGTTTCTAGGTACAAAAGATCTTCTTCTTTGGAATCAAATTAAAACATGAGATCATATACCACAACTGAAAACATATCTTTCAAATACTTATCTTCATTTATACATTCTTTTACTTCTTCAAATGGTTTTACCTTCATTTCACTTGCTTGTTTTGTAGGTTTGTCAACTTGCTCAACCTTCATAATTTCTTGGAGCACACTTGAAATATGATCTTATTATGCTCTTATCTTGATTTTTACCACCTATTTTCCAAATTTTACTTTCTTGGGATGCCACTTACCTCTCTTTGATTCACTCTCATGCCTCATGCCTTGGTCATCTATCATTCCAACCTTATGTTCCTTTTCATTTGCCTTTGGATTCCACATTTGTGCTTGATTTCCACTTGTATGTTTGATTTGTTTGACATCTTGCTTGAGGTTCTTCTCTTCTTTCTTATCACCTACTTGTTTCAGCCAATTAGGCCACACATATCCATGCTGATGCTCTCTTTTCGAAGGCTGAAACCTATCTTTATTTATTTCAACCTACATATAATTCTTTTCCTCATAACTTATGCAATCAAATTCAACACTCAAATACTCATTTACCTCCATAGGCAACTTCTAAAAGCTTATGTCTTCTTCCATATATTCATGGGTGACCTTTTTGTCTTTCTGGTACACCATCTCCTTTGTTTTAGATATTATGCATGGCAATGCATCATATAACTCCTCTTTATTTTTAATTTCAGCATGTGAAATGTCCTTTATCTTTATCTCTTTGTCTTCTTCATGAATTTCTTTTCCTTTATCATTCTCTTGCCACTTGATGGGTGTTATTCTTGACCCATTCTTCATCAAATTTGAGGCCTCATGCTTGACCTTCACCACTTTATTATTCATACCTACAAACACAAACTCAAAAGCAATGTTAGCATATAAAATGAGAGATCACATAGTCTCTTTGAATTCCTTTGGCACAGGTATTGCCCACCTTCTCTTATTTTCTTCATTCTTTTATGATATTTTTGGCACTTCTTTCTCTTTCTTATTCTCCTAAATGAGAACTCTCTTCTCTAACTCTCTTTCTTGTTGCTTACTTGGAAAATTCTTATTTCTCATGCCTCTTTGGGCTGTCCTCTCATTCTCATTCTCATCTTTCAAGACACTTTTCTTGTGCCTTCTTCTTCTGACAAGTGACTCTATTGGCCACTTCACTTTTTCCCTCATACTCTAGCAACTCTATTGGATTTATTGACTCTGCATGAGCTCAATCTTCTTAAATCTATGCCCCAATTCTCTTCTTATGTTTGTTACTTCATTTTATATATCCATTTTCCGCATTCTTCTTTCTTTTCCTCGCCTATTTAGATCTTTCTCTTAGCAAGTATATCAAGCTTGACTCTTAGACCTCCTATGGGCCTTTCCTCTTTTTGAGTCCTCTCTCTATGATATCTTCTTAAATCTCTTCTTTTTAGTCTTCTTTCTTCTCTTTTCACTCTTGGAGCTTCAATGCTCTCTTTTCTCTCTATCTCTTCTAGCCTTCTCTTGACTAGTTTCTTGTCCTTCTCAAAAGATTTTGGGGCTAACTCTTCTCTTATCTTTTTCACTATTACTCTCCTCTTTTCTGACCACAATATATCAGACATGTAATCTTGTCTTCTCCCTCAACACCCTGCAAAGTTACTTCTCTCATGCATATTTCATGGCACTATGAATTGTACTCAAATCAATAAATTATAAAGAAATCAAAACACAATTTTATCCAAGCATACCTTGCCTCACTCTGATACCAAATGATGTAGAGTAATTAGGGAAAAGTCACAAAACCATTAATATCCAATTATAATCTTTGACTGATCTCATTCATTTTTATGCTTGTTCTTGACTATCCTTATCTCAACTAATTTCACTCTCTTTCTCCTGGAGGTGCTCAGTGATATCTTTGATTCATTCCTATTTACTTGATATTCATAAATGTTCCTTTAAAATCTTTACGTCTCTTTGATTTACTCACAATATTTTCTCTATCTCAAAATAGACCTAGTTTCATAGGCTTACTCTCTCCTTTGGAGTAGTCTCACTTAGACAAGTTTCTTAGGTCTTGTTGGCTAACAAATTTGTCCTAATTTATTCTAACTCTATACCCTTTTCTTTAAAAAAAAAATAAGTTAATCAATAAATGGGTGAACTGTCAGGAATAGTTCCCCTCTAAATTAAGGTACAACTCCCTTTAAGATCTTCAATGAATTCAAATTATTCTAAATATTCAGATACTCTTTTAACCAGAAAGTGCTTAAAGGAAAACTAACATCCATACATCATCATGCTATGAATGTGAGATTTTATAACATCATTTGGTAATAGAATACACAAACTCCATCTTCAATAATAACAAGATATAAACATGTAAATATTGATAAACCATTAAATAACAAAACACATACAATAAGTTGTCTCATAAAAGAGTAATTACTATATGAAAGAAGATTTCACATAGAAAACCCAATTTCAAATACTCAAATGCATAGATCTATGTATGTAGTAATTGTTTCTCCTTTTCATTCATAGATGAAAAATGTTTTAGACAAACATCATATATATTGTGAAACAACAACAATTTAGCTCTAAAATTTCTCATCCCTTTTTCTTCACTATCCCCTCTATCTATTTTTAACCATTGAAACACATATATAGTTGTCCTAATTATCCCATCTTTCAAACCAACCCAGATTTAAAGTAACTCTGGCCCATATGGGATTTAGTTTTTACAAACACATTTAAATATTAAATTTTTAAAAATAATTTTTAATTGAAAAGTTGAATAAAGAAACTATGTAAGTAAGATCATGGCTAAGGTGACAGATTATAATCTCCAGATTTGTTGTGTTTAGTTGGGGAGACATGTTAAGCCTTCCACTCCTGAAATGCTATAAAAAACTCCTAGATTTTCAGGAAATTGGGAATACCGATGTGCTTTACCCTTGCCTTCCAGACACCTTTCTCCCTCTGAATTTTCCCCATCTTCTCCACGTGCTTCGGGAGTGTGTCGAGGTAGAGATAAAGAAGTGATCCACCTTTGAAATCTGAGAGAAATTTTTGCTTAATAAGTTATCACTTTCTTTAATGAATTTGATCTTTTTCTTGAAGGATTGAATAATAGTATCGATGTCCTTTTTTGGTTCTCCATCATCCTTTATGTATTTTACATCAATACACTGTAGATCATGTTGTAATGATTGAATGAATTCAGTTATTTCTTTGATAATTTTTGTGAGTTCAATTCACCCTTATCAGGACACTGAATTCCTCTATTTGATGTTTTTCTTACTTACATATAGTACATCCTCATCCAGACCTATCAAATTCTTTTCTAGAAAAAAACTTTGCTATCCCATACTTCTCTACTTCATCAATTTGTTTCATCACATTCATCTATTTACTTTCATATTTTATCCATGAAGTATTATATGTTTTCAAGTATTCGATGATAGCTATGGTTTGATCATATATATTCTTCAGTTCATGAATGGATACCATACCGTTTTAGATGATACCATCTAACCAATCATCACATACCCTGGCAACCATTTTGTTTTTGTGTATCTGGTCCAACATCTTTTGATTGACTGGCAATTTTGGATCAAAAGATAGGGGTAGTTGGGTAATAGGTTGTGGATTTGGGTTATGAATGGCGTTGATGTACTTTGTCATTGACCATAAGGTCTATTTCAACTCCCTTTTATCTTTCTCATCTTTCCAGGTTCATATGACTATCCTTTTGGTAGATGTTTCAAGGTGATGCACATCTGTGACACGTGATGCGGTCCCAAGATCTATCTTTTTAATTATAAAATCTGAAAATGTAGGATCTTGAACTTACTCATTAGTTATTGGCTGGGCTGTTTCTACACTCTAGTTCCTTGTGTTAGGGTCAACGTCTACCCTGGATATTGTTTTTAGCTTCTTATATTTATGAGTTTTCCCTAGGCACTTGCTAACCATTTCCTCTAATGGTAATGAAAATGGGACTATTTTTATTTTATTGCTGATCTAAATTTCCAACAATTTGGGTGCAAAGGCCGGGACTTCTTTACCAAGATTTAACTGATCAGAAGGCACATCTAAAATCACCATTAGGTCAGTAGAATCTAAAGCAACCTCTATCTATTATTTTACACTAACTTCCTCTACCATTGGTGAATTAGACTCTTTATCACCTGTTGCTTCTCCTAAATATTCTTTAGAATTCAAGTCTACAACTATTCTCTTAGAAATATGCTTCTTCATCTTGCTTTTAGTTCTTGATTTGGTGGCACGAGGGGGTAGAATAGTTGTGAGGGTTTTCTTGGATTCTCTAATGATAGGACCCCTTCCAATTTTAGGCTTGGAAGTACCTGTATCATAGATAGCAATAAGCTAATTAGAAGTGCTTATCAGGGATGGTGATTCAACCATTGACACACATTGTAGGGAACCTTTATTTTGCACTTCTTCCAGCCTATGTTCCTTCAACCATTTTTCAATTTTCCTTATTACTGGGAGAGTTCTGACCTCAATTTGATCCTCTTCCTCTTTATCTCAATCAATTTTTGGGATAGGTAATTATTTTATTTTTTCAAATTGAGGATCAATCAACTATTTTTAGTGTCAACTATCCCAAAAATGTTCATATTTAAATTGAGTGTGATTATTTGCCCCAAGGAGAACCTATAGCAAAGTCTCTTTTTGACTTCAAATTCATCTGAACAATCTTCCCAATAATCCTCTATTTGAGGGATATGTGAAAATCCTGTCCCAAAATCTAAATTATCTTTGGCAAAGCCTTTGCTATCAAACTAGGATCAGGGAGTATAACGCTAAAAATTGAATTTTTTAAGATCCACTTCTAAGTTTACGGCATCAAAAATTGACTGACAAGAATAATTTCCAAGTTCAATGGGAAAAGAGATACCGGCTTCCTTCTTCTTTGAGAACCTCTTATCCACATGGGCTAGCTGTCTGTAGACTTTTATCAATACAAAATGATCAAAAACATACCTGGGAAACTTCATGGGTTCACTGTCAATAACTCCCAACTCTGATATAAGTAAATTTGGGGAACTCGATAAGGAAGCTATCATAGATATTGATCAGTTACATTACTTCATTAGACATTCTTTTGCTTATATTGCCTACCAGTTCATAAGTCATTCTTATAGAAAAACCATCATTAACCCTTCTGTAATTCTCATAAAAATTATGCATCTATAACTATGAATGATAGTCATAAATTTTGGTGTTTTCAACCAAGGGTAAATGAGGTAGCTCTAACCACTATCTCGTAGATGCTAGGCAATAGAAAAAATACGAAGACATATAAAATATTTATTCCTCAAATAATTACTTAGAAGATGCAAACATTCAGCTGTAATTTCCACTCAATGCAAATATTGCTCTCCTTGGAGGATCACTTGTATGAAAAAGTACATCTAGTCTTCCCAATAATATGCATAAGCATTACCCTTTAGCCTATGTAGTAACACAACAATATCTTTTACTTCTAGAATAATGTGATTTATTGTTAATGGTCTGGGTAGTCTTGAACCCCCTTTTTATAATTTCAATAACCAATTCCTTATGATCACGCGCCTATAAATCATTTTATTTAATGATAAATACCCATAGAAAGAAACAATATTGAGATTAGAATAGGGTTCTTTCAGTGGAATTCTCATCACATACATTAGGGTTTGTCTATCGACATGAAGTAACACATTACCATCTATAGTTTTGATGCATCTATTTTGGGGTTCATATCTATTCATGCACTCTAAAACTAATTCAGGGCACTATACAACCATGGGAAAGGTTGCATCTTTAATCAAACCACTTTCTACTATCTTCTTCATCATAGGGTTTAGTACAAGATTTTTAACCCTCTACCTAAAATTTTCTAAATCTATTGAACTAGAGATGTGTCCCCAAATTTAGGAAGAGAATAGATGAGACTAAAACCATGCTCGTAACCAAGACAAGCCAACTTCATAGCTACAGATTGGAGGATATAATGAAAAAGAATGCTTCAAACTTCTTAAGTATGTTGGAAACTCAAAAGGATTTTTCTTTCCAGTTAAGAAGTGGAAAACAATTATAGGAAGATTAGAACTTACCTTCAATATATATAAAATAACTATGAAATTGGGCAAAAATAATCTTATACCTCTGTGTTGTTCCCTATTTGCATCACCTAATATGTTTATTTGCTAAATTGGCTTGTTCTCTCTTGATACAGACATTAACCAGGTTAAATAATTATTAACCAAAACAATACATGCTAAAAATGCTTGATAAGACATGAAATCTGACATATGCATTAATGGCAAGCATTTTTCATGTGCAACCTTGATGAATAATGATTATCCATAACCTTGAGAAAAGTTAAAACTTTTCACTTCATAATGAGTTTCAGATATATTCTCCTCTAAATCTCTCACTAATTTTGACTTAGAGAAATCCTCGGGGTGAGATGAGAGTATAGTCACTAAACCCTTGAACCATTGAACCATTGAACTTTTGGAATGTGGTTCAACTTGAAGGTTCAAAGATATGAGATGAACTAGATAGACTAACCAATAGTCACACAACTTTTCAAGAAACTTTGAACTTTGAAACAGTAAACTGTTGAACTATTAAATTCTAAAAAAGGGTTCAATTTCAATCAGATGGTTCAAAGGCATAATTGAAATACACAAAGGGACAAACAATTTACTTTAAGAAACATTGAACCATTGAACCCTTTGAACCATTGAACCGTTGAACCTTTTGAAAATGGTTCAAGTGCAAAGGTTCAATTCTTTATCTATTTCATACACAAAAGATGATAGGTGGGTGAACTTTAAAAATAAATATCTGACTTAATAAACAAAGATATGACCAATAAGGGGAAAATGATAAGTCAACTCTTGCTTAAATAAATTTCACAAAAAATTGAATAAGGGTTACTCAAAAGGTAACATTGGCTCTGACTAGGGACTGCGTTTTATAGCAAAATGCAGAGAACTCAAAAAATTTGGTTACACATAAATTTAAAGACAAAGACGAAAGAAAAGGAGCAAGACAAACGAAAACCAGGAAAGGAAAACACAACACACAACAACAAAGGAAAGGCTATGTACTAAATAGGGGACACCTATTTCATAGTCGATACAACTTAAGATCCTATCCATTATAGGATAGGGGTAAAATAGCTCCATCCAGATATTCCAATTTAAAAGAACTAGGACCTAGTACCTAATGAATTTTGAAAGGTCCTTTCCAGAGTGAATCAAATTTTCCATGTGATCCTTTAGGTTCTCTCCTTCTATCCCATAGCAATACTTCATCTCCTTCCATGAACTTTCTAGGTCTAATTTTTTGATAAAAAATCTTTTTAAACCTGGCTTAATGAGAAGTAATCTGATCAACCAAGTCATTCCTTTCTTCTTCAATATTAGTCAAGTACATAACTCTTATCTCTAAAGAATCTTGAAAGTACCGATATTTAATAACATTTTGTAATTTAGCCATAGATAATTCTAGAGGTAATGATAATTGTGCTCCTATCCCATAAAGCAGCTCAAAAGGCACCATTTCTATTGCTCTTTTTGGGTTTATCCTATCAGCCTAGAGTACTTCATATAATATTTTATGCCAATCTTTAGGATTTTCACTCACCAATTTCCTCATGATAGTTATCATATTTTTATTACTGGACTCAGCTTGTCCACTCCCTTGAGGGTAGTAATCTAATGAGTGAGATAGAGATATACTATGCTCATAGCAAAAAGAAGTAAGATCAATTGAATAAAGTTGGTGGCATTATTTGCTACAAGTTCTGAGGGACACTAAAATATACTAGTAAATTTTCTTTGAGAAAATTACACACTACTTTCAAAGTGGTTCTCTTCACAAGGACTGCTTCAACCCATTTTGTAAAATAGTCTATTGTCATTAAAATGTGAGTATGTTCAACACTTGAAGGAGGTGAAAGAGGCCTAATAAAATCCAAACCCCATTGTTTGAAAGGTTTTTTTATAACAACAAGCCTCAGAGGCAGTACTACAAATTGTGGCCTTCTTGAAAACATTTTATATTTTTCATAGTTGGCTACCCATCTGTATGCATCCTTAAACATACCCAACTAATAATAATAATTTCTAAGGATTTTTAAGGTTGTGACTTAAGAGGAGAAGTGTCCATTGTAGGCTTCATTGTGAAAAACTTCCAAAAGATTATGTTGTTGTTCCTTATCCACACATCTTATAAAAGTTCCATCCAGTCCCTTCTTGTATAAAATATCACCCCAAATGACATATTTTGCTACTTTTAACTTTAGATTCCTTTTCTCCTTTAGGGATAAGTGATTGGGATAGTCTCCATAAGTAAGATAGTGTGCCACATCTAGGAACCATGGATTTTGTAAACTTACCAACATAATAGTGGGGAGTTCTTCTTTTTCTTCCTTAGTTTTAGCAATCAATTTACACAGACCTTGACCTCTAACCAATTTGGTTGGTCTAATCTCCAAGTCATATTCTTGAATTTTATCAACCCATGTTTCTCTATTGTTCACCCCAACATCTTGTTGAGTGAGAATGCTTTTTACAACCGAACTGGGCACAAACGTAACTGAATGAGAGTGTAGAATGTAAAATCTGAATTGTTTGATAGCCTTTACCATAGTGAAAACTTGATTCTCAATTAAATAATATTTAAGTTCATGCTTCTTGAGAGGAACACTCATAAAGGCTATTGGGGCTTCTACATTTGATTCACTTTTCTGTAACAAGATACCAAACATGGTATGTTCTGAAGCATAACAATAAATAATATTTGTTTTAAAAAAATTAGAATTTACCAGAGTAGGTGTTTGTGAAATTACTTATTTAATATTTTCAAATCCTTTCTTAGCAGTCTCATTCTATCGAAAAGCTTATTTTTCACTCATCATCCCCACAATATGTTTTGTAATTTTAGCAAAATTAGGAATGAACCTCCTGAGGAAGTTGATCTGGCTAAAGGACTTAACTTCAGTCCTATTTGAAGGAAGGCTTAGCTGTTGTATTGCTCTAACCCTTTATAGATTAATCTTGATTCTATCCTTTGAAACTAAGTGTCCTAACAAATTACCCTCTATTACATAGAAAATCAACTTCTTAGGGTTAAGAGATATGCCATGACTCTGACACCTTTGAAAAATGATTTCTAGATCCTTTATATGATCTTCTCTTTTTTTTGAGAAAAAGGTTAGATCATCAAGATAAATGACAATAATTATATCTTTTAGATATCTAAAGGATGAATCCATCTTCCATTGAAAAGTTACACTAGCATTAATTAAACCAAAGGGCATATGGTTATAAGCAAAAGTTCCTTGAGGTGTAGTGAAAATATTTTTATGTTGATTAGCTGTAGCTACACTTATTTGATTATAACCTAAGAATCCATCTTTCATGGACATCATTTTTGACCCAACAACTATTTTCAAGATGTGATCCATCATAGGTAAAGGATAATTATCCTTCAAACTGGCTTGGTTTAGGTTCCTAAAATCAACACAGATTCTTATTTCTCCATTCTTTTTATGTACTAGGACAATGTTTGCCACCCAGGTGGAGTGATGAATGGGATAAATAATCGTAGACTTCAACATTTTATCAATCTCCTTAAAGCTGGCCTCAACAACCTTTGGATTATAATTTTTCAACTTCTACCTGAATGGGGTTACATTTGTTTTCAAAAGAATATGATGCTGAAATTAACCATACCTAAAATCCTTGAGGTCATCATAACACCAAACAAAGACATCCTTATACCTGATCAACAGATTACTCAATTTAGTTCTCTCCTTTGGTGAACAACATCTACCAATAAAAATCCACTTACGATCAGTTTCACTTCTAATGTTTATTTTCTCATAGTCCCCTAATTTTTCATTATCTTGAACAAGCTTGCCTTTTGTATATTCATCCTGTCAAGTAAAAAAATGTTCTAAAGATACCAATCCTTTGGATATTTTATTTCCCTTCAACTGAATTACATCATCCTTTGAATTGATCCCTGGCTCAAGACTGAATTCATTACATCCTACTTCATAACCTTCAAAATAAGTTCCCTAGAACATCTAAGCATTCTCCAAGAATCTTCTGATCTACCTATCATTCTCAAACACTTGCCAATTTTTAGCATTATCCAGGACATTGGATGGTAGACCTATTTTATTCTATATGAATCCATTTTGAAATTAGGGTGTGGGAGGAGAAGGGAAGCTGACATTTCTAGAGAATCTACCCATGTGTTCTGGTCTCTAGGAATTGCTTCAAGAGAAAAGGCATAAAAATATTCGATCTCATCCCAAACTCTATTTCTGCAATGTCTCAATCTTTTGTTTTTAACTAAAAAATTCCTCTCACCTACTTAATAATTAATTCAACATCTCTTTTGCTCTGAGCATCTGTATACATTTTCCTTTGGCTTCATTTAACCCCAGTAATAGGGCTTCATACTCAGCAGTATTATTAGTGTTTTTAATTTATAGCTTGAAAGAGTAAGGAAAATTTTCACCTTCAGATGATATCAACACAACCCCTGCTCCTAAACCAATGGTATCACAACTACCATCAAATTCCATAGTCCATATATCATCTAAATGAATAAACTTTGGGATAAGTTCTTTTATTTCTTGAGAAGAGAGAAAATAATTACTAAATTCACATTCCTCAAATATAATCTAAGATTTAGGATCATCAAAAGGATATATAATAAATTTGCATTTAGGTTCAGGTTCTAGCTTAACTTTATAATTTCCCACTAGAATTGTAGCTTTTGACCAATCCAATTTAATCTATCCACCTAAATCTTTGTAAAAGGTCCTACTCAACAACATCCCATAACTAGCAGGAATATCCGCTACCCAGATAGTCAACTTCACCTTTTTATTAGGATAGGCTGCAAGAGCAACCCATGCATATTTAATTTGTCAAAACAAAGAAATCTATTTGCCATCCATGGAGTAACATCTACCAAATGTTTTTGTAAGGGATAAGCCTAGGGATTTAGATATAGAAGAAGATATTATATTATCATAAGCACCTGAGTCTACGATATAATTGTTGAGTTTATGACCATTTATGAACAAAGAAACATAAAATGGGTTGGGATTTATATCAACCATATAAGAAATATCATCAGATGACTTGAGGGTCATTCTAGAAGTATGCGTGGATGATTTAGGTGGAGAAGCAAATAATTAGGCAATGGGAGACTCAGTATTAACATTTAATTGACTCTCAGGTTCAACTTGTGTAGGGCCATTTTTTTATATATTTAACTGATTTATCAAGTTTTTTGGGTTTCAACCTAAGGTATTTAGTAGGAGATATTTGAATCTTTGCAGACTTACAAAATTCTAAAATATCAAAAGAAGTCTCATGCTTATTTTTATGTAATAATTTATTCTCTTGGGTCTTCAGATTAGCATCAGAGGTTCTAATAAAAGGTTATTTACCTTTAATGGGCACTTCTTGAGTATTATAAAATCTTAGACTCTTCTAACTCTTGGTGAGGATAACACATGAAGGTCTTTGAGAGTAACTAATATTTTACCTCCTCTTTCTGAATCTGATTCATATTCTAGGAAGTGTATTTTAGAGTCACCAAGTTCCTCAAAGTTCTTTTCTTCTTCGACAACCTCTCCCAATACATCTTGAGTAGCATCCATTTGAACATATCTAAGCATATTCAGACAATAATTCCCATCATGATCAGTAGTCAAATGAAAGGTACATATATTCCCTCTCCGAGGAGGAGCTTCAATAGCTAACTTTGCTTGTGTTGATGTGAGTGGCAATGTTTTACCAGTATTCATCTATTGATTAAGATTTCTCCTGCTAATATCTTGATATGGTTGTTGAAATGGGGTATTAACCTTAGGTATTTGCCTTTTTATGGCAATCATATCATTCACTAATATTTGGACCATAGGATCTATAGAGGATGAAGGATAAGTATTAGGCATTTGGACTTCTTTCTTCCATTTTCTAACCATAATAAGATCATCTTCTAAACCAACAGCCAAAGTTTGAGCGGCTACCAAGTTAGCCATTACACATCTTCTAAGATGGAAGCTAATATCAGGAGACATAACATTAATAAAGAAACATTTTTGATTCTCAACAGTCAGTCTTTTAGTAGTTGGGATTTTGTGTACTATTCTATTGAATTTGGCTATAAATTCCCTCATAGGCTCATGCATTTCTTTCTTGAGTTGAGTCAATTGAGCAATAATGGAATACTCATCTTCCACACTCTTGAACCTATTTTCAAATGCAGATTTAATATCATTCTAGTTCATAATTGAAGAGTTAGCTAGATGATAGAACCATTGTGCTACATTATCAATTAGAGTTTGCATAAAAAGTCTTATGGATACATCTTGATGTTTCATGCCTAACACACTACATGCTACTACAAAGGCACTCATATATTCCTTTGGTGATTTTTTCCCATCTCTAGTAAACTTAGGCAAGTTTTCCCTTGCATTTTTAGTCAAAGGATTTAGGTTGACCCCTAAATTTAGAGGTCTTATAGCTGCTCTCTAGGATTGGGCCATTGGAAGAAAACTTATAGCAAAAGGAAAGATAACACCAGAAAGTGTTAAAGCTTGATAGATAGAGGATGTAGAGGGTTTAGGAGGGATAGGAGGTCTACTTCTAGCTTTTCTAACATGAATAGGAATATAAGGAAAATTTAACCTTTGCAACATTTGGAAAGTAGGATCTTCAACTCCCTCTCTTCTCAAAAATCTTGTGTACCTTCTAGAATCCAGCTTATAATTTTGTGATTGGATAGGTAGTTATTAGTTTCTAGGCTATTCTTAATCTCTTCATACTTCAAAGGCTCAATTTCTTGCTACATTTTCTGCTTGTCTCCTCCTTTGCTTGAGCAATAACAATCTTAAATTATCAGTCAATTCTTTTTCTTTTTCTAATACTCTACTTGCCGTCCTATAATCATCAATATTTTGATGAGTGTGTTAAGCAAGGGTATTTAACTAACCAATTATATCTTTCTACTCATCTTGAAAACCAAGATTAGATTGCATAACATGAATTATATTTTCATGTGGAAGCACCATTGTTGCTTCATATTAAGGCGGCTAATCTTTCAACAAAGATTCTTTGTTCCCCAGTAGAGTCACCAAAAACTATTGGCTAACATATTTGTCCTAATTTATTCTAACTCTATACCCTTTTCTTTCAAGAACAAATAAGTTAATCAACAAATAGGTAAACTATCAAGAATAGTTCCTCTCTGAATTAAGGTACAACTCCTTTTAAGATCTTCAATGAATTCAAATTATTCTAAATATTTAGATACACTTTTAACCAGAAAGTGCTTAAAGGTAAACTAACATCCATACATCATCATGCTATGAATGTGAGATTTTATAACATCATTTGGTAATAGAATACACATACTCCATCTTCAATAATAACGAGATATAAACATGTAAATATTGCTGAACCAATAAATAATAGAACACATATAATGAGTTGTCTAATGAAAGAGTAATTACCATATGAAAGAAGATTACACACAGAAAACCCAATTTCAAATACTCAAATGCATAGATCTATGTATGCATTAATTGTTTCTCCTTTTCATTCATAGATGAAAAATGTTTTAGACAAACATCATATATATTGTGAAACAATAACAATTCAGCTCTAAAATTTCTCATCCCTTTTTCTTCACTATCCCCTCTATCTATTTTTAAATATTGAAAACACATATAAATAGTTGTCCTAATTATCCCATCTTTCAAACCAACCTAGAGTTAAAGTAACTCTGACCAATACAGGATTTAGTTTTTACAAATTCATTTAAAGATCAAGTTTTTGAAAATAAATTTTAACTAAAAAATTGAATAAATAAACTATGTAAGTAAGATCATGGCTGAAGCGACAGATTATAATCTCTAGATTTGTTGTGTTCAGTTTGTGAGGCATGTTGCGCCTTCCACTCCTGAAATGCTATAACAAACACCTATATTTTCATGAAATTGGGAATACCAATGTGCTTTACCCTTGCCTTCTAGACATCTCTCTGTTTGCATTTTCCCCATCTTCTCTGTGTGTTCTAAGAGTGTGTCGAGGTAGAGATAAAGAAGTGACTCCACCTTTGAAATCCAAGAGAAATTTTTGGTTGATAAGTTGTCACTTTATTTAATGAAGCTGATCTTTTTCCTAAAGGATTAAATAACAGTAGTTTATCATCATTGCAGTTGTAGGCATACAAGACCTTTTCATTATTTGAGAAGACATGCTTGCAATGCCTTCTCAGATAGGGGCAAACTGTAGACACTTAAATCTGGCCACCAATAACCTCCAATCAGGGTTTTTGTCAATTTTGACTTAAAACACACAATTTGGCCTAAAAATTCTAAAACATGCTAAATAATGTGAAAATGACATATTCAAGTACCAATTTTGGCTAGGGTATCCCTAAATACGAAAATATAATTTATGGGCTAGCTAACTTTGATCAGTTCATTTCAAGTCAAAATGCCAAATTTGCACCTAGGTGCTCTGGATTACTCTTTCTTATCAAATATTTTACACAAGACACGTGCCTTTATTATTTGTTGTTAGAAACATCCTAAATAGGAATAAGATTCCAATGCATCTGACATCGCCTTCCAATTCTAATTTCATCAAATTTTAGACCAATAGCAAGACATTCTGATAAATTTGAGTAATTTGTGCACAAAGTGCTTAATCAGGCTTGAAATCTAATTAACCCAAATCAAGGTCTAATTAATAATTCCATGAAAACTTGTTAAATACTTGTTTTTAGAAATTAATATTGAATATATGTATCATCAAGTAACCATTTCTTGGTAAGACATCTCTAGGCCATAAATTCTATAAATATTAGGATTCATGCCCTTCATGCCTCATCAATGCCTTCCATGATGCCCTATATGAATCTTAATTGCCCCTTCTTCCAATTTCATGATAAGGATAATTATAAACTTAATATCAAAAATTGAATTAATCCTCAACCACACATCTTAATCTTGAGATGGATGGTTCAGGTTGATTATAGACATTCTTAAAAATCTATAAATAGAGAGGCCATGAACATCATTTCTAAGTTATTTTAGTATAAATTTATAATGTAGGATTGGTTCCAAAAGATTCATGAAAGTAGTGTTACCATGCCAAATTGATTCCAAGCCAAGCCAAGCCACAAGTCAAAGGTTCCAAGGAGAGATGAAGGTAGCCAAGTTTCCATTACCAATGACTTCATGAGCACAAGCTGAGTAAGCCACCATTACAAAGGCATTTGGAGAAACCAAGGAAGGTGAAAGAATTCTTGTGTTTTCATTCCTTACTTTTTAGTTGTGTTTATCATTTGATTTTTTTAACTAAGCTCTCCTTAGTGTCTAGGCCTAGAGATGTTATGCTATTAATGTGTTTATTTTATTTTGTTTGTCATTTTGAAACTAACACCATACTAACCATCCTCTTTTGAGTTAAATTACTAGATCACATAATGGCACACCTGATGGGACTAGACGTATCTCACACTTGAAGGAGATCATTTTGTAACTCTAAAATATTTATTTGAGCCTTTAAAACTCTTGCAAATTGATTTTCTAAATTGATTTTTGCATTTTTGTTTGCATAGTTTTACACAGTAACTGACATCATCAAGTAAGACCAACATCATTACATAGCTTGATCTACATTGGTTAGCAAAATAGTCATCGATTAGATCTCAGTTAGCCAAGGTAACCATTATCGGTTATACATAGCTGATGTCGATCACTGTGTTTTTCAAAAAGCACAGACTTGAGAGCTATTTTTCCAAAGTTTATTATTTCAAACTCAAAAGAACTTCAAAGATAAAGGACATGCTAAATTTTTTTATATAGGGCCAAGCTTGACATTTGATAAAAACATGTTTAAATCACCTTTTGCATGCTTAAAAATCAATTAGGAGCCTTGTTTTTTTGTGTTTAAAAAAAGAATTTAGACGTCTTTGATGAATGTTTTCAAAGTTTAAAACTAAGACCAAGGGGTCAAATGAACATCACCAAAGCCTTTATTTTGGATTTAAAATTGAACACACTTGTCGATTCTTGTTTGAAATAGTTGTTTAATTAGATTTTGTTTATAAAAAAGAGGAATGTTGTGTGTATGCTCTTCCATTTGTCCCCTATAAGGAACCCTTAGAATCAAAAGTACCATTCCTATTACAAATAGCCTAGTCCAAGGCTTAGAAAGAAAGCCATCTAAAGAACTCTGCAAAAACTCATCAAAGTTTGGGTAACCTTGAAAATGACCCTAAAGTCTTTCTAATTTCATGATTTATTTATTTTTATGTATCTTGGCTTGTGAGAGGGAATTCATCACCTCCCACAAGTTATTTAGGGAAGTTTTAACCTAGGGTTTCATCTCCTGACATTGACTTTATGTGGCTCCTTTGGAGTTACACACATGATGTAGTGGCACTTTGGACATCGCACTACACTGAGCGAATAACATGATGTAGTGGTTGAAAAAAAGACTAGACCTTTTTGTAATAATCCAAGTGATATAGACCCAAAATTCATGCTTTTCTTTTGTATTGTTTGACATGAAAGTTATTATGTAATTGATTCCCAAAGATCATTTGAAAACTTGTTAGATCTTAGACAAATCCCCACTTACCATGAAAGTATTATTGGTGTAAGGTGTGATTCAAGGTCCATGTCGCAATACTATCATTTAAGAGAAGGGGGGTGTGAAAACCCTACTATATAATATGTGTTTACTTTTGGATGAACACTTAAAACCCTTTCAAATGATTTATATTGATGGATTCCAATAATACCAAGCAACCTTGTCAGTTTAGGCTCTAAAGGAAATTAATTAGTTGATCTTGTCCTAGATTAAAGTCTTGTTTGAAGTCAAAACTTGGTGTAAAAAAACAATCCAAACCAAACACATAGTCCAAATTTTCCTTTTAATAAGGAGGTGTTATGCTGCTTGCATGAGAACATAAATTTTCCTTGTTCAAAGTTTATCAAAAGTTTAAGAATCATATCATCCAATTTAGTGTAGTTATGCTGCCCAATTGAGTCTAGACCTTTACCAAAGTTATTTAAGTCCTTCACTTATAATTTACATTTAGAATTGCACCTTTACAAGTTTATAGGGTTGATGTGTTAAGTGGGCTCACCATTTGCACTAAACTTGAGGGAACTTAGCTTTAATTTCCAATTTGGGTTGAAGGCCGTGTAAGACTCATGATCATTGTCATCAATTGATAGACTTAAGCCATTTTGTGCTAAACACTTACACTTTGAGTTTATACACCACAACATTTTGAGTCAAGAAAATTAGTGTTATGCTGTCAAAATTGTAGAAAAATGTCTTTGCCTTAGAGAGTTTAAAACAATTTTTTTTTAACACGTTTTAGGTAGTCTAGCATCATTATAATTCCCAAAACATTTTAAATATTTTTTCATAGGCCTTATTGCATAGAGTTCTAAATTTGTTCCTACATTTTTAGACCAATCCGAGTATACTTTTGTGATCCCTTGTCTAAATCATAGTTATACTGTTCACCTTTGTCTAGCTTATTTGTCAAAAGAACCAAGTTTTATACCATTATTTATGAGAAAATAAATTATTGCTAAAAGTGCCTTTTGTTTCATACCTTATACCTAGTTGATGAAGTTCATGAACAAGAATCAAATGCCTAGTGTTTATTAGAAGTGTTTCAAATCTATTAGATTAAACTTTCATCTATTTTGAAAGTCTAGCTTTTGACGCCATTTGGCGAAAATTCCTAGCACATGCCTTGTTTGAGCCTAGCTTTTGATGCCACATTTGGCCAAAAGACCTAACAACTTTTAAATTCCTAGATTAGACTAATTTGAAACACTTTGACCTTAGAGTCTGGCATTTTGATTTTTGGTCCATTTACTTGCTTATCTTTGTGTGAACAATGAAATGCTAGATATTTTATGCTAGCTTTTTTCCTCACAAATATTTGCATAAACCTTTTGATCCTTTTGATAAATGTAGACCAAGTTAAAGCATCATTTGTTTTAAATTTTATCCTTTTTAGAGTTTATAGAAATCTTTGACCTTTTATCGTAAAGCATTGACTATGAATCCCAACATGTATTCCTATACTCGTAGTGGACTCATGTACAATCCAAAGATTAGTAATGTAGTGATGTAGGAAGAAATGGTGCAAGACACCTATGCAGATAATATTATTTATGATATGGATTCTTATCCCTCAAATAATACTCAAACATGAGCACACAACCAAGATCCATTAACTAACTATCTAGTTAACACACCGCCTTGTTCAGAATAGGACCAAAAGCAAACCACAAAATACCTAGCTACAATATCCACAATAGATGAGCTAATTCTTCAACAGTCATATTCTACTAATACAAATTTCATGCATGATCCAATTTTGTTTGAGTGACATTTTTAGAGAAAAAATATGAGATTTTAGTTAGAGCCATAGAGGTAGGGGCCAAGTTTCCATTAGACTTCCCTGATGAAAATTTACCAAGTCTAGTAAGAGTTATGATCAATAGGCTTCTTCTAACAGTCCTATGGTTCTAGTCCAAATAACGTATCAAGACCCTCATGTATCTAATTAAGGAAAAAACATCATGGAAGATTGCTTTAATCAAATACAAATAACATATCAAACCTACCTAAATCTATCATGCAATTTCAATTAGATCAACATGGTGAGTAAGCTTCTTATTGACCTAGTTCCTTCAACAAGAGTGTTGATAGAGTTAACTGGACAAGAGAATCTAAGTTCTAACCAATTCATACAAACTAATTTGATAGATAACTTGATGCATATGCCTATTATTGAAGAAGTGTCTTCAGTCTCTACACATAATAATGAACTAAACATAGTGGACAATGTGTAAACAACATCCAAACTTGATCAAAGTGGTACTAATGCACAAATAACTAGCCAAAACATGTGCCTGTAGTTAATCCCATGATTAGATCATCATACCAAGGAATAGGAGTTTATACACCCCAACCTCAACCAGTTACTTCCTCAAGTGTACAACCTATGAGATTAGGTAATCAAACAACGACCAATGTCATGACTCAAAGATAGAATGTGATGAATCCTACTCCCCCTCAACAAGTAGCGAGTATTATTCTAGAACAATAGACAAAATCTAGTGTATCAATTCAACAAAGGACAAATACATTGCCACCTCAATCAGGGGCAACTAATGTTCCACCTTGCCACATAATGATAAACATACCTCTTTGGTCATAGACTAATATGCCAATTTAAAACCAAGCAATGACTAGTCAACAATGTGTAAATATTGGTCAATAATAGATGCCAAATTTGTAACCTAGTTTCACTTCCTCATCGGGATTCATGCAACCAAAAGGTTCTCATATTTCTCAAGTACCTACTAGACTACCGTTGGTTCAAAATGTGCCACAAATATAGAGATAGGGTCTTGGTCCACAAGTTCCCACTCCACATCAAGGTTCAAATAGTCAATAACATGTCACTTTTCAACCATAGTAGGCACAATATATTTATATCCCTCCATCCCAACCACAAATTCCTCCAAGTCAAACCTTTATTACCAATCCAAACTAGAATATCATGCAACTGATTATGCAATTTAAAGTACATCTTAATGTACGTATGAATATTCCTAGTCCATTCCCTAACCCAACCAATATACCCCAATAGGTATCTCCATCATACCCTGGTCAAAGTGTCCCATTTGTGACCTCCCAACCATTTACCCAAACCAATATTCTCCTTCAAACCAATGTTCCTTCTAGTTTCTTATCCCAAGTATTGCAACAGATGAAGGATGCAATTGTTGCAATTTAGGTTGAGAAGCAAACTCAAAAGTTCAAATTGAATGATGTATGTTCCTATTCATTCAACATGGAGTATTTGTAAATACCATTTCCTCCAAGATAAGAACCACCAAAATTTGATAAATACAAAGGGAAAAGTGACCCTAAGGCTCATTTGACTGAGTTCTTTATCGCATGTCAACCAGTGGCATATAATGACATATACCTTTTGCTATTGTTTCCAAGGAGCTTGGCTAGACAAGCCTTAAAGTGGTTTTAAAAGTTGCCCAAGAATTTAGTAACATATTTTTGATGATCTTTCTGATAAGTTTGTGCAAAACTTTTCCTATAATCTCGAGCATGAGATTTCATTAGTGGACCTGACACAAATAAATAAAAAATATAGTGAGAGTTTTTCAAGTTACTTATAGTGATGAAGAGCTCTTACAAGCCATTTCACCTATAGTTTATTAGATAAACAATTAGTCATTGTGTTTACTAAAAATTTGCATAGTGAGATAGCTTATCATCTAGAATTACAATGTGCACATACATTTAAAGAGATCATTGATAAAGGTTTGTTGATCGAGAAAGTGTTCATCAATAAAGGAGTCATCAAGCTTAATTCAAGTAATCAAAATCAAAGTACTAATCAAGGAAATGGCCAAAATTAACATCCACTTCAAGCGTAAGCATCATAATTGGCATATGCTAATAACCAAAAAATACCAAAGCGATTCAACCATAATAAGAATGTTGTGGGAAATGGAGTAACCAAACATCATCATGTACAAATGGTGTAAACATCATCTGCACCACCTTTTTAGCTTACTCCTACCCAAAAACCTTTCTAATCAATGCTGCAAGTACAATAACCAAAACCTGCACAACAACCTTTACCATTGCAAACCCCTCCTCTTAAGAGAATTATGCCTATACAATGTTTGTAGTGACCTAAGAGAATCTATTAAATTTATATTTTTTAATCTTGCTACTATTAACCTGATTAGTTGGCCTATACCAAAGCATTATCTACAAGGCATTCCTTATCTTGATTGGTACCATGAAAATGAATTCTATGACTATCTTTAGGTCAACAGATATAATCTATGAAGATGTGTCCAAATCAAGCATTTAATTGTAAATATACTAGAAAATGGGGAAATAACATTGGATAATGGTGCTTCCACTTCTAATCAAACCCTTGGGATTTATCAAAACCCCTTTCCCCAACTTAACAATTAGTAGTATCAAAATAATCATCAACAACAACAATAACGGTCAGTGCAACAATATAATCAAGAGTATCAAAATCAAAGGCTGAACTAGAAAAATCAACAAAATTAGTAGCAAAACCCATAATGATAGAACAATAGATAAAACCAAGGCCAAAATAGTAACAACCAACAAACCTACCATGAAATTGCACATGACTACAATAGGGTTGTAGGTCATATTGTAGGGGGTAGAGTTAATACCATCTCCATTAATCCTAGATCAAGTACTAATCATCCTAGACCATTGCTAAACATGAACATTCATCCAAATTACATAGATAATCCTTCTTTGATTTGAGAATACATACATGCAAACTAACAAACTAAGACTTCCCCTTTTGGACCTTATATCGATAACTTATTCTTACCACATGACCACATGCAAGTGCATTGACAACCAAGACTTGTCCTATCTAGTCCCACACCATTTCCAACATCAGTTAGTAATAATGGCCCAATATTTAATCTTGACTATGCAATCGTAACTTGAAGGTTGAATATTACTATCCTAGGCCCACAACCATTCACCATTTTACTTGTCATCCAACCAATCGTTTAGCCTTAGAATAAACCATTCACTACTGACCAAGACAAGAAGTTTGATATTGTGGAATAATTTCAAAATACATCAACACAAATTTATATTTTATATTTCTTACGAATGTCAATAATCCACAAGAATATCTTAAATGAGTTTTTGACCCAATCCACTATTGCTAGTGACATATCCCCTGATAATTTTCAAGCTTTGGTTGGACACCTAACTCCAACCCAACAAGTCACATTCAACCAAAGTGATATGTCTTCTCTTGGTCCACTCCATAATAATCTATTATACATATAAATTTATATAAATTAGCATAAAATGAAACATGTACTTATAGACAATGGATCTAGCCTCAACATAGTGTCTTTAAAGTTCATCAAGCTTCTTGGGTACATAATGATAGATCTCCAACTAGAAATAATAACTATCAAAGCCTATGATAATCAAGAAAGAGAATCACAAGGCACCATTAGTGTGCTAGTTATCATTGGGCCTTTGACCCATGATACACTTTGCCACATGCTCAATCTTGAGTTATCATGCAATATACTTTTAGGTAGACCTTGGTTATATGAGATTCATGTAGTCCCATCAACATTGCACCAATGTATCAAGTTTTCCCACTCAGGGATGAAAGTGAATATTTCAAGATATTTACACCCATATGAACATTGCAAACATCTTGAGACCAAAATTTGAAGCTATAATTATCAGTACGAAAGGAATTCAAGTTATAAACAGGATAAAGGAAAGGCTATACTTATTTATCCTTCACTAGATAATTGCATAGATCTTAATACCTTGGATTCCCTTTCCCACATGCCACCTCCTAAAGCTTGCAATCATTTCACCATTTTAGATAATGGACTGAAAGAGTATGTAACCCATGATACATTTCCTATTTCCAATCTTCTTCAGAATCCAAAAACCTTTAGGCGACCTAAAGTCATGCCACATATGCATTGGCAACAAAAGAATAAAGATAAAGGACCTATCATATTTGTATCGACATCTAGCCTGTAATATGACTCTCTTAAAGGGGACAAATCATGGTTAGACAATGACAACCAAGCTTATTGTTATAAAAGTGCAAACTATCTTATTCCTAATGAGATCATGGAGTATCACAATTATGAAGGATGAGGCCTTAGATCAAATTAACAAAGAACCATCAATCTAATTTTTACGACTAAGTATGAAAGACCTTATGGACCTAGATTTAAACTACTTGAGGGTGACCCCACATATCTTATTCAAACTCCAACAATGACTAGTGATGATGATGCTGATAATGAAGTAGAGTCTGATCATAGCCTCACCTTTGATAACCTAGTTGAAACCAACTTGTTTGATGATAATGCCATTTGTACCCTTACCCTATCAATTTATCACAATGCATTGCCATTATATTATCCCCAATTGATAGATTGGGACCAAAAAGAATCCAGTCTATTGATTAATGAGTTTCAGAATGATGAGGCATTCTGTGATTTCTTTGGCCTTAGAGACAATGTTCTATTGGGAGATCACAAATCAATATTATCAATCACATTAGATCCTACAACCTATTTTAGAGAGTGAGTGAACACCCTTAACCAAAAACAAATAAGTAAAACATTGAGATCCCAAAGTGAAAACCTCTTTGAGGCACTTTTTGACTAAGGAAAAAGTAAAGATAAAGGCTAGTCTAGTGGTGAAAACTTATTTTAGGTGCCATTAGACGGGGGTGTTAATAATTTTTTTAATTTAGTCTAGGAGACCACCAATGATGAACTTGACTATGGATTTGAGTTAAACTTTGAGAAACAACAAGTATTTGATCAAATTCTTTAAGAATTTTTGACTATTTTTATCACATGGCTAGATCTCCTGTTAGGGGATACCGATTCATCATGCCTAGGAGAAGTTGAAGAGTAATTCCTAGTAGAGGATCCTGACATAATCTAATAGTTAAAGTCATTACCTACTATCCTAGAAGATGGTTCAACCCTTCTAGTCAAAGATAGAATAGATGTAAATATCAAAACTCTATCAGACCTAAAATGGATAAAATTAGGCACATCCCTCACTAAGGAGGAACATGATGTCTTTGTAGCTATATTGAGAGAATTTGTAGATATCTTTGCATAGGCTTATTCTGACATGCCAGGTTTAGACCCCATTTTAGTTTTGCATCACCTTATGATTAATCTTGATGCCAAACCAATAAAACAAAAGTTACGTAAGATGTATCCTCTCATTGCTATATTGGTAAAAAAGAGTTGGAAATTTTTTTAAAAGTAAGATGTATCTGATCCATTGACTACTTAGAATAGATCTCTAATATGGTACCTGTTAGTAAAAAGCTTGAAGGGATCATAATTTGTACTAATTTTTGAGACATCAACAAAGCTTATCCTAAAGATGATTTTCCCTTGCCTAATATTGACATGATCATTGGCTCCATGGTAGGTTATGAAATGCTTTCACTCATAGATGGCTTTTCAAGATACAACCAGATCAAAATAACACCAAAAGACCAACATAAAATAATGTTTACCACTCCATAGGGAACATTTTGTTATTAGGTGATTCCATTTAGCCTTAAGAATGCTAGAGATACATATCAAAGAGCCATGATTGTCATATTCCATAATATGATGCGTGATATTATTGAAGACTATGTCAATGACATGTTAGGCAAATCCATAACTAAGGCCAACCATCCAATAGTGCTACGTAAGATATTTGAAAGATTATGAGAATACAAAGTCATACTCAATCCAAAGAAATGTGTGTTTGATGTAAATTCAAGCAAATTACTTGGCTTCATTATGTCTCATAGAGGTATTGAAGTCAATCCAATTAAAGTCCATGCTATAACTGAGATGCTACCACCAACTAATTTAAAATAACTCCATAGTTTACAGGGTAAGATCTAATCAATTTGACACTTCGTATCTTAGTTAGTAGACAAGTGCCATCCATTTACACATATTTTGAAGAAAGGAGTTGTATTTCACTAGGATGATCATTGTCAAATATCTTTTCAACAACTCAAAGACTATCTTGTTAATCTGCCTATTTTTTACTCCCTATGCCAGGAAAACAATTTTTGTTATACCTATCAGCTACTAACCATGCCCTAGGGGAAATCTTGGCTCAACATGATAAAAATGGAAAGGAGCATGCTATATATTCCCTAAGACATACCTTGGTTACATATGAACATAACCATGCACCTGTTGAAAAAGCTTGTCTAGCCATGGTCTTTATAGTTAAAAAACTATGCTATTAAATGTTGAATAATAAAACCATGGTCATTTCAAAAGTACAAACAATTAAGTATCTACTATATAAAACAACTTTTCAAGGTAGAATGGCTAAATGGATCATGCTTTTCAATGAGTTTGACATAGAGTATTTCAATCAAGAGGGAATCAAAGGACAAGTTTTTACAGATCAACTTGCTGAAGCACCTTTCATGGACACACAACCACTCACATTTCAATTTCTTGATGAATCTATCATGACCATCATTGACACACCCCTTAAGGAAAAACCCTTAGAAGCTGTATTTTTATGGTTCATTTATTGCACATGGATCAAGGGTAGGCCTATTATTTATTACACCACAAGGGGACCTAATTCCTAAATCATTCAAAATCAGCTTTTTTTGTACAAATAACATGGTTAAGTATGAAGCACTTGTTGCAAGACTTTGACAAGCAGTGCATTAGAATATATCTCATCTCCAAGTTTATGGTGATTTTTAGTTAATCATCAATCAGGTCACAAATCATTTCCAAACCAAATATGACAAGTTGGTTCCATATAAAGCCATGGTTGATACTCTTAAACAACAAATTGTCAACATTCAATTTTAGTACATATTAAGAGCTAGTAACAGAACTGTAGATGCCATGGATACTATTGGCTCATTGATTCAACAAATAGAGAAAGCTAGAGAGTATTAGTTCCTCATCAAGAATTTGTTAGCACTAGCTCATGAACCTTTAACCATTGCCATGATTTATGATATTGTTGGTCTAATTCTATCTTGTATTCAAACCTTTACAACTACCTTCATGACCAAGTTTTAACACCTAACCTATCTTGAAAATAAACTAAAGCCTTCATTCATCATTTCACTCATTATAATCTACTTGGATCCACCCTTTAGCATTGTAGTTTTGATGGAACTCTACTTCATTGTTTAATTTCAATAGAGTCTACACTAGCGTTAAGAGAAGTTCATGGAGTATGTGGATCCCATTCTAGTGGGTAGTCCTATCTAAAAAGCTCTTGTGTAGTAGTTATTATTAGCCCATAATGGTGCAGATGCCATTGCATATGTAAAAAAGTGTGACAAATGTCAATGGCATGCTAATATGATTCATGCCCAAAAAAAAAACTCTGAAACCAATGTTGACACCATGACCATTTTATACATGGGGACTTGACCTCATTATAAAGATTAACCCTACTTCATCTGATGGCCATAAACATATACTTACCACCACCAAATATTTCACTAAGTGGGTTGAAGCTATACCCCTCACTTACGTGATTGGAAAGAAAATTTCCAAATTCATCTTCAACCATCTCATTTGCTACTATGGTATCCCCTCTGACATTATAGCTAATAATGGAATATCATTCAAGAACAAGGATGTAGATGAACTATGTACTGAATATAACATCAAACAACATTTTTCTACAACATATTACCCTTAAGGTAATGGCCAAGCCGAGGCATCCAACAAAACCCTTGTAAATATTTTAAAAAAGATTATCAATGATGCTAATCATGATTAACACCTCTAAATATTCCCTACCCTTTGGGCATATCATACCAATCATCATACCCCCATAAGAACCACTCCATACTCACTTGTTTATGGCACTGAATCCATCCTTCCCATTGAGGTTGAATTACTGTCACTATGCATCTCTTTCAAGCATGTCTTAGATGATTATGACTATAGAGTAAATCACCTATAAGAGCTAGATCTACTTGATGAGAAATGCATAGCCACACTCAATAATCTTCAAGCCTATCAAAATTAACTCAAAGGCCACTATAATCAACATGTTAAGTATAGAGCATTTAAACTTGATGATCTTGTTCTTAAATAAAACCAAAAGAATACCATGGCTAAGAAGAAGCATAAAGGAAAATTCAAACCAAACTGGATAGGGCCTTTCATCATTACTATAGATTATAGATTAGGAACATACAGTCTTGCCACACCAAATGGAGATGAACTTCTTGAGATGATAAATATTATTCATCTCAAGCGATACTATGCTTGAATGCTAAAGTGTATTGTCTATAAGGACCATTTTAGTTAATGCCATTTTATCACTATTCTTCTTCATACAAATACCATCCTTATCTATCCTCTTCGCTATATCCACTTTTCACTTCCAACCTATCAGCCCAATCTATTCTAAAAAGCCTAGCCTATTTGACCTTAGTTTTTACCATTAGTTATGCAACATCAAAGTATCTAATTAGTTTCATTAGTTAGTTCAAGTACTTCAGACAGAGATCATATTTTGGAATAGTATGACAGAAGTTTTGGCAGTTGCATCCTTCATTTGTTATTCCTTTCTTACCACCAGTCTCGCTACTAATTATAACCACCTTTGGAAAAGTTAGTACCTTTAATCTAGACATTGTGTCTTGGTTATAAAAACCTATGAGAAAACTAAGGGAAAAATTAAGCCTTGATGTACCAACTTGCCAATTCTTATGTTGTACTATGCCTTTTTACCAACTGTGCCTATTTTGTTTGAGTTGACTACTACACTAGTCAAATTTCTCCACTTTAAGGGTAGAACTATAATGACTTCAGGTCCTACTTTTGAAATATATATGCAACACTCAATACTTATTGAGGTTAGCTCAGTCACCCTTTTCCCCATGCTCTCACCAATTTGTGAGCAACCTAAGTCATGTTCTCATCATTTTGCAAGTAACCTAAGCCACACTCTCACCATTTTATGAGCAACCTAAGCCATGCTCTCACCATTTTTTGAGCAACCTAAGCCATGCTCTCACCATTTTCTAAGTAAACTTAGTTTAAATGCTCTCACCATTTTGTGAGCTTCAACCATTTAGTGTCTCATTATTCTTGATTGAGTTAAGACACTCTAAAACATTTCCAAAAACATTTAAAAAATTGTTAGAAAAGAACAAAAACATTGACCACTTCCTTGCCTTAAGGATTTTGGGAACCCTTACTAAGTTATAAGAAAATAACTTATCATTAGTTTCTCCATCCTTTTTGGCCTTTTTCTCTCATGCAATTACCATTTTTTAAGACCATTCATATTATTCTATCACATCCATTCTATTTATTTTCATCAGTTATCACATTCTTCTCATTCCTTGGGAGAACTACATTTAGCCTGGAGTTTTTTAATGGATATTACATCCATGGAACTATGTAGGCATCATCCACTTGCCTAGTGCATATGAAGACAACTTGGCCACCCCCTTCCTTTTCTTTTATTCACCCATTTTATTCATTCATTAAGTTATTGCCTATTTTCTAGGGACAATGTTCATAGGGTTTTTATTGCATTGTTTTTTGTTTATTTTTGTTTATGTTGTTTGTTTATCTACCTATTTATTTGATTTTAGCACTTTTGAATTGATTCAATTTATGTATGTTCATTCGGTGATTCTTTTCCCACACTTATACTTGAATCCATCCATATTCATATGTTTACCTTGTCATCATGGTTTCTATCATTGGTGCATTATTTTTTTACTGAGTATTAGATTATAGGAGTTGGTCCTCATGCATATTTCAGCCAAGTCCTCATTATTTTATATCATGATGCCTACTAACACATGATATAGTAAATCTAATCTTCAAGAAGTCTATTCAACAATGGTAACATCTCTTTGGCACTGACATCCTGATTCACTCTTAAATTATATCCCAAATAGAGTAATTAACCATGAAAGAATTCCAACCTTTATTAGTTTAGATAAGCATCTCCATACTAGTAGGTTGTTCCAATTCATCATTACACTCTATGTCAAATTATCATTATCATTGAATAAGTTTCTCATGTTTGCCATAATTGGGGTCCAATGATTATAACCGCCTATGGGTAAATCATTGCACACCATCCCACCTGCATTTCTTAATGATTATAACCACTTTAATTTTTTTTGCTTATCTAGGGGCATGTTATTCTCTTATTTATTTGTCCTAACTATAAAAGCTCCATGTTCTCAATGATTATAACTATCTTCAGACAAATCATTGTGTTATCATACCACATTGCCACTATCAAGGTATAATGTTTATAACTACCTTTGGGCAAACCACTGTGCACCATCCCACTTGCATTCTTAATGATTTTGACTAATTTTTTAGTATCATTGTGTTTTCACCCTATCATATTTATTTTTTTTGGTTCCCTCATTTTGTTTCTTTCTTTTCAAGGGACCATTTGTCAACCTACTTGTGTCAACCATTCCCTCAAGGGGGCATCATACAGTTAGTTTATCATCATTGTAGTTGTAGGCATACATGACCTTTTCATTATTTGAGAAGACATTATTGTGCTTATAGCTTGCAATGCCTTCCCAAATAGGGGCAAACTGTAGACACCTAAATCTAGCCACTGATAACCTCTAATCAAGCTTTTGGTCAATTTCCACCCAAAATGCATAATTTGGCCTAAAAACACTAAAACACACTAAATAATGTGAAACTGACATATTCAAGTGCCAATTTTGGCTAGGGTATCCCTAAATAAGGAAATCCAATTTATGGGCCAACTAACTTTGATGAATTAATTTCAAGTCAAAATGCCATATTTGCACTTGGGTGCTCTAGATTGCTCTTTCTTATCAAATCTTCTGCACAAGACATGTGCCTTTATTATTTGTTGTTGGCAACATCCTAAATAGGAATATAGTTCTAACACATCTCACATCACTTTCCAATTCAAATCTAGTCAAATTTTAGACCAATAACAAGACATTTTGATCAATTTGAGTAATTTATACACAAAGTGCTTAATCATGCTTAAGAGCTAATTAATCCAAATCAAGGTTTAATTAATAATTCCATGGAAACTTGTTGAATACTTGTTTTTAGAAATGAATATTGAATATTTATATCATCAAGTGACCTCATTTCTTGGGAAGACATCTCTAGGCCATAAATGCCACAAATATCAAGATTCATGACCTCTATGCCTCATCAATGCCTTCCATGATACCTTCCATGCCTTTTAATTACCCATTCTTCCAATGTCATGATGAATATAATTACAAAATTAATTTAAAAAATTGAATTAATCCTCAACCACACATCTCAATCTTGAGATAGATGATTCAGGTTGATTCTAGACATTCTCAAAAATCTATAAATAGAGAGGCCATGAACATCATTTCTAAGCTATTTTAGTGCAAAGTTATAATGAAGAATTAGTTCCAAAATCTTCATGAAACTAGTGTTTCCATGCCAAATTGATTCCAAGCCAGGCCAAACCATAAGACAAAGGTGCCAAGGAGAGATGGAGGTAGCCAAGCTTCCATTGCCAAGGACTTCATGAGCACAAGCTAAGCAAGCCACCATTACAAAGGCATTTAGAGCATCCAAGAAAGGTGAAGGAATTATTGTGTTTTCATTCCTTACTTTTTAGTTGTGTTTTTCATTTGATTTTGTTAACTAAGCTCTCCCTAGTGTCTAGGCCTAGAGATGGTATGCTATTAGTGTATTTATTTCATTTTATTTATAATTTTGAAACTAACACCATATTAACCATCCTCTCTTGAGTCAAATTCTTAGATCACAATGATTAGTTATGAATTGTTGAGATCATTAAACAAGGCATTATTGATCATTTAGTTGTATAAAAATGTAAATGTTTTGTTAGTTTATTGTTAAACTAGTTACAAAGGCCCCCCACATGTTAGAGTTATTTTGTTGGTCTATTTCTAATTTATTCTCGAGTCTCTTAAAATCTGTAAGTTTAAAAATATGAACTTTAATAAAATATGATAATTTATTATAAAGTAATTAACTTATTTTAAGTTAATTGATTTATATTCTTAAGTTAACTTTATGTTTTAAAGTTAACTAAAAAGGTGGTTATAACTTAAAAGCTTAACTACCTTCTAAAGTAGGGTTTTATAAGGAGACTTGAAGGAGATTGCAAAGAGATAAAATACATATAGGTACAAAAGCTATCTGATTTTGAAGCTTTTATAATTTATTATTTATGTGTAAACTTATCTGAGATTGATCATATTTTACATATAGACCAAATGACATCTTATCTGATAATAAAGTGAATGGATTGAAACCATAGGTATATCTAGTTTTCTTGTTGATTTATAACCAATTATTTGAAATTTTAAGGTATTGATTCATTTGATGATTGTATATACATAGTCATATGTGCATAAATCATTTTACTTTTCTTGAATAATGATGAATATGTTATATTGTTGGACTTTCGATTATATAGTGATCATTAATTTAAAGATTTGAATGTAACTAGTTTAATTGATATAATTTTCTCAATATATAACTCTTATTTCAGATTTCCTGAGCTGACTCTTTCTTTATTGGCTTGAGTTAATGGTTTTAATTTATTTTACTTTGTTAAATAGTTTATTTTAACTTAATAGTATTATATTATTTGATGTGATTATTTAAGACTTAGTTTAATTCTTAGTTTCTTGGTTGTTTTGATTAAGCATTCTATTTATAGTTATAATTGATAACTTTCTAATTACTAATAAGAGTCCTCTTGCCTTAGTATTAAACTTTTAAATTAATTTTAATATTTGCTATTAATTAGGTTTAGATAGTTGTTTGCTTTAGTATTTAGTGGATGTATCATAGATTAATGTTGATCTTGACTAGTATCTTTTTTTTGGTTTCTATGTCCATTTCTTCTATATTTCCTTCCATTTCTTGCGTTAATTTTCTTTTGGCTTATTTTAAATCTATTATAGTGTTAATAGAAATTTATTAGGGAAGATATTTATTAATGATTTGAAACATTATAATGAATCATATTTCTTTCCTTCAAGAGTTTCCCTCTTTTATAGGCTCTGCTCTGTTGGACAAGTTAGATCATATCTTGAATTTGTTTCAGAATTGATATACACATTGAGCTAAATAAATTGATTATCATAATAATGAGGTTTAATCCATATTTTTATTAAACACATTTATTCTTATAATTATTTAAAAAACACTATGCATGCCTTAAGGATTAACTTTTAGCTTAATAGGTTAAAATTATTAAACTGGCTTGATTACATCTTTACTATCATGATAGTTGAATGTGTTGATTCACTGGTATGACATTTTGCACCATCAACAAATCCCAAATCTTATATTAAATTTTTTTTTTCAGCTTGATGGGAATGTTGAAGTATTTTTATTCATGGAAATGGTCCCTTGCAAATGATGATTTCATCACCATTTGTGACTCCACAACTTTGAAACTTTACCAAAATGATGCAAAAAGATGGGATTCGTAGAGGATGATTTTAATTTGAACTTTGATGGATCTTCTAAAAATTAGTTCAATTTTTTGGGATGTTAATACCCATGTCTAGTGTAAACCTTCATACAAAAACGTGGCCCTTGAGCATGAATTCTTAAATTTGACCATCACTCTTTTCATTTCTGCAAGGTAAGGTTGTTATAAAATCTAATAAAATTAAACTCATCCTCTATCTTTTCTTCACTCTTTACCTTCTCTCTGAATCTATCTTCATGATGTCCTACTCAAAAACTAAAAAGATACACATAAAAAATCCCAAGTGAACTTGTGAAAGGTTATTCAAGAGTATCTTATTAAGCTAAAAAACACAAAATACTAAACTAAGAGCATACTGAGGTTGAGCTGAACAAACCCACTGATGAGAATGGAGAAATAACTACAATTTATAGTTAGATTCTACAATGATATAACCTTTTTAATAGTGATAACTATCCATAAGAATAAAATCATGAATTCAATCTCTTTGGCTCACTCTCCTTTTGTAAAATTAACCATCTCTTAAAAATGCCATCTACTCTTCATTGTTATCTATTTTAGTGGATGTTTGGGATGAAAATATGCATGCTATATCTCTTTCTCATGCTATGATATGAACATGAATTATGGATGCATTATTTTTTGAAGTAAAAATAGTTTGAGACACTATGGGACATCCCATCCTTGATGAAAAACTTATAAATGGTTCCCAAGAGTTGGGGTATCCATCTTTGTTGCTACAACCACACTCATTTTTATTTTTATTTTTAATGATTTTAGGTTGAAATCATGGGCCCTCCACTATCATCCTACACGACTTATTTTCTTGTTTATTTTCATCTCTGATTTCTTATAAATGAAAAAAAATTATCCAAAAACATAAAACTATATACATATCATTTTCAAATGGAAAATAATCATTAAGAAAAGAGAAAATCTTAGGAATTGAGGATAAATTATCATTAATGATTTCAGTTTCTAAGTCTTATATTTCATCTATTTATTCTTTAGAAACAATTTATTCTATAGGTTCTAGAAGGTCTTCTAGCATCAACTTTCATGCAATCTCTTCAAGGGCAGACATGGTCTCATCTTCATGATCACCCATCCTAACCAAAAACCTATGAAGATATCCCTTTCTAATGGTCAAATATCTCTCATCTTGTGAATGGTATCCTTGGACATTCTAATCCTTGCATAGACTTGTATAATATCTCACTACAACTCATAACCATACAAGCCTCCTCACTTATCTTAATAAAATTTTCCTCCTCAACTTTGAAACATCTCACATTCAGTACAAATCATTGCACTAATGCATATTGGTGTCATATCAACTCATAACACTTTGCATATCTATTTATTTTCATGTAGCTTTTTTTACACTTACTATCTACCACTAAGTCTCATGGTATATTGGTGCCTTGCTCTACACAGTCCATACAAACCCATTTTTACCACACACCTTATTTTACACACTTAAAAACTTTTAAAACATTAAAATTTTCATGCGATGATGATCATAACTTCTGTATCAATGTACATCACCGAATTTCATCTGCAAATTTTGTGATGTTACACAACACAAAATGTTAACATATTACCTCAATATATTACACAAACCTTTGTAATAATATAGTGCATTAGTATACTCTTGAATTAATTATTCACATGCCATTTGACACCAAAAATATACATAAAACCATTACACCTTAACATTCACCCATTAGCACATCACTGCCACATGAAATGCCATATGACATACTCTACACCTATATAATATTAGAATATATTTTTAACATTACACGTGTTGGATCATAACTATCAATTAGTCAAGGAATATAAAATGAATCATAACCATTTCTCTTGAAATTATCATTAGTTATAATTATCATATTCCATTGTATATATATTGTAATCATTACACACACACATATTCAGGTGGCTCAGATTTTTCTCCAACTTTTGATGGCAATATATTTTTTATTATTTCATAGTAGTCCAGATAATCAATAAGGACATATTTCCATTCTGATGCAATATCCTTCTCCCTTAGCCTTACTGTTACATTTTTACATATCTATACTTTCCATATTCTACATTCTAAATAAAAGTTGCATTTATACATATTAACCTTCCACTTAATTTGAATGTGTTAATATCAAATAGTAGGTTAATTTATATTTGTGGATTCTACCACCATTACTTGTCTCCAAGTGTGGATTTTTCCATCGTAAAATTAGTCTTGGGCATCACCATGTGGATCATTGGTATTAGAGTGTAACTCTTTTTTATGACTCTAAACACTTGAGCTCAATAAGAGAAGGAAGGATTTATAATTATGTTTGTTTCATCTTATCTAAAAAATGTTGCAACAAGATTAAGATGGATAATGCCTAAAAATAACCTGAGGTATCCCCAAACATTAAAAAGATCATTTTAGACACCTTAAAATCATAACACACAATTGTTTTTATCTAATTCCATGAGTTGATGATACAACTCAACTTGACATATACATCCCCATTTTTGTTGTAGTCTTAATAGTAGTTTAAAAAAAATACCTCCTTCAAAGTGATATTAAATCTTTACATCCCTTTATTTGAATGAAAAATCAATGCCACAACATTAGATGCTTAGATTTGATAGGTCAATGCATAATTTTAAGTCAATCAATTCATTGATGGTGATAAGATCATTTTTGATATACTAAAGATGTCCATTCTGGTGGTTCATAGGTGGGAAAACTTTAGTGCACAACATGTAAAATATTTTATATAACTGAATATTAGAAGACTATTATCAATGTACTGAAGGAGAAGTTATATTCTTTTCACCAATTTGAGGATGAATATATCAATTTCTAATAATTGTGATAGTGTAAAGAGAAGTCAACATAGGAATACACTTATGAGATCCATGACTACATAGCTCACTTGTGTGAGGAAATTCCTAAATAAAATAAGGTGATGAAGTAAATCAACATATTCTCACCTTATATTCATGTGAAGATGGAGTAATTAAATTTTGACTCTTGGGGTAAGTCTAATGTAATGGAACCAAAATCAAAGCCACATCCAATATGAATAAATGTTTTACCACTTCATGAAGTTGTATGCCTAGGAGACAACCCATACACAATTCTTCTTCTTATCTTATTACACAAAAGCAAAGTCTTCTTAAAAAATATGAACAACCTAGGAAGGCCACACAAAAATTGAATGCTTTTGTGCCTTATAAATAAAACAAGGGAAAGAAGAAGCTAGGTTAAAATTGGTTTAATAATCATCACTCACACACCCATGATGATGTAAAATTCCATGTGTAATAATATTTTATTATGCAATCTACATTAGGTCATACTACAACTACAAATGACACTGATCTAGATAATTCATGTTTGAACACTAGCACGATGACACCAATAAATTTAGAAGAATGCAAACTTATCTTTCATATGAATTTTTTGGTTAAAGGATAACCTATCCATGTCATTATCGACATTAAGAATTATAAGATCAATTTTTTTCAATAAATGGTTTAATGTCTAACAATTACAACTAGTTCACATCCTTCCCCATACTCAATTAGATCGCTCTAATCCAAAAAATATATATAGGATTGGAGATAATGCACTTTATAATATAATTTCAAAGAAATGCAAGATAATATCATTTATGACAATACACCTCTGGAGGTCTATGACATACTACTGGGAAGGACTTATTTGATCACAATGCTACATATCATGTGAAGCCACAAAAATGGGTTGTTTGTGCTAAAGAGTAGTTATACAACCTATTTGAGCCATTATTTTTGGCCAATACTAAACTAGTCTTTGGAAAAAAATAAGACAATATCATCTAGCACATGCAAATGTTCATATTACTCATGTTTATACTTGTGACACCTAGGTGGGAAAATAATAAAACTTTGGTAATATGATCAGTGTAAACAACGTTATAACAAAAAAATTAAAAACTACTGAAGTGATATGGTGAAGTCTTCATAAATCCTAAATATATCCTAACACACTGTGTAGTAAAACACTGCATCTATTTGGTTCATTAATCCCTCTTCCAAAAAACCTTATGTATCATAAATCACTTAGGTATAATGATGAAATCTAGTGCTAGATACAAGATCTCCTTGATCAAGGCAATATCAAGCCAAACTCTTCTTCTTGTAGAAGTCTAATAGTCCTTACTTATAATAAATATGGTATTTCTTGCCTATTCATACACTATCACTCAAAACAATCATGGTCAAGATCAATACCCTCTTCTATGCATTGAAGATATCTTAGATCAACATCAAGGCACTCAATACTTCACCAAGATTGACCTAAAGTTAGGATACCACAAAGTTCTGGTCCACCTTCAAGATGTCTAAAATATAAACTTAAAGACACAAAATTGACTAAATGAATGGCTGGTCATTCCTTTCAGCCTAATCGATGCCATAGCCACATTCATGTGTATGATGGATGACATACTTTAGCCATTTCTCAACTCCTTCACCATTGTCTACTTAGATGATATCCTTATCTTTAAAAAGACTTGAAAGGAGAACCTAGATCATATATCTTGCATCCTTGACACATTATGCAACCATAATTTTCAATCCAACTTATCCAAGTGTTCATTAGCATCACAAGCATCCAATACCAATGATACATCATCGATTGCAATGGTATACATGTAGGCCCAAAGAATGTAAAGGTAATCCAATATTGGCCTACTTTGAGCAATGTTAAAGAGTTGAGGATATTTTTTGGACTTTAGAAATTATACCACTAGTTTTTTTTAGGTTCTATAATGTCACAAGACCTCTTAGTCTAATCATACACAATTTACGTTCAAATGGATACCTAATCAACATCATGCCTTTGAGGTCCTCAAAAAATGCCTTTGTGCAACACCTATTTTAATAATGACTAACATCATAATGATGCATCTAACTATGAATTTAGTAAAATACTCATGAAAGATAGGCATCCTATTTCATATCACTCAAATACATTAAGAAAAAAAATTATATGATACTCCACCTATGAGAAATAATTGTACACTATTATGCAAATAGTCAAGAAATGACAACATTACATTATAGGTAAGGAGATAATAATTCATTCTAATCATAAACCACTTCAGTTCCTACATACGTAGAGTAATATGGATAATTTACATGCCATGAAATAGATGACTTATCTAAAATAGTTGCATCTTGTAATCAAACACAAGAAGGGAAAGGATAATAAGGTGGGATATTGCCTCAGTCAACCACTGATCTATGTGCTAGTCATAGTGATGGATACATGTGGCTATAAATTTATAGATTGAATATTAATACACTTATATGACAAGGAATTTAATAAATTCTACAATATGCTTGAAAATGGTAAATAGGTTTAAGAGTTATTATTGACATCCTAGGTTGCACTCTAGCTGAGAAAGGGGATTGTTCAGGTCCTCTTACTCAACCTAGTCCAACATGGGACTAACCATAGGCTATGGGTCACCTAAAATTAGGTCAAACCTTTAGATAAGGTTGGATTCCTTTTGGATTGATCACCTAAACTAGACCTAAGCTAACTCTTGCTTGGAAAAGGGAGAGAGATTGACAATAATCTATGAAAGCATATAGAAATGAGGTGATGCACCAAATGTTTTATCCTCACACTTGCAGAAGACACACTTTAGGACACTTTCAAGATTATTGAACATTACTCCACTCACTCTTTTATTAGTGTCCACATAAGTATTTCATAATAAAGCATGGGTTAGTTATTGACCTAACATGGGAGGGCAATTATCTACTTCCACACTGACCAATAGGCTATGTATTTGCTTAGAGTGACCTATGAGAACTACCAAAACACTACATGAAGGTGAAAAAAACTAGACAAAGGTAAGGAACACATAGACTCACTTAACCACATCAATGAATTCATAAGACACACTTCAACTAGCTTGCACAATGAAGGAATCTGGTCTTTTTATTGCATCAAATAGGTGTTACAATGAAAATCTTGGTAGAGTCTAGCCATTCCAAGGAGAAGGATCCATTTCAAGGCTTAAAAGCCTATATATATAGTAGAAGGGATGAAATAGATGGGAACCAATGGATAGAATGATGGAAAAGGGGTCATTATGATCAAGATTTTTGATCATCAGGCATTGATTCTATTAGAAAGGATCATCATGCTAAGACTACTTCTGGAAAATGACCATGACAATTGTATTAGTCCTTTTCAATCCATTTCTATCCTGCATGATGCTTCTTACAATTAAAATGATAGAATCAAGTCATTTTCAAGCAAAATTCTAGCATCGAAGCCATTACAATAGTTGGATCAATCTTTTGTAATCCCCTTCTTACATTGATGTAGTTACAATAGCTTAACCAATCCATCTTGATCTTGTTCCAACATCGATTGCTCCTCACTAGTTCATTTTTAGCATGTAAAAATGGATAAAAGGGTCATAATCATGAATTTAGATGAGATATTTGCTTTGGTTTGACCTAGATTTTGACCTTTAATCTTGACCATCAATCTTGATCTACTCAGTGATCACATGCCATTGATATTTATTCTACTTAATCATTGACTTTTAATCTTGACCATTGATCAACTTGATTGTACACCATCAAATCCACTTTTTTAGCTTGTATGTGTACCATTAATCTCTCTCTATATGAATAAATGTAAGCCATATATATTCTACTAGTTTAACACACTCATGACACTTGGTAGCTTCCCATTTATCTTTGAGATCCACAAACTTGTTGACTCATCATTCTCTATTAGATCTACTTTATCATCTTTCAAGCACACCGTCAATCTATTTGGGCCCACTAGTTTTGTTAGTCGACATGTACTATTATATACCTATTTAAGTACCTAAGATCTTAACACTTGTCATTGATGCATTCATGCTAACTTTTTGACTTGATGCTCACTATTGATCTAAAATCTATGATCAAATACACACAGTTGATTTGCTTAGACCCATTAACATCTATCAGATCACCTCTCATCATTGGATTTGGTTTGATCAAATGCCAACCATCAATATTGGAAATTTGAATTTGAATGACTAGTTCTTGAATATTAAACTTGATGCCCCCATGCCCATTTCATTCTACAGTATTAACTTTGAAGCTTTATATATTGAGATAGTAAGCTCATCAAGACATAAATCTTAAAGAGGATGATCTAGGCATGGAGGACTTCATGTCTATGTAAAATTTTGACCCTAAGAGGATTTCTAAGTTAACCTATAAAATGTGCAACCAGATTAACTTTTTCATTTTTTCATGATGTCCTGTGATGGTTTAGTTGTTCTAGGCTTACTCAAGTCATTTATTTATCATATTTGAAGGCTCGTATCTATAGATAGGAATTGAACCAAGGCACCAAACTTATAGAGAATCATTTGGGCACAAAAGACATCATCTTAAGGGACTCTTAAGATAAACCTTGAATCATAAGGCAAACTAACATGATATGCTAAGTTTCAAATGATGGGGTGATAATTTGACCCATATGGGCAAAATTGATAACATTTTGGTGACTCAGTTGGGAAGCATGCCTGCTATGATTGAGAACTAGACCATTTACATTATTTTTGGACTCATAAATAATGAAAAGATTGATTCATGGATGTGAATCACCCTTTTGACTTGCAAAGATAATTAATTCCACCAAAATAGGGAAGAAAATAAGAAAAAAGGGAAGCTAAATAAACAAAGCAAAAATAAACAAACTAATGTGCTAGGACAACACTTGGAGGAAAGCCAAAACAACTAACTATTTATAGGGATCTTAACTTCCTAAATAGTAATGTTTCAAGTGTATCCCATTGATTGGGATATGAAGCACTTCACCATCCATCTTTGCAAGTTGGAAGGTATTATGGGATTTACATCTGGAGATTGTGTATGGACCACTCTAAAGAGAGTCAACATTCTTATGACTTCTTGGCTTAGCTCTATCCTCATCCCACTTGAAGACCAAATATCCTTATTTAAAACTTCTTGAAGAATATCCTTTGTCAAAGGCTCTCTTTACCTTTGCTTGATGGATTTTTATGGCTAGCATGGATTGATGTCTTGTCTCCTCCAACTCCATAAGCTCAAATATATCTAATTTACATAGGTTCATTCTCCAATAACTCAAGTTGATGCATCAGTTCTAAGGTAGGGATTTCAAGATAAATAGGCATTATTGCTTCCTTACCATATACCAACTTGTAGGGGGAGTTGGTGATTGAATTTTTGTATGTATTACTATTAGTCCATAGCGCTGACTTCAATTTGGGATGCCATAACCTTTGATTATCTTCAATGGTCATGTTGACCAAATTTGGTCTACATGCCAAAAATGTGCCTAGTATAAGAGTCTAGTGGAAGGAGCAGGATCCTAATTAAAGAGTGACCCAATATCACAAGGGGTAGACATACCTTAAGTGGAGATCATATAACTTTTGAAAATCTTTTGAAACACTTTAAACAGGCTTAAAGTATGATCTAATTGATCTTCAAGAAATAGGTCTACAATAGTAGATGAAGGATCTAAACAAGTTTCATTATGTCTAAAGCATTCAAAGAGCATGAACTAGGCTACATAAGCCTTAGAATATCATCATAAATGTTGAAGGGTTGATAAAAAATGGATTGTACAAGTTTAAATAACCAGACCATCATCGACATCATCTAAAAAATACTGGACCAGTTCACTTGTGCATTTAATAAATCCACCTCATGAACTCTCATGAGATAAATAGTTATAGTGCTAAGAATTCCATTGTGTCAAGAAAACGCTCTATAAATTTCATGTCCGTGTGATATTTCTACCTCAAGATCTAAGTATTCAAAGATAGACCTACAACATAAGCTGTTTGTACAAGTGTCAAGTTTAAGATCCACAAAGTAGATGTTGGGTTCAAAATTCCTTAAAAGGTTTAGAGTTGAGTAAGATATAATAGGATTTTTGAGCTTGCATTATAACAAGCAAGATCTAATAGTTCATGCTAGGGGTCAAACTAGTCAAAAGGTCCTTGGGTTGAAGCCCTTAAAGAGCTATAAGTTGGATAAGATATGATGGTGTGGGTTCATTAAATTTGAGATATGATGGTGTGCATTCACTAAAAAAGGGGTGAGTCTAAGCTAGATCAAAGGCCAATACACAATCATACATTTAGATTGATGGTGCATAAGAATTGATAGGAAATTGGGCCCAATGAGATATATGGTGTGCATGAGCTCATACATTTAGATTGATAGTGTGAGATCAAGTCAAAATGTCAAAGGATCTCAACTTATAGGAAATCAAGGATTCATGTGAGCTCATACATTCAAATATAATGATGCACAAGGATTAAAATAAGTCAAATAATCTATGGGACCAATAAGAATAAAGTAGTTGGGCATAATATAAATGATCTGAGTTGGAAATCAATAACCAATAAACATCAAGCAAATTCAAAGAGCTTCCTATGAAGGTCGGTGAACTAGTCTTTGACCCAGGTGAATAAAATCTTGTAGGGGTCATCTGAACACCATTAAATCTTAATTGAACACCATGAAAAGGACATATAAAATGTATTCATGCAATTAATATTGTTAAGGATAATATCTCATTGCCATTAAAGTTAAACAAGACCTTTGGTCAATAATCTAAAACCTTATTGACCTTGTTATAGGGGCATTTTATTGACATGATCATTACTTTTATATGGAAGATCTTCATCAGCTCTCATAGGTTTTAAATGTAGAATAGGTATCTTATGGCCTCATATAGAGTTCAAAGATTGATTAATGATTGTGAATCAAGGTCAAGCAGTTTGCAAGTTTCCATGGATATTGTGATTGTGTGAAAACCAATAATTGGATTGGTTTTCACTTATAATGAACTTGTATTCGATATTAGATCAAATACAGATGTAAATGTTATCATGGTGAGGTATATTACCTATCACATGGTCATATTTTTGATTATTAGGTATCTATGGACACCCAAAGCACATGTGGCACAATTCTATTAGTTCGAAGATATGGTCCTCATCAGCAGATCAAATAGATCACGACATGAAGTTCCAAGAAGGAAACCTGGTGGTTGGATAAGAATAATGGGCATTCTATTATTTTATTAAATCTATTCCTTATTGATAAATTCATGAGTCAACATCCTCAAACTTGTGTTAATACATCACAATTCCATTTCTCTCTTCTTTTTTGTATAGATGTTCCATTTTCTTCCACATTTTGGCTCTCGCTTACTCTCTGAAAGTTTTTAGATAGAAATATCTGGAAATTTTTATAGAAACAAACTCTTATGCTTTGGCTTGCTTAGGCTATGTCAAAATTTGTATTGTAACACCTTTTGATGTAATAAAGACTGGATTCCATCATTTTTTAAGCTAGATTGAAGTGTGTTCTATGAATTTATGTACTATAGTTAAGTGAATGTATGTTCCTTGTCTATGTTTGAGTTTTATCACCTTCATATAACAGCTTGGTAGTTCTCACAGGTCATTATAAGTGCAATTTATAGTTTGTCGTTTAAATTAAAAGCCGATGTTTGCCCTCTCATGTTAGTTTAATAACTGATTCATGCCTTATTATGAAATATTCATATGAGAATGATCTTATTTGGTATTAAATGTGTCTCATAATGTGTCTTATGCAAAGCATAAGTATTCCAATTACTGGTGCATCACCCTATTTTACATGTTTTTTTATATTTTTGTATCTCTATATCTATTTTCCAAATAAGTGTTATATTAGGTCTTGTTTAGTTGATAGATCTAGATGAAAACTGACCTACTCCAGAGGTTTGATCTATTATTAAGACACCCATAACCTAGGATCAATCCCATATTGGACTAGATTTGAGTAGGAATATCTGAATAACCCCCTTACTCACTTAAGGTGTAAATATATAACACCAACAATTTTGGCACGCTCGATGGGACAAGTTTTTTTAGCATAATTGAAGTTTGAAGATTAAAAAGGAGAAGATATATAACATCATCAAAAGTTAAATATCCTTCAAGTTGTAGAGTTCATAACATCATTTAGATAGTTCTTTCATGCCAAAGGTTACAACAAGATCATCAAATAAAGCTATTCCTTTTGAACAAATTGAATTACCTTCTACTTATTATAAAATATCAAGATTTAATAGTACATGACCTTATCCTCCAAAGAAATATTCATCCTCTGGTCAACCTATTATTTTAGTCCAATCTATTGTCCCCAAAAGCCAAATCCCTTTTGCCCAAATGGCTATCAAGAATCAAGTTTTTATTCTATTTAATAGGGGCATTCCATTGAATTTAGCCCAATATGATGACATCCCTATGTTTGCCCTGAAAAGTATCCCTTTCTTCTCAAGAGAATGGGATAAAACTACTGCTATTGAACATATCCAAGATGTTGCCAATATATGTTCAGTTCATAATGTTACTCAAGATAATGTGGCTATCAGACTATTTACTACCTCCTTCAAAGGAAAAGCATTGCAATGGTAGAGAAAACTCCATTTAACTTCCATTTCTACTTGGGATGAGTTAGGTGCAACCTTAGTTAGACAATTTGAAGATAAGTCTGATCATCTATCTTTGGTTGAACAATTGACTGCCATACAAAGGTACCCCCATGAGTTCATGTTTGATTTTAACCTTAGATTTCAAAATACATGGACTAGACTTCCTAAATTGGTTAGACCATATTTAGAGTATGCATTTTTTTACTATCTAATGGCCCTCAATTCTAATATTAGTGTCATTATACAGTCCATGGGTGGTAATACTTTGCCAAATGCCTATGAACTTGTAATAAGAGTAGAGAATACCCTGATACAAGTTGGTAAACTTGTTCCAAGGCCTCTAATGCCCATATTCCCAAAATTAAAACCTGTTCTTCCACTTCAAATTCTCCAAATTCCATCTATAACTCCTATTCCATCTCCAAAATTCCAAGTTGTAGTCCCTCCTAATCAAGCTAATGAGATTGGTGATATGAAAATCATGTTACAAGCTTTTGGAAATGAGATTGTTTAACTTAGGAGATATTAATACCAACGTATACCTTATAAACATTAAAATTAGAACACTTATCAGTCCTTTAATAACCAAAGACCTCCTTATCAAGGTTTTAAGGACAATAGGCAACCTTATCAAAGTAAATGAGACATAACCCAAACTAAGCCATATAAAGCACTTGATACTAATGTACATTCTAGTTTAAAATCTATTGTTCCTCAAAATAACTTGATCAATATTTAGGTTGTCAACCTTTTAATCCAAATGACACTCAAAATCAAGCCTTGGTATCACAAGATATTACTATGCCACAAATGACACAGGAAGAGTTATCTCTTCAAATTGGTCAGTATCAAGACATGAATATGGAATTCCAAAGAGAAGATCAATAAATTCCAAGGAAATTTGATTCTATCAATGTTAATTGGTAATTAGATGATCATATTGCATTCAACCAAGTTGGTGAAACTAGCAACACAAATGGTCAAGTTATAGCTCTGACTAGAGCTAAAATAAGAGTAGTTGAGGAAGATCAAGATGTGAGAAATAATTCTAATGTTCCTGATTTTATTTCCAAGAGTGTCAAGGATAAATTTACTCTTCCTATAACACAAAAGATTTAGAATATAGAAATAGTGAAGGTTTCCCAAATGCCTCTAACTAGAGAAGAACCAGTGGCTCGAAAGTTACAGCCAAAGGTTAGTGGAGCCTCATTCAAAATAATAGATCAAATGAAGAAATAAAATGTTAGAATTAGAATGTGGTATTTCCTTGCCATTCTAGTGTAAAAAGACATGCTTATTCAAGAGCTTTCAACTCTCAAACTGTCTAAAGAATCAGTTGAGAAATAAGGAACTGTCTTGGCTAATTTAGACCAACAAATCAAACAACCTGATAAATAGGTACATAACATGATAAAGGTGGATAAAACCAATGTTAAATAAAACAAAAACCCTCCTTTTTGTCTCTCTTTGATAGTAGGTGACTGTTTTATCCATAATTATATGTTCGATAATGGAACTAGTAGCACTATCATGCCCAATCAAATTGTAGACAAGCTTGGTCTTGTCTATGAGCCAAATACCAAAGGAATATTACAATTGGATTGGCCACCAAAACATATAGTAGGCATAATCAAGGACCTAAATCTAACATTACATGCTTTTCCCAATGTTACCATTTAGTACGATGTAGTTGTAGTGGACTTGCCTCCTTATTTTGCCTTGTGTCTGTCAAGAGACTTTACTTCAAAGATTGGAGGATATTTGTCAGCTAATTGGACATATTTCTTATTCAAGACCAAGTATGGTATAAAGGTAATAATACATTCTAAACCTATTGTAATATTTAATTTGGAGCCATATATGCCAATTATGGTGAACACTAATTGTGTTATCTCAGATAAGATACTAGAAAATAGTGAGGTGGAAATTGAATCATCTCTAGATGGAGTCATAGATATTTTCCTTGATAAATGGGATTATGATTTGAATGGACATGACCCATAAAATTTAATTGAATAAGAATGAATTGGTGTCTATTGTCTTCATGAAAATGATGCACCAATCCTAACATTGATGAAAGATGATCACCTAGTGATGGACTATGGGAACTATATTTTGATGGATCTAGGAATAAGCATGACATTGAGGCTGGAATGATGTTAATTATTCTAGCTAATCAAATTTATTTATCTTCTCTCAAATTTTAGTTGGTTGTTTCAATAATGTTACTGAATATGAAGCACTAGTGCATAGTATACAATGGGCAGGAAAGATGAAGGTCAATTCTTTACAAGTTTTTGGAGATATTGAACTAGTAGTTCATCAAGTAAGAGGAATTAATGTATGCAAGAATCCATTGATCAGGTCCTATAAAAATAGAGTATGGGACTTAGTTGAATACTTTCAATATTTAAATATTTAGGCCATATCAAGAAATAAGAACAAGCATGTAGATAGGTTGACTGCTATTAAGTCACAATTCAACATCCCATATGACATAAAGAATGAAAAGGTTCAATCACACATTAAGGTTGTTGTAAGACCTTCTATCCTAGACAACCATGAAAATTAGAAAGTATTTGAAGATGATAGTGAGATTCTTACAAGAGGAAGTTGAATTATCCTTAAACAACCAAGACAAGCATTTGTAGTAGTATGGTGACCAGATTGTGCAATTAAAGACAAATAAGTTGCCTAAAGGGTTGGTCACCCTTGAAAATGTATTAAAAAAAGATGATGAATTAAGAAAAGAAAAGTTTTCTTTATCAAAAAGGAAAAACACTATAAAAATTTAGAGATTTCAACATGTAAGAGCTTAAAATTAGGGAAAGTTTGCACACCTTCATAGAAAGAAAATTTTATTGAGTTATGTTCAAGTTTTATATATGTCTTTGCATAATAGTATAGTGACCTTAAAGGATTTGATCCAATTTAACTCAATACACCATTGAGTTAGAGGATGAGCCTAGGCTAGTGAGACAAAGACAAAGGCCTATTAACCCAAAAATTGAACCTTTATTGAGATATGAGTTACATAAGCTCATTGAGTCAACTATAATATTTTTAATTAAATACTCAAATTGGGTGGCAAACCTTATTCCAGTATAGAAAATTAATAGTGAAATAAGAATATGTGTTGACGTCTGTGCCTTGAACAAGGCCTCTCTTAAATACCAATACCAATTGCCATTAATGGAACAAATTCTACATCTATTTATAGGTTTAGAGAGGTTGTCCTTGTTGGATGGATATAGTGGTTATAACCAGATTTTGGTCAAAGAAGAAGACCAGTTCAAAATAGACTTCACCACAAAGTGGGGGACATTTGCATACAAAAAGATGCCTTTTAGATTATATAATATTGGAGCCACTTTCCAGAAAGCTATGGATATTAAATTTCAAAGTCTCCTTAACAAGTTTATACTTGTTTATCTAGATGACATAATAGTATTCTCCAATAATGTATATGAGCATATGATTCACCTCAGACAAGTGTTTGAAAGGTGCAAGAAATTTGGAGTGTCTTTGAATCCCAAAAATTTTGTTTTCTCTGTCCATGAAGGTAGGCTTCTTGGACATGTAATTTAAAAATATGGTACGAGTGTAGGTCTTGATAGGATAAAATCAATTCTTGCACTTTCTTTGCCTAAACACAAAAAATATTTGAAAAGATTTTAAGGCAAGATCAATTTCAAAGGAGATATATTTTAATTTTTTCTACTTTAGCTAGGCCACTCACAACCATGTTAAAGAAGGGTTAGAGTTTTAGTTGGTCCAAAAGATTAAGAAGTTTTGTAGAAATCAAGAAAGCTATAGCCAGTGCTCATGCACTCCTAAACCCTAACTTCACAAAGGATTTATTCTTGTACACCTATGCTAACATTGACATAATTTCAGGTATTCTCATGCAACAAAATAAAGAGATTTTAGAGCAACCAATAGTCTTCTTTAATAAAGGCTTAGAAGAATATGAAATAATGTATTATTTTATTGAGAAGCATGTACTTTCAATCATAAGGTCTCTTAAAAAGTTTAGGTACTTTTTGTCTAATAATAAGATATATTTGATGGTTACACATCCAAGTGTGAAATATTCCACCCTGAATAAAGATATAAATGACAAAAGAGCTAGTTGGATAACCAAGAGCATGGAATATCTTGTTGAGATCAAAGTCACAAAATTGGTAAGAGGCAAAGGACTTTATGAACATTTAGCCCAAGACTTGCAAGAGACTAATGGGTTGGTTATAGTGTCAAATGATGAAGTTGTAATCAATCAGATCTCATCTTCTAGCAGGTATCAAGACATGGAAAGATATATATATATATATATATATATATATATATATATATATATATATATATATATATATATATATATATATATATATAGGATGGTGTTTATCCTTCTCATCTAACCCCTTCAAAGAGGAGATATTATAGATTGAAATCAATTTCTTTCCTTATTGTTGATAATGTGTTGTTCAAAATGGATATCAATGGCATATTACTAAGATGCATAGAACTAGGTCAAACACAAAGGTAGCTTGAGTAGTTTCATGATGGATATGGTGGAGGACATTATTTAACAAGGATCACAACCCACAATATCATGAGAGGTGGGTATTATTGGCCAAGTTTAGTTGGTGATTATAATACATGGGTCAGGTAATGCAAATAATGTGTCATATTTATTGGAAAGGTTAGGCTTACAGCCTTACCTCTCTAACCAAATTCAGTGAATCAACCCTTTGTCCAATGGGGATTGGAGTTTATTGGTCTCATTAATCCCCCTTCAAGCTCAGGACACAAGTGGATCCTAACTGCCATAAATTATTTTGCTAGATGGACATAGGTAGTAACTTTAAAATAAGCCAATGAAACTAGTGTTATAGACTTCTATGAAGGTTTACTTACTAGATTTGGGGTCACTTCAACTATAATTTATGATAATGCTATGGATTTTTTAGGGTCTAAGATCAGCTAATGGGTAGTTTAACATAGTGTTTTCTTTAGTACTTCATCAAGCTAATATCCACAAGGTAATGGCCTTGCTAATTCCACTAAAAAGAATTTGTTGAAGATCATTAAGAGGATAATTGAAGATAATCAGAGGTCATGGCATCTCAAATTGAAGTCATCTCTATAGGCTGACAGGATCACCTATAAAAGGTCAATAGCCAATTTTACATATAAGCTAGTAAATGGTAAGGATGTAAGAATGCCTATTTCTCTTGAATTCCCTACTTTGGAACTAATGCATAAACTTGAGCTTTTAAAGAATGAGCCAATGGAAATTAGATATGTTGAGCTCATAGAGCTAGAAGACACAAGGCATCAATCCATGTTGGCTATGGAGACCCATCAAATAATGATAAAGAGATCATTTGACAAAGGAGATTTTTCAAGAAGTTTCCAAGAAGGAGATTTGGCCCTCAAGTAGGATGAGGATAGAGATAAGCTAGGAAGGCACACAAAATTTGATTCTCTCTAAAGTGGTCCAACATAGTCTCCAGTTGAAAATCTCACAATGCTTTCCAACTCACAAGGATGAATGGTGAAAAGCTTCCTATCCCAGTCAATGAGATACATCTTAAGCCCTAATATTGAAGAAGATAAGTCCCCTATAGTTAGTTGTTTTTTATTTTATCTAAGTGTTATTTTAACACATTTAGTTTGTTTCTATCTTTGTACCAAATAAGTGCTTTGTTTCATAGTTGTTTGATAGATTAGTTGCCTTTGATTTTATGAGTTAGTTTCCCTTTCAAGTTTTTTTTCCTATTTGTTAAAATTATTTGTTTTACAAGTCAAAAGGATATCTTGAAATCATGTAAAATGTCCATGTATAATATAAATGATCCAAGATTTATAGAGTTAGTTTGAGTTCTCAAGCATATCAGGAATGCTACCTAACTAAGTCGCTAAAGATGTTGACCAAATTTGGTCTACATGCTAAAAATGTGCCTAGTCTAAGAGTCTAATGGAAGGAGTAGGATCTTGATTGAAGAGTGAACTAGTGTCATAAGGAGTAGATATACCTTAAGTGGAGATCATATAACTTTTTCAAATCTTTTAAAACACTTTAAGTAGGCTTAAGGTGTGATCTAATTGATCTTCAAGAAACATGTCCATAATAGTAGATGAAGGATCCAAGCAAGTTTCATAGTGTCTGAAGCATTCAAGGAGTATGAACCATGTTGCATAATCCTTAGAAGATCATCATGGACATTTAAGGATTGATCAAATATAGATTGTACAAGTTTAAATAACCAGACCATCACTTGGATGTCATCCAAAAAAAAATAGACTAGTTCACTTATGCATTTAATAAATGCACCTCAAGAACTCTCGTGAGACAAATAGTACAGTGCCATAAATTACATTATGCCAAGAACATTCTCTATAAATTTTGTATCCACTTGATATTTCTACCTCAAGATATAAGTGTTCAAATATAGACCTACAACATAATATGTTCATGCAAGTGTCAAGTTTAAGATCCATAAAATAATCATTGGGGTTCAAATATCCAAAGACGATCATGTAAACAATAAATACATTCACAAAGATGTCAAATAAATCTGCATAAACATCAAACTTGAGCCCTATAAAGTAACCATTTAGGTTTAAAAGTCCTTAAAAGGTTTAAAGTTGAGTAAGATCTAACGGGGCACTTCAACTCACATTCTAAAAAGCAAGATCTAATGGTTCATGCTAGGGGTTAAACTAGTCAAAATGTCCCTAGGTTAAAGCCCTTAAAGAGATGAAATTTGGACAACATCTAATTGTGTGGGTTCATTAAGCCAACATTTGACAGTGCACATTCACTGATAAAAGGGTGGGTCTGAGCTAGATTAATGGCCAATGCATAATCATACATTTAGATCAATGATGTGTAGGAAATGACATGAAAGTGGGCCTAATGAGATCTATGGTGTGTATGAGCTTATATATTTTGATCGACAATGAAATGTCAAGTCAAAATCTCAAAGGATCTCAACTAACTGGAAATCAAGGATTTATGTGAGCTCATACATTTAGATCTAATGATGCATAAGGAGTCAAATAAGTCAAAGAATCTGAAAAAACAATAAGAATAAAGTAGTTAGGCACAATGTAAATGATCTGATTGGAAATTGATAACCAATGAACATCAAGCAAATCCAAAGAACTTTCATTAAAGGTCGATGAACCAGTCTTCAACTGAGGCAAATAAAATATTGCAGGGGTCATTTCACTACTATTAAAGCTTGATGAAACACCATGAAAAAGACACAATAGATACATTTATACAAGCAAGATGATTAAGGATAAGAACCCATCACCATTAAAGTTAAATAGGACATTTGGTTGATAATTTTAAACCTATCAATCTTGTTATAGGGGCATTTCATTGTCATGATCGTTACTTTTAGATGGAAGATCTTCGTCAACACTCATAGGTTGTAAATGTAGAATAGGTCTTTTATAGCCTAATATAGATTTTTAAGATAGATAAGTGATTATGAAGCAAGGTCAAGTAGTTTATAGGTTTTCATGGATATTGTGACTGTGTGAAAACCAATAATTGGAATGATTTTCACCTATAATGAACCTATATTCAATATTAGAGAAAATATAGATGTAAACATGATCATGAAGAGGTGTCTTTCCTATCAAATGGTCACATTTTTGATAAGCAGGTACCTATGGCCACCCAAAGCACATATGGCATAATTTTGTCAGATCTAAGACATGGTCTTTATTAACAGATCAGATGGATAATGACATGAAGTTCTAAGAAGGAGACTTGGTGGTTAGATGATAAAAATGGGCATTCAATTCTTTTACAAAATTTGTTATTTATTGATAAGGTCATGAGTTAACATCCTCGAACTTGTGCTAATACATCACAATTCCCTCTTTCTCTTATTTTTTCTATATATGTTTCATTTCCTTCCACATTTTGGCTCTCGCTTACTCTTTGAAAGTTTTTAGAAAGAAATCTCTAGAAATTTTTAGAGAAATAAAATCTTATGTTTTGGCTTGCTTAGGCTATGGCAAAATTTTATTGTAACACCTTTTGATGCAATAAATATTGAATTCAATCATTTTTCAAGCTAGATTGAAGTGTTATATGAATTAATGTACTATAGTTAAGTGAATGTATGTTCCTTGTCTATGTCTAAGTTTTTTTCACTTTCATACAGCAATTTGAAAGCTCTCACAGGTCATTATAAGTGCAATTTATAGTTTGTTGTATAGCTTGAAAGTGGATGTTTTCCCTCTCATGCTAGTTTAATAACTAATTCATGCCTTATTTTGAAATATTCATGTGGGACTAATCTTCTTTGGTCTTGAATGTGTCTTATAGTGTGTCTTGTGCAAAGCATGAGTATTCCAATTATTGGTGCATTACCCCATTTTACATGTTTTCTTATATTGTTGTATCTCTCTATCTCTTTTCCAAGTAAATGTTAGATTAGGTCTAGTTTAGGTGATAGATCTAGATGGATGTCAACCTTATCTGGAGGTTTAATCCATTATTAGGATACCCATAGTCAAGGATCAATCCCATGTTGGAATAGATTTGAGTAAGAAGATTTGAACAATCCCCTTACTCAGTTAGGGTGAAAATATAGAACACTAACAGGTCCTTGTTAGGATCTTCAATAGGTTCTTGTTAGTAGACTCAACAAGGCCATTACCTTGGGGATAGTAGTTTGATGAAGTGCTAAGAGACACTATGTTGAACTACCCATTGGCTGATTTTAGACCCCACATATGCTATATTATTGTTAGAAATGATGGTTAAAGGGACTCAAAATCTAGTAATCAAACCTTCATAGAAATATATAACTTTTGACTCATTTGCTTCCTTCAATTCCGCTACTTCTATCCATCTAGTAAAGTAGTCTATGGTAGTTAATATCCATTTATGAATTGAGCTTGAAGGGGGGTTAATGAGACCAATAAATCTAATCCCCATTAAATAAAGTGTTGATCCAGTATAATTGGTTGGAAAGGTAATGATGCAAGTTTAACCTTTATGACAAACATAACACATTGTCTGCATTTCCTAACCCATGCATAACAATCACCAAATAAGCTTGGACAATAATACCCATCTCTCATGATCTTGTGGGTTGTGGTCCTTGATGAATAATGCCCTCCACCATGTTCATCATGGAAATATTCAAGCAACCTTTCCTTTTGATGTTGTTCAATGCATCTTAACAACATGCCATTGATGTCTTTCTTGAATAAAACACCATCAAAAAGAATAAATAGAATGGATTGCAATTTGAAATATCTTATTTTTGAAGGAGTTAGATCAGAGGGATAAATACCATCTTGGATATATCTTACCAAATCATGATACCAACTAAAAGGTGAGGTATAATCAACTATAACTTCTTCATTAGTGGACACCATAACCACCTCATTAGCTTCTTCTAAGTCTTGGGTTAGATGTTCACAAAGTATTTTTCCTCTAATCAAATTTATGACCTTGATCTCCACATCATACTCCATTACCTTTGTTATCCAACTAGCTCTTTTCTCATTTATGTCTTTGTTCAAGAGAAACTCTTTGATACTTTGATGGGCAACCATTAGGTGTTTCTTATTATTAGACAAAAAGTATCTAAATTTCTTGAGAGACCTTATGAATGAAATTACATGCTTTTCAACAAAAGAGTACCTTGTATCATATTATTTCAAACCTTGACTAAATAAGGATATTAGTTGTTCTAAGGCCTCATGGTTTTGCTGCATAAAAATGTTTAAAATGGTGGCAATGTGTTTCTATGCAATTTCGCTTTCACATTCAAAGGAGAGAAAATGAGAAACTTAAGAAATGGTCAAGGCTTGTATATACCTGGATATAGTCTGCGCACCGTAATCCAGACGTTGTGAGAACTCCTCTTTTGCTGTGGAGGAATGACACCTGAAAGAGATAGACACTAAAAACACGAAGAATGTTAGTTGATAAGAGGGTGGATTGCCAAGCAAAAGCTTGGTCCTAGAAGTGCTAAGGCTTCTTGGAGGATGACAATCCACTGTTTAAGATAGAATATGACAGAGACAGAAAAGAGAAATAATGAAAGATGTGAAAAGAAAAGACTAAAAACAAATGCGTACCTGATAAGCTACAATCTGCTAAACACAGTCGCTGATGTCAGTGATATTTCCAGCGTCGGTCAGGGTGGTCGCTGACGACGGTTAGACTGCCGACGTCGATAGGGGAAGTGGATGAGGTCGGTCAGGGCAATTGGCCAGGGACGGGTTACAAGACTAGTTTTTGGTCTGTAGAATAGATTTGGTCTCGTCTGAGGGTCTGAGGGTTTATGGGGGATTTAGAGGGACTATTTAGGATTTAAGGGACTGAGAATCTTGTCAAGAAAAGGAGTGAGAAACAGGAAAAAGACCTTTCGGCCTTTCCGTAAAGCAATTTAGTCAGGTTGATTAGATGGATCTTAAGAGGGTCTGTAGGTCTCTGATAACTTATGCTGGGTTGATTGGATAGAGGATGTTGCCTTAAAAAGAGGCTAAGGGAGTGTCAGAGGCAAAGAAAAAGGAATAAGGGGTGAGAGAAGGCTTTTCAGCCTCTCTGAGAAGAACATGGAAGGTTGGGTCAAGGATGCTTGGAATAAACAGAAGACAGAATACTAATATATTTGAAATGATATTAGAATGAAAAAAGTACCAATACTTAGCTGTGATATGAATTGGCAAAGGTGCAGAAGCTGTGTTTCGATTGTCGCTGGTGATGGAGATATCGTGCAGTCCCTGTGCAGAATGTCTGATGCAAGACCTCAATGCCTAGAAAGTGCTGCCAAGAATGTTGATCCCTACAAGAACACCAAGAAGCCCAGAGCACTGAAAAGAAAAAGCACGAGAACTTTGTTTCACCGGAAGAGGATTCGAGAGTCGTGATTAGCTTTAGAGATTAGCCCATTTGTGATTGGGGTCATCAAAGGGTCAAAAAATTTGGTTAAGTATAACTGACGTCGATGATTCCGCTGGCGTCGGCTGACATTTGACCGACGTCGGTGGGTTTAGAACGGGAAAAAAGAGCCACCAAGCCCATTTTTCATCCGCCAAGTGCACTATCCATTGGAGAATGTCGAAGGTTGGGCTAAATACGCACGAGAGTTGGTTAGGCGGTTAGAGAGAAGTAAGAATAGGTCTTGGGTGAGTCATAGGATGGGAATTAGTCCAAGGATTCAAGTGATTGAAAGTGACCCAGAGTTGATTGGAGAAGCGGTGAGGTGGCAGATAGGCATTGGTGGAGAGAGGGAGCAAGTTGGAGAGTGATTGGAGGTTGTAGAGGCATTTGTGGGCCAGGTGAAGTGTGAGGGTAGAGAGACATAGCAGACATGGCAGAGGGGAGTAGAGGACCTGTGGGAGGTCCACCACTAGTGGCACCCATTGTGCCACCACGTCGACGACGCTGGGATGAGGTAGGAGGGTCCTGAACCCTATTTGGACTATTTTTGTTTTGGATTTAGTTTTTGAAATTTTTGTTGTTTTTAAGCAAAAATCGAGGGGGAGGGGTAGCTAGGAGGGTGGGAAGGGTAGGTAGGTCATCCTAGGGTGATTTAGGAAGGTTTTGGGGTGATAGAGGGTGGTCAAAAGGGAATCCCTAATTTTTAGGGCTCACCCCGTTTGGCTTTAGGGCCGAACCAGTCACCGATGTCGGCCGACTAGCGATCGGCATCGGTCATTAGCCTGCCAACGTCTGTCACTAAGTGACCGACGTCGGTTAGGTGAGTGCCATCGCCGGCATGCTAACTGATGTCGATTGGCTGCCTAATCAAAAGAGGAATAAAAAATGTTTAAGTCGAGGGGTTAAAGTTATGCCAAGGGCTTCTTGGGTGTTGGGTCAGGCATAGATAGTGAAATAGGGAAAATTTTTAACATGAAATTGACTTGGGTGGATGCAGGTGAGACTGACTTTGATGTTGCAGGATCGCCTCCCGACATTGCTGACGTGGATGCACAGAGGGGTGATAGTTGATGAGTGGGTGCAGATGAGCGCATTTAGACTCGACGGGCTACGATGCTACTGCAAAGTGGTGCGGGATGCGAGTTTGATGGTGGCGCTGATTGATCGGTGAGATCATTCCACCAACACCTTTCACCTACCCATGGGAGAGATGACGGTCACAGTCAAGGATGTGTACCAGATTTTATGGCTGCCAGTACATGGAGCAGACCTGTATGCGTGCTCGAGAGAGGCGCATGACATTCATATGGTTACACTGTTTGGAGAGCACATCATGGAGATGAGCTACCACTCAGTGAGCTTTGCGTATGAGCCTTTGTACGTTGCAGATGAGGATGCATATCGGCTAGTGGTGTTGATGATGATAGGCATCATGGTGTACACATTGCCAGATGCAGAGGGCGGTAGGTTTCTAGTCGCTATGATCAAAGTTTTGCTTGAGATGATAGAGCAACGGACAGTGTTCGCCTGGGCACCAGTGTTTTTGGCCCAAGTGTATAGAGAGCTGTGGGGTATTAGTCAGTGGTGATGATACAGCTTGTGCATGGGCCACCTGCTACATTGCTGGGCCTATGAGCATATAGTGGTTACCCATCCTCTTGGCCTCCCAGTGGTGATTTTGGCCAGCTTCAGGGTCAGATTCAGGTGGTGGCATGAGATGATGGCATAGATGCGGGTAGACGGAGTGGTCAGAGACATTGACCACTACAGAGGGATACTGGAGGCCCTGATTCCTACAGACATCATCTGGAGACCATACTTGGTTTATCTAGCGTTCAGAGACCAGGGAGAGCAGCTAGTTGGAGTGCAGAGCCTGAGATGGGTCAAGGGCAGGCGAGTCGGTGAGCTTGAGAGAGTGCTAGCAGAGAGAGTGCGGCGCCAGTATGGGCTGCTATAGGATGTACCTCCTGCATTCCCATTGTACAGATGGGATGACATTGAGGTGCTGCTCCCACTACCAGAGGAGATAGAGGGCCGAGATTTTGAGGAGTTGCGGGCAGGACTTGGGGTGGCTGACCCAGGTTGTACAGAGGCCTACTCGGTGTGGTGGGCAGAGCAGTACACAAGTTTGCAAGTAGGGCCGTAGCTAGATCCACAGGCCATTACCAGGGAGCGGGATACAGCCCGCGAGGAGAGGGACACCGCATGGCAGGAGAGGGATGCGGCATAGGCCCAGGTCATAGTTTTACAGGGATAGCTGGCAGGGGTTTAAGGGCAGCTGACAGAGATGATGAGTCGAGTGATAGTGTTGACGGATCAGGTCACACTGCTATAGGGACAGCTCGCTGTAGCCCAGGCACATGCAGCAGTAGGACAGGTCTATAGAGGACAGGGTTTGATGCAACAGCCATCATAGCAGCTGACATTTTCACAGGGGCCAAGACAATCAGCATCGGTGTGGCTAGGTCAGCCATAGCCACAGGGGTCATTACAGGGCACAGTAGTAGGGCAGATGGGTCCACCACAGACTGTATCTCTAGTTAGATACAGTGATGCGCTGGATGAGATTGCATATTATGAGAGGGCCATCAGGGGGTTCCCTAAGATATAGCGATACTCAGAGATGAGGGTAGAGCAAAGCCAACAACGGTCTATGTCTCGAGCGATGGCTTCTGGTTCTCACAGATGGCACAAATCAGAGGGGGGAGAGGATACAACATCTTCCCAGCCACCGCCACCACCACCACAGCCACAGCCTTGAGAGCAGACCTTGGAGATTTATTTTTGATGTATATACCAGCCTGTGAGCTGTTGATGCGAGATGTATTATATTTTTTTTTGAGAGAGAGATAGAGACAGATTGTGTCATTGTATAAAAGATTTTGATATATGATGATGGTTTTGGATCATTGATGTGTTATGGATGTTTAATGTTTAATGTATTGAGCATTTTTGATTATGATGATAATGCATGTTTTGATATTATGTTTATGATTATAATGTTATGATGATTAAATGTGATGATGATAATGTTATGGTCAATGATTATAATGATGATGATTAATATAATGATGCGTTGTGATAAAACTAATAATGAGAATGGTCATGACTTTTAGATTAGATGATGATGCGTAAGGATTATGTGATAGTGATATTTATGTTATGACTTGCGGATTATATGATGTGAATGCTTAATTGTGTGATGATGATAATGTGTTTGTGATTAATAATGATGATGTAAATGATGAAAATGATTATGCTAAAGATTATGAAAATATGTGCTTGTTTGTGATGTGATTGGCAGGTGACAAGAGAAGGAGATGGAAGAAAGTGACAAAGAGAATGGCCGAGCTAACCCCAGAAGACCCCATGTCAACTGAGTGCTACCTACATAGCCCATGTCGTTAGGGCCTCAGGCCTATGTAGTTCTCCCAAGAAGGGAGGAAAAAGATCGAAGTGGTTGATTTTGGTCATGATAAGGATATAGCATTTCCCATATGTCTAAGGGTACATGCTTGAAATGACAAGGAGGAGATGATGCTACAGCCTTTTCCAAATGGTGTAAGCTGTAACATTGGTCGGGGTTTTTTCATCCCTAGAAACTATCCATATTCGTGATGGATGTTTGCTAAAAATGAATTGCAGGGCGATTTATGTTTCAGCAAGTAATGGTTTATGCTTGACATAAATTGTGTGGTTGATAGTTTCCATGTGTAGGATGTCTATGAAAACCAGAATAAGTAGGTTATGTGAGTGGTTTGAAAAGAGTTAGATTGAATAGGTTTGACAAATGATGTGGTTGAATGTGATCAAAGTGTAGGCAAAAAGTAAAAGGCATAAGCGCCCTTTTATTGACAAGGACCAAAATGACAACATGGACAGGGGTTGTTAGAACCAAGAGCCTCATTTATGCGTTGCATCATTGACCATAGTTATGTTAGAGCGGTAATCGAATCACTTTTGACATTAAAGTGAGCTCGAAGTCCCTTGAGTAGGTGATATGATAGGAAGAAAAGGGTAACCTATTTTTAGAGTATGAATAACTTTGCCCCTTTTTATAGGAGACCCTGAGACAACTACAAGTCTGTTAGGGTGTGGAGCTAAAAGCTTCACCAAGGAGCAGACTTTAAATAGGTTCGGGTCTACACAGACACCGGCATCGGTCAAGAGTGACCGACGTCGGTCAGTTGCAGTTGCAGAGGCGCCGACATTGGCAGTGGGCCGGCCGGCGAAGGTCACAGGCGAACAGGCAGGAACCGACGTCAGTTACCTGTGTGTCCAGAAAGCGATTTCCGAGGACAAAAGCGAGTGTTTGCATGATGAGTTTGAGTTGTAGTCTCAAGCTCGCGTCTCTATTATTAGAAATATTATTTTTAGAGCCCTTGTTCAAGAGGCTTAACTATTTTTTGTAATAGCATGCTCAAGTTTCCTAATTCTATATGTAGGAAAGATCTTCTTAGCTTAGTGGTGAGTATGAGTAGAACATTGTGAATGTTTGAAGGACAGTACTGAGTTGGATCAATCCAGGTTGTTGGAATTGATTGTACTTGAGAGAGAGAGAGCTCTTGAGGAATAGAGATCTATTGAGAGATCTTGTGTGCATCTGAGAGAGGTGTGGAAGAAAGAAGTTTCTTCATTGTATTCCTTTTGTAAAGAGTTTTAATACCAGTTTTCAGGGTGTTTTCTTGTATCTCTTGTTCTGTGCTATTTATCATTCCAGTTGCTTAGAAGAAAGTAAATTGAGAATGGAAAAGTTTAATGGCAAGAAATATCAATATTGGAGAATGCAGATAGAGGACTATCTGTATCAAAAAGATATTTACTTACCGTTAGGTGGGATTGCAAAGAAGCCCAAGGACATGGAGGATGAAGAATGGGAAGTTCTTGACAGAAAGGCTCTGGGGTCTATAAGACTGAGTCTGGCCCCCACTGTGATATCTAATTTGTCACAGGCTAAAACTACGGTAGAGTTAATGACTACGTTAGCAAATTTGTATGAAAAACCCTCCGCTTCTAATAAGGTATATCTTATGAAGCAGTTATTTAATTTGCATATGCAAGAAGGTGGATCTGTTTCTAATCACCTGAATGATTTCCATGGTATTGTTAACCAATTAAGTTTATGTCAATATTGTATTTGAAGATGAAATAAAAGCTCTTTTAATATTATGTTCTTTGCCTGAAAGCTGGCATGGCTTGGTAATGGCAGTTTCTAATACTGCTTCTGCTTCGAATATTTTAAAAGTAGAGGATGTTGTTAGTGTTATTTTGAATGAGGAAATTCATAGGAAAAGCACAGAAGAGACATCTGGGAACGCTTTAAATCTCGAGAGCAGGGGAAGGCAAAAAGAAAGGAACAAGAGGAGATCAAGATCTAAGTCTAAGGGAAGAGGCAGATCCAAATCCAGAAATGGCAGAAGGCCATAATACTGGAACTGTGGAAAGTTGGGGCACATAAGCAGAGATTGCTGGTCAAAGCCTAAGGAGGAGAATCAACACGAAGGAAAGGAAGAGGCAAAGGTTGCAGGTATTGCACAGGATGCTCTTATTTTCTCTTTGCATAATAATATAAAATCTTGGGTATTAGATTCTGGTGCATCTTTCCATGCTACCCCTAACAGATAATATTTCAGTGACTATATCCATGGAGATTTTGGAATAGTGTACTTAGGGGATGATGAGCCTTGTAAGATTATTGGCAAAGGTAAAGTGCAGCTGAAGATGTAGAATGGCAACACATGGGTGTTGAGAGATGTGATGCATGTTCCTAGTTTGAAGAGAAATTTGATTTCTGCAGGTAAGCTAGGTGATGAGGGTTGTACAGTAACTCTCACAGCAGATTCTTGGAAAGTGACCAAGGGCGCACTTGTTATGGCCAGAGGTAAGAGAGAAGGTACTCTCTATTTGTGTAATTGTGTTACTAACAAATCTCCTTCCGTTTTATCTACTTCAGATGTGGATGCTAAATTATGGCACTCAAGGCTTGGCCACATGAGTGAGAAGGGGATGTCAATTCTTAAGTCTAAAGGTATGCTTTCAGATTTGAAAAGTATGGATCTAGAATTTTGTGAGCATTGTGTATTTGGAAAATAGAAAAGGGTTAGTTTTCTCAAGACTGGGTCTATTAAGAAAAGGCAGAAGTTGCAGCTTGTTCACACAGACGTGTGGGGACCGGCTCAGGTAGCCTCTATTGGAGAATCACGGTACTATGTTACATTCATAGATGATGCTACAAGGAAGGTATGGATCTACTGTATTAAAAAGAAATATGATGTTTTTAAGACTTTTAAGATTTGGAAAGCTATGGTTGAGAATGAAACAGGCAAAAGATTAAAGTGCTTGAGATCTGATAATGGCGGTGAGTTTTGCAGTCTTAAGTTTAACTGGTATTGTTACACTCACGAAATCCATAGGCAAAGGACGGTCCCAAGGACACCTCAGCAGAATGGTATTGCTGAAAGGATGAATAGAACTATCATGGAGCATGCAAGATGTATGAGATTGCATGCTGGGTTGCCCTTAGAGTTTTGGGCAGAAGCAATTGACACCGCAGTGTACCTGATTAACAGAGGACCCTCTACAACTCTGGATGGTGGAATTCTAGAAGAGGCATGGACAGGTAAAAAGATAGATCTCTCATATCTCAAAGTTTTTGGTTGTGAAGCCTTTATGCACGTAGATAAGGAAAATAGAAAGAAGCTTGATGCTAAGTCTATGAGGTGCACGTTTATTGGCTATGGCTCAGATGATTTTGGTTTCAGATTTTGGAATCTAGGAACTAACAAGGTAATTAGGAGCCGTGATGTTGTTTTCAATGAAAGAGTGATGTACAGTGATCAGATAAGGAAGCTGGATTAATCTGGGCAGAGCAATGGTGAATTGGACGAAGTTATGGTCCAAAATGAGCTCGCGGGAAAAAGAAATAATCACTTACAGGAAAACACAGAGACCGACGTCGGCAGGTTAGGAACTGGCGTCGGCAGTACAGAAACCGATGTCGGTCATACAGAGACCGACGTCGGCAGAACATGCACCGATGTCGGCTAGAAAGAACTGGCGTCAGCCAGTAACAGGTCTACAGGTGGCTGAGGTCGGTCACTGTCAAAAAATTTGGGTGGACAGCGTGTTGAGAACGAGTCCAAGACACCCATCAGGAGGTCAGAAAGGGTAAGTAAGCCTCCAATTAGATATTCTCCTTCCTTATATTATTTATTGCTAACTGATGGTGGAGAACCAGAGAGTTTTGAAGAAGCATTACAGGTGGAGTCCAGGAGTAAGTGGGAGTGTGGCATGGTTGAGGAGATGGAGTCTTTAAGAGAGAACCAAACATGGGATTTGGTTGAGTTGCCAGCTGGTAAGAGAACACTGAAGAATAGATGGACTTAAAGGTTGAAGGAAGGTGAGGATGAACAGATGAGATATAAGGCCAGATTGGTTGTGAAAGGATTTGCACAAAAGCCAGGTATTGACTTTGGTGAGATTTTTTCTCCTGTTGTTAAGATGACTTCTATAAGGGTTGTATTGTCTTTGGTTGCTTTTGAGGATTTGCATCTTGAGCAGCTAGATGTTAAGAAAGCGTTTCTTCATGGAGATTTGGATGAGGAAATATACATGGAACAGCCAGAAGGATTTGAGGTCAAGGGTAAGGAGAAGTTAGTGTGCAGGTTGAAGAAAAGCTTGTATGGCCTCAAGCAAGCTCCTAGGCAATGGTATTTGAAATTTGACAGGTTTATGACTGAGCATGGCTACAGTAGGTGTCAATCTGACCATTGTGTATATTTTAAGAGATTTGATAACAATAGATATATTATTCTATTGTTGTATGTAGATGATATGCTGGTTGCAGGATCACACATGCAGGATATCTCTGAGCTTAAGGTGAAATTAGCTCAAACGTTTGCTATGAAGGATTTGGGAGCAGCTAAGAAAATCCTTGGTATGAGCATTAAGAGGGACAGGAAAAATCACAGGTTGATACTGTCTCAAGAGGATTATGTGGACAAGGTGTTGAAACGGTTCAATATGCAGGATGCTAAACCGGTAAGCACACCTTTGGCTAGACATTTTAAGTTGAGTAAAGAACAATGTCCTAATTCACATGATGAGGTAGAGTACATGAGTAAGGTTCCATATTCTTCTGCGGTAGGAAGTTTGATGTATGCAATGGCGTGTACTATACCGGATATTGCCCAAGCAGTGGGAGTAGTAAGTATATGGCCAATCCAGGTAAGGAACATTGGAAGGCAGTTCAGTGGATCTTTAGATATCTGAGAGGAACCAACAGCAGACACTTTTGCTATGGAGGTTCAGATACTTCTCTACATGGCTATGTAGATTCAGATATGGCGGGTGATTTGGATGGCAGGAGGAGCACCACAGGTTATGTTTTTACTGTAGGTGGAACGGCGGTTAGCTGGATATCTATGTTGTAGAAGGTTGTTGCCTTGTCAACTACAGAAGCAGAGTATATTGCAGCCACAGAAGCTAGCAAGGAGATGATATGGATGACACGGTTCATGGAAGAGCTTGGAAGGGAGCATGGGAGTTGCAGATTGTATAGTGACAGTCAGAGTGCAATCCATTTGGCTAAGAACTCAGCTTTTCACTCAAGAACCAAGCACATACAGCTAAGGTACCACTTCATATGACAGGTATTGGAAGATGGTGAGTTGAAGCTGGAGAAAATCCATACAGATAAGAATCCTGCTGATATGCTAACAAAGCCGATTACAAAGGAGAAATTGAATCTTCATTCAACTTATATTGGTCTTCATGATTGAGTTGAAGATGGAGGAGCTAGAAGATGTTGCTGTACAGGTACTGGTGCAGCTGTTTATCTCCAAGTGGGAGATTGTTAGGGTGTGGAGCTAAAAGCTTCACCAAGGAGTAGACTTTAAACAGGTTCGGGTCTACACAGACACTGGCATCCGTCAGGAGCGATCGACGTTGGTCAGTTGCAATTGCAGAGGCACCGACGTCGATAGTGGGTCGGCCGGTGACGGTCATAGGTGAATAGGCAGGAACCGACGTCAGTTACCTGTGTGTCCAGAAAGCGATTTTCGAGGACAGAAGCGAGTGTTTGCATGATGAGTTTGAGTTGTAGTCTCAAGCTCGCGTCTCTATTATTAGCAATATTATTTTTAGAGCCCTTGTTCAAGTGGCTTAACTGTTTGTTGTAAGTATATGCTCAACTTTCGTAATTCTATATGTAGGAAAGATCTTCTTAGCTTAGTATGATGAATGTGTGAGTATGAGTAGAACATTGTGAATGTTTGAAGGATAGTACTGAGTTGCATCAATCCAGGTTGTTGGATTTGATTGTACTTGAGAGAGAGAGCTCTTGAGGAATAGAGATCTAGTGAGAGATCTCGTGTGCATCTGAGAGAGGTGTGGAAGAAAGAAGTTTCTTCATTGTATTCCTTTTGTAAAGAGTTTTAATACAAGTTTTCAGGGCGTTTTATTGTATCTCTTATTCTGTGCTATTTATCATTCTAGTTACTTATCTATCTGATTTATTTCCACGTTTATTACTTTCACAAGTGTAATCCATTGTTGGTTGATCCCCAACAAAGTCAAGTCCATGACCTGGTTTTTTTTTTTGAGAGCGGACTGATCAATGCGGGAAGTCCACATAAAGATGTCACTTGTTTGGTGGTCATTTGTGAAGCTGATCGATGCGGGAAGCTTCTAAGAAAGTGATGTTTGTAGCAAGATTTAGTCATTGCCATCCTTTGAGGGAGTGGTCTATACTTTGATTTATAGATTTTGAATAGCTGTCCTTCGAGGGAGCAGTCTATTAGTTACAGCAATGATATTACAACTGTCCTTCGAGGGAGCAGTCTGCTTTTTGATTTGGTTTTGTGACCTTGGATATTTTGACATCTTGATTTATTTTTGATAGAATGTTGAGTCATGGACAAGGCTTATAGAAGGTCAAGGGCTCCCTTTTATTAGGACAAAGCATCCGTACATCATAAAAAGGTTGTAGAGGATTTTGTTAAGGGAAAAAGGGTGGAATGGATTGAGGATAAAAAGGATAAAGATTGCTCAAGGGACGAGCTGAAGTTAAATGTCAAGTGGATGAATACTCGACTAACAGTAGAATGGTCGTAGATGCAAAGCATTAAGGGGCTCAGGTTCTGGTCGGCCTTCAAGAGAAGACAGACGATAAGTCCCTGATCCATACTTGTGCGTGATGATATAAGGTTCGAGCCAATTAGGAGCAAATTTACCTCGTTTACTCCATTCCATATTGGTCACATGTTGGTTCTCTTTGAGGACGAGGTCTCTAATATTGAAATCTCGTTCTCTCAGAGTTTTATTATAGGCGTGCTTGATGCGATTTTGATAGACATGGAGATGATTGAGGGCAGCGAGACGACACTCGTCGAGTAACTCAAGTTGAGCTAATCGATTTTGATGAAAGTCATCATTAGAAAGAATGTCATGGAGTGAAATGCGAAGAGATGGGATCTGTACTTTGAGAGGTAAGACAGCCTCTATTCTGTACACTAGAGAGAAAGGAGTAGCACCCGTAGAGGTTCGAATGCTAGTGCGGTAGGCCCACAAAGCGAAGGGTATTTGAATGTGCCAATCCCTTCCAGTGTCGTTGACCACCTTCATGAGAATTTTAGTTAGGATTTTGTTAGAAGCCTCGGCCTACCCATTTGCTTGTGGGTAGTAAGGCGAAGAAGAGCTGAGTTTGATGCCAAATGAGTCACAGAGTTTTTGGACGGTCTTATTTTTAAATGACTTGCCATTGTCGGTGATGATTTTGTGAGGTACACCAAACGATAGATGATGTGGGTGTTGATGAAGTTGACAATCTTGTCGGCTTTTGTGGAGACAAGAGGAATAGCTTCCACCCATTTAGTGAAATACTCGGTGGCAGTGATGATGGACTGATGACGAAGAGACGAATGAGGGTTAATCTCGTCGATGAGATCTAAGCCCCATTGTGAAAAAGGCCAAAAATCCAAACATAATCGCTACAGTCTTGATGAAGAGTGGGCCAATAATAACCCAGGCGAAGGATGCACTTGGCAACCGAGTTACCACTGAAGTGTCCACCATAAATCCCATCATGGGCTTGTTTAACAGCATGAGAAGCTTTAGTGGAGTTTAAACAGTGAAGAAGAAGGCCGTCAAAATCTCTTTTATAGAGAAGGCCCCTAGCATGGTATAGCGAGCGGTGCGCTTGATGAAAGCCCGCCGCGCATTGCTAGAGAGGTTGGGAGGAATGAGAGAATGAGCCAAGTAGTCCTCAAGTTGTTTATACCATACATCTTGTGAACTAGAGTTTATGGTGTGGACGAGATTGATGTCAGTGGAAATGTATGAAGGCAATGGCACATGATGTACCATGACATAAAGTCTTGATGAGGATGATGATGAAGAAGGAATATGCGAGGCAAGGGAAGTCATGGTGTCAGCAAACTTATTCATCGATCGAGGAACAGTTTGCAATAAGTGATGGTCGAAAGATGCTAGAAGAGTGTCAACACGGTGCTTGTACCTTTGTAAAATTTCATTTTTACAAAGATATGAACCATTGATTTGATTGACGACAAGTTGTGAGTCACCGAAGATGTTGATGGACTTGATATTTAAAGAAAGGGCAGTTTGAAGTCCCAAAATTAAGGCTTCGTATTCGGCCATATTATTGGTACATTCAAAGTCAAGTTTGAAAGACAGGGGCATGGGTTCACCTTCATGGGGAATGAGGATGACCCCCGCACCCCCACCAAGTTGACAGTTAGAGCCATTGAAGAACATCGTCATTTGGTAGAATGTGTCATCAGTTGAGAGAGTGGCGATAGATTCATCGGGAAACTCACACTGAGAAGGTTGATTGTCGGGAAGAGGGGCATCTGCTAGTTGGTCAGCGATTGTTTGCCCTTTTATAGATTTTTGCTGGACAAATTCTAAGTCAAATTCAGCAAGAAGCATGAGCCAACGAGCCATACGCTGGTTTTGATATGGTTTAGAATGCATGTATTTAAGGGCATCAGTGTGAGTGACGACAAAGGTTTTGTGATTGAGAAGATAGTGACGAAGCTTGGTAGTGGCAAAGACTAATGCCAAACAGAGTTTCTCGGTATGAGTATACCGAGTTTTATAGTCAACCAGTGTTCGGCTTATGTAGTAAACTACTTGCTCACGGTGTTGCTCGTCTCGATGTGTGATCATGGCACCTAACGAATGATTGGTTGCTGAGATGTAGAGGTAGAAGGGTTGGTCATATTTTGGTGGAATAAGGACTGGTGGAGAAACCAAATAGCATTTGAGGGCTTTAAAAGCCTCTTGGTAATCTATATCCCATTTAAAGGAGACGTCCTTCTTGAGGAGGTGATGAAAGGGTTGGAAATGGTCAGAAAGCTATGAAATGAAACGGTGGATGGATTGGAGCTTCCCTTATAGACTGTGAAGTTGCTTGAGATTAGTTGGAGGTGGCATTTCGAGGATAGCATGAATTTTGGCAGGATCTATCTCGATGCCACGAAGAGAGACAATGAATCCCAGGAGCTTTCCGGAGAGGACCCCAAAGACGCATTTCTTGGGGTTAAGATGGACCTGGTACTAAAGAAGGCGAGAGAAGATGATTTTGAGGATAGTCAAATGGTCGCGACAAAGCTTAGAATTGCCAAGCAGGTCATCGACATAGTCCTCCATGATTTTGTGGAGGAGATCGTGAAAGATGTAAGTCATGGCACATTGATATGTGGTGCCTGCATTTTTCAAACCAAAAGGCATGACTCAATAGTAGAAAGTTCCCCATGGTGTAATGAAGGTGGTTTTGTGCTGATCTTTCGGTGCAATCAGGATTTGGTTATATCCTAAAAATTCATCCATGAGTGATAACATCTAATGGCCAATCGTAAGATCAACAAGTTGGTCAATGTTTGGAAGAGGAAAGTCGTCCTTGGGACAAGCTAGGTTAAGGTCACGATAGTCTGTGCAGATCTGGATCCCCCTAGTCACCTTGGTGACAGGAACGATGTTAGAGACCCACTGTGGATAATTGATGGGTTGGATGAAGGAGACTGAAAGAAGGCACTGAAGCTCTTCTTTGACAAGAAGTGCAACACGAGGATGCATTTTGCGAAGCTTTTGCCTAACAGGCTTAGCCTCTGGGTTTGTGACAATGTTATGAGTGGCAATGTTAGGGTCGATGCCAGGCATGTCAGCGTAAGTCCAGGCAAAGGCTTTGCAATTGTCTGAGAGAAATGTGGTATAGTTGATCTGCTCTTGGGTGTCTAAAGACTGACCAATCTTTAAGACATGAGGAACATCAGAAGATGAAAGGTTAATGTCAATGGTTGATTCATTTAACATAACCTGTGTTTCAGAGGGGAGGGAGCGCTGAATGAAAGAATCATCGGCACCCATATAGGTAAGAATGGCATTGTTGTCTATGCAGTGGACTGTGTTGATGGTTGCCGATTCATCGTCTATCATGCTAGGATAAATGAGAGGGAGAGACTTGGGAACCCCGTTGAGCTGATAGGTTAGGGGTTCCAAGCGGATGGTGTTTATGCAAAAAAAAACTAGGAGGGATGGAAACCACCGACTCCGTAGGTGAGGATGGAAGAATAGGTGAGTCTGGAAGAGATTGGTCGATGGTTGGTTTGGGGCAAAGGTTTGTGGAAGCCTCAGTGGGTTCTTGAAAACTCATTCCATACCGTTTCTTGGCATTATCGTCATTGGGTGGTTCGATAGGCCGATGGGAGCCTTGTTCGTAGCGCCCAAAGCCAAAACCCTTCCATGCACACCTATAAAGGTAGGTATGTGCAAAGGTGGGGTTGCCAAGAAAAGAGAAATTAGATGTGAATATTTGAGGTGAGGAGGAAGGATTTGATTCAGTAGGAGCTTGATCCAGCCCCCCATAGACAAGATTGGTTCGAAGGCTAGGAGGACCATAAGGAATGACCATTCCGATCTGACAGTCATAACTTGGGTTTTGATGAAGCTGTCCATACTCTTGAGGAGTCTAGAACATGTCCAGAGTAAGTAGGCAATATTCCCCCAGTGAAAGTCTTTGGAAGATATCGTCTATGGGGTCCTTGGTTGTTAATTGAGAAGATGATGTGGTGGCAATCACTGTTTTTGTACTAGCTGACGCTTCTGCGGATGGAGATGATGTTTGGGTTGATGCCTTGAGCGGGATAAGAATGTCGTTTGGGTGATAGGTTGTGTTACAAGTCTTAAAAGGGGATGGGTCGGTAGGAATGACATGGACTTGTTTGTCGTGTTCAAATTTGACACAACAGTGAAGTGTTGAAGGGACCCAAGCCATGGCGCGGATCCAAGGTCACCCTAATAGCATGTTATATTGGAATTCTCCCTCAATGATGTAGAAGAGCTCTGAGATTGTGTGTGGACCAATGCGGATATGGAGGACAACAGTGCCAATAGTGTTAGCGGTGGTGTCATTAAAGGATCTAAGGATTGCGTCAGTTTTCGATACGCAATTCTTGGGAAGAGCCAATTGATCAAAGGCATGGGTGGAAATGATATTAATGCTAGCGCCCCCATCGATCATAACTCGTTTAATATGGGTTCGATCAACGTAGGCTGTGATGAAAAGGGCAGCGTCCTGATCTTCCAAGGTAGAGGTAGGAATTTCAAAATCATTGAAAGTGATAGAGGCGATAGGGGATAAAGAATGGACTAGGGCAGCTAGTGGTTGAGGGTCTTCAAATTGGACTTCCGCTGCCTGTAGGGCTTTGATTAGAGCCTGGCGATGCTGGGGGGAGCTTTGGATAAGGTCATATAGGGTCATCTTCACAGGCGTTTGGTGAAGTTGTTTTATCATAGATTCTTTGATTGCCTCTGAAGAAGGGGGTTGAGACGCACCTAAGATGGAAATCTTGGGTTTTGGTAGTTGAGGTGCCTGGACAAAAGGATAGGTCTAAGGAATAGCAACTTTTTCTTTTGCCTTGTCGTTTTGTGACCTAGTGGTTATATGGATAGCATTGATTTCAAAGATAGGAGGTGAAGAAGGGGTCATGGCCTGTTGGTGAGATGTTGATGTGGTTAAAGAGGTTGGATGGGAAGGTGTCGAGGGTCGGTCAAGAGTGTCTTTCTCCATATAGCGGCGAACGACTGCCTTGAGGGCACAGCAAGTCTCCGTATCATGTCCTGGCATACGATGGTATAAACAAATCTTCGTATCATCGTACCAAGAAGGTTTTGACCCGAGGGGTTGGAATGGCTTGATAGAAGGAAGGGTAATGCTAGAAGTCTGTAAAAGTTGGCGTAATATCAAAGCATATGAACCTACTAAGGGGTCCATGCTTGTTGATGCATGACGCGCTAGTGACTTTTGCTTGGGGGATGTTGAAGAAGGTTTCCATACCACCTTTTGGTTCGATGGTGTGGTGACAGGTGGAGATGGTACTTTCTTTGTGAGAGGTACCACCTTCTTAGGAGAGGGTAGGCTAGAGGTAGGTAAAGGAAGCAATGGAGGTAATTTGTTTTGGTTAAGGGTCGGAGTAAGAAGCACACCGATTAGGGTAGAAGGATGAGGACCTAAAATGGAGGGTAATATTGACGGTGGAGGAGGGGTTCACTTCTGTGGTCTGGCAGTCTTCTTTGACTTAGTTGGAAGACTACTTTTGGTCGAGGTCTGGTCTAAGTCCACCTTCACTTGCGGGTGAGTGAGGGTAGAGACAGGGCGAATACCGAGTGACTTGATCGGTTTAGATTGGGTAGATGCAGGTTTAGAAGTGGGAGTCTGGTCTTTGTTGGGAGTCTTGGGAGATTTTGCCTTGGGAGGATTGGCAGCAGAAGACGAGAGGACATGGGAATGTTGAATAACTTTAAGATGCTCCCACAATCCTTGATGCTCCACTTTCCTTGAAGGGAGAAGTTTGATTTTCTCCACTAGTCAGGAAAATGGTTGAGAGGATGTTGGATGAGGTTTGGATTCTTGAGAAGACGTGTTAGGTGTGGCATTAGTTTCGGACCCAAGGTGTGTGGGAGTTATAACTAGATTGTCATTGATTAAAGAAGATGGAGAGTCAGGTTCTTCTCTTGGTGGAGAAGGAACTGAAGAATGTGACTCCTCAAGTGGGTAAAGGGCAGGGATTATGGTGCCCTCCACTTGCGGTCGAGGAGTAGGTAAGGTCAGGTCCTCCATAGGTAGAAGAAAGGAGGATGGTGAGACCAGTGGTGCCGGTAAGTTTGAGGCGTCCTCCAAGATGATAGAAGTTGATGGAGAACTAACCGGAGAAAGAGGTTCATCCACAGGTGATGGACTGGTAGATGGACTAACCTCTTGAGGTTGGTCGGGGATAAAGGGTGAGACCGTATTGACCGTTCGAATGTTGTGTTCATGAGTGTTGTCAATCAAGGTCTGGACATTATTTTGGGTTAGTGGATGATTGGGGAATGGTTTCTTGAAGATGTCAATGCCCTGGTTAGGAGGTGCATTGGGATTATCTAGAACGAGCTCACCCTTTTCAAGCATGTCTTGGATTATGTTTTTAAAGGTTTTATAGTTTCCTATGTCATGACCTTTGACACGGTGGTAATTGCAGAAGTCATTTTCCCTATACCACGCAGGGATGGCACGTGAGGGATCAAATTGTGGCAGTGGTCAAATCTGGGGGAGGTTGAGAATCCCCTGTTTAACAAGTTTTTCCAGTATAGACGCGTAAGATTCTCCAAGAGGAGTATACTATCGTTGTATGTATCTCTACTAGAATTGATGGGTGGCGCTCTGAGATGTGGATGGATCAGGCTGATTGGTTGAAGAGGACGAAGGTCTAACGACTATAGCGTTAGCTAAAGCTTTAGACTTAGGATTGGATGATGAAGGTTTAGAAGAAGAAGGGTCATTGGTCTTAGAGTTGGGATTCTTGCTCTGTAACTTGACTTTATTCTCTTCGATGGCACGTAATTCAAGTTTACAGGCCATCGTGAAGGCTTCGTTGAAGGTGCGGAAGGTTTGAACCCGTAAGGTGGAAGAAATATGTTTGGCGCAGGCTCGGGAGAATAGTTCAATAAGTTTAGGTTGAGGTAAGGAAAATGAGAGTTGATTGATGAGGCCTCTCCAGTGAGCAACGAAGTCAGCTATTGATTCGTCCTCGAATTGGCGGATAGTGTAGAAGTCTGTGATCGAGACCTTCTTGGTGATGTTAATGGAGAAGTGATCAAGAAAGAGCTAGGCTAGCTGTGTAAATGTGAAGAGGGAATGGCTGGCAATAGAGTTGTACTAGTCAAGCACAGTGCCGAAAAGAGACATAGGAAATGTGCACAAGAGTAATGCATCATCATGGGCAATAAGGTAACAGGCATGTCTGAATGCCCGTAAGTGCTGCTGTGGGTCTTCCTTGCTTTGAAAGCGAGAAAATTTGGGAAGCTCCCACTGGTTGGGGTATGGTTTAATCAGAACGGAAGGATGAATGGGCTCATTGCAAATCTGCTCGTATGAGAGAGCATTGCGTGAGCCAAAAATGGAGGTCTCTAAGCTAAACATCTTATCCATCAGCATTTTGATGATATCTACTGACGGATTGGCGGGTGGAGTGCCCCCTAGATTATAAGGTGCTTGAAAGATATTGGGAGGGGCGTATGACGTAGTTGGTTGCGTAGACGCAACATATGGGTAGCTGGTTATTGGAGCGAAAGTTGGAGCCAAGGGTACTTGTGTTATGGGGTTGGTAGGCACAAGTTGGATAGGGGCCGTCAAGGATGGTTGAGGGGTAGCCATGCTTGTTGACGGGTAAACAGTTACTCTTGTGTTGATAGGTGCAAGAGTAGGGGGATAGAGACTAGTAGGTTTTGGAAAGGTGTGGGGTTTGGTTGAGTAGCTTGAGGTTGAGGGAGTACCGGAACCCCCATGGAGGTAGGTTTAGAAGGAGAGGTTACATTTTGAAGGTAAGACACGATTGGGTTATTGGTGGAGGTGTTGGCTTGATTGTCTAGTCGCTGGATTGTAGGTGTTGTTGATGTGATTCTTGTCTCGACTAAGGAAGTCGGCATCCCATAGATTGGGTTGCCTAGGGAGTCTCGCATTTGGCTATGCGCGAGATAGTGCTGTAAGGCTTTGACGTTAAGGTCCAAGAATCGTGCGAAATCTTGGTCCCCTTCTGGGACAATAGGAGTCTGAGGTGGGGTTGGGCGAGTAGGAGTTCTTTCAGTCTCTGAGTGGAACTCCATTATAGGACTGGTTATAGATGGTGAAGGTGGAAGCGGTTGTTGACTAGCGTGGTCAAGAAGGGCCTTGGTTTGACTGCGTGTCAAAACCATTCAAGGCAAGAAAGGATCAGGTTTCAAAAAATTGTGTTTTTTTTAGTCTCAAAAAACCAGAATGGATGTTTAGACAGCAAGAAAGTTGGATTTTAAGCTTGCTATTTTTGAAAAAAATAAAATGGATAGTGATCGACGTCGGTATAAAAACTGATGTCGGTGAAGAAAACTATCGATGTCGATCAGATGACCGATGCCGGTGAAGAAAAGTTGTCGATGTCGGTTACAGGACCGATGTCGGTTACTGTGTTTTCTAGAAACTCAGAAAAAAAAAGTTTTTGGAAATGCAGAAGACGTCCTTACTAGCTCAAAAAAAATAGATAAAAATAGAAAATAAGATGAGAACAGGCAGATCCTAGCGTTAAATCCCTAGAAACAATTTTATTAAGATCGTGTGGCTTATGCCTTAATGTGATGTTTGAGGAGGTTGGCTGTTAGAAGGGTCCTAGAATAGGTAATCTAAAGATGGTTTCAGGTATGTTTAGGCACTCAAAAGTCTGTGTTAGGTTCCATACATGGCCTGGTGCTAAGGAGCAAGCTCCCCTCACTTCACGATTCCAGTGGTTAGCTGGTTTTGTTTAGCTAAAATATACTTTCCCTATAGTTTAGACTCTGCCAGAGAATAGAGTGGGCTTTCCCCTTGGTGGTGAAATCCAAGTAGGATCACTGGGATGGGTAAGGTATCCGCTGGGTGATGAAATCCCAGTCGGGCCTTGTCTCAAGTGAGTTTGATGTTTAATTTAGTGCACGTGGTCTGGTTGTGTAACATCAAGTGATCTACGATTTATTCAATATGCGGTTTACTAATTACTAAGTGTGGACTAAGAAATGCAAGAAAGCAGGAAATGGAATGCAGTATATTTTAAAGCCCCAAATCGAAATGTTAAGTTGAAATGAAAACAAGTTTGAGAAAGGGTTGAAGAAAATGATTTTTTGACTAGTCTAGAAATGCAAGAAAAGAAAGAAAAATTTCTTTTTATTCCTGCTTATGATGTCTTTAGAAAAGAAGAAAGAGGTGAAGAGGGAGAAACCTAATGCACCTAAATGAACAAAGAGGGAAAGGAACCCAAGGAAGGCCCTAAGGGTCCCACTGGGCGTGCCAGAATGTTTCTATGCAATTTTGATTTCACATTCAAAGGAGAGAAAATGAGAAACTTAAGAAATGGTCAAGGCTTGTATGTACCTGGATATAGTCTGCGCACCGTAATCCAGACATTGTGAGAACTCCTCTTTTGCTGTGGAGGAATGACACCTGAAAGAGATAGACACTAAAAACACGAAGAATGTTAGTTGATAAGAGGGTGGATTGCCAAGCAAAAGCTTGGTCCTAGAAGCGCTAAGGCTTCTTGGAGGATGACAATCCACTGTTTAAGACAGAATATGATAGAGATAGAACAGAGAAATAATGAAAGATGTGAAAAGAAAAGACTAAAAACAAATGCATACCTGATAAGCTATAATCTGCTAAACACAGTCACCAACGTCGGTGATATTGCTGGCATCGGTCAGGGTGGTCGCCGACGATGGTTAGACTGCCGACGTCGGTAGGGGAAGTGGACGAGGTCGGTCAGGGCAATTGGCCAGGGATGGGTTACAGGACTAGTTTCTGGTCTGTAGAATAGATTTGGTCTTGTCTGAGGGTCTGAGGGTCTATGGGGGATTTAGAGGGACTATTTAGGATTTAAGGGACTGAGAATCTTGTCAAGAAAAGGAGTGAGAAACAGGAAAAAGACCTTTCGGCCTTTCCGTAAAGCAATTTAGTCAAGTTGATTAGATGGATCTTAAGAGGGTCTGTAGGTCTCTGATAACTTATGCTGGGTTGATTGGACAGAGGATGTTGCCTTAAAAAGAGGCTAAGGGAGTGTCAGAGGCAAATAAAAAGGAATAAGGGGTGAGAGAAGGCTTTTCAGCCTCTCTGAGAAGAACAGGGAAGGTTGGGTCAAGGATGCTTGGAATAGACAGAAGACAGAATACTAATATATTTGAAATGATATTAGAATGAAAAAAGTACCAATACTTAGCTGTGATATGAATTGGCAAAGGTGCAAAAGCTGTGTTTCGGTTGTCGCTGGTGATGGAGATATCGTGCAGTCCCTGTGCAGAATGTCTGATGCAAGACCTCAATGCCTAGAAAGTGCTGCCAAAAATGTTGATCCCTGCAAGAACACCAAGAAGCCCAGAACACTAAAAAGCAAAAGCACGAGAACTTTGTTTCACCAGAAGAGGATTCGAGAGTCGTGATTAGCTTCAGAGATTAGCCCATTTGTGATTGGGGTCGTCAAAGGGTCAAAAAATTTGGTTAAGTATAACTGACGTCGGCGATTCCGCCGGCATCGACTGACATTTGACCGACGTCGGCGGGTTTAGAACGGGCAAAAAGAGCCACCAAGCCCATTTTTCATCCGCCAAGTGCACTATCTGTTGGATAATGTCGAAGGTTGGGCTAAATACGCACGAGAGTTGGTTAGGCGGTTAGAGAGAAGAATAGGTCTTGGGTGAGTCATAGGATGGGAATTAGTCCAAGGCGAGGTGTCCTAGGCGAGGTGTCATGGGTGATGTGTCCAAGGAGGGGGGGTTAATTCAAAATAAGTTTATTATTTTAAATTAGTAATTGCATGTTTTAGGAATGGGTTAGGAATGGACCAAGGGTTAGACACTATTTAGGTGTCTACACAATGTTAACATAGGTGTACAAAATGAAGGTATTTGAGAAATCTATGTTTATGAGCATAGGAGCACTAGCCATGGCTTTCTTAATTTCCTCAAAACTCCTTACTCCTTCCTTAGACTAGCTAAAGATATGATTCTTATTTAGCATTGATGTAAGTGGCTTAGCTAAAGTGGCAAAATATAAGATGTATCTTTTGATAAAATTGATCTCCTCTAAGAAACTTTGTAAATCTCTTTGTGCTTTGGCAAGGAAAGTGCAATAATAGAAGCTATTCTTTCAGGATCTATCCTTAAGCCATGATTTGAAACTATATGACCAAGGAGATTAACTTCATGAACTGAGAAAATACACTTTTTGGGATTTAGGGATACCCTAAATTATCTACACCTTTTGAACACTTGCTCAAGGTGAACCATGTACTCACTTGGCTTAAATTGAAAACATTATTATATTATCCAAATAGACTAGTACAAACTTGGTAAGAAGGCCCTAAAATGACATATCCATGGCTATATAAAAAGTTACTCCAGCATTGGATAAACCAAAGGGCATATTTCTATATGCAAATGTCCTCCACTTTGTGGTGAAAGCTATCTTAAATTGGTCTTCTTCCTTGACAAAAATCTGGTTGTAACCACTATATCCATCCAATAAGGAGAACCTTTTTGAACCTAGAACCAACTATAAAATTTGTTCCATAGATGGAAATGTATAGTGGTATTTAAGGGAAGCCTTGTTTAAGTCACAAAAGTCAACACACAGTCTAATTTCACTATTATTTTTCCATATTGGAACACAAATTTCCACCCAAGTTGAGTGCTTGATTGGAAATGTAATAGATGACTCAATGAGCTTATAAAGTTCAACTCTCATCAAAATCTCAAGCTTAGGATTAATAGGTCTTTGTATTTATCTTATTGGATTAGTTTCATCTTCTAGCTCAATAGTGTGTTAAGCTAGACTTGGGTCAAATCCATTGAGATCACTTATTACCATGCTAATACATCAACAAAACTTGCACATAATTTAATAAAGGCTTCCTTTTATGAATAAATGCATACCTTACCCAAATTTAGGTTCTTATCAGGTGCAACTTCCACATTGGCATAATGTTCTTCCTTTGTTGACAAAGATGATTTTTATTTCCTCAGCTCATCATAACCACTAAATATGTTTTCAAATGTGACCAATCCATTGTCCAACTTATTTATTTTCAGTTGCATAATCTAATCACCATACTACTGCAAGTATTTTAACTAATTTTTTGATGAAAAATCAACTTCCTCTTGCAAGAATATGACAATCTAATTGTCATATTCAAACACTTGCCAATTATCATTGTTATCTAGAATAAAAAGCCTTACAACCACCTTAATATGTGAATGGACCTTTTCACTTCTTACATCAGCTGGGATACTAAATTGTGACCCAATGGAAACAACTTATTTACATGTTTGTTCTCATTTCTTGGTATTTCCTAAATGTTGAAGGCCTAAAACTCCTCAAGTAAGTCCCATACCCTATGCTTACAAGATTTAATCAATGGGTTTTTGCATACATTAAGACCTCTCACTTGGTGAACTACAAGTTCACTATCACCAAGGACTTGTAAGGTGTTGACTTTCATCTTCCTAGCCCATTGTAAACCATAAACTAGTGCCTCATATTTTGTAGCATTATTTAAACAACCAAATTAAAACTTAATAGATGAGAATTAGTTTTGTTTTTTAGAGAAATAAACATAATTCCAGCCCTAGTACCATGCTTATTCCTTGACCCATCAAAGTATAATTGCTAAAGATCATCACTAGACTCATCATCCTTCATCAAGGCTAGAATTGGTGCATCTTTCTCATGCAAGAAATAAACACCAAGTCATTATTATTCAATTAGATTATAAGGATCATATTCATGTGAGATAGAGGCCCACTCATAAAGGAACAAATTTGGTATCCCATCTAAAGGTGATTCAATTTCTTCTACACTATCTTTTATCACCTCATTTGGAGATGAGGCAATTGGTGTTCACAACACTTGGCATATATGGTTCCAAATAGAACCATGAAATAGGTTTAGAATGTATGGTTACCTTGGTAATATACATGGTTTTGAACATCAAATATGTCTAGTTAATTTATGTATTCTCTAATCTTTGAGGTAAAGTCCCTTGACAAACATATGATAAAGTAGGGAGGCAAGTCTACCACAACCACATCTTGTTGAATGGTAAAATTGGGGAAAGCATGTAGTGTAAACTTTAGATATTTTATGATGCCTAATGTATTTTTTGGTGACCCATCTAGTTGAAATACTCCTTTAGTATTTGGTTCATAAATAAGACCGAGCTCATTTGTAATTTGCTTAGGCATGATAGTGTTACTACCACCATACATTTATGAACTAAAAAATAACCAATTATCAAAGAGAGGTATAAGGGAGGAGTTTTACTTGAATTTACCTTAGATTTTTCCTCTTTTACCATTTCAATTTCCTACCATACTTGATGCTTCATTAGCTGGTCTGAATTAGTTAGGACAACTCCTTTTTTCTCAACTAGTTCTAGAGACACCTACAGAGATGAAAGCTCTTAGATGAGCATATATTTTTGTCTTAAAATAGCAAGGGAATCTCACATGCTAATTCTGACATTATATTTCTTTATTTGAGCCACTATGCTGAATGAAGTTCCACTAACCTTTGGCTACACGTTTTGAACAATTGGTTGGTCATGGACTAGAGGTATTTGAGGGACCTTTTCAGCCTCTTCATTCTAATTTTTTTGTGTTATAAGGGTAAAACTTTGATCTTTGGTACTCTTGGGAACAACATTAGGAGTACTTGGAGCATTAATCACATATTGAGCCTCATTAATGGCTCTTCTTTTATATCTAGTTACAACTACAACTTGATCACTTGAACTGCTAGTCTCACCACCATGATTAAATGCAACATAATCATCCATTTGTAAATTTACATTAATGGCATCAGGATAACATTTAAATTATTGAGCCTCTCCTTAGGGTACCAAATTTGTCTCTTGATACTAACCTCCTTGAAAAGAAAAATCTTCTTGTGTCATTTATGGCATAGTAATGTTTTGTGATACCAAGGCTTGGTTCTGAACATCACTAAGGTTGGAGGGTTGCCAATTTGAGTCATCCAACCAATCATTTTGAGGAGGTGTGTCGTACATTAAGGTCAAGAGATTCATATGGTTTATTTGGAACCATGGATCCTTGTGATTGGTAGGGTAGTTTATTTTCTATAAATCCTTGATAAGGAGGCATTTGATCTCTAAAAGGCTAATGAGTAGTTTGATTCTATTGTTAATGAGGCCTACCCTAGTATTTCTATACTCTGATTTGAAGTATTTCATTCCAAAAATATTGCAACAAACTTTTCAATTCTCTAATCTCACTAGCCTGATTAGAAAGGGCTACAACTTGGGCTTTAGGAGATGGGATAGATCCCCACCTATGGACTATATCATCACACTAATATTAGAATTAAGAGCTCTCAGATAATACAAGAAGGCATATTTAGGGGATGGTCTAATCAATATAGGTATTTTAGTCCATGTCTTTTGAAATCTGAGGTTGAAATCAAGCATGAACTCATGCGGAGTTATCTTTATGTTAGTTAGTTGTTTAACTAAAGATAGGTGATCAGATGTGTCCTCAAATTGTCTAACTAAGGTTTCACCTAGCTCATCCTAGGTAACAATAGAATTCAATGGAATATTTCTATACCATTCCATTGCATTTCCTTTGAAGGAAGCAACAAGCATTTTGATAGCCACATTATCTTGAATAACATTGTGAATGAAATAGAGGTTGGCAACATTTTAGATGTGTTCAATAGTAGTTGTTTGATGTTCTCTTGAGAAGAATAGGATAATCTTAAGAGTAGACACTAGAATATCATCATACTATGCTAAGTTTAATGGAATACATCTATTGAATGGAACAAATACTTAATTTTTGATAGCCATTTGGGTAGTGGGGATTACATTGCTTAAGATAATAGGATGACTAGGAGATGAATATTGATTTTCAAGATAAGGGGAATACCTTTACTAGCTGACCTTGTAGTAACCTTTGGCATAAGAATACTATCTAGAAACTTAAAGAAGCTTCATCTTCTAAGTATGGTAGATGTCTCTTTCTGATGCAAATGATTCTCTTTATCTCCAAATTTTGGTTATCCCAAGAAGAATGGGTCCCACTGGGTGTGCCAAAACTATTGGTGTCCTAAGTTACACCCTAGTTGAGAAAGTGGATTGTTCAAGTCCTCTTGCTCAAACATAATCCAGCATGGGACTGACCCTAGGCTATGGGTCACCTAAACTTGGGTCAAACCTCTAAAGAAGGCTAAATTCCTATTGGATCTATCACCTAAACTAGACCCAAGCTAATTCTTTCTTGGAAAAGGGAGAAAGATTGACGATAATCTATGAAAACATATAGAAATGAGTTGATACACCAAATATTTTATCCTCACACTTGCAAAAGACAATCTATAAGACACATTAAAGACTATTGAACAATACTCCACTCACTCTTTGATCAATTTCCACATAAGTATTTCATAATAAGGCATGGGTTATATATTGACCTAGTATGGGAGGGCAGTTGTACACTTCCACACTGACTAGTAGGCTATGTATGCACTTAGAGTGACCTGTGAAAACTACTAAAACATTACATGAAGGTTATATAACTTAGATAGAGGCACATAACACATAGATTCACTTAACTAAAATAATGAATTCATAAGACACACTTCAACCAATTTACACAATGAAGGAATCCAATCTTTTTATTGTGTCAAATAGGTGTTACATGTAAATCTTGGTAGAGTCTAGACATGATAAGGAGAGGGATCCATTTCAAGTCTTAGAAGCCTATATATATAAAAGAAAGGATGAAAGAGATAGGGACCAATGAGTAAAATGATGGATAAGGTGTCATTATGATCAATATTTTTTATCATCCAATGTTGATTCTATTATAAAGGATTATAATACTAAGACTACTTTTGGAAAATGGCCATGACAACCATATCAATCCTTTTCAATCCATTTATAGCTTGTATGATGCTCCTTATGGTTACAATGATAGAATCAAGTCATTTTCAAGCTAAATTCTAGTGTCAAAGCCATTATGACACTTAGATCAATCTTTCATAATCCCCTTTTAGTATTGATGTAGTTATAATAGTTTAACCAATTCATTTTGATCTTGTTCTAGCATCGATTGATCCTTACTGGTTCATTTTTAGCATGTAAGAATGGATAAAAGGGTCATAATAATGTAGTTGGTTGAGATATTTGCTCTAGTTCAACCTAGATTTTGACCTTTAATCTTGACCATCGATCTTGATCTACTCAGTGATCACATGTCATTGATCTTTGTTACACTCAATCATCAAATTTTAATATTGACCATTGATCAGCTTACTTGTGCACCATCAGATCAACTTTGTCAACTTGTAAATGCACCATTAATATCTCTCTATATGAATGAATGTGAACCATAGATCTTATACCAATTTAATGTGCTTATGACACTTGGTAGCTTCCCTTTTTACTTTGAGATCTATTGACTTATTAAATCATCTCTCATTACTAGATTTGCCTTGTCAGCTTTCATATATACTATTGATTTGTTTGGGCCCATTGGTCTTGTCAGTCGACATGCACCATTAGATCTCTATTCAATCACCCAAGTTCTTGACACTTGTAATTGATGCATTCATTCTAATATTTTGACTTGATGTTCACTATTGATCTAGAATCTATGATCAAATACACATCATTGATTTGCTTGGACTCATTGACATCTATCATATCACCACTTTCCATTGGATTTAATTTGATTGAATGCCAACCATTGATCTTGGACATTTGAATTTGAATGGCTAGTTTATGAAGCTTAAACTTGATACCCCCATGCTCGTTTCATTCTGCAATATTAACTTTGAAGTTTTATATCTTGAGATAATAAGCTTATCAAGATATAAATTTTATAGAGGATGATCTAGGCATGAAGGACTTCATGTCTATGTAACCTTTTGACATTTTCATTTTTACATGACATCATATGATTGTTTAGTTGTTCTAGGCTTGCTAAAGTCATTCTTGATCATCTTTAAAGGTTCATATATATAGATAGGAATTATACCAAGGCACCAAACTTGAAGGGAATCATTAAGGCACAAAAGACATCATCTTAAGGGACTCTTAAGACCAAAATTGACTCACAAGGAAAACTAACATGATATGCTAAGTTTCAAATGATGGGGTGACAATTTTACCTATAGGGGTAAAATTGACAATAGTTATACCTATATGACAAGATTCTCTACAAGCTTGATCATACTTGTGTACCTTACTAGAGACTAATTTGAGAGGTGCATTATACCAAAACATCAAGACATTTTAGTATTACAAAGACTCTAGATGAGTTGCATCACATTTATTCTATCCACATATGCTTACATATATAGAGCACCATATCAAGTCTTGCATTGCTTTTTGCATTATAAAACACACATATAGGATAATGGATCTTTATTAATTTATTTTGATTTCATCTACACCATGGGAATCAATTAGTATGGATTTCATGACTGGATTTCCTATGACAAGGCACAAACATGATGCAATTTTTTTTTAGTGTATATGTTTTTGAAGATGGCTATCATGGTTGCCTACAAGAAGGACATTCATGTATCTGACACTACATTAGATTTATTTTGCCATGTATGGGTGTAGGTTCAACTCCAAACATCCATCATATCTAATTGGAATCCTTTTTTTCTAAGTCATTTTTGGAAAACATTATGGGATCTAATGTAAATGGATAGGTAGTTAGATCAATCAATGGATTTCCATCTATTGATAGATTAATAAACAAAAATTGTGAACTATACAATTGTTCATCTTATCTATATATATAATCATGCACATGCTCAACTTTGTGAAGACAATCTTATATACTTCCAAAATTCCTACAACTCATCTATTCATAGTTATATAGAGATTAGTACATTTTATACATGTCTAAGGTTTTAAATTACAACACCTTTAGTCATTTAATACCATATACCAGTCAAAATTGAGTCCCATGTATAGGAAAAAGTAATTAAAAAATATACCTTTAGCCATTTACTACCATATACCTTTAGGCATTTACTACCATATACTAGTCAAAATTGAGTCCCATGTAGAGATATTTATGTGCCACCTAAAAACTATTCATTATTAGGTTAAACATATTCTCTCTCATTCAAAATAAAATTATAAGGAGCATAATGACCCACATTGCACACCCTGTACAGTTCAAGTTGGTAACACAATCTAGATGCACCTTTATAAGGAATGATTTAAAGATCTACACTGAAAGAACAATCCTTTATGTTATGGTCCTTATACCATTTTTCATGTAGTTGGTGAGAACACATTTGTTCTTGATCTACCCTCATACTTGGGCATGCACCTAATATTGAATGTGGAACTTGTCAAACCTTACCTTCACCCACTCTTTGAGCCAACAATTCTAAAACAATCTTTTAATTTGCATCTATAACACTTGCATCATGCAAAAAAAGACCATATCATCAAAGTGAAAAACACATGCACCTACCATGGAACTCATTAAATATTTGGTGTAGTCAAGGCTAGGCACTATGCTGATCAAACCAAGTGATACAACTTTTAGTAGATTTAGGTTTAGTTTCTGAAGCTAACCTCAATTGCAATGGAGACCATTACTTTTTCAGAAAGGGTGAATGATTCATGTGCAAAATTACAAAATGTATCACCATAACTCACACCCATGCAAGCCTCTACACTTATATTTTTTGAATTTAGAATCCTCACCTTTACAACACATCATATTAAGTACAAATCCTTATGCTAATATGTAGTGGTTGATTATTTCTTCACAACACTTTTCACATATATTTATTTTTGTGAAACTTTCCTAATGTTAAGAGTCTATCGATAATTCCCATAGGACCTTAGCACATTTATCCACATAGTTTGTGCAGACCCATGATTACCACACACCTTATTTTCAACAATTTTAACTTCTACAATCTTTCAAGTTTCATGGCATAATGATCATAACTTATATATCACCGTGCATCACTGCATTTCATTTTTAACTCTTGTGATATTGGGAAATGACTCAAAGTGCTTTCAATTTACCTCAACATTGTACCCACATTTGAATTACTCTATCATTAATATACTTGAAAATGATTTTTTTACATTTTAGTTGACACCAAAAATATGTGTAGAACTATTTCAACTCATCGTTCACCTGTTAACACTTTGCTTTCACATGACACACAAAATGGCATACTCTAAAATTATAGTATATATGCAATAGTTCATGTGTTGGATATTAGATTTTACACTGTAAAGGAAGATAAAATGAATTGTAACTACCTCTCTTATTACCATTGTGAGTTTTAATTATCATATTCCATTTTATATATATTGTAGTCACTACACAAATACACACTCTTAGGTGACTTGAAATTTTATCCAACATTCAATCATAATTTATTATGTATTATTTCATAGTAGTCTAGATAATAAGTAATGATGTACTCTTATTTAGATATAATAACCTACTCTCTTAGCCTTTTTGGAATGTTTGTACACATATATACTTTCCATATTCTACAATTTGAATAGAAGTAACATTTATATATATCAACCTTCCAATTAATTTGAATGTGCTAGTATATATTAATAAGTTTATCTTTACTTATGTATTCTAAAACCCATTAATTATCTCTAAGTGTGGCTTGGTCTATGATAAAATCAGTCTTGGGTACCACTACATGGATCATAGTCAATCTTACATTAGATGTAATCTCTTCCTTATGCTCAAACTCTTGGAGAATACACTCTTTTTCACAATCAACCAACTATGATGTTTATTTATTAGTGCATGAATCATCCTATTATTGGTTGTATTATCTTTCTTCATATATTTAGAAAACCAAATTATTTTCTCTCTCATTTTTCTATTCCCTTAACCTATAACATGTCTAAGGATATGTGTGGCTGACTTGTGGCTTATGATGCAGGAGCATCAAGCCAAGAAGCACTATTTTAGAATTATTGTCAAAAGGGGGTCAAATCTGGTCAAAGTTGATGTCAAGGTGTTTGATGGACCTTATTAGGTCCATTTGTGGTCTCATAATCCATTTAGATCCCTTAGGATGTGTTATAAGGACTTCTAGGAGTTTTTTGTCCAAAATAGGGAATTTGAAAATTCAAATGTTTTAAAAAGGCTAAGAAGGGTAAAATGCATGTATAGGAGTGTTTAGGTGGGAAAAGTTGGTTTATAAGGTTAAATAAAGTCATAAGAAAAGGGTTTTGATTTATTTCATGTTTAGGGCCTAAATCAAGTCATATGAACTATTGAAAGTTCCTCTTGTACATGGGAGTTAGTTGTGAAAATAAGAAGTTGATGTAATTGCCAAGAAAACCTACATTGAAATGGAAAGATAAGATATTGTAGAAGATATAATGGAGAGAGAAGGGTTAGTGAGTGAAAAAAGATTAAAAAAAAAAAGATAATAAACCTTCAGGAAAATAATCAAGTCTATGGATGGACTATTTTGTATGCATGTTGATTCAATACATTAAGATAGGTGCTCACTGTATTGGTTTCCATTAAAGAATGTATGGATTGTTCTTTGTATGTTTTCATTTATTTTAGATGAATATTGAAAGCATATAAGCATAGCTCTATGTTTGAGAACCTCCAGGTTTAAGGAGGACTTTTAAACACAATCAAGAAGGAATGGTTGAATCATTTTTCCAAAAACAAGGGGAAAATTTGTTGTGTGCCATTTATAAGTGTTAGGAAATCTACAAGTCTCTGAGTGATTAAGTGAAGAAAACTAAAAAAGAGTAATCTATTCTTATACCCCTATTCACAGTGATAACAATCTAATGTGTGTAATTAATTAATTATTTTTGAGACATAAGTGTAACTTATTTGGGGATGGAGACAAAGAGATATAATAGATTGATCATATAGTGGATGACTAATATGTGGTGCTCAGTTTGTATAAGATTAAACACTACTTAGCAAGCATAAACCTTGTTGCTAAAGGCATAACTCTTAATGGCTATAAGAAGACCCTTATTTTAGAGAATTGGAAAATAGTTTCACATGCTTGAATCATAAATAGACTTGATATTGATGTATTATAGTCATATATAGAGGAAAGAACAAGATTTCATATGGACTTAGTCATAAAAACCCTGCTATGAAGGTTGGTAATAACTAAGACCCCTGCGTATTGATTTAAACCCATGTTTGCATTTGTTTAGTGATTTGGAAACAATGAATAGGATCAAAGGTGTAGGAGAATGTGGTTATAATTTATTTTAGAGTGGTTGAGAAGTGTCTAAATTATGAAAGGTTCATTTTTTGACGTTTTAAGTTCCTATGAAGTAATATGGTTCAAGTATACCCTACTCAATTGGTAGAAATACACACAGTTTGCTATGTTTTTTATGTTTAAAACATGGATTTATTAAGCCAAGAATTATTTCCTATTAAAGAGGTTTATAGAGGTTAAAAAAAACCTTTTAAAAGTTATTTGGTCTCTTGATTCATTGTAAATCTCAAGATATAGTTTTTTATATGGTCTCAGCCTGTGTAGAATGGATGAAACCCTAGAAATAGGGTTTGGGTCACTTTGAGAAATTTAACGATCCAAAATGGTTGGAATTTTTTAATATTTAATTTATAGGTGATATATTTGATGAAATAGGTTTGGGTTTGGTACTGTATGGAGAGGTACAATTTTGATAATCAAGGGTTTGGAATAGGCCTAATTAGGCCTAAAGGGGTTATTTTGCAAAGGAAATGTCATGTAGAAGGGGAGTTAAGTCATGGAATTTATCACACATATAAAATGGGATAAGATAAGTCTATGAAAGTGAATAATTATTGGAAAAAGTGCCTAGACCAGTCTATCTTAAGAGAAAACACTGTAAAAGGGCTACTAGCCTAACCAAGCCAATGATAGTGAGCTATGTGGAAAGAAGTAGTTAAGGGTAAATTGAGAATTGGAAGAGGTTGTCATAGGTATGTTATGATATTTTAATACTATTCAAGTATTGAAATTGGACTCTTAAGCCTAAAGCAAGATTGAGTTTTTGGAGCCTAAAAGGTTGTGCCTAGGCAATGCTAGTGAAGAGGTTACAAACAAGTTAGTCAAGAAACTAATGCCAATGAGGTAGAGACTAATGGTAAATGATATGAAATAAATATGATATAATATATAAGATCATCTATATGTAATTTATAATAAGAACCACCAAGGATTCTAATGAGAATAACACAAAGAGATTGAAACTAGATTGAAGACAAGGGTGATCAAGTACAAACTTGTGAGTGTGATATTATTCAAGATGAAAATAGGTTAAGATGATGTTAGATGACTTCTCCCCCATGTATCTACATCAGCTTACATAATATTTCATATTATCTTGTCATATTTCTCTATGTTCTTATATTACTAGTAGGGTCAACCTACAAAATAATAATGGCTTAAGTAGATTATATATATGAGGTAGCGGTGAGTTTTTGATCATATTGTAAATTATGATATTATTGTATTGTTTTGGAGGTCCTCCCCTCAAAGTGGATCAATCATATTTATCAAGTATTTTTCTCTTTCATAAATTATTATTGTGGATTTGCTTATTTTGCTCCTAATTTTTTTGATATATTATTCCATTGATGTGAATTATCTAAGCAATTTCATTACAAGTGGTATCAAAGCTTTAATTTGGGTAATTTTTTAGGGCATAGTTTTGGATATAGTGTAGCTATTTTATAGAGAGTTGAAATATTAAAAAACACAACTTGTGATTCAAGAATAAATTATTTTTTGTCACCATAGTATTGTTTAAGGTTTTAAAAAAAATCTAGATTTTTTAACCCTTTTATAAATTAGTAGTCATTAGATTCATCTCAGTGAGATGATCATTATGGTATAATCCTCTGTTCTAATTTTTTTAGGCTCAAAACCCTAATCTATAGGGTTCATACATGGCTAGTCCAAACACTCACAGTTATAGGAAAATGCAAGACACCTTAGGAAAAATACCTAACAAGGAGGACATAGATTCCAAAACTTTGGATCATGTGATTTCTGGGTTGGTTTACCAACTTCAGTCAGATATGTAAAACATGGCGAAGAATATGCTCTCGATTTGGTAAAAGGGGACATGGATGATGTAAATTCTTAGTTGGTATCTATCAATGGGATATTAACCACTCTTGTAGCTTGCATTCCATAACTAAATAATCTTCCACCACTTCATTTAGGTTCTCAAAAACATAATAATCAAAACTCAAATGCTGGTTTGAAGAACATGGTGCTAAAATTAGAAGTGTGCAAGTTTTATTGTAAGGATCCACTCACTTAGATCAATCAAATGGAAAATTTATTTGATCTACATCAGATGCCATATGCATAAAAGGTGGTCATGGCATCTTTATATCTATAACATGAAAAATTCATTTGGTGTACGTGGCCTTCTTGTTACCTAGTTAGTGTTTACTGATGAGCCATAAATGTATTGTCACAACAAAAACATAGACAACTTATTTAGTCAGTTAGTAAAGTTATGAAAATTAGGGCCTATGAAATATTATATTAAACATTTAAAAAATTTATCCTTAAGTATGGATGGCATCAATGAGGATAACATGAATGACCTATTCTTAGGTGGGCTCAAGGATAACATCCAACTTGATGTTCACATACTTAATCTAAGTTTAGTATCTAAATCTATAACATTCATGCATAGGGTAGAGGAAAGAGATCTGACCAAATAAAGGGATTTCATTAATGGTTGATAATGCAATTCCCTAGCACAATCATTTCCCTAGCCTACCAAAATGATCCCTAAAAAATTTGAAGAGAAGTGTGTAAAAGGGTTATGTTTCAATTATGATAGTAAGTGGAGAAAATAACATAAATATGTTGAGAATAAGCTGTTATAGATCGAAAGAGACATTGAAGATAAATAAGATGATGACATCTCAGGTGAGGGTGAGAAGATATAGAGGAGGAATCTAAAGATTCCCAACCTACTATCTCTTGTCATGCACTTTCAAGTATTATGGCTCATCAATCCCTTATGGTCTTGGGTTTCTTCAATAAAAAAGGGTGATCATGTTGATTGACATAGGGAGTACACATAACTTCATAAAAAATAAGTTGTCTACTAAAATTTGAATTGTTTCATTTACCTAGCTCCAAAACTTCAAGTCACAATCATAAATGGTAGCATAATCAATTATTTAGGGAAATTCAATAGTATTAATTTTGATACATGAGACTACAAGATAGATTATCCTATGCTTGTATTTACCATGGGTTGGGCTAACATTATTTTTAGAGTCCAATGGCTCACAACCTTGGTCATAATAGAGATGAATTTCTAAGATATGTTCATGTGCTTCCATTATGAAGTTAGAACATTTAAACACACAAATTATCAATAAAATATACATAATTGGCTAGTTCACATTAGATGATGAAGATTATCAAATAAGAGACTGAATGATTTTTAGCATGATTGTTCTTCATATAAGTTCAACCAATAAAGGCATCTACACATCTTGATCTGCATATGATTATTGATGACCAATACAATGTTTTTGGATCCATACCCAAAGGACTACCACCAAGAAAGGAACATGATCATGATATTTAACTATTTCCAAGGAGTCAACCACCAAACATTAGACCATATAGGTATCCATATGCACAGAAGAGTGAAATTTAAAATTTGGTACTTGAGATGTTAGAGGTAGGTATTATTAGACAACCAAAGTGAATATTTGTCCATGGTGGTCATGGTGTGTAAGACGGTTGACACTTGGAGGATGTGTCTAGACTAAAAATAACTCAACAAGTACACCATGAAAGATCAGTTTCCCATTATAGTAATTTATGTTTTGATAAATGAGCTACATGGTGTTGTTTATTTAAAAAACTAGATCTTCATTAGAGATACCATAAAATTTGGATTAGAGATGAGGCTATCCATAAAACCACTTTCATAACTCATGAAGACCATTATGAGTTTTTGGTCATGCATTTTGGTGTCACAAATGAACCATCTACATTTTAGATTTTGATGAACATTAAATTTAGGATTTTTTTTGAGGAAATTTGAGTTGGTGTTTTTGATGACATCCTAATATATAACAAAAATTGGGAAGAAGATTTACAGAATGTGAAACATGTACTATTAGTTCTAGAACATCAAATTTATCAAAACATTCAAAATGTGATTTTGGAGTCCAATATGTGGAGTATTTGGGTCATATTGATTCACACAAAAGAGTCAAAGTAGACCCTAAAAAGATCAAATCTATGATGGAGTGGCAGGTGCCAAAAACCCTCAATAATCTCTGAGGATTTTTGGGATTAACAAGTTACTATAATAGATTTGTGAAAAACTATGGTAACATAGAAGCACCACTCACAACCTTATTTAAGAAGGAATACTTCCATTGGAATAAAATAACTACCAGGGCCTTTTAGAAACTGCAAGAGGCTATGTGAACCACTCCAATTTTAGTTACCACTAATTTTTCCACAAATATTATTGTTGAATGTGATGCATCAGGATATGGCATGGGAGTAATAATCATGTAGGAAAGAATACCCATTAAATTTGAGAGTCATTAAATCAAGGTTAAAAATAGGCTAAATCCAATCTATGAGAAAGAGACGCTAGCTATTATTCATGAAGTCAAGCAATGAATACCTTATCTAATGGGTAGACACTTATAAGTAAAGATAGATCATGATAGTCTAAAATATTTTATAGAATAATGATTGTCATCAAAAGATTAAAAAATGGGTGACTAAAATGTTGGTATGAATTTTAAATCATTTATAAGAAGGAAATTTAATGATGTAGAAGATGAATTATCTAGGAAGGATGAATCCACTGAGCCATTGTTATGTGCAATGGACATTTGGGAGGTAGATTGAATGGAAGAGGTGAAATCAAAATGGGAGAATGATATGGATACACAAGTTCTAAATTATAATATCTAGCAAGGTTCTAGTTATTTTGAAAAAATTGAGTGGAAAGGGAACACATTATGTATAAAAATCGATTAGACCTATTTCAAAATTTTATCCTCAAGCAAAAGATTATTAAGGAGATTCATGCATATTCAATAGGGGCATTTAGAATTTTTAAAAACGTATCATAAAATCAAACATGATTTATTTTGGGAAGGTTGAAAGGGGGATATGCAAAATCTTGTGGTTGAATATATGGTATTTCAATAGAAAAAAGGTGAAACAACTAAGACACAAAGTCTTCTATAACCTTTATCCAATCCTAGCCAGAGGTGGGAGGAGGTTTTTATGGATTTCATTATAGGATTGCAAGCATTTGAAGATAAAAATGACATCATGGGAATTATGGATATGTTCACACAATATGATCATTTTTACTTCTTATCATAACCATTTTTAGATAGTATAACAACTGCTACTTTTCTGGATACAATTCAAAATTTACATCATACTCCTATGTTCATTGTAAGTGATCATGATCCCATCTTTACAAATAATTTTTGGACTAATTTAATCTCATTTTTGGGTACTTATTTGGATCATAGCTTATCATATCATCCTAAATCTAATGGTCAAATAGTGGTGGACAAAAATTCCAATAAGGGTATCTCCATTATTTTATATCAGATAAACAAGAATGACATGTTCATTGGATGCCACTAGTAGAATGGTGGTATAAAAATTTCCTCCATACCTCTTCCAAAATGTATCCATTTGTGGAAATTTATGGTTATAATACTTTATCCTTCATTTCATCATTGAGGGTACAACCCAAGGTTAAAGTTGTTGAATAACACATTCAACATCAATAGGAGGTACTAGCTAGTCTGAGAGAGAATTTGACATTGTCACAAAATAGAATGAAGTAGTAAGCAAATCAACACCACAGTGAGAAGAATTTTGACATGGGTGATTAAGTTTTATGTGATTGTATCCATATAATAAAAAGAACCTAAAGTAACCAAAAAAGGATAACAAACTTTCTCCTAAGTATTATGATCCTTAGAAGATCTTGTAGAAAATTTATAGTGTTGCATACTAGTTGGAGCTATCCCAGTCTACTCATATATGTCTAGTGTTTCATGTATCTTTATTGAATAAGGTAGTTGTACTCAAATTATCTATCTAGACTAAGTTATGAGAATTATATGAATAAGGCTGAATCATTATAGAACCTAAGAATATCCTTCACACACACACACACTAAAAATTTGAGAACAAGTTGGATTAAGGATTATTTGATCAAGTAGAAGAATATGAATCATGAATATGAAAAGTGGGAGGATGAATATTTCAAGCTCTTGGAGAATACAATATTTTTTGTAATCAAACAAATATGATGTTTATTTCTTAGCTCATGAATCATCTTCTTCTTGGTTGTCTTATCTTTATTCATATAGGTAGAAAATCCCATTATTTATTCTCTCATTTTGTTATGCCATTAACCTATAATGTGTCTAGGGATATGTATGACTGACTTGTGGCTTACACAACCATTCATATTATCTTGTCACATTTATATATGTTATTATATCATTAATAATATTTTCCTATAGAGTAACCATGGCTTAATAAAAGTATATATAGGAGGTAGTGGTGAGTCTTTCATCATCATATGGTGAATTTTGCTCTTATTACATTATTGTGGAGGTTACCCCCTCAAAGTGGCTCAATCATATTTATTAAGTATTATGATATTTTATCAATTATTTTTGTGGATCTACTTATTATACCCCTATTTTTGTGATATATTATTTGATTTCTATGAATTATTTAAGTAATTTCATTACACATTTCCAAGGAAATATGTTAGGTTTTCAACCTTTTGTTGATTTTTAATCATTTTTGGGATTGTATAGACTTGAGAAAGGATTTGATTAACATAATATGAGGATTATTTGGATTATTTTTGATATGTGGAATGAGGTATTAGTTATTTCTTGGGTGGGATATCTTGATTGTTTGAATAATAAGGCATTGGGGTGCTCTAGAAAACTAGTTGTTAGTGGAGGTTTTGAATGACCAATAGGTTTTTAAAGGCCAATAAATCTTTGGAAAATTCCACTGAATTTTTTCTAAATTCATCCATTGATATATGAAATAAAAATAATATTTGAGGTAGTTGGGGTGGGTGTTAGCTATGCTTATGAGAGTTTTGGGGAGGAGAGACAATGATTAAATCAAGAAACAAGGGAATTATAGGCATAATTTGACCAAATTATATGAGATATCTCTCAGCTAAGACAAAATGGTTATAGTCTTGAATAGGATCCCTTCCACATAGGGATTGAATCATGAGGTAATTATTAAAATCAAATGTTCTTAAATAATATAAGAATGCCATACCTAGAGGAGGTCTGAATTCTACAAGTATAGTTTTCCATGTCTATGTAAATATGAGATTATGTAAATCTAAGATTAAAGTTTGATATGGTCTCCTTGGATGTTATCTTGATTATTGTGAGCTATTCCATTGAGGATAAAACATTTTATTTTTTATTGAACTGCTCGTGTAGTCCTTCTCCTCGCTCATCCCAAATTGAAATTTACTATGGAGCTATTCCTCAGAACTATTCTTGTGCTTTTGAGAGAATATGCAATTAGTTTAAGGGTTATATCAGACTCAATGATGTGATGTAATATAGATAGATTTACCACATATTTAATGTGGTTTATAGGGTTGATAAACATATTTATTTTGAATGTAGGAAGTGCTCTAAAATGTGGGGTTGGAATGTCAGTCCATTGTTGTAGGTGTAGCGGGTTGGTATAATTCCAAGAGATAAAAGGTAGAGATATTGGGTATGTAATGACATTGATTTTATCACAAAATTTAATAAATAATTTAGAAAATATCAAGGTATTATTAAACATATATTTGAGATTTATTAACTAGTAAAGTTTCTAGGTGATGGGGAATTACTTCAAAAATCAAATTGATATGATATTTCTTAAATTTTAGATGAACGAATTAAATATTATTTAATATTAAATAATAAGTATGATATTTTTATTCAAGTACCACTAAGTGTGCCCAAAATTTTAATGGTTTGAAATGTCTGAATTAATACAACCTACATTTTAGTCACAACATGAGATGTTCTACTTAGTCTGAAACCTCTCTTTGCAGAACAACTTCCAAAGATAACATGGTTCTATTTGTAATTTAATATATAAAAGAAATAATTCTAGGGGAAAATGCTAAGAGAAAAAAAAAAAGAGGTGACACACATGAATAGAATGAATTCTTCCTCTCAAAATAGGTATAAAAAAGAGCTAAATGAAATATGTGGACTGAAATATATTGGAGTAATACACTAAAAATAACAAGAGGTAAGATATAACTCTAATATAAAAATGGAGTTAAATAAACGAGAATAAATATAAATACTAGATGGAGTTAAAGAAACGAGAAGAAATATAAATACTAGATAAGGTAGAACCATAAAAGCTTTTATCAATTGCAAGAAAAAAACACAATTGTTATATACTATAGAAAGACACTACTAACAATATTTTCATAAAACACAAGTTAGGTCTAAAATACTACATAAAATAAAGTCATGATTTAATAAAATCCAAGAAATAAGTCTCCTAAAAAAATTAACTAATTAAATATACATAAAAGAAGGAGAGGAAGAAGAAATAAATTCCCTACTACCAACTATTAGAATTAGAAGATAACTAAATATACAAGTTTCCATTTTGTCTATGCTTTGTCTAGCTCTTGTAGATTTAGTGGCTCATATTCAATTTTCCATGCCCATGTTACTTTCTATACAAAAAATATTCATCTTTGACTTTGAACTTACTTCTTATATTAAAATAACATATTTTTAAGCTCCATTTTTTACCGGTTAGTTTTTTTTTAAATATAAAAACTTTATTGGTTTAGTTTACTTACGTCTTTTTATTTTAAAAACACTTTTAATTAATTAAATTTCTCATAGCTTTTCCTTCTTATAGTATTTTTAATACATAAGCTCTTTATTCAAAATAATGGGATGAAACACCAATCAAACAATTCTAAAGCTTATAACTCTAAAGCATAAATAAAGCTCTTCTAGATTAGATTTGAGTTTTAACTTAAATGACCATTTTTTGTAAGTAAAATTAAAATAAGAAATAATTGAAGTCTAGTGTTGAAATTTATCAACAATAACAATAATAAAAGTAAGTAATACCAAGTTTGACCTTATGAAAAATAAGATATAACCTTATGGAAATGCACCATGAGTAAAGGATTTGTGAAATCCTTATGGAACATGCTGAATAGTTAGCCGTAATAAAATCATATCTATCACAAAATAAAATAAGATTTATCCATAAAAAGGGTGTAAGAGAGCATGAGTTCAAGAAAATATAATTTATATAAATGGATTACAATTAAAATATAATATAAATTTACATAAACATTTAATAAGGCTTAAAATATATGTAAAATCATAAATCAAATCTAGTTAATTTCAAAAACTAGAGAAATAAAAAAGAATGTGAGGTTTAGATATGTATAATAAATATCACAAGATTAGCTGATAATAAATAGGATATGAAAGTGGAAAAAAATTCTCAACAATGACCCAAAAAGTTCACAATGGTAATAAAATGATGTACAAAACCATTGAGTTCCAAACCTAGAAATGTCCAAATTGTCAACTTCCATTCTTGGAAAATATCAAGCAAGTGAAGTCAAATTTGATGATTGTAATCATATGACGTGGGAATAAAAACACTTACTTATTTTTCCACATATTTGCTTAGATTATGAGGTAATGGTATTTTTATTGCATTAATTAGGCAGCTAGATCTAAAAATTATAAGGATAACAACATATGGATAAATAATGAGTGAACGAAGTAGAGGGAGTGGGAGCAATTTGAATTTTGGTTATGGGTGGGATTCTACTTAGGATGTTGGTGAGGAGGGAGATTATGATTCAGAACCTGATGACATATCCAAAGGGGGTGCATTTTAGTTTGTAAAAAAATGGGATGAATCGACCAGGGGTGGAACATTCTGGATTGCTCAGAATGTTCTTTTATTTTTATTTAGGGTTGGATCTTCTCAAGGAGGAGAGGATGAGAAAGGATTAAAGATTCATTTCATGTGGTGAATGTTTTTGTTTTACTATAGCTCTGGGTCAAAGGCATTTCACTTGGAATGGTTTTATGGTGAGGTGTGTAGTCATCTGCTAAGAGGAGATGCTCTTATTTTGACCTATGAAACTATAGGAGTGGCCCTATGATACCTAGTTCTTTATTATCTACTTGGGGGTTGATAATTGAATGACTATGGGGCATCTTGAGTGGCCTGTAGAGATAATGGTGTTGTGAAAGAGGAGTGTATCCTATGACCTATTGGGTTTGAGAATGGATTGCCCTGTTATGTGGGCCCTTTGTTTACTTGGTGGATTAACATAGGGGATGATTTTTAAATTTGGAATGTTGTTGGATTATTGGGTGGGTGTAGGAGAAAATGAAGTAGGGTATACATTCAACTCTCCCTATGTGTTATTACGTTGTTCTACATGATTGATCTTCTATTGATCATCTTTGGGGTGGAAAATGGAGGATCCCACCCCAAGTTTTCTTCTTGAGATGGGGTAGGTGTCAGAGGAACCCATTCCCTTGTTTCTTTGGTTGGTATGGATGTTAGAGGATTCCATGTTTTAGTTTCTTATGTTTTTATGGAAGATGGTGGAGTCCATATGTTTCACCCAAGCACTAGAAGTGCTCTATTTTATCTTGTTACATTAATCTTTGAGGGAAGCCAGCTTCTAGGCCCAGGAGGGCTCTATCTTGTTGAGAAAATGTTGTGTCTTATTAGAGTGGATGATATATGATTCCATCCTTATCTCTTTAGGTTTATGGTATTTGATCTATAATCTACGTGTATTGTTCATGTTTGGATGAAAAGCCCTATTTTATTTCAAGATGTTGCTAGATTAGTGAAGATGAGTTAGTTCCTTAATATGATTTAGCTATTATTGGGATCAGTGGGAGGATAATACCACTTGTTATGCTTTAGTTGTTTGGAGGATGTGTGGAGGTCCCAGGTGGTAGAAGACTAGCATAAGACCTTCTACTCTTGCTGGGTTCTTGTTTTGGAATAAAAGTTTTAGGGAAGTTTTACTGAAGTGTGTCCATTATTTGATTTCCATTAGGAAGTAACCTACTTGTTTGTACTAAGGTTGTTGGAACCTTTAAAACCTCTTAGTGTTATGGTTGTGGGATCCTTAAAACCCTCTTGTTATTTGATTTGCCAAGTTTTTGAGATCCTCCAAACCCTCTAGCTATGCTTGGCATGGTTGTGGGAACCTTAAAACCCTCTTGTTGTGCCTTGTAAAGGTTGTGAGATCTTCCAAAACCTCTTGGTTGTGGGTCCATTATTCAAAACCCTCTCTTTGGTTTTTGTCCATAAATCAAAACCCTCACTTGTCTAGTTCATAGCTTTGGATTCAAAAGTGTTTACCCCATCAAATAAAAAACATATATTTTGGGGTCTGCATTATACTAAAGAATAAATTAGTTATATTGATATATTTTAGACACTTGAATAATGTAAAATATATAAAAAAAAACACTCTTATAGTTTTAGTAATTAAATAACTAATCAAATTAGTATAATGCAATGTGCCACAAATATGAACTTAAGAAAAACAATAAATGTTCTAATGATTGTTTGATTTCTCTAAATTCTTGTAAATGCCTAATATATTACTATGAATAAAAATGAATTATTTTCAAGTACCATATTTTTTATAGACCATTTATAGATAATTACATGCACTAAGATGTTAGATGTTTTCTAGTATTAGTATAACATAGTACACATTATAATAAGTTAGTCTAAGTTAGTTTGGGTGATTTTTTAATGCACCCAAGTAGATAGGGTTGTTAGTTTATTCTAAAGAGTTGTATGTATAATATAATAGAAGTTAAAAGTTAATAGGGAATAGATTTAAATAATATCATAGAATATAAGATATAAAAATGTATGTATATTTATTTATGTTTAATACAATTTTATCTTGGTATGAACAAAATTTTCCCATCATTGGTATTAGAATCGAATGAGAGGCATGCAATAAGAATTTTTAGTATATGATGTTGGATGTTGAAGTAGTTTGAGTGGTTTTCATTTTTAATTACATCCATTGTTTATTTATTGGATGCATGTACAAATTTATTATGAGAACTAATGTTTGTTGGCATCTATGGACAAGAGAATATAATTGACAACACTTGAAATAGTAGAAGATAAAACCAAGAAAGCATATGGAATTAAAATTATCTCAAATTTAAATAAGGTTTACTTTTTTTTAATTGAGTATATTCAAAACTATCACTTAGACAACATACACATCATAATATTGCATGAACAATAGACATAAAAACATCGTAAAATTGTTTTCCTATTTAAATTGAAGCATTTAAAGGAAAAAACATGGTTAAATTGAAGTATTTATGAAAAGATAATCATTAAATAACATTAAAATAAATAAATAAAGCATAAACATGAATAAAAATCACCTCACAAATAAGCAAGACACAAAATGTGAGATGCAAGTTTTAAAGTGGAAAGCTGAGCTAATAAAAAAAAACCCACATGAATATTAAGAAAGCTTATCCACAAATATCTTCACAACTTAGAAATAAGAATAAGAGATAATATGAGAGAGATTCAAGTTAAAAGACAAGTCTCAAGTGTCAATATGTTGAAGAAATGGTGAGAGGGATCTTTAAATAGATCAAGAGGAAGGATGATGGAGTTACTAAGACTCCCATTATGACCTTACAAGGCCTCCTTAGTGTGTGCCAAATTTCCTATTCCCCAAAGAGTGAAAAAAAGTGTGTGACATGTAGGGGGATGATTTACTTGTGCAAATAACTCTTAAAATCTTACACAAAGACAAAATATGTGAGATACACCTTATAAATTTTGGATAAAGTACATTTATTATAATAATAAATGCATACATAAAAGAGACTTAGGATAAGACTAAATGAATAAAGGACCCAAATATGATTAATCTCAAAGATTCCCCCTTAAGCTTAATTTAGGGTTATAAAAGTGGAAAAATATTTACAAACAAATAATGGAGTTGATATTATATAATACTCCCCCTTAAAGGAAACTTACTTTGTGAGGAATTACAATAGATTGATAAAGAAATAAGAAGAGAAGGTGTTGCTAAAAGTTACAAAAATGTGATTATAAAAAATCTCTAAGAATCTCTTTAGATAAGATGGTTAATCCAAAATGAACAAAGACCAATGATAAAGAGAAATGATTCACTAAAACCTACAAAATAAATAAGCTAACACCAATCTTTGATGTTAAGTAAACAATATGCCATGGAAATATGATCTACATACAAATAATGTAATAAAAGTATATGTAAAGGAAAATGGATTAAAAGACAACTTACATCATAAAGTGCATAATCTTGAAAAAAAATCAAGTCTATAATAATGAGATCCAATCAAAACATATTTCCTTTACAATATAAAATCAATGAACACATAAAAAATTGAGTTTATCAAAATAGAGACAAAGAAGATGTTTCACTTGTAAACTATATTCTACGTGAAGCATTTGAAGAAATATTTCAATAAGACATATCAAAGTCTCTATAAAATACATCATCATTAGGTATCTAAATAGTTTAAACCTTACAATTAGGTGTTTTAGTGGGTTTTCAACAATGCAAAGTGTCACGAGTTGATCTATCACAATATTTGTATGGATACACTTTCCAATACCACAATGCTCACAAGTTTTACCACTTTTAACCAAATAATGAAAAGAAGTCATACGATAATTAGGAGCATTATTGTGCAAAGTCTTCTAATGTAGATGATAATAAGAATTCAATTTATCTTAAGAAGCACTAACACCTAAACCTACACGAGTCACACTAGTTTTTTTAAAAATAGGATCAAGAATACCATTTTCATGTTTACCAAGACCACCACTCAAGTAACCCATAGATTTCATGATTTTGAACCAGAGTTTGTAGGAGTGTGTAAAGGAATTTATTTAGAAACACATTTAAGTTCATCATTAGAGGCATGATGATGTGTAAAAGATTCATGGTTTGCTTTGAGAGTGTCAAAAGATGTTTGCATTTGTTTTATATGTGCATTAAAATAATGTTACAAAGTAGAAATAGTCAAATTTTGACATTGAAGTTGACATTTAAGAGCATTAATTTCATCATTTTGAAAGACAAGTTTTTATTAAAAATGATTAAATGCAAGAAAGATTTCTAATTTAAATTTCATTTGAACATAATAGAGCTAATGTGAAAAAGTAAAATAATGAAAAGTGTTTTAATGATTTTGAAGTTAAAATCAAATATGATTTCTTTTTAAAAATGATTTATGTTAGGAACATTTAAGAAAAAAAACACATTAACAAGGTGGAATAAAAACTTGAGACTTATAGTGTGTGAAATTATCTCAAATTAGTTAACTTGTAAATATAAGTCCACACCAAAACATCAAATTACCTTTTGAGTTAAAAAATTTGGAAATCATTTATTAATGGTAAAAAAATGAATTTCTTAAAAAAACTCATAAGAGGCATATTCCATGTGAAAAGATTAAATGATTTTTGGATATAATTTTGGATTTGAAGATAATATAATGCATGTTTTATCTTTTATGAAGATCAAATTTTTTTAATTAGCATTACCACAAGCTAATGAAATACTACGTGACATTTCACTTTTTATGTTTGAATGTATTTGCTATAATTCCAAAAAATGCACTATTATTATTTTTAGTTGAGTGCCCAAAAAAATGAAACACACTAAAAATGAATTGTTCTATTTAAACCAACAAAGATTTACTCTTTAGCCATTTTGATTATTTTTGATGGAAATAACATATAAAAAACTAAACTAAAAAAACATACAAAGGCCTACGCCATTTTTTATTAGAAATAAGATGATAGACCAAGGAAAAGATAATTCTAAGCTAAGAAAATAAGTCAATAAGACCAAGGATTTAAATATGAAAAAAATAATCACACCTGATCTAAAATAACAAAGGTAAATAATTCATGAAAAATGTTACACGAAATCAAAAAATGATTCAAAAGGATAGACAACACTTGAAAAATGTTATAACAAATGTAAATATGCATAACTAAGTAAACTAGCTATCAAAATAAACTACAATGTGTGCTATAAAGATAAAAAAATGCGTAAGAATCTCACCGACAGATAAAAGAATAACGTAGAAGGTAAAGGTGGATAATAAATAAATGCACTATCTATAAGGTGAAATACAAAAGTAAAACAACAAGACAAGGTGAATGACATTGACCTAAGTCAAAAGAAACATTATGCTTATAAGAGGATTAAGGTGAAACAAAAACATTTAAAGGTATAACTAGTTTTAAGTGAGCATGAAAATACAAAAAAACTACACTAAAAAGGTAATAAATATGTAAAGAAGAAAAAAAAATGATTCAAATTGACAATGCTGCCAAACACAAAACCTAGAAGGCATAGGTAAGACAAAGTAACTATCTACATTGTTTAACACAGTAAAGAACAATGCCCTAAATGCATGGATAAAAAAATGCACTCAGATAAATGTAAAAGAACAAAACTAAAGGAGATAATGTGCCTAAAAGAACCTCAACATTTAAAACCACAACTAGTAAAAGACAATGACAAACTAAGAATATAAACAACTATTAAAACCATAAAATGAAAGGAATTTAAATATGCTTGAGATTTTTTTTTGTTTTAAATATTTTAACCAAAGGATAAATAAATAAAACTCACTTGGATGAAGATAGCCCCTAAAAAACCAACATAAGGTCAGAAAAGCTCCTCAGGGGAAATCTTCAACTTATAGTTAGAGGGTAGTGTTGTCACCAAATCTAGCACCCTACAGTTGGTTGTTCAAGCCTACTCTAAAATTTAAGAAACATTGGAATACCTCTAGGCCTATGGGTTTCCTATGGTATAGGTAGACCTCTATGTTTAAGGGCTATCTCCTTGAATGTGTCTTTGTTTACTTATCACCTACACTAACTATTTACTTTGGATGAATAGGGACATAAGTGACATAAAAATAACCTAATCTAATGAGGTGATATATTAGAAATATATCCCTAGATTACCATAACATTGCACTATGAAAATGTTGAAGTCTCTAAATGCACCATAAAGGTTCTTAGTGTTCAAAGAACACTTCTCATTTTAGAATTCTAAGAATTCAAAGCACGAGGAGCAAGTTGTCGCAACTTGATGTCACATGTGGTAAAATAGTAATAGAGATATGTATGAGTATTCCATAAAATTTATAATAAGTGACAATTGGGAGCCATCATGGTTTGTTCCTTGTGAATTACAGAGGATCTATGTTAACTCAATGAATTATGATCCAAACTTAAGTTACAAATTAATCTAGATGTATATTTATAATGAAGCTTAAACTAGAGTGATTTGGTGTTAAAAAAGAGAAAAGAGAAGGGTAAGGTAGAAAAGAAAGAGATGATTAATGATCTTAAACTCAAATATCATGACAAAGTTTCAATTATAAATGAACTTGAATTTAACCAATGTATGATGAAAAACAACATAAGCTCAATTTCCATCACACACCAGGCATATTCTTAAAGATAATATGAAATTGTACAAGACCTAGATTCTACTTTAAATATCTATTACCAAACTCAAATAACATTAACACATCTAAATATAGGATAAATGAAGCGAAGCAAATCTAAGATCTTTTAACTACTTTAACACAAGCACAAATTAGAAGCCTTGTATCATAGATGCAAATTCAGAATTCAAAGAAACTATTCAAACTTAAGCCTGTAATCAATAATTGAGAGAAGCTATAGTAGTAATTAACACATTCAGTTTGGACAATCCTTTTAGAATTCCTTGATTACATTAATTTCTCAAAGTATATAAATTTGCTTATAATTTCTCCATCTTCCTTCATTATAGCCCTAATCCATGGCTTAATGTCATCATTTACTTCAATGTTGGCAAATTTTGTTATGGCCCATGAATGGGACAGAGAAGGGATCTTCTATAGTTTTTCATAAATAAACTAGTCAGGGATGATTGGTTCATGAATGGGGAATTCATCACTAAATAGGCTGATCTCACTAGTAGGATGTGTGAGAGTCAACCTTGGTATTTTAGGTCCAATAAAGACTAGTGCCATTTCTATCTTCCTCTTATCCTTAGGATCCACTGGGACTATATAAAGAGTAACCTATTTTCTTTTCTCTTCTCCAGGCTCCCATACTTGGATTTGTGTTTCTTCAATCTGTTCCCCTTATTCATATATGCCATATGCCTCTACAAATTCCTTGAGGGCACCCTCAAATGTCTCATCTGGTTCTAAGGTAATCATAGCTATATGTTCAACTAGAGAAGGTGGCCTTTGGGGTAGTGTTGAAGATGAGGGCCCCTCTCTAGGTCTCTTTTCTAGTTTCTCCTTATCATGGCCTTGTTCATCTTGCCCTTGAGGTTGTGGTTTCTCCAATTAAGGGTTTTCATGGGATGTCCCAGATGGTCTAGGAAATAAGTGATATTAGAGAGGATGTGTTTTCCATGCCTCACTTAAATAGGCTTATCATCTTTTGTCAATTTGTGCTCAAGTTTGATGTTGTGCCCTTTGATCCTTGCCAACACTTATTCATATTTCTTTGCCTTAATGTAAATGGTGTCATGAACACCAAGATGATACATATACTTAGGCTTGCATAGATTATTTTCCTTCAAATGAACACTTACTATGTCCTTGGGGCCCCACATTTTGAGTTCATCAACTTGAAACCCAAATAAGTCGCTATGTTTAGACATGATTTCTACTTGTTTCTAATATTTCAACATGGTTCTTCCAATAATTAAAGGGAAGGGATGGATAATACCTTTCCACTTATCCTTATAAATTCCATCAATTCCATTGATGAGTTGGGAAGCAATTTATTGCTTAGCTAGCTTGCTTGGTACATACATAGTCAATCTATATGGTGAGGACATGACTCCCTCAATCCTGATAATTATGTAGTTTGGATAAAACCATATGTCACCCATCATCTCTACATATTTATTGATTAGTGGATAAACTCTAGGCATGGGAAAACCTATAATATCCTCCACTATGGCTAGGTAGACATAATCAAAGATAAATTATATATGGTTCTTGTACTTAAAGATGTGTAATTTAGAGTAATGATGGAAAATGGTGGTTTGACCTTATGGAGACCAATTCTTGATGCTAGAGAATTTGATGGAAGTAAGTAGGGCATCAAGTAAATAGGACATCATGTAAAATTTCTTGTCAATTTTGTTTTTAATGGTAGTAAATTGGCACCCTAGGTGAATACTGATTAGTTATCCAATAGGAGGGGTGAGATTTTCTTCAATCATGAAGCATACATATGAAACCCAAGTCATGTTTACATACATGTTGAAGGGGCTCCTGACACTGAGTTTAATAGGGTACTGATTACCTTGATTCCCATTATGAATTATACAATAAGAATCCTCCCTTTAAGGTCCCTCAACACATGGTTCCATTAGAGCAACCATGGTCAGAGGATGGTGTCCAGGTCATGCTTGTTAGTCCATTTTTTGATTTGGGGCAAGTCTACATGGGCTTGGGAAGCTTGTAGTATGTTTCAAAGGTCACAGGGGAGATGTATGAAACATTCCTGGAGGTCCTTTCATGGATGATCTAGTCATTATCTATCCTATAATCAAAAAAGATAAGAGTAAGGATATCTATACAATGAAGTACTTCAATTTTGGTAGTGGTAGAGTGAAGGCTAACCATCTGAATAGTGACTAGTTCATAGTATTTTCTATTGATAGTAGCAATCCTCTATTCCTCCTTAGTGATGGGTTGTAATTCATCCATGGTAAAGAAAAGTTTAGACCAGTTCTTGTTGCCATTATTTACAACTACAACATCTAGCTTGGTGTCTTTGAAGATCCTCCATTCATTATTTGTTGACAAATAGAGCTCTATCTCTTCTCTAAATTACTGTCTATAGGCTACCATGAATTCTAATTGCTAATTTATTTACTCTAGATTGAAATTGGTCTCTATGGTATCTCTTTTGTGCTTAAAAACACAATCAAGATCTCTTCAAATTAAATTGTAACCAATTGAGTTTATTTGGGTCACTTTTATGTAGGGTTTAGGGTTTTAAAGCTTTAATGGTAGGATATATCCAAACTTTAACTCATACATGCCTGGGATCTGATTTGGACCTTTTCCTTTATACTTTCACATTTCTAAGCCCACAAGATCTCTTATTTTTTCCTTTTCTACTTATGTGGCACTTATGTGGCATCGATCTGGACCTTTCACAACATTTTTCATAAATGCCATTGAGCACTCGACATTGGTATTTAAAATGCCTTATTCACTTCACTCCATTGGATTCAAATCCTGGATTGGTGCAAATCATTGATTATGATCTAGGATCTTGCCTGTTAATTGGATATTTGGTTCTAGTTCCCTATGGCTATGCCACTTAGCACTTCCATGGGCCTTCTAAGTTCCTTTAAAAATTTGTTGGTGCTTTCACATCATTGGATCATGGAGCGTGATGAAGCACAAACATTGGATCATCTATCAGTTCTACCTCGAATGTGCTTTCACCATGCATCGAGCCCATAGGTTCTTGAGACTCCGTTGAAAAGTCCATAGGGTATTCACATCATTGGATCATCCTCTCATAATGAAGCATGAACTATTGATCTACAAATATGCCTAAGCTTTAAGTTAGCATATTATTGAGGTGGGGCTTAGGTTTAAACCTCTTAGGCTAAGGTTTATATTGTGTTTATTAAACATGAAATAAACTTTGGGATAAAGTGTTTATGCCTAAGTTTTTTGGATTTATACAAGGGATACCACAACTAAATATTTTAGGCCAAGGTTTACGCTATGTCAAATAAACATAATATACACTTTGAGCTAAAAATATTTATGTCAAGCCTATAGAATATGCTCAAAGGGGTCAAAATGATATAATGGTCTAATGTCAAATAGGGTTTTATTGCATTAACAAACACACTAAAACCTTTGGTTAGAAACACTTGGTCTAAGTTATACATAACAAATACTCTTTTAAAATAAGACTTCGTATAAGTCTATAGTTTAAGGTTCACGGTATTTGAATAAAATGAAATGGGTACCTTAAAGTATAGACTTAGACTAAGTTTATTTTGTATATACTTAGACCATAGGACCATTTCCATATTTGTAGATTGAATATTTCCAATGTCTGAGCATTTTTTGAGGGCTTTTATTAGTCTATATGGCATTTCATGAGCTTTTTAGCAACATTTTTGGAGTATATTTTGATCCTGAGCAAAATAATTCATTAGCTTAAATTTGATGGTCTCCTGAATGTCAAATACATCCTCATGAATGTCTAATGATGGTCACATGAATGTAAATTTTAAGCTAATGAAGCCTTTTATTTAATGGGCTTAAATTTGATGGTCGTACGAACATCAAATACATCCTTATAAACATCAAATGATGGTCATACGAGTGTCAAATTTAAGCTCATCAAATTCTTGTGACCCAATACGAGAGTGCCATTTGACACCTCTATGGGGATTCCCAAGATCTTGGACTTAATTCACTCTATTGGATGATTATCTTGTGATGAATCAAAAGCCGTAGGATCATGATCCAGGAGCTTGCTCATGATTGGTTACTTTATCAGGTGGGACCCATTTGATTTTAATCCTCAAATGTAAAGGTGTTGCATGTTGATCTTGTAGGCCTTCTATAATACTTTAACCTTTTCATTATGCCTTGCTCCATCTGATCAAGTCTTCGTGATGAAGCGAGAACCATTGGATGAAGGCTAAAGACACAACTTTGTCAAGGCCTTCACACTGTTAGATCCTATTCCTATGATGAAGTGTAGATTATTAGATCTAAGATACATTCTATTTAAGTCTAAGCTCAGGTCTTTCTCACTCTGTTGGATCAAATACCATGATAAATCAAGGGTCATTAGATCTTACAAGATGCAAGGAAGTTAAGTTAGGACTTGTGGTGATATAAAAGACTTAGGATAAGATGTTAAGGATAATGTCTCATTCATATTAATAAATACGATGGGGCCTTAGGATTAAAACTTTAGGCTAAGTTATGAATTGAAATGACTAGGCTAGGAAATATTAAAAGGAACCCTACAAAACTGACATTAGACCTAGCTAGAAATATAAAAAGCTTTAAAGGGGGAAATAATAAAGGGGAACAAACATTTTTAGGTGAAGTTTTAGTTGTGTTAATAAATATGACTAAGCTTAAGATATGAAATTTATGCTTAAGTCTAAAGTGGGGTTTAAAAGGTTCCCACCAATTTAGCTCTTGTCAGTATTCAAATTTGAACTAAGGGGTTAGCCAAGGTCTTAGAACATGAACTTCTCACAAAAATACACCATAGAACCTGCAACTAAAAGCCATGAAGACCATTTATTAGCAATGTTAGATAAAATTAAAGTGAAACATAACTAAGTCTACTTTTGATAAAGTGGATGATCTTCAAAGTCTACAAATGATCTTAATATGCCATGTTTTCATGTTTAATCTTTAGGGTTTGTCAAGGTTCCCAATTTTCAAAAAATGGGGGTATGTTGGCCTCAATAAATGGAAACTCATGGGGGAAACATATCAATATGTTAGAACCTAGAGACTCTAATTTAGACAAATAGTTAGGTCATCCACTCCACTTTATCAATATCATTATCCAAATCAAATTATGGTTGAAACAAGCCTTCCACTTGCATAATTAGGGTCAAATATAAAGACATAGCCACACTATGTGTGTGCTTTGATTCCACTTATTGTTTGCCATGGGGTTCAAGAAACAATTTCTAGGTTTCATGTACTTAATCACTAACACTGACTTATAACATGTTTAGATGTTTATTAAGAGCCATGTTTTTTAGCTTAGGGAAGGCTTGGGCATTGCTCTACTGCTAGCTAGGCATCCATAGGCCTGATAGAGATGCCTTTAGCTCCACTCAACGCCTTGATTCAATACCATCTAGGTGTCCATAACCCCGATAAAGATTACCATAATCACCTAAGCTCATAAAGCTTTTGATTTGGCATTGAATTCTTTTTTTTTGTATTTTATTTAGATCTTTATGATTTTAGCAAGGTTGGAAACCAAAATAACCAAGTTTTAGGATTTGGTCAATTGTTTTATTTTCAAAGAATCACCTATGGATGTAACCCTTACACCATGCAAAGATGTTAACTAAGTGCTAGTGAGGCCATACAATATTAGTTTGAGCTCTCACTCTATAAGTGCAAATCTTCTTAAAACCAATTTGAGGTCTAGACAATGCTTAAGTTCTTATGGAATGATTGGCTTCTTCTATTGGTATTTACTAGTTTCATCAAATTAAAACATTAAACCTACGTTCTATAACTATGGTAATCATATGTATGAGGTGCATACCTATATTTTTGAAATGCAAGAGTTTTCAATCAAATTGCCTAACTTTGAGCTCAAGATTGTCCAAAAAGACTTATTAGATTCAAGGAATAAGGAAAATAAAGTAAACACATAAAAGAAAATAAGAAAGAAAGAAATTAAAGGGGAGAACATAAATATATACATGCTTATATACAAATAAAGGACAAGAAGGAAAGAACTTGAAATAAACTAACTAGCTTACCTACACTAAATCTAACCATCTTATAGTTTACTCCATAAAGACCTCAAGAGGAGCAAAAGATAAGTAGTGCGAGCAAAAGATAAGTAGTGCTTGAGGTACTATCCATTCGTGGGTAGTGTGAAATACATCCTTGTAAATATTTGAGATTGAAGGTGTTATTTCCTAGTGTTTTTGTAACTTAATAGGGGCTAATCCATAAAGGTGTGAATTTGCCATGTTTGCTCTTAGGCTTCGATGCTTTGTCCTAAAGGAGAACTAGGTCCCCTTGTTTAAACACCTTAATATTTGATATTTTATCAAACCATATTTTAACTATGGTTTGATGTTTACTAAAATTGGAAAAGGCTTTCTCCCTTGCATCTTCCATCAGAATTATGTCTAACAATCTTGAGTTTGATAATTTTTGACTCTCTTCCATATATTCCTATATGAATATACACATGGGCAACTTAAAAGTGATAGGTAAGATTGGTTCCTATCCATACACCAATAGAAAAGGTGATGCCTTCAAGGCTTGTTTAATATTGATCCTATCTACCCATAATGTATACATGAGCAACTCGTGTCAAGTAGTGGGTTTGTTTTCAACAAATTTCTTGATCAAATTTTTATTGGTAGACTCAAAAACTCTATTCCCTTGGGGATAATGGTTGGATGAAAACTTTAGATAGATACCATTATCATAATCCCATTTAGTCATATATAAGGATGAAAATGCAGACCTATTGTCACACACTAGAGAGACTGGAGTTCCAAATCTAGTATAAATGTTCTTCTCCATAAAGTTGATCACTTCCTCCATTCTACATTGTTTAGTGGCTACAACTTAAACCCACCTTATATATTATTCTATGGTAGTTAGAATGAATTTGTGACCCTCAGATTAATTTGGATTGATTACTCCTACAAAGTCCAACCCCCATTGTGTAAATGGTTTGTCAACCATGATTGGTTGTAGAGGCATTGCTTCCTTAGGCTCCTTAGTGCTAAAAATCTTGCAAAAATGGCTCACATGCTTGTGAGCATCTCTAAAGATAGTTGGCCAATAGTAACTATATCTAAGAATGTTATGTGTAGTAATCTTCCCTTATGGGTGTCCATTACCAAACTTCTCATGGTAGGTACTTATGATTTGAGTAGCTTCTTCTTTTGAAACACACCTAAGGTAAAATCCATCAAAGTTTTTCTTATATAAATCTCCATTCTTAATCAGATAATGAACATCTTTGAGCGTTATATCCCTCTTTTTCTCCCTTGTCATTCTTGCAAGATAGGTACCATTAATTAGCTAATGAATATTATAATCATACTGATGCAGGAGCATCTAGTAAGGACTAGTTGAATAATCCTTGGATAGGCATTAGCCTAAGCAATTATATAAGTTTCCCTCCAAGATATATTTTCAAATATTCATACTTATCATGTGGAGGAAAAATAAGGCCTAAATATATTTTGTATGGCTTTATTGGTTGTTAAAGGATTTCAATAATCCTATTATTGTTGTAATTATCCATGGATGGCATGGAGTCCAGCATAGTTGAAGAATTCCTTATTAGAAGAGAAGTTGAGCCTTTATAGGATAATGCAAGATTCAAGGAGATTGAAAAGGATTTGATTTCCTTTTTGATGAATCTGTTGGACCAACATAAAGTGAATTAATTTTAAGTTAGATTTGTGGAAGGGGGATAAGAGGAGAAAGAGGTTCTTCATCTATTTTTTGGGAATTGGGGCAATCCTTGAGAAAACTCTTGGAGCCATCAGTATGGCTCTATAAGGGGATTTTTGGTTCAAGACGAGTCTCGTAAGGATGATTGAAAATCTCAATTATGGTAGGATCATTCACACTGTCCTGAATGTGGTGAGGTAAAGCGAGGCATCTGTTTGGTGAGCAAAAGTAGGAGTGTGAATGGGAAGGCATCCGAGAATCTAGACAACGAAATAAGGGAATCGTTTGCAAGTGGGAAGAATGCGTCAGCAATTCCACTGGGTGGCAAAGAAAGAAGCATTGTAGACATGTTTGATCACATTCTCGAGAAGGAATTCACAGAGAAGGAGCACCTTGAAGGTTTTGATGTAAGCAAATTTAATAGCATCGTGGCCGATCAATAGGCAGTATTAGAGACCGTGGCCAGGGTTACACATGACAAACTGAAGAAAAATGACACTCAAGAGGAAAATGGGATGAGATCATTCCAGTTATAGGATGTCTTTAACTTGGACAATGAAAATGGAGTAGATGATATGCTGACTTTAATCGATCGAAAGGATATGTATTTGTGATGTCTAATCCAAAATCAAAATATCCAATACTTCAGTTGGACGTGAGGTTTATTTTTGATTTAGTTGTGGTGATTGTCTCTATTGCAATTGGAGGCATTGCATTTGCTTGTTTGGGGCAGCCAGTTATTATTGGATACTTACTTGTAGGGTCTATTATTGGACCAGGCGGCTTGAGTTTTATCAGTGAGATGGTATAGGTAAAGACTGTTGCCTAGTTTGGTGTCGTCTTCCTTCTTTTTACTCTGGGCCTAGAATTTTTTGCAACAAAGCTTCGAGTTGTTGGATCTGTTGTTGTGTTGGGAGGCTTACTCCAAATCTTCCTTTTCATGTGCTTGTGTGGCATTACTACTTTGATATGTGGGGCTAAACCTTTGAAAGTGAGTGTGATAGGATGAGATGAAGAGGGTATAGGCTACAGGTTGGGGCATTCATTCAGCTGGGACCCCTAGCCTAGTGCATCATTTTTGGTATCAGAGCAAGTAAGCTCCTGGAAAAAAAAAAGGAAAATTTTGTCCTCTTCTAATCAGTTTTTGCAGAGATAATGTACTTTTTGAAGTTGCAGGTTCAAGGCAGCCAAGCCATTGAGGCTTAAGAGGAGAAGAAGCCAAGGAAGGCTTAGTGAAGAGCCAAGAGAAGCTCTAGAAGAAGAGTAAGTGAATGCTCAAGAAGGAGATCCAAAACAAGGTAAGCTTGGATTTGTGATTTGTGTTTGTTGAAGTGTTGTATAAAGAGTTGCTGCAGGATTGAGAAAAGGATCAAAAGACTAGGATGCAAAAGGCCTAGGTGAGATCAAGGAGATTGTTAAAAGACCAGTCAAGGAGAAAGGCTTGGGTGAGACAAGTGGACCTAAAGGGATCAAGAGACCAAGGTGGAAAAGACTTGGGTGAAGATCTCAGAAATGGAAGTACTATTGGAGGCACTACAGAGAAGCAAGGTACATGAGGGCACCAAGAAGAAAGCAAATCCAAAAGAAGAAAGGTATGACCAGTATTGAAATTGATAAAGAGATTGATAGTTTGAAAAGAGATTTAGCTAAGTTTGCAAATAGATATGAGTCTTGGATGCAGATGGACAAGCAAGCATGGGTATGGCTAATGAGGAAGAGGTTGAAGTGGCCAATTGATCTCCTAATGAAGAGGAGAGGAAGGCAAAATGAGATTTCCAAGAAGAGAGAAGCCTATAGAGGATTGAAGAGGATGAGTAGGTTGCCAAGAGAGCAAAAAAAAGAGGAAGAAGTTGTGAAGAAGGTTCTCATTGAGGAGAAGAAGAGAAGAGAAGAAAGAAAAGATGAAGTGCCAGGAATAGCACTTGAAAAGATAAGACTGTTGATGAAGAGAGCACTCATAGGGACCTTGTGGTCTCTTGTTTTTATATCTAATGTTGTCTTTGCATGGGTAATTGCAGGTATGAGCAGCCTTATGAAGGTCAAGAGAAGGGCCTTGGAGAGTGAAGAGATTGGTGCAAGAGAAGACACCAAGTGCACAAGTGAATGTGTAAGAGAAAAGAAAAAGTTTGCTGTTGTTGATGATAAAGAAGAAGAGATGCATTGGTTAATGCATGAGGAAGGTGTTGAGGACCCCATACAAGCAAGAGGAGAGATAGAAGATGAGGATGACTTCTATGATGCCATTGAATGCCAAGAAGAGGAAAGAGAGTAGTCAAGTATAAGGGAAGAAGAAAGTACAAATAATCAAGAAAATATGCAAGTCAAAGAACTAATGAAGCAGCCCATCAAGGAGGTAAAGGTGAATTATAATATTGATTTTTATCATCCACTTAATTATGGAACAGCTGTTGAACAGGTTGCAAAATTCCACAAGGAAGTAGTGGAAGTCCTTCATCATGCCAATGAAGAAGAGGGTATAGAATACTATGATGACTTGAAAAACATTCCAATAGAAAAAAGGAAGGAAACACACCTAAAGAAAGTAAGTGCAAGCAAGGAAACTATGAGGAAAAGTATGGATAAACATCAAGCCATTGAAAAGGTAAAAATAAGTTCAAACTCTGATTTTTCACATGCATATAGGAGTAAGACTATTGATGTGCAAATGGAGATGAAGAAGATCAATAAAAAGCCTTCAAATCCAGCAATAGACCATGGCTATGTGGTACCAAAATGGCTCAAGGGATCAGCAAATCAAGATGATGACTCAAGCAAGAAGCAAATACAAAGTATGAAGGAAGAGGTAGGATGCAAAGTGACCAAGGCCAGCCATCAAGCAAGACAACAGGAAGATGTCAAAGAGCAGAAATTGGTTGGTGAATTGAACAAGTGTCATCCTAAAGCTATGAAGAAGGTATAGATAGCTAAAGGTGAGAAAGAAAACTTCTCAAATAATAATGAGGTAGAGCATGAAGATATAAAGATGAAAGGTAACTCAATTGCTTGCAATGAATGGCATAATGATGTTTTTGAATCATTTAATGATCTTTTTATGGAAAATGAGGTATGGAAATTGTCTATGAGAACTAATATGCAGCAAGGAGAGAGTTCCAAATGGATGGATGATGAGGAAAGGGGAGAGTATGTAGCAAATAAATGCCTCATTGAAAACAAAGAACAAATAAGATGGCTTCAAGCAGAGATTGAAAAGAACAAGGAGAGACAAGGTAATAATGTTCCTATTGTTTTTGATAAGTATATTGATGTTGATGAAGAAGTTGGTTTGCATGAAGACAACTCAAGAAAAGATGAGATAAGGGGTAAAGGACAAGTAATCCTAAAGAATGAAGGACCCAAGTTTGATGAAGTGAATGGAGAGATAGATGAAAGCTTACTAAAGGAGGAGTTGATAATGTTGGAGGAGTTGTTTGGTCATTCAAGAGAGATGAATGAAGGTACAAGCCATGGGGAAGACACCATTGGGAAGAGTGGAACAAGACAAGAGCAAAGCAAAGAGGTCAAGATAATTTTGATCAAGGAGCAAGAATGTGAAGGCAGCCAAAAGGCTTCATGGCCTAAAGATTTTGATTCTAAGGTGGCTTTGAATGTTTTGTATGCAGGCATGAAGGTTGCTAAAGTGAATGACATACATGAGTCATCGGAGAAGCTCATGAAACAATAAAAACAACAAGAAGATCTAGAAGACATGTATGAAGATGAAGAAGCATGGAAGTGGGAGATGACAGCTGAAAAAGAGATGAGGAAAAGAACATACCAGAAAAGGAAGAAAAGTAAGAAGATGAAAGCCAAAGACTATCCCAAACAAAGACAAGCATTGGTATTGGAAACAAGACCTTGGGATCCAGGCATAGAGTGAAGACTAAAACATTGAGGATATATCTCATTTGAACTAAGGTTCAAATTGTTTCTAGAGGGAGAGTATGATGCAGGAGCATCTAGTAAGGACTAGTTGAATAAGCCTTGGATAGGCATTAGCCTAAGAAATTATATAAGTTTCCCTCCAAGATATATTTTCAAATATTCATACTTATCATGTGGAGGAGAAATAAGACCTAAATATATTTTGTATGGCTTTATTAGTTGTCAAAGGATTTCAATAATCCTATTATTGTTGTAATCATCCACCGATGGCATGGAGTCTAGCATAGTTGAAGAATTCCTTATTAGAAGAGAAGTTGAGCCTTTATAGGATAATGCAAGATTCAAGGAGATTGAAAAGGATTTGATTTCCTTTTTGATGAATTCGTTGGACCAACATAAAACAAATTAACTATAAGTTAGATTTATGGAAGGGGGATAAGAGGAGAAAGAGGTTCTTCATCTATTTTTTGGGAATTGGGGCGATCCTTGAGAAAACTCTTGGAGCCATTAGTATGGCTCTATAAGGGGAGTTTTGGTTCAAGGTGAGTCTCGTAAGGATGACTGCGAATCTCAATTATGGTAGGATCATTCACACTGTCCTGAATATGGTGAGGCAAAGCAAGGCATCTATTTGGCGAGCAGAAGTAGGAGTGTGAATGGGAAGGCATCCGAGAATCTGGACAATGAAATAAGGGAATCATTTGCAAGTGGGAAGAATGCATCGGCAATTCCATTGGGTGGAAAAGAAAGAAGCATTGCAGACATGTTTGATCGCATTCTCGAGAAGGAATTCGCAGAGAAGGAGCACCCTAAAGATTCTAATGTAAGCAACTTTAATAGCACCGTGGCTGATCAACAGGCAGTATTAGAGATCGTGGCCAGGGTTACACATGATAAATTGAAGAAAAATGACACTCAAGAGGAAAATGGGACGAGATCATTCCAGTTATAGGATGTCTTTAACTTGGACAATGAAAATGGAGCAGATGATATGCCGACTTTAATTGATCGAAAGGATATGTATTTGTGATGTCTAATCCAAAATCAAAATATCCAATACTTCAGTTGGATGTGAGGTTTATTTTTGATTTAGTTGTGGTGATTGTCTTTACTGCAATTGGAGTCATTGCATTTGCTTGTCTAGGGCAGCCAATTATTACTGGATACTTACTTGCAGGGTCTATTATTGGACCAGGCGGCTTGAGTTTTGTCAGTGAGATGGTATAGGTGGAGACTGTTGCCCAGTTTGGTGTCGTCTTCCTTTTTTTTGCTTTAGGCCTAGAATTTTTTGCAATAAAGCTTCGAGTTGTTGGATTTGTTGCTTTGTTGGGAGGCTTACTCCAAATCTTCCTTTTCATGTGCTTGTGTGGCATTACTGCTTTGATATGTGGGGCTCAACCTTCAAAAGTGAGTGTGATAGGATGAGATGAAGAGGGTATAGGCTACAAGTTGTGGCATTCATTCAACTGGGACCCCTAGCCCAATGCATCACATACCATTCACTAGCTTGAAAGTTTTGTTGATCAAATTGCATAATACTTAATTTAGGGCTAGTATTAGCAATCATTTGGATCAGACCTTGGCACCTTACTAATTTTTTTGTTTTCATTTTTATGTCATACCCCTGAAAAACTAACATCCACTTACCTCTACATTCTTTGAGCTCATTTTGGCTTAATATAAGCTTTGTGGGAGGGTCAGGTAGAATAACATGCACCTTATTTCTAAGGATATAATGCCTAAATTTATTTACTAATTTTACTAATGCATATGCTTGCTTATCAATCAATCAATATTTTAACTCATCATTCTTAAAATTAGTGCTCATAAAATCTATTGGGTGATCACACCCCTTGAAAATTTTAGTCAATACAATAGCTATGGTATGATCAAAGGTAAATGAATAGAGGTAGAAGTCCTTTGAAAAGTCAGGACTTATTAGGATTAGAGCTTGGATAATGGCCTCATTAATGCCATTGAATGCCTTTCTATATTATTTATTCCATGATACCTTGGTATCCTTCTTCATCATGTCATTTAATGGCTTGAAAATCTCTGCAAATCCAAAAATGAATTTCCTTACAAAGCTGATTTTACCAAATAATGAATTTAGCTCTTTCCTACTATTTGGGGGATCTAATTTAGATATATCCTCTACCCTTTTAGGATCTATGGAGATCCTATTCTTGGTTATAACATGTCTCAATAGCTTACCTTCAGTAACATATAAAATAATTTTCTTAGGGTTGAAGGAAATCCCATACCTTCTGCATCTTTCTAACACTTGTTGTAAATGCATGAAGTGATCTTCCTTATTTTTAGAAAAAATATTAGATCATCCATATATATAATAATATACTTACCAATCAAGCCCTATAAGGCACAATCCATAGCTATTTGAAAAGTATCTCTTGCATTTATTAGCCCAAATGGAATTCTCTTATAAGCAAAGGTTCCCCACTGGTGGTGAAAGCTGTCTTCATCATATCTTCTTTATCAGCCAATACCTAGTTATAACTTGAAAATCCATCAAGAAAAGACATCATGGCTGAACCTGAAATAAATTATATAACCTGGTTAAGAGAAGGAAGAGGATATTTATCCTTCTCAGATTCTTAGTTTAAATTCTTAAAATCAATACAGATCCTAATCTTACCATTCTTTTTCTTGACTAGAACCAAATTAACCACCTCGGTAGAAAGCTTGATGGGGAAGACTATCCTAGCATCTAGTAGTCTCTTAACCTCTTTAAAAATCATTGGCTCTAAGACATGGTTTATAGGCCTCTATTTTTACCTAAATACTTTACAATTTTCTTTAAGATGGATGGTGTGAGTGATGACCTTTGGATCAAAGATCTTTAAGTCATCATAAGACCATGTTATGACATCCCTATATTGGGTAAGGAGCTCTTTAGATTCTTTTTTTCAATGTTTGTGCAAGATTTTCCAATGTTTACTAGCTGGGGTTTATCTTGGAGACCAAGATCAACAATATTATAGTCTTTTCCACTGACTTTGGGAATATTAGAGACCTTAGCCAATTTGTCATGATCAAACAATCTCTCTAAGTCAATCATCCCCTTAGGGATCTTGTTGTCATTCAATTGAATGAATTTACATCAAACTTGTCTTATTTAGATGCATTTTCATTAGTATCATCAATAATATGAGCATCAAATGCTCCAAAATTGGTCATAAAATCCAATATCTATTGATCATCACTGAAAACTTGAAAATGGTTAATGTTATTAGGCACTGAAGGACAGAAGATCAAATTGATGCTGAAATTAGGGAAATCTTGGTTGGGCATGAGGTTGGATGCAATATATGCCAACTCATCATTAGCTTGGTTTTATTCTCTTGGGATGGAAGTAATGCTAAAAGCATTAAAGGACTCAATCAAATCCAAAACTCTGAACTCATACCTGTTAAGGTATGAGAACTTGCATTGGTATTTGTTTCTTAGTTGACCACTAGTTGTAATTCCCCATAAACTAGCAATTCTTTAACCTTATTCTTTATAATAAATTGTAAACCTAGGATGAGGGCTTCATATTTAGTAATATTGTTAGTACAAGGGAATTATAGTCTATAAGAATCATGGTATTTCTTACCAATGGGGTTAGTAAGGATAATACCTACTCCAAATCCAACATTAAATCTAGTACCATCAAAGTACAATTTCCATAGTCTAAGAACAACATGAGCACTCTTGGGATCACATACCTTATTAGTCTCTAGGGTGAAAATTCCTAAGTCTGTGTCAATTATGTTGACCCTCTCATTCATAGCATTGTACTCCATTATCATGTGTTTCATTATTAGTTCTCTCTCAGCCCTGATTTGATTTGGAACTCCCTTCCAAGGTATCCATAAATGTTAGAAATCTATGGACATGTAACCATTCAAGGCCTTGGTCCACTCCCTAATCAATAAGATTACATAAACATTAGGTATATCAACAACTTGAATATCAATAAACTACTGAACCCTAGGTTTATAGGCTAACTCATATGAACATTTAAAAATTCCCCAATTACCTTGACTTTAGATTTGTCTAACTGAGTAACAACCCTATCAGACTTAATAGGAGTCAACCCAAGTTGTTTGCATATACCTGATGGCATGATGTTGGTAGATGCACCTAAGTCTAGTAAGCAATTATGTAAGTTCTTACCAAACATCCTGAAAGTGAGCAAGAAAGGAGGAGATTCAGCTTTAGCTTTGTGCACAGTGACATTGGCATGGTCAACCTTGGGTGGCTTGTTGGAATTCCTTGATAGTGACTCTAGCAAGAGGTCCCTTTGATCTACAATATATGTAAGTTCATGCAATGTAACATTAGATTTTATCTTCTTCATATCCTCAACTATATTATATCTAGTTTTAGAAGAACTATAAATATCAATGTTAGGTTTAGAAGTACTCCCTTTAGGTGGCTTTGGATTGTTGATTGAAGAAGTGTTTGGAGGAGTTTCATAGTTATTTGGAGGCATTGGGGTAGTTAAGGACTACCTCTACTCTCTATTCCTTAAAGTACATGTCTTCAAGAACTATTGAAAGGCTTGGATCTCCTCAGGGATCTCATTAGGTTCATTTTCCTCTTAAAAAGGGAAATTAAAAGTATCTACCATAAAGGCTTGATCAGATGACTTGGATCTAGAAGCACTTACACCATTTTATTTGTTAGGGATCACTTCAAATGTATCCAAATCCTTTGAAAAATATTCAAAAGCTTTGCAAAAATCAATGTAGTCAATTTCACCATGTTTTGCTATGCAGTGAACCCTATAATAATTAGGTAATGCAATATAAATAAGGTTAATGTCCATGGTATTATTTTTAGAAGATGGTTCATTATTGCTATTATTGTGAAAATTATAATTCTAAAATTTATTATTTGGCCTATTATACCTTTGAAATGAGAAGTTCCTACAAGAGCTATTAGTAGTATTTACAACTTGTTTTTGTAGCTAAAGAAAATTAGTGCTCAACTTTTAGATCATTTTTAGGATAGATTCATTCTCATTTTTAGGGATTTTAGAATTATGTACTTGGTTATTATTAGTATATAGTATTAAATCCCTTTGATCATTTGTATTGAATCCATTATTAGGATGATTTAAGAATCTTAAGTTCCGATTGGGAGCAACATGACTCAATGGCAATTGATTTAAGTTTGGGAGTTGATTTAAGGCTTAGATATTTAGATTATTATTGGGGAATAAGTTTAGCATAGGAACTTGTTGGTTAATGTTTGGAATATAATATGCCATTTGTCCCTAGGGATACATCTAATTATTGATGGTTACTGCCTCAGAATAGGCCCTAGCTAATTCAATTATAGTTGGCATGGATCTCTTCAAAAATATAGAGGTCATGGGATCTACTGCATCCTTGTAGATTTCCAGAGCTAAAACATTATCAAGATTATAGGGTTCTATGGTCCTGCTATACATTTTATAAAATATAGCATTAAAGGACCTAATAGGCTCACTTGCATCTCTTCTAATGGTAGTGAACTAATGGTAAATAATACAAGGATTGACAATGTTACCAAATTGATCTATAAAGACATCAGTGAACCCATCCCAACTAGTGATGTAATTATCAAGTAAGTTCAAGAACCATTCATAAGTAACATCTTTAAAGGTAAAGGGGAATATAATTCAAGCCACATATTCATGCACAAAATTTAGAAACCTTAAGGCAAATTTAAAAGACCTAATGTGTTCTTTAGTAGTTGTAATACCAGTTGGACTAAATTTAGGCAAATACTTCTCAAGGTTATATGGGAGATTGTGTACCACACCTTGCACATTGATTGAAGATTATCCCAACCAAGCCATACCTGAATGAAGGTTGAAGTAAAAGGCACCTTGAATAGGTGAATTTTCAAATATTTGGACCTCTTGTGTCTACCTTTATCATGCCCAGCCTTTCAATGAACCTCAAGTTCAAGCAAAGGTTCCCTTATCTCTGAGTGTGATCTGGTCTAAATCTTTAGCAATTTTAGATTGAAAGTTGAATATCCTATTTGAAATTTGATGTATCAAGCTAATATTTATAAGGACTAAGGATTAAACCTTCACATTAAGCTCATTTTTCAAAGATTGTTTGATCTCTACCTAAAATAGTTTAAAGATGTATCCAATTATGCTAATATGATATATATTTATAAGTTAAAGCTCAAATAAAGTCACATCTATGAAATATATTCCAATATTTGATCCAACCAAGCCATCCTAACCTCAAATACTATGGATTTTCAAATTTCAAGTTAAATTTACTAAAACCAAGCATCAAATCTCAAATAACCTTAATCTTTGTCTAAGGAAGCACAAAGATACACCACAAACCACAAAGATCATGATATTTATACTTATAAGTAAATAATTTACTTAAAAACACAAAGAGATACCAATATTAGATCAAAACATGTTAAGACTACCAAAGATTCAAAGAATTCACAAAGATGATCCGTAAGGTCCTCTTTTCAGTGCCAACAAAAAAACTTGTTTGTCTCTAAATGTACCACATAAGTTGTTAGTGTTAAAAGAACACTTATCATTTTAGAATTCTAATAATTTATAGCATGAGTAGTAGGTTACATCAACTTGATGTCACCTATGGTAAATTAGTGGTAGAGATATGTATGAGTGTTCCACAAAATTTATAATAAGTGATGGTTAGGAGCCACCATGGTCCATTTCTTGTGAATTGTAGAGGATCTATGTTAACTCAATGAATTATGATCCAAAATTAAGCTAAAAATTAATCTAGATGTATATTTATAATGAAGCTTAAACTAAAGTGATTTGGTGAAAAAAAGAGTAAAGAGAAAGGTAAGGTAGAAAAGAAAGAGATGATTGCTGATCTTAAACTAAAATATCATGACAAAGTTTCAATTACAAATGAACCTACATTTAACCAATGTATGATGAACAATAATATAAGCTCAATTTCCACCACACACTAGGCACATTCCTAAGGATAATATGAAATTATACAAGACCTAGATTCTACTTTAAAGATTTGTTACCAAACTCAAATAACATTAGCACATCTGAATATAGAAAAAATGAAGTGAAGCAAATATAAGATCCTTTAACTAATTTAGCACAAGCACAAATTAGAAACCCTGTATCCCAGATGAAAATTTAGAATTCAAAGAAACTATTCAAAATTAAGCCTATAATCAATAATTGAGAGAAGAAGCTATATTACCAATTGACACATTCAATTTGGACAATCCTTGTAGAATTCCTTATTTGCATTAATTACTTGAAGTATATAAATTTGCTTATAATTTCTCCCTCTTCCTTCATTATAGCCCTAATGCATGGCTTAATGTCATCAGGTACTTCAATGTTGGAAGCTTTTGTTATGGCCCATGAATGGGAGAGAGAAGGGATCTTCTATAGTTTTTCATAAATAAACTAGTCAGGGATGATTGGTATATGAATGGGGAATTTGTCATTGAATAGGTTGATCTCACTAGTAGGATGTGTGAGGGTCAACCTTAGTATTTTAGGTCTAACAAGGACCAGTGCCATTTTTGCCTTTCTCTTTTCCTTAGGAGCCACTGGGACTAAATCAAGAGTAACCTCTTTTCCTTTCTCTTCTCCAGGCTCCCCTGCTTGGATTTGAGTTTCTTCAATATGTTCCCCTTTTTCATCTATGCCATATGCCTTTGTAAGTTCCTTGAGGGAACCCTCAAGTGTCTCATCTAGTTCTAAGGCAATCATATCTATATGTTAAACTAGGGAAGGTGGCCTTTGGGGTAGTGCTAAAGATGAGGGCCCCTCTTTAGGTCTCTCTTCCAGCTTCTCCTTACCATGGCCTTGTTCATCTTTCCCTTGAGGTTATGGATAATCAACTTGAGGTTGTTTTTAGGATGTATTATATGGTCCAGGTAGCAAGTGATATTGGAGAGGATGCATTTTCCATGCCTCTCCTACTAACTTATCACCTTTTGTGAATATGTGTTCAAGTTTGATGTTAGGCCCTTTGATCCTAGCCAACACTTATTCATAGTTCTTTGCCTTAATGTAAATTGTGTCATGAACATTGAGCTGATGCATATACTCAAGCTTGGGAAATTTCTTCTCCTTCAAATGGTCACTTACTATGTTTTTGGGGTCCCACATTTAGAGTTCATCAACTTGAAACCCAAACGAGTCCCTATGTTTGGACATGATTTCTACCTATTTCTAATATTTCAACATGGTTCTCCTAATAATTATAGGGAAGGGATGGAGAAGACCCTCTTCTCCTTAAAAATTCCATCAATTTCATTGATGAGTTAGGAAGCAATTTATTGCTCAGTCAACTTTCTCAGTACATACATAGGCTATCTATATGGTGAGGACATGACTCCCTTAATCCTAATAACTATGCAGTCTAGATAGAACCATACGTCAACCATCATCTCTACATATTTATTAATTAGTGGATGGAATTCAGGCATGGGAAAACCTATAATAGCCTCCACTATGGTTGGGTAGACACAATCATAGATAAATTTCATGTGGTTCCTATACTTAAAGATGTGCAATTTGGAGTAATGATGGGAAATGGTGGTTCAACCTTACAGAAACCAGTTCCTGATGCCAGGGAAGTTGATGGAATCAAGTAGGCCATAAAGTAAATAATACATCATGTAGAATTGCTTACCAATTTTATTCTTAATGGTAGAAAATTGGCACCCTAGGTGAATACTGATTAGTTCTCCAATATGAGGGGTGAGTTTTTCTTCAATCATGAAGTATACATATGAAACCCAAGTCATGTTTACATATGTGGTATAAGGGGCTCCTGACACTTGGTTTAATAGGGTCATGATTACCTTGATTCCATCTTTGAATTGTACAATAGGAATCCTCCCTTCAAGGTCCTTGAACACATGGTTCCCTTGGAACAACCATGGTCAGAGGATAGTGTCCATGACATGTTTGCTAGTCCACTCTTTGATTTAAGGCAAGTCTACATGGGGCTTGGAAATCTTGTAGTATATTTTAAAGGCCACAAGGGAGATGTATGAAAAATTCTTGGAGGTCTTTTCATGGATGATCTAGTCATTATATATCCTAAAATCAACAAATATAGGAGCAAGGGTATCTATACAATGAAGTACCTCAGGTTTGGTAGTGACAGAGTGAAGGCTAGCCATCTGAATAGTGACCAGGTCATAATATTTTCTATTGATAGTAGCAATCCTCTGTTCCTCCTTGGTGAAGGATTGTAATTCATCCATAGCAAAAAAAAGTTTAGACTAGTTCTTGTTGCCATTGTTAAGGGCTGTAATATCTAGCTCAATATCTTTGAAGATCCTACCTTCATTATTTGTTGATATATAGAGCTCTGTCTCTTCTCTCAATTTCTATCTACGGGCTGATATGAATTCTACTTGATAATTTATTATCCTTGGATTGAAAATTGGTATTTGTGGTAGCTCTTTTGTGCTTAAAAACACAATAAATATCTCTTTAGATTGAATTGCAACCAATTGAGTTCACTTTGGTCACTTTTATGTAGGGTTCAAGGTTTTAGAGCTTTAATGTAAGGATATATATATATATATATATATATATATATATATATATATATATATATATATATAGAGAGAGAGAGAGAGAGAGAGAGAGAGACTTAGACTCATACATGATTTGGACCTTTGCCTTTATACTTTCACATTTCTAAGGCCATAAGATCTCTTATTTTATCCTTTTTTACTTGCATGGTGCTTATGTGGCATCGATCTGGACCTTTCATGACATTTTTCACAAATGAATTTTAGAATTAGCCATTGGTATTTAAAATGCCTTATTTTATTTTATCCATTGGAATAAAATCCTAGATTGGCATGAGCTATTGATTGTGATTTGGGCTCTTACCTGTTAATTGGCTCTTTGGTTTCAATGCCCTATGGTTATGCCACTTGACACCTCCATGAGACTTTCAATTTCATTTGAAAAGTCATTGGTTCTTTCATGCCATTGGATCATGGAGCATGATAAAACATGAACCATTAGATCATCTATCAATTCTACATTGAATGTGCTTTCACTACGTGTTGAGCTGGTGGGCTCTCGAGACTCCATTGAAAAGTCCATGGGGTCTTTATGTCATTGGATCATCCTCTCACGATGAAGCGTGAGATGTTGATCTATAAAGATGCCCAAGATTTAAGTTAGCATATTATTGAGATGGGGCTTACGTTTAAACCTCTTAGGCTAAGGTTTATTTCATGTTTATTAAACATGAAATAAACTTTAGGTTAAAGTGTTTATGCCTAAGTTTTCTAGATTTATACAAGGGATACCACAGTTAATTATTTTAGGCCAAGGTTTATGCTATGTTAAATAAACATAATGTATACTTTGAGCTAAAAATATTTATGTCAAGCCTATATAATGTTCTGAAAGGGGTTAAAATTATATAATGTTATAATGTCAAATAGGGTTTAATTACATTAACAAACACACTAAAACCTTTGGTTAGAAACACTTGGTCTAAGTTCTACATAACAAAGACTCTTTTAAAATAAGACTTAGTATAAGTCTATAGTTTAAGGTTCATGGTATTTCAACAAAATGCAATGGGGACCTTAAAATATAGACATAGTCTAAGTTTATTTTGCATATACTTAAACTATAAGACCATTTCCATATTTTCAAATTGAATATTTCTAGTGTTTGAGTATCTTTTGAGGGATTACATTAGTTTACATGGTAATTCATTAGAAACATTTTTAGAGTATATTTTTATCTTAAGTAGAATAATTCATTAGCTTAAATTTGATGGTTTTACATATGTCAAATACATCCTCATAAATGTCAAATGATAGTTGCACGAATGTCAATTTTAGGCTAATAAAGATTTTTATTGAACAGGCTTAAATTTGATGGTCGCATGGACATCAAATACATTCTTAGGGATGTCAAATGATGGTTGTGCAAGCACCAAGTTTAAGCTTGTCAAATTCTTATGACCTAATACAAGAGTGTCTTTTATCACCTTTTTAGGGATTTTCAAGATTTTTGACTTATTTCACTCTATTGGATGAAGATCCTGTGATGAAGTGAGAGCCATAGGATCATGATCCAGGAGCTTGCTCATGATTGGTTAATTTTTTAGACATGACCCATTTGATTTTAATCCTCAAATTTAAGGGTGTTGCATGTTGATCTTGTAGGCCTTCCATAATCATTTGAACTTTCAACTGTGCCTCACTTCATTTGATCAAGTCTTTGTGATGAAATGAGAACCATTGGATGAAGGCTAAGGGTGTAACTTTGTCAAGGACTTAACACCATTGGATCCTATTCTTAAGATGAATCACATATTATTAGATCTTCTAAGATGCATGTTATTTAATTCTAAGCTTGAGCTTTTCTCACTTCGTTGGATCATATACTGTGATAAAGTGAGGTTTTTTGGATCCTACAAGATGCAAAGAAGTTAAGTTAGGACATGCAGTGATATAAAAGACTTAGGCTAAGGTCATATGATGGGGCCTTAGAATTAAAACTTTAAGCTAAGGGACCTACAAAATTGACATTAGACCTAGTTAAAAATATAAAGAACTTTAAAGAGGGAAAATAATAAAGGGGACCAAACATTTTTAGGCTAAGTTTTAGTCATGTTAAAAACATGACTAAGCTTAAGATATGAAATTTATGCTTAAGTCCAAAGTGGGTTTTAAAAGGTTCCCACCAATTTAGCTCCTGCCAGTATTCAAATTTGAACTGAGGGTTTTGCCAAGGTCTTGGAACATGAAGTTATCAATAAAATACACCATGTAACCTAAAATTAAAATCCATGAATACCATTTATTAGCAATGTTAGATAAAATTGAAGTGAAACATAACTAAATAAGTTTGCTTTTGATAAAGTGGATGATCTTTAAATTATACAAATGATCTTAACATGCCATGTTTTCATGTTTAATCTTCAAGGTTTCTCAAGGGTCCCAATTTTCAAAAAATGGGCGTATGTTGGCCTAAAAAAAAACATGACTCACAACACTAGTCTCAACATCCTAAAGTGCTCTAACATAAATATTTCAAACATGGAGGTGATATGCCTTGAAATAATCAAGGTGAGTGAACATGAGGTTAGATTTCAAACACTTATTCTACTATTTACAGTTAGAGGTAGTTGAACACACTAGATACACTTCATGAGACCTGTTAGAGTGAGAGCTACTTGGACCAAACATGAAAGGATAAAGAGAAGGCAAGGATAAATGCTTATCACTAGACACTTCACTATACATCACTTCACACACTTAGAAAATAAATTAATGACCTCAAAAATAGATTATAAATATTATTTCAAAAGCAAAGTAAAATATCAAACCAATAGTATTTCACCATACTAGGTGTGGATTCTTTATAAAAGCTAAAATGGCTTGCATTTATAGAATGTGTGAGAAGAGAGAGAGAAATTGGAGCTCAAAGGTCATAATTACACATTTAAAGGCATGGAAACTAATTATATTATATAATAATAAAATGGAGGATAGAATTATAGAATTTCTTCTTGGACAAATGCCCATTTGAAGCATAAAAACTCCTCAAACTGGTGTAGGGTCTTCAAATGGCCTTCTTGAAAACTAACTTCATGATGATGCATATTTTTATTTATAAAAACCAAACTAGGAAGATTTGACACATGTTATTTATATTAGGTGGGGTTGGAAACATGCCATTATAGTCATTATATTCATCCCTAACTACTAACCATCTTTGGACACTTGTACTCACCATCTACATGTATTCATTAGCCCTCTTGGCCTCATTCTTCACATTTTTCATCAAAGAGGCATTCATTTTCTCAATAAAATTAGTGAAAAATGTGTTAAGAAACTTGTATAAGTCTATTTTCCTTCCAATCTATGAGTTAGACCTTAAAATGTCCAAAAACCAATTTCTCATCCTCTCACTAGGCAGTCACTCTTTATCTTCAATCTCTGCCAAAGACTGATTGAAATGAATGAGTCAACATAAGTGTTTCCATGCAAATATTAGGTGAGAAATGGATATGGAGAGTTATAATATGTCTCAATTGACCTCATCTAATGGTTCTTATTCTTCAAATCTCCTCTGCACCTATAAAACACACAAAAACCTACAAGAAACCTTATTTTTAGCTTGTCTGTACTAGTAGGGTACAAACCAATTAGATGTGATGAATCATGAGAGAGTAATCCATAATTAAAAATCAATTTCTAGGGCATTTTTCCATTTTTGCATCTCCATCAATTTCTTCTCCATCAGGTCATAAATAGGGTTTTAGGAGGGTTTTAAACTATTTCACTTCTTAGTGATACCTCATAAAATTGAGACATTCAAACCTTAAATAATTTTCACTAATAATAAGTTAGGGTCCCACTTAAACCATCCCCAAGTACTTGGGTCACCATGAAATGTGTGCATATAGGTGTGAGATCTTGAAGATGGTCTATAGAGCTCTTGAGTGCATTCTTGACACCCCTATCATTGTTTTATGCCAATTTGATCATTTTGGTGTAACTCTATGCAAGAAAATGGATAAATTACATATTTTAATTACTCATAAAGGTCATCAAATGAATTTTAGGGTTCATATTTACTTATAAGTGAATTTAGACACCTATAAGGCTTAAACCTAGTTCTAGACCTAATAGGCCTGACCTGTGTCTCTACATACATGATCAACCATGAGTGGTCTTGATGTATGTGAGTGAGGATTCACACTTTTTCACATTTAATTCAACTTATCACATATTTATAATATGTTACAAGACTCTTCATCACATGCTTTTACCATCTACTCACCAAGACTATAGTTGCATCATGATTGGGAGTGCCCTCTATCTGAGACAAAATAAAAGGCATCTCCCCTATTTATCTTGTTAATGTGAAGTTATGTAGGGATGTAATAGATATTAAGGAAATTATTTACCAAATTATAATTTTAGATCACTCTCCTATGGTTAACAACACCACAAACCTTCAAGGTAAACTTCCAAGATTGATGACTGCTTTGTAGGGTTTAGAAACCTTAGGTCTTTGACCATTTGGAACTTGTCCTTGCCCTATTTTCCTTCCTGAGCATCATATTGGGTTAGCATTACCACTATGAGAGTGTTATCACTTGAATTCATCCATTTTTATACCTCTACTAACCTTTAATCTACCCCTTTCACTACCCTGCACTAGTCTAAGACTGTGTTGATTATGAAACATGTAGGTGACCATTAGGGAGAGTTCAAAAGACTGTCTATAGATGTTCATTTATGCTTAATCACTTAATTAATTATTATTTATCATTTTAATATAATTACATCACTTTCATTCTAAGTGAACATCTAGACTTGCAGACCATACTTCTTTCCTAGGCTAGTCTATCTAATGTAGCAGATTGTAGGTGCATTTACCTTAGGAAAATGAGGTTCCTACAGGTGTTTATTATAGAATCGATACTACCTCTTCATTTATTGATTCAATTTTTAAGTTAATTAGGTTTCATTAATCTTGAAATAATAGCTAAATATATAGGCCATGCTCTCAAATCCCACTATCAAGACACTGTGGGTCTTTAGACTAACTGTAAATATTATCTTAGGAGAACAATGGCCCCTATAGGTGATGACCTATGTCAAGACATTGTAATTCAAATAACTTAGCTACTAATAAGGTTATTAGTGTCATTTCACACCTATGTGATCTCTTCTCATTCTTTGAGAACATATTCTCACTCACCACTACAAGTTGGTTTCTTTTAGTCATTCCCATATAGTGTTTACTAAGTCTCTTAGATCAAAACCTACCTAATTTAGAAACCACTCAAAAACATTCCCTCTTGATCAAGAAACCAACTTTTCATGTTCAAAACATTACCCTAGGCTTATAATATATGAGGGAAAATATTTTTAATACCCAGACCTCAATACATTCTATTATGGAAGGACCAAGTTTATGGGCAAAACATGGTTCAGAGAAACTAAGGTAAAGTGTCCCAATTACAACATTCCAAACCTGTGAGCATGTTTCTAGGTCTACCTACTACATGATGGCTTAATCATTATGACCATGGATATATCCATTTATTATACCTTAATGAAGGTATCAGGTGATTTTCAAGCATCTCCATTTCAATATTGCTCTGCCTTCTTGGACCGCACTCAGACCCTTGTTGGAAACCTGTAGGTGAAGATCTCTTATGGGACTGTGTACATATTAAGTTGGTTTTCATAATCAATTTTTGAACTTTTAATGATTCAATATTATTGATTAAACTTTGAGGACACTATTTTCACCTTAAAATACTATTGTATTATCACCAATCACGACTAATTAGGGTTTCTCTCACTTGACTATAGGTGAATGTTATAGGAAAGCTAATTGTGTACATGTTTCTTAGTCCTTTCACCCAATCAATGTTAATTTTGAGACTAGACATTCAAAGAATAATTGATCATCATGATATTTGAGAATTAGAAAACATCATATCCTCCTTTGTCCTAAAGCTACTTACATGAGAATGATTTTGTAATAGGTGAAACATTGGTCTACAACTCTAATGGTGTCCTCAACTAAAAAATTAAGATGTTCATGAAAAATAATTCACACCACACATGAAAACTAAACTAATAATATCATGATAAATGTGATAATGATCTTTGGGATAACGTACACCACCTAGTTTTCACAAAACTATGCAAACAAAGAAAAAACCTGAAGGCTATGGGGATGAGTAGGCAAAAAGAGGAGTTATCAATCTTAGTAATGTTTCATAGAGCACAAAAACCCAATCCTATGACTATTAACATATATTTTAATTAGAAAAATATTTTTATCATCCACTAAAGTCACTTGTTCCAACTCATCTCTTGCTATCCGTACTAAACTGAAATTGGTTGACTATTTTTACTTGCAAAAGAGAGTGATAAGAGAGATATGATGGTTTTGATCAATTTTAAGCTTATAAAAGCTTATAAATCATGGAATTTAGTTTATATAATCTAAAATGACAATGCTAAAGTTATCCCACATGCCAAAGCTACTGGATAGGCACTACAACTACTTGAAACCACATGAAACTACATGTTCTTCTTGTTTTCAATGTTGCACATGCAGTTGTCAATTCAAAACTAACATCTCTGACATGATCCTAACATATAATATGTTATAATATCTCTTGAAACATTTATCATCACATGGAAACCATATAAGTCTATGTAATGACCCCAAAAATGACCCTTAGATGACATAAGACCAAGGACTAAAATGAAAATGACCAAGGCTAAAGACACATTAAATGACCTCACTAAGACCATGGAACATAATTCACACCCTAGTATAGCCCTATGTAAAGTTTTACTATATAGGGGATTGAACTAATTTAACTTGTGGTTAAATTAGTCAATAGACAAAAAACTCAAAAAAATGTTCGGTTAAAAAAGAGATGGATTTAAAAAAATATTGCAAGGGTGAATGCCCTTACAAAAAAAATCTAATATTTCCTCCAAAAATCTTGCACAAATCATGAATAAATGTTAAAAAAGGCACTAAAATTTGATACCATGAAGGATTTATGCCAAGCTCATCATTAGATAACATTAAAATAAAAAATGAAGAATAAACATGAAGCAAAATTACCTCACAAAGGAGCAAGCCATAAAATACGAAATGCAAGTTTTGAAGTGGGAAACCAAAATAATTAGAAAAACATACACAAATATTAAAAATACTTATCCAAAAATATCTTCACAATACAACCTTAGAAGTAATAATAAGAGAGAAGAGGAGAGAGCTTTAAGTGACAAGACAAGTCTCAAGTCTTAAAATGTTGAAGTGAGGAGGAAAAGAATCTTTAAATAGAGTTAGAGGAAGGATGAGGGAGTTAATAACACTCCCATCATGACCTTACAAGGACTCTTTAGTGTGTGCCAAATTCCCTACTATCAAAGAGTGAAGGGAAGTGTGTGACATGTGAGGGAATGAGTTACTTGTGCAAGTAATGCTAAAATCCTAGAAGAGGACAAAAGAGGTGAGGGACATCTCATAAATCTAGGATGAATTACATTTATTATAATAATAAATGCACACCTAAAAGAGACTTAAGATAATACTAAAGGATAAAGAACCCAAATAAGATTAATTTGTAATATAAAAGTTATCATTTAAGCATAAACAAATTAAAGTGCAATTACATAGAGAAAGGCATTTAGTAAAAAATGCAAAGTTTTGGAAATAATGAGGCTAATATTGAAGAACCATGATGAGAACAAGGCATTTTAGATTAAATTGATGCAAGGAAGTGCTGAAACAAAGAAGAAATGATATTAGATGAACAACAATAAAAATAAAAAAATGCCATCACACACATAAAAACCAAGACATTTTTTTATTATATTAGTTTTCATAGTTATAGTTTATATACATTTAGGGTAATGTCATTAAATTCTAGAGATTCCATTTATTTTTTAAAGTATTTAAAATTCATGTTTTTATCTATCCAAATATTTCATTCTAGATAGCCCATGATTAAATGAATTCAATTTCTCCTTCATCAGGTTAAATCTATTTATAAAAATTCATCAAGATGTGCCTAATATCACTTTGAAATATCGTATAAAATTATATCTCCCCAACTCCTTCCAATGTCTTGATTTAATTTTTTTTGTGAAAAAATTCCTGAAATCAAATTAATTTAATATTTCCTTCACTGGGTTACATTTTTCTGTGAACATTTGTCATATTTTTTCAAATAATATTTTAAAAAATATACTAGAAGCATTTTTGTATATATTTTTTAGGTTTTGAGATTTAATTATTTTTCCATAGTGTGTTTTTAAGGCTTTAAAATTATTTGAAAGGATTTTATTAATTACATATCCTCTAAACCAAGAGTTAGTTTCTAGCCAAAATTTGTCATAACGTTAAAAATTGTATTATATTCATTTTAAACAACAATTTCTCTTAAATCCTTACAGTTTAAGAGAAATAATTATTTTTCTATTAAAAAAAACCAAAAAGTTTTTATTTGGTCATGGGTGCATTTTTTATTGTACTCGACACCCATAATAGTATTTTTTTATTATGGGGGGTATAATATAGAAAAAAATACAATGCTAAAACCACATGTGTACATCATGAAATGATTTATGGTCCACATGATTATCAGATTCAATTTGGGTGAGTGAGCCAAGTCTGTAGAAGGCTAGAGGAAATAGAGGAAGGAGACCCAATCCAAACTCAATTGAGTTCATCAGTAACTTAGAGGTTACAGTCCATTATAGTGGAAAAATTAGATTACACCAAAATGAATATATAGCTTGAAGAGTTATTAATAACCAATGTTAGTGATGATGTACTCTAGCTACAGATAATTGAAAATATGTGCCAAATCAACTAAGCCAAGAATGGTGTCTAATGTAAGAAGTGACCATTTGTACTATTTGTGATCAATAAGAAATTATTAAGTACAATGTTTATAAACATGAGGTTCAACGAGGTGGCCAATAGCCACTGAGGACATAGTGAGGACCTTGTCCCACTACATATATTTAATATTTTTGTTATGTTTATGTGTTTTTAGTGGTGACGTGTTCTCATTAAAGATAAATTATAAATAAAATCATGTGTCCCTATGTATATGTGTGGTGTATCAATGATGATGTTTTCTCATTGAGTATAAACTTTAAAATTATGTGTTAGTTCCTATTTATGTATGTATGTCATCACAAATATCAATGTTTGTTCCTATTCATGCATACCTAGTGTGTTTATAAGTAGATTTGTATGTTCAAACAAATATAAAATTTTAAATAATGTGTGCATCCTAGTTCATATTAGATTGGTGATATGTTACTATCAATGGATTGGTTGATGTGTTCCCATCTATCAAATCATGGGTCTAATTACATGTTTGTTCCAGTTCATGTGTAACATTCCCTTTCCCTAAATTGTATGGGGGGGGGATGTTAGATATTTTCTAGTGTTAGTAAAAAATAATGAATATTGTGATTAGGTATTCTAAGTTTGTTGGGTGATTTATTATGACACGTAATTAGTTAGGGTTTTTAGTCTATTCTATATAATTGTACGTAATATGTAATAGAGGTTGATAGTTCATAGGAAATAGATAAGAATAATATCCTAGAATATAGGATACATACATATATGTTTAATAAAACTTTATTTAGGTATGAAATTGTTTTCCCATTATAGGATGCATGTGTATTTATAGATGACTTGATTTCAAATTAGGACCCTATTAGTGCATTGACTGACATCCAATGGTAAAAAAGAAAAAATAAGAGATAAGGGTCACTTGGGATGAGGGGAAAAAGAGCCCAAAATCTCTGTGATAGGGTTGTATGGTTATGTTCTAGATATGTGTGGAGTAAAATATCACGTTCTAGAAATATACAAAGTGTAATATCACACTCTACACAAAGAAAGTAGAATGTGATCAAACTTGGAAATGAAACCCAGACTATGATCAAATATGGGGGTAGGAAAATGACAGCTAAAAGGTAATAGAAGGTTTATGGACCTCTAAAAGTTAGTAAAATTTCTATTAATATTTAATTTAGACCAATAATCAATAAATACAAAAAAATTCTAAAAACATTTAATTTAATAATTAATAAATACCTAAGGGATATTTTTGATTGTTTAATTCTTGATATTTAGGGATTTTAACATTAAGAATTATTATCACAAACATATAACATTCTCAGTCTTACCTTTCAATGAGAACATCCTTTAGGAGTGATTCTTTGTTCTCATATTTGGGTGAAGATTGTTTTCTCATTTTAAACTAATCTTTTGTCACATATTATCCTTTTTTAATCAAATTTCATAGGTGATTTTTTCCATTTTTTAACCATTTATTTAAAATATTTTTTCTTAATTAATATTTTTTTATAAATATTTGTATATGCTGATAATTTTTTTTGGCAAATACTTTTGTCAAATTTCATTGGTGGAGGTTTTTCCATTTGACAAAAATTTGTTTAAATTAGAAGTTTTCACATAAGAATTTATTTTATAAATAATTGTAATTATTGATAATTTTTCAATAAATGCAGTTCTTTTATTAGATCATATAGATATGTTACAATTTAATCTTGGTGTATAAACATAAAAGCTTCTTTTGGCCTTATTTTAAGTTAATTAAATAATAATTTTTGTCTAAATCAAGTGTTATTGGTACATATGTTAATTTAAAAAAATTAAAATACCTTTTATGCATCCTTATAACAACTTTATTCCATCTTTTTCACCCTTGGTCCCACTATGTTTAGACTATAAACTATGATCCTAATAATATTTCTGGACCAAAGTGTAGGTATAAATTATTATTATCCCATACCCTTTTGGGCAATTGGGATACGCTTCCTCTATTCCAAAAATAACCATTTCTAACCATTGTAAGTTGGCACATTAACCAATATTTTGAAATTTGAATTTGAAGTCACTCATAAATAGACAAGTGTTATAGTTCATTTGGGATAAGCATTATCAATTATTCTCTAGCTAGCATTTATTATGGAGCACCTTTGGTGCAAATTTTTAAGTTGTTTCATTTAATAAATTTATTACTTTTTTACATTTTTGTTTCCCATTTAAGCACCTCATAAATTAACAAAATCACATTAAAAATGGGTTCCTAAATCCACTTTTTTATCCTTAACACTCTAGGGCAGAAATATAAATATATTGTAGGTATATGAAAGTTTCATCATAAGATATAATGGAGAGAAATTAAAAGGTGGAATTAGGAAAAATATCAGAAGTTAGATATCAAAGTTTAACACTACGTATGGATTGAAGGTTTAGTCTAAACATCCATATGAGATAAAATGTATAGTCCACACTATAGTCTCTAATTGACACCAATGTTATAGGATGCAGTTGTCTTGACTCTGATTGCATGTTTAAAGATTCAAATTTGAGCACCAAGTATTGTACAATATTATAAATAGATATGTCATTCAATCCAAATTTATTTGGATTATTAATGTTTCATTTTTAATTAGGCATTATTTTTATATTTTACATGTGTTACGATGTTTAATTAAATTATTAATTCATTTTATTTGAATAAATTTTGGTGAATTTACATTATAATACACCTCCAAGGGTTATATCTTGTCTCATATTGTGTTTAATCTCAATTTTCCTAAGGTTAACTTTATTTCATACTTCAAAATCTATTTTTTTAATCATATTTTATGCTAGATCTCAAACCCCATGTTACTCCATTTTATTCAAATTTCTCAAATGATAATGTGCTTGTATGATGTGTTTATTCATGTTTGATCTTTGACACAAAAATTGAGTAGATATGTAACTCCAACTAGTTGAAGTTATAGGTTAATGTAACAAAAATTCCATTTTTTTCAAAAATATATTATTAGATCTAAGTTAATCTTGAATAGGATAATGGATTCGAATGGAGTGTCTAGTGTTTTCAAAAATGCTAAATACTTGTCAAATGATGTGAATGGAAATGAAGCGCCTTTGAGTAAACATACTCCTATTGAAAATGAAATACAAATTCATTTAGACAATACATATTTAAGTGTTAGAGATCATGATTATCTTGAGAGTAGTCAACAAACCACATCTTGAGGTGCTTCAAAAGGGCCTCTTAGTAAACAATCTATAAAGTTTTTAATAGATAACTCTCAATATATTTTAGGATTGATGAATGCTATAAAATAAGTTGAATGTAAAGGTTTATCATTACCAAAAATAATTTCATACTTTGACCTCCAACATCCAATACCACATATGATTCTTATTTAAATCCTTAAATGGATACCATGATGTAAAACTTACATAGCGCATAATATAAACTCAAATTTGTTTCTCAAGGGTTGAAAAATAAAAATAAAAGGGTCATTTCCAATGATATTCTTCTAAACCTCTTGTTATGAAATCCTTTTTTTTTACCTTCCAAATAGTTTTGTTTCTCCAAAATATGAATTACTCAATAGAAAGGGAGATACATCACATTATATTAATTATTTCATGTTTCTTATTTATTATTTTCCATATAATTCTAAAATACTATGTTCTTAATTACTTTTATGCTCTTCTATGTGGATCAAATAATTACTTTATTAATGGTGCAATCAGGGCAAGGTATCCAATTTAGAACAAACTTTTATGCTTGTGTTATAAGGATTTACAATTCCATGGACACACATCTTTACATTTACACATAATTGACTCAATATATGCAACACCTTATTGTATTCAATATTATGTTATAAAGAACATATTATTTAAACACCCATTTATGCCATAATCAAGCTTATTAAATGGAAATACATAGAGGAAATACAAACATTATCATAGATGGAAACATAATGCCTCCATCAAATCTTAATACAATACTAGATCTCCACAATAGATGCCCAACAGTATAAGGATGCCCAAAACAAATTCCATTTCCCCCTAAATGGAGGGAATGGTCGGACCCTACATCTTCTACCAAAATACCCTTAGAATTCCATGGTGTTTCATATTCCTTTTCAGTTCGACATGGCTCAAGAATAATTTAAAAATATTGATAAATCACATTTTAAAAGATGAAATAGACCTAATTAGTCTTTTGAATGGTTATAAACTTATGAAAAATGCACTTTAAAATAAATAGACTTGCACAGGTTTTGATGGGTATAAAGAAATGTTTTAAAACATTGATAGTCCTAATCGAGAATGTAAATGTTGATTAGCATTACAACCATGCCAAAGAATATTACTAACCTAGTCAGGGTTGAAATCCTAATCATTATTATGGAAATGATCAAGCCCAAGCTTAGTTATAAGCGGGTTCAGTTGTCCATTTACCATTGAAGATTCAAATGCCACCGTGCCTTACCCATTTGGGCTTTAAGTACCAAATATCATTGTGAATTACCAAAAAAACTACTCCTAAACCAACTAGGTTTCAAACAAGGAAAATCATTATGGAATAAAAAATCTCATGCATAGTTTTGTTTGAGCTTTAAATTTAGGCTAAAACTATAACCAATGCCAAGTCTTAATTAAAATTTTGATCCCCAATTACCACTACACATTCCACTCACCTTACTCCATGACCTAATCAACTATTCAACCTCTAAGTATAATTATTTTCTTGCTTGAAATATGCATAAATATAATCATAATAATGAGCTCTAGTTAAAATTGTGGGCTTCATTTAGTTTTCCCCTCAACCTAATCGATGACCAAAAACTTGATTAAAACTACATACAAAAAGTATATTAGACCTAGTTATAATTTTTGTTAAATGCCTAATTAGTAGTACCAACCTTGAATAACATCTGCCAAGACCTAATTAGGGATTACACTCTTGATTATAATTGTGAGAGTCAGGCCACCTTATTGAAGACTAAATTAGGCTATCAAGACCTAATTTTAAATACTGAGCACCATGGAAAATACATTATGACCTAAATGGACTTGAGAATGTTGATTACAACTAAAAAGTTGTTTTCAAAATTTATAATATCTAATTAGACTTGAGAAGTGTGATTAGCATTACAAGCTCCCAAGACCAATCAAAGTTTGGTCTCCACACATTTAAAAGCATCCAAGAAACTTTTCAATGAAGTGTTAAAATGAAAGTTGAAGGAAACAATATGATTAATCCACTAGTGCAAAGAATGATTGAAAATGGAAGCCAAAAAAAAAAACCTCCAACCAAACATAATAGAACCAAGATGACAAAGCAAAACAATAAATATAAACATCACTCTATCTTATGTTGACACAAGTTTTCTTAAAACCTTGGATGCTCCTACATCAAACACTCGAGGTTTAAAAATGTGAGATCCTACTCACAATGAAAAAATAAGTGGAAAAACTACTCTTTTGTCCATGATTCATAATGACCATGATGTCCCCTTCCAACAAACTAAGTATTTCAGCTGATTTTATTTCTTTTTCTCCATTCCAACTTTATCTTATTGGTTTTAGTTTGTCTTCCTCTTCACATCTCTCCTCTTTTGTTCTTCCATTGTGGGATTAGACCCACCATAATATATTTCATTTGTGGGATTACCATAGTCTCTTTTATTTGTGGGATTACAACCACCATAGTCTCTTTCTTTTGTGGGATAAAACCCACCATAGTCCATACTCCTTCAAAAAAGGCTTATCCATATTTATTTCCATATGCTTATGGCCTAAAACCCACCTCTATCTAACCACCTCCACTATGATTCTAGTTCTTGTATCTTATTCTGCCTTGTGGGCTCAAACCCACCGTTGATCGACCACCTCTATATACTCTAAAAGGCCCATTATCAACAAATTTCATGGCTATTACAATGGGTATCATTTTGTGGTTCAAATACTATCACTTCCATATCCTCTTGCATGGGAATTTATTCCTCTATGGATTTATCACAACTCTCTTTCACCTTCCTATCATGAGAATAAGATTTGCATTTCTCACACAGAAACCTCACATTCATTTTTTATTTCAATACAACCTTCTTCTCCATGAACATATCCTTCTCCTTGCTATTTGTTAAAGTATAATTCAGCTCTTCACATGGAAATTTCCCTCTCATATTTCCTTTCTTGGTAATCTCCTTATTCTCATCTTCTCTCTCAAGCCTTGTCATATGAAGATTATTCAACCACTCTTGATATAATTTTGGGTGTACAAAATGACCCAATAACTTGTAAATCATTTGTTCCTAAATGATTACCTTCTTATTATATTTTACTTGTCTCCTCACTTGGAGAACTTTCTAATACACAACTGCACTTCCACATAATATTTTGCATGTAACCTTCACTCTCATGGGGTCTAAAATATTCTCATCTTAAAAATATATTTATATCTCAACTATATATTTTAAGATCTTATCAAGACTATCTTGAACATAAAATAAATCAATATCACCAATATACTTAATTATTTCCTTCACCATGACCTATGTTGGTCTCTTTTTCCTACTAGAGTCTTTTCCTATGCTAACTTGGCCTCTCTCCAAAGCATCTAACCTCACTTGTAAGGAAATTAACCCATCCATATATATTATTCATAATCTTCACTTAATACTACAACATTTTTACATTGTGTGGTCATTCCCATCATATCCATGCTTACCTGAAATCCTTTTAACATATTCATCAAGTTATCCATCTATCACACTCTTCTCTTACATGTCATATCTCACCATAATTAGTAGGATTACCTTTCATAACCTATAACAAAATCAAAATAGAGACTACCTCATACTCTCAACACTTGAAAGACTTATCTCACACTTGAACGATATTATGCAAGCTTATCTTTCACAACTTATAACTCACTTAGTAGACTTATCTTTCACAACATGCAATTGACTCACCCAAATTATTCATATACAAAATCCACAAGGAAAAACCCTTGCTATGATACCAATTGTTGTAAGTATAGGCATGATATATAATTAAGGATATCCTTTTACACATGTATTGCAAGGGTTGTGATAATTCAAGGATACACATTTGCACATTTACACAAACTTAACTCAATCTATATAGTATCTTATAGTATTTAATATTGTGTTATAATGAACAAAATATACAAACAACCATTTATGCCATAATTAGGCTCATTAAATGAAAATACATGGAAGAAATACACACATTATCATAATTGAATTTTATATAAAATTTTGACTTTAAATTAGCAACATAACACCTCATCCAAATCTTAAGAAAGATGAAAAAATACAATACCATATCTCTATAATAGATCCCCAACAATAGAAGGATACCTAAAAAAAGTGCCAATTTTACCTAAATAGAGGGAATGGTTTGATTTATTATCTTACATGGTGTTTGATACTCATTTTTAGACCTACATAGCTCAATAAGAATTTAAAAAGACCAAGAAATTATGTTTTGAAAGCTACAACAAACCTAATCAATATTTTGAATAGTTATAAACTTATGAGAAATGAAATTTGAAATAAATAGACCTCGGTGGGCTTTGGCAAGTATATATATTTTTAAAAACATTAATAGTCCTAATCAAGCCTACAAATGTTGATTAGCATTATGGCCATGCTGATGAATCTTCCTAACCTAGTCAGGCTTGTAATCATTATCATGATTGTGATAATGATCAAGCCCAAGATTAGTTATAAGAGGGTTTAGTTTTGCACTTAACTTTAAAGATTCAAATTCCACTTTGCCTTACCAAATTGGGCTTCAAGTACTGAAAATAATTATAGGTTACCAAAGAAAATTTTCCTGACCCAATTAGGTTTGAAACACCTAAAATCATTATGGACCAAAGAAACTCACACACACTTCTATCCAGGCTTAAAATTCTAGTTAAAACTACAACCAATACCAAGTCCTAGTCATAATTTGGTCCCTAATTACAAATTCAAATTCCAATCACCTTCTTCCATGACCTAATCAACACTTTAAGCTCTAATTACAACTATTTTCTTGCTCAAAATATGAATAGATCTAATTGGAATGTTGAGCTCTAGTTTAAACCACAACCTTTATTCAATTCTCCCCTCAACCTTATTAGTGACTAAAAAATTGATTAACACTAGATGTAAAAAGTGGATTTGGCCTATTTATAATCAACATTAAACACACAATTAGCACTACCAAACTTGAATGACACCCACCAAGACCATATTGAGGACTACACTCTCGATTACAACTGTGAGGGTTAAGCCACCTTTTTGAAGACCAAATCAAGCTATAAAGACTTGATTAGAACTATTGAGCACCATGTAAATACATCATGACCTAATAAAAATTTAGAATATTGATTATAATTGCATTTTTTTTTCAAAATTTCCAAAATCTAACGAATTTGAAAAACCTGATTAAAACTAAAAGTTCCCAAAACCAAATTAGAGTTTAGTCTTGATGCATTTTGAGGCATTCAAGTAAATTTTCAATCCAAGTGTTAAAAATAAATTTGATGGCAACATCATGATCAACTAGTGTAGAGAATAAAAGAAAACATAAACCAAGAAAATAACCTCCAACAAAACATACTAGAACCATTATGATAAAGCAAAATAATGGAAAATAAACATCACTTTATTTTTGGTTGACACAAGATTTATTGAAACCTTAAATTTTATTGCATCAATTACCCTTATGGATGATTTATTGGCTCACTTAAAAATATATACTGGCACGACGGTCACATTTATGAAGTTTTATCAAATTAGATAAGGAACTAATGACCACATTAGTGGTTATATGCTTATTTACCAAGATGAGCTATGAACCACCATTTAATGAGATTCAAATCATTTTTTATTGACAGCTTGTTCTGAATTATGAAAATAAATTTATGTTAAAAAATTTTCAATTTTTTTAAAGAGATTTTAAACACTATTTGAAATTTCAAAATCAAATTATTATATGCTAATATGCTTAAGTACTCTTCTAAAGTGTATTCTTCTTCTAATGCTTATAAGTTTCCAAAAAATCAAACTTTATAAGAGTAAAAATAATGATTTTGTATTTTAAACCAAGAAATATCCTAATAACATTTTCAATTCCAAAGTTAAACCACTATAAAATATCCTCTCAATCCCCCCAAAATAAAAAATATAATTTAATTGGCTTAGTGAGAATCCACAACAAAATTTTAAGAAGCTAATTGAGTGCAATATGATTTATTTACCTTAATTAATATAATTTGATCCTTCAAGAATGTTGCCTGGGAATTATGATCATAACTAATTTTGTGACTATATTCATCAAAACCTCCATGATAATCCAATACAATTCAAGATCAACAAAATGATGAAAAAGTTGATGTATTACAATGTTGTGCATTACTACACTTGATTAGACATTGTCTATTTCATGAAGGTGAAAAAATAATATAATTCATTGAAATTCAAATGTGAATACATATTTGAACTCATTTAAAAAATTTAAACACTTTAAAAAATGGCATGTTATTTTGAGTTTGCATGCAAAAGATATGGCCTCTAGAAGATATATGAATTTTTACAACAACAAAATTACGAGTCTATATTAAGGGATAATTTTTCCTTAGACATTGAAATTAATTAAAGAGATAAATAAGAATCATGAAACTATATCTCAACATAAATATAAAGAGTATAATAATAAAAAAAAAATCATAATAATAATGAAATAGTAGATCAAATCTACATAAGATGATTGTAAGTAGAGCACAATACTAGAAATATATGACTGAGCCACTTTAAAGGGGAAAATATATATAAAAAATTAAATAAGAAAAGAATGATCAATATGATCATATAATAATAATTAGTTACACTTATATATATCCTACTAAGGCCATGGATATTGCATAGGTTGACACTACTACAAATATGATGATATAAAAATTATCATATGACTAAGCAAAATGTTATGTTAGTCACAATTCAATCACACATATCCTAGTAAATTCTAGTGATTAATGGTGTAGCATACCCCTCCAATTCAATCTCAAAATTTATTTTATTTGGGTGCTTATGTAGTAATGCTTCATCATCTCATTTCATATGCTCCCTAGCCAGATTCTTCCACTTGATCAGATAATTTGTAGTCATCTTTGTCTACAACCTTTTTTTGTGTGTTTGGAGGATTTACTCAAGTTAAAAAATTATTCTTCACTCCTCATAAAGATCTAATAACTATATTTGAGCCAATTTTTTTTTTCCAATGACCTTCTTCAATAAAAAAACATGGAAGATTGGATCTATTTTATTTGAATGAGGTAACTCTAGTTTGTATGCTACACTATTGATCTTCTAAAAGACCTAATAGGGACTGTAATACTTAGGCTAAACATTTTATCCTTATATTAATGCTTCAGGAAAATTTTATTATATGGATGTAATCATAGAAACATGTAATATCCTACTTCAAAATGTATTTCCATGAGGTGCTAGTTAACTTGTTGCTTTATATAGTTTTGTGCCATTATCAAATTCTCTTTGAGATTAAAGAATACCTTCTGTTGATTTGAATGTGGAATTAAAATTATATAATCTTTAATTGAACCCTTATGGATGAAGTGATGGATGGTGTTTGGTACCCAAAAAAATCTAGGAATGGTGTCATTTTAGATGATGTATGGAATGAAGTGTTATGCCACCATTTTGATAATGGTATCCATTGAACCCATCTTTCTTGTTTATCTAAAGCAAAAGATTGGAAATAACCCTCCAGACACTTGTTGACCACCTTAGTTTTTACATTAAATTTTAGATGGTATGATGAATTAGGAATTAGCTACATACCCAAGTGAGAAAATAAACCAATCCAAAAATTATCGATTAATATAGGATCGTGGTCACTTACTATGATCTTTGGGGTGTAGATTCTGAACTGTATCCATAAACATTGATGCTATTTTACTTGTTATAAAAATATGTGACAAGGCAGATATATGTGAATACTTGGTGAGTCTATCCATGACAACCATGATGACATTTTACATTTAGACTTAGGAAATCCTATGATGAAATCCATGGACAACTCCTCCCACCTATGTCTAGGATTAAGAAACAATTGTAAGAGACATTGGGTCTTAATTATATCACCCTTTACTTATTGAAACACCATGATTTTGACCAAAAATGTTTATACTTCCCCTTTGAGCCCTTCATATAATAATTATTGATTCATTTTATCTGATTGGTGAATCATGCATTTATACAAGAGTCATTCACATTAGGGATGTTTTTTGCACAAGCATAGTCAATCCTTGTACCATAGACCATCCCCTTTATATAAATATTTGTTTGACATGACCATATCTTGTTGAATATTTTCAATGAGAGTATTTTTATGTGTCATTAACCCTTTCTAATTTTTACCTATTCACCCTATCTCCATGTAATATAGATATAACATATAATAATTCTTCTATGGACTCATCATTCCTAGATACTGCACCATCCACTACATTATATTTATATTTGTTGTAGATGACCTCAAATTCACATCCCAACATCTTTGTGACCCATTTTTGATGTTATTATGATGAAAACCTTTGTTCTAAAAATTATTTAAGATTATCATAATTTGTCTTTACCTTAAAGTGTATTCTCATCAATAAGGTCTTCTTTATTTGAAGGCATGAAGTATAACCATCATTTATTTATCATAAATAAGATTTATACAACTATTATATTTGATTTTGAGACTCTAAAAATCAATAGGTTTCTATTATTTCATGAGTATGACTCCCATACCATACCCCAAAGCATCACACTCAAAAATGAAAGGTTTATATAAATATGGTGTAGCTAGAACTAGAGTGGTGCACATGGATTAATTTAGGTTCTTAAATATCTTGGTGGATGCTCCATTCCAATGGAATGAATCCTTATTCAATATAACTATGATTGATACTACTATGCTTTCATAATATTTTTATAAATACATGATAGTAACCTGTGATCCCTAAGAAGTCTCATAGGTGCTTGAGGGTTTAAGGGACATGCCATTCAAATATGGCCTTGATATTTTTAAGGTCCACCTTTACACATTCATGTTAAATAATTTTACTGAAGTGTTCCAAATAATTTAACATAAAAGAACACATGGAGGGATTAGATTATAATTGATGTCAAACTAGAGTATCCAAAACTTGATTCACATGTAGATATTTTTTTCATGTTTTGTTGTATATTAATATTTCATAAAAAAACACCAAGACATATTTCCACAAAAATGGCTGAAAGACATTTCATCAAGCATTGAAGTGTAGATGGTGAGTTTATGATACCAAAGGAAATCACTATAGATTCATAGTGGCCCTCATGGGTTCTAAAAATTATCTTATTGATATTATCATCTTTGATGGTAACTGCAAAGATCAAGTTTCATAAAGTATATGCCACTATGTAACTCATCTAACAAATCACAAAGAATAAGAATTAGAAACTTACATTTGATATTATACTTATTGAGTTCCATATAGTCTAGAAACATATGCAAGATGTCATCCTTATTATGAACCATAACCATGAGAGGAATAAGCAATCTGGTTATGCTAAACAATTTTTGCCTTGAGCATGCCCTATATTATCTTCTCAATCTCACTCTTCTATACATATGGGTACCTATACGGTAGGATGCTAGGTGGTTGGATCCATAGTACTAGCTGAATGGAATTATAATGATCCATTTTAGGTGGTAGTCCTTTTTGAATATCTACAAAAAATATTGAGTGCCCTTATACAGTTTCATGTAGATCTAGTGGTTTAGGAACCTTTACTAGTAGTGCTTATAATGAAAACATTTTTACCACAAACCCATCTACTCTATTTTTGTAAATATTATATTATGATAAGAGTTAACCATTTTTTTCATTTTTTCAAGTAGCCCACATAATTAAAATGCCCTTACTTAAGAATGAAAACACATGAGAAACTCCTATAAATTTAAATCAATCTTTCTTAAAGTAGTGAGCCACGAATTCTAACATAATGTTTGTGTCACTCATAGGAATGGAAAATATAGGGAAATATAGTAGGCAGTCTCCCATGGTGAGTTTAATACTATGAATTTTCCTTGTAAAACTCATTATTCCACCATTTAAGATCAGGAATAGAAATTCTAGAGATGGACAAACAAAATAGTTCAAGCAGTACACCAACTTATTGTTGATGAAGTTATGGGTACTTCTTGAGTCAATTAATACTGCCACCTTTTATTTTTTTAGGAAACCCATTACTTGAAGGTTATTAGGGTGCTGATTCCTAAAAGTGTATGGTAAGAAATAGTTGGTTGTGTATATTCTATCTCCTCATATGGCTCATCAACACCTTCTAATTCTATTTTTTCATCCTCTTATTTTTTATTATAAAAATGTAGAATAATTTATTTTTAGCATATTTATGCCTATGAATATATTTTATATCATAGTTAAAACATAAACATTTCCCCCTTTTATCTTCAATTTATTGAGGAGTCAATTTAGTAGGTTGAGGGAATGACAGTGCTAGAGTGCTATGATCTCTGATGCTTTTAAATTCCTGCCTTATGTTGGCTAGTACTATTTCATTTGCCCTACATGCTATGATAATATAAGTAACTATAATAAGTGGATTAAAAATTCATATCTCATACTAGATGTGATCCTTGAGTCCCTTAATAAATAGGTATTTTAGATTATCATATGCAATTTTCTCCACACACAAGGATATATTTTAAAATTATTGAATATAATCCTCGATCGATCTTATTTGAAGAAAGTTATCTAATTGGATAAAATAATTATTTAGCACATTGTTTTGATAATGCATCTATAATTTGTTAGTAAAATTTGACTGGGTGACACTAAGAGTCTTATTGACCCTTGATTATTGACTAACATTTCCATTTATGGTAAATTATATGGTGTTCACCGATATACCTAACCCATGGTGTACATTGGATGATCAAGACTATGTGTGTGCATGTGACATATAAAAACATAAACTAGTGCTAGTGGCTAAATATTGACACACATAAAATTATGCATTCCTTGTGCATGCACCTAAAAGAGTCTGATATCAGGGCATGCATGGCTTGAAAAATATAAAGTCCATGAACACAAAATGGCAAAATAATAGGATCAAGACAAATAAGACCACATGAATCTAGGAACCATAATGGAGATTGTGGGGATAAATAATGAAAATTATGGTTGATATATGATCCTAACAAGTAATTGATAACTAGAAAAAGACAATGAGGTAGATAACTTGGGGTAGAGCACCACAATAACTACCAAGTGGAAATATGGAGCAATAACTACTATGTGGTGGAAATTGATCTACGAAGTGACACATAAGGCCCTTTGGAGGCTTATAAAAGTAAGGAACCTAAGATGATAAAACATGTTGACAAATTAATAAAAAAGTGATACATAATTTTTATGAGAGAGTAAGATTACTTAGGTTTTTAAGTGCCTTTGAGAACGCCTGAATCCATGTAATCTTGATATGATAAGTAATTTAATGATGTCAATGGATTTAGGGTAATGATGTTGATATCCTTGGTATGACTTAGAATATTGATATATGTTGTTCTTATTGGATGAGTTATTTACTTAGAATCAAATGACATGTTCATGATTTTTAATGTATAAGTTCATACTTGCTAATAATATTACCAAAGATAGTGTAGAGAAGGCTCTAAGTAGCCTCACACACATATGATTATGTGAATGAAATCATTGCACTCAACTACCCATGGCTCAACTTGGTTTTACCTCTTTGTGCCTCGAGTGAGTGCGTGAACCCAAAACTCACATGATATGATGGTATAGAGGGTTGTAAGATAAATTTTGGCATGTGAAAGAGGACTAACACATAGCTGACTACTAGACTAGTGTAACCTTTTGGTCTCATTTTTGGGACAAGTTAAATTTTATTAATACAATGGTAAGGAGAAGCTGAGTACTTATTATTTTGTGAACTTTAAGGATCATATTTGAAGTAGTTTCTAGTAGACATCAAGAATTTGATGATAGATAGTGGAGTAGAGAACATGTGAATGAGGCTGACTAAGTTCGTATGCATATGATTGGTACAAAGGTCAAAAGTTTAAAGGGGAATGGACTCTAAAAGGTATTTGGGGAGAAATATTTTAGCATGGAGGAACCAAATGAACATGAGCATAAGAGGCATGAGATTAATGAGATTCGGTAGAAAGTAATGGTCAAAAAGACTATAGGGGGAAGGGAGAGTCCAAATTAGGAAGAGCCATGAGTACCCACATAGAATGGGGATGGCATGAGGGAGAATCTTGCATAGAGGATGTGCTCTATTGAAATAAAAATGCATGCAACCAAGCTAGAGTGAAATCTATAAGCTAAATTTGAATCACTTGAAGTAGAGGAAATTCATAAAGAGACTATCAAAGGAATACCCATTTTTGTCTTTACCTAAAGCACATGCTCATGTGATGAGTTTTTATTGTAATAAGGATTAGGCCATTTGTTTTCTAATTTTTATGCTTTATTAGTTAGATTATTTCATGCATGATATTGTGTATGTTTGTTATAATAATATGTGTGACCTTGTAAGTCTAGTTGGGTGAGTCAAGTGAGGGTTTTATTTGGAATACTTATGCCAGATGTTTAAGTTTATGGGTGAGTGTGCACACATTTTTATGTAATAACCCCTCTCTATGATAGGAAAATTAAAGAATGAACAATGCCTATAAGCCATATAATTTATGTCTTGGTGACCATTGAAATAAAATAATATTGAGCTCTATGCATAAAATAAATCTAAAGAGAATAGAAAAGTGATCATCATGCTGAAGGACTAGGAAAAAATAGTATGGGGTAGGGGTATCATGTGTTGAAATAAGAATATTATACATGTACAAAAGACATTGACCAAGAAATACATAATGAATTATGGGGAAGGAAAGTCACAAGTGAAGTATAGTGTCCAGGAATGCAAAATTGATCACATGATATAGACAATTGTGGGTGAAGGAAGTGCAACACTAGAGTGCAATTCCTAGGAATGGAAATATCTAGATACATGAAGAATACTTGTGGGGTAAGATGATTCAATATGGAGTGTTGTGCCCATGAAAATGTGAAGAAAAATCATGGGGTAAGGAAGTAAAAAAATAGGGTGTATCACCCATAAATGCATGACAAAGACTTATATGGAAATGAAACAAACTAGGAGTGAAGCACATTACTTAGGAATGCATGACATAGAATAAAGGTAAAGGTCATGATAAAAATTGATCCATGTAGGTATAATTGAAGAACAAGAAAGTTGAGAAACCTAACACACAAGTTCCTATAGCAAAATAAGTAGAAAAAATAGAAGGAATAAAGATAAAATCCCAAGGATGAGAATGTGAAAGGCATATCTTGAAGGTTTAACAAGGTGGAGAGCAGGTTAGTGAGTAGTTGAACCTAAAATGAGAAAGGTACAATTGAGGAGTTGATTTAAGAGGATAAAGGGCACATGAAGAAAGAAACCACACAAAGAGGTAAAAGCATGTGAGAAGAAGAAAGGGAGGGCACTATGAGATAAACACAAAAAATGGCACCAATATGGAAAAATAGGCACCCAACACCAAGAAGGTCTTAAATAAGAGGTGTAAGACAAGGTTGAATAAGGAGAAGTGATTAGTGGGTTGTCCGAAGATGGATAACCATGTTAGTGTGGGGTGATGTTGACCCTCGAGTCATGATGTGCCTTTCCATTTATGAGAAATTTATTGGCATGTGTCAATAGACAAAACCCATAGCACACATTAGATGATCAATACTATGCATACACATAATAAATAAGAACAAAAATTGATGCCATTGGCTGAATACTTGCATGCATAAACCTATGCATTCCTTAACCATGCACCTGATAGATATTTCAAATTAGGGCATTCACAAGCTAAAAAAAATCAAGTCCACATGTGAAAAATGATAAAAGAACAAGTTCAAGACAAACAAGACCATGTAAATCTAATAACCATAGTGGATATCACAGGGATAAGTGACATAAGTTATGACTGATAGATGATCTTGATAGGTAGTTGAGAAGTGGAAAAAGATGGTGAGTTAGCTGACATGGGGAAGAACACCAAAACAATTACCAAGTGGACATTAAACACAATAATTTTTATGTGGTGGAAATTGATCTACCAAGTAACACATAGGGCCCTTTGGAGGCGTATTAAAGGAAGGCACCTGAAAAGAGGAAGTGGGTTGGTAAACTGATAATGAAGTGTTATAGAATTGTTATGAGAGAATAGGATTACTTAGGCTATTAAGTGCCTTTGATCATGTCTAAATCCATGTTATATTGAGTTGATAAGTAATGGAATAATGTCAATGGATTTAGGTTAATAATGTTGATATACTTGGTATGACTATAGAATTTTATTATATGTTGTTCTTATGGCTGAATTATTTACTTAGATTAAATGATGTGTTCATGCTTTTCTACATATAAGCGCATACTTTATAATATGTATTTCCAATGATAGTGTGGGTAAGTGCATGGAGACGGGGGGCCAAAAATTAGACACAAATTCATATTTTTAGTGTTGGAAACAATTTTACATACATGGTTTTTAGAAGTGTGTATATGTGATTTTGGGACATAAGCTCAATGATTATTAAGGCTAAATCACATATGTGATTTAATTCATTAAAATCATGTACATGGTTTTAACACATTAAAACCACATACATAGTTATAAAATAATAGAACTAAGTATGCATTTCTATTACTTTATAACCAAAAAACATTAATGCCATTCATTTGACATCGATGTAAACAATGACTAGGAAATAATATGATAAAATATGTTATTGGCAATGAGACCACAACAAGTAAAAAATTCTCTAGCAATCTAAATTTGATGATGGCATACCAAAAGAGAGGTATGCAAACATGTTTTAGTGCATTTTGGAATAAAATTAGTTAATTTTGTTGCATTTTTCTTGAAATTATTTATTTTTTAATTTTTTGGCACATGTAGAGGCTAATGTGTCAAGTGGAAATGAAAAACAACCTAACCCTCCTAACCCACAAAACCCTCATATCCCTCCTATCCCTCCTCATCCATAAAACCTTCCTATCCCTCCTATAGTTCCTCAAGCCCCTTAAGGTAGTCAAGAGGATTTAACATCCCATATCTTTGAAAATAAGATCAAACTTGAGAATTTGATTAGTAAATTGAGGGATTCCCATGCAAAAAACCCCCATTGAATTTCTTTGGAAAACACATTACAGATATTATTAGGTGAAATTGATTCATTAATGGGTTAAATTGATAGGTGGGCTGAGTATAGAAATAGATTTAGATATAATATTCCAACAAATTGTTTGTACCATTATAAGAGATAAACACATTACTAAATCCCAAATTTGTGCCCTATTCAAGGAAAGGGCTCTGCATAAGATAGGCCAGGTGCATGCCATGCCCCTGACCAACTTGTAAGAATATGTATTGATAAACCCCATATTCCTAAGTTCCTTCCCTCTTAGTTAAGGATATTATAGAGATTGATACTTTGCATGTGTTTAAGGCACTTACTCGACACCCTCATTCAATATACAAGCCAAGTTTCTCATACTCCTATTGCCAAGGGTGGACACAGAGAGGCTTCATCTAACACTACTACTCATTGAGCTCACTATTATAAATCAAGTAATTATATATGCATTGGACCTGACGAGGAGGAGAAGGATGCCATGCAACCCACTAATGGTGGTATTTTCATGGGCCTAGATGATATTGATCTCACTGTGTTTCAGTCATCTACATTTTATCTAGACACCTTGGTTACAACTTCTCAGGTATCTTTAATATTTTATTTATTGTAAAAAGTTGTTAGACTTGTTAAATTTCAAATATTTGTAAAATTTAGAAGGTAATAATTATTTTTCATGGAAAAATATCAATAATGTATACAATTTTTATGTTGTAACATGATTTTGGATGCCATATGAGCATGTTTATTGCTGATACTATGCCTATATATACATATACAAAGGTGATTTCTAAGGATTAATTAATGTTATGCTTCATTATACATGTATGTTGTTGTATATACATGCTGAATTGACCAAAAATTATATTTTTTGTTCAATTTATGGCCACCCTAGACACTCTACCATCTATTCAGGTGGGAGCAAATGTGTGTATTATTTCTAAGATTTCATCTGCATAGTAACTCACCAAGATATATGAGATTTATTATAACATTTAAGTGTAGATATGTATGTGTTTTTTTAATTATCCTCTATACTTATGAAAATAGTGACACATGAAACAATTGTCTATGTAGACTCCTCTGGTGATGTCTTCTAGTCCTATTGAAATGATTAGTAGGCCTAACATAGTACAGTTGATAATTTAATTTGTAAATTTATCTATCATATTTCAATGATTTAGTCTATTGTATTAAATATTTACAAGCTAATTTTGAATTTTTATTTTGTATATATATACATTTTTATAGGGACCCAACCCTTCCATTATCATGAACACGTCATCGACTCCTATTGGTGATCCATTTCACACTCATGTTTGTCAATGTGAACCTATCATTGACCCTATTGAGCATGAGTCCCAAATTGACCATGACCACCAGCTTACAATAAGTGCACCTAATTTTTTTTTTAAATATTAATTTGTTAATTTTTCAAATATCTTGTTCTAGTACATGTGTAAGGTTTCTGACAATATTTGCATATTGATTTAATCTTTTAGGTTTTTACAACTGTAAACACCTAAGCTAGATTAAAGGGTTGAGATGTCTAAATCAGTTAAATAATATACAATAATTAACAATTTATTTGATATGGATTTTGAATTATTTTTAATTTATAAAAATAGTAATAAGTATGCATAAATAGAGACTTATCTAGAAAGTGATTATCATAGATGATTTGGGTTTTGAAAACTAGGTTTTGGACATTTATGAACATCATCAACAAGGTCCCAAGATCTAATTAATCACTAAATAGTATCACCCCACCTGGATAGTAGTGCCATATTTATTTAGTGTCCTCAAATTGGTGCTAGTGTCCTCTTTACATGATTATTCCTATTTTTTGGGAGTATATATGCCTACATTTTTGGGTCCTATTCCTACACGCATGAAATATGGAAATCTGTATTATGCTTGAAAAATCTAAATTAGTGTGTAAAAACCCAATCCTCCTTGAAAGTATGGCATGAGCTAAAAATGTATGTTCATTAGTAAGATAGGTTGGACATCCTCAATACTCTATTGCGAAGAGAGATGCCTATATACCAATACTCTGAGGAGGGATCAAGTCTGATGTAGTTCTCCCACCTAGTGCTTAGTGCAAGTGCAAGTGAATGCTAGAATGAAAGTGGTATTGAATGCCTTGAGTGTGTTTGAGCTTTGAAATATTTGGAATTTGGGCTTAGAGATGTTGTAGATGGTAGTATGTAAAACTAGGGTATAATAAGGATTAAATACCTTAATTTTTCTCAACTTGTTTCTTTTTTGGATAGGCTTTTACAAATATTTTCCATCTAGTGAATAGAGGTTAAATAATATTATATTTATATATATGTGTAGCTTATGCAAATAATAAAATGTACTTAGGTTAACCTTAAGAGGGGCACACATTTAAAAATGTATCCATTCAAGAGAGTTAGGGCAAGGTACATTAACATCTAGTTAGGGACACTAGAACCATGTGGTTGTAGTGTACTTCGTGTGGAGCTAATAACCAGTTGGTAAATTGCTAGGCACATTGGGTTAGGATCTGGGAATGCTATCCTATTTTGTGTTTGGGATGATATAAGATGTTTATGGTCTGCACAAGGGATATAAAAGTGTGGTAAAGGCTCTAGGATATGTCTAGGGTTAAGCTAGGAATATGCTAACTCAAGAAACACTCTTAGCATCCAAATACCACTTTTAGGTGATTAGATTCCCTTGCTTTATGTTAGGAATGCAACAAAGTGAAATGACTAATATAAAGGAAAAAGAAGTGTACTTGGACTTACCTAGGAAGTGAAGTCCGTGTAACTAAGTTTGAGTATGTCAATCTAGATTTGCATATGTGAAAAATGATCTAAAATAATGCCCTATAATGAAACATGAAAAAATCACTCCTTACTTAAGAGATTATCAAAAGCAAAAGACTATGTTGAATAAAGTAACTGAGTAAAGATGAGTAAAGAGAGAGGGAAAAAACAAATACACCTCATTAGGTACATTAACCAATGCATGAAACTAGTGATAACCTATGTGTGTGAGTTTATATAAAAATCAAATCATTTAATAAATTGGACTAAGCTGATAGCTTTCTCAATCCTCACATGGGTGACTCAAGAACTCGATCAAGTTTTAAATCCATCATTGTCCACCCCTACTCGGTAGATCATGATCTATGAATAGCTTGGATAAGACTGTAAGTGTGTTTAAACCTCTCATGTAGGTGGTTCAAGAACTCAAGTAGTCCATGAATGTATCATTTCCCACCTATGTGAAGTAGATGCATCTAAAACTCAACTCTTTAAAGTGATAAAAATATATAACTAGGTATATCTAACTATGTATACCGTTTTTTATGGCTACTCATGTACATTAAGTGGATTTGGACCACTTAGAAATGCCAACCATTGCAGATGGAGTAAGGCATGAAACTAGTGATAACTTGGAATATGATAACAAGTGTATACAACATAGAGAATGACATGGAGTTTGTCATTCCATTTGATTAAATTATGTTTAATTGAGTATATGGAAACTATGTGCTATACACATGCCCCCAATATGATATATGAGTACACTAATTTTGAACTGAGTATGTAATACTATATCTATGTAATTAAGCTAAATGTGGGAGTGATCATGTTATGCATGATGCCAAAAATATAAGAAAATGGTATGAATTTGAGCTGAAATGAGTGTATTTGACTAAAATCTAAACATAACTATCAAACTTGTGACTGTATCTGTGCAAAGTTTTATTATACCTAGTGTATTGGTCTAGATAATCTATATTGTCCTAAAACTAAGGATATTAGATAGTAGCACCCTATAGTGGATAATATCACCCTATGGTGCTAGTGTCCCAATTTGGGCCTAATGTTTGTTTAGTCTAAAATTTGGGTGTCTGAACTGCTTCTTGAGTCCCTATTTTTTTCTATGTCTAACCCATGTCTAATTTTTGAAACTGAGCCTATGTGCTAAAAATGATATGTGAATACTAAAGTAAGAGAATAATCTCTATGAAAGATGCTTGTGAATGCCTCATTTTTTAATGGTAGTTGTGGAATATATGTAATAACTGTCCTCAAAATGAGTATCTATACAAAATGTGTTAGCTAGAGCATATATATGATAACTATGTGATATTCTAATACAATGTATAAACATAATATCAAAATGTAAAAGAATCTAAGCATAAGTAGGTAATGTAAGATGTATGTTATAATATAGCATTGCAAAAGGGTGTCAAGATAGATGTAATCAATGTGTATCAATTTTTTTGAGAAACTACCTAGGGGGATGGGGCATGATGTCCATCACGATACCCAATTAGGAAGGGTAGATGCATGAGGTTCCTCATGGCATCAAAAATTTGTGTGTGTAACAAGCAAAGACAAGTGTCATGGTGAAGAATCATATAAGGAAGCATACATACAAACCCATGAGGCATGAAAAAGTAGGCCAAGGGGACACAATACAAGGGACATGGGAACATGTAAGTAAATCTAAGAATAAAGACATACAAAGACATGTTCAAATGTCCACATATGCAAGCAACAAGTAATTTAGCTTAGAGCCACATATAAAGACATGTTTAAATGTCTACATATACAATCAGGAAAGCATACACAAGGGACATGGGCAAATGTCTAAGGAATACATACATAGAAGTGGCATAGAGCCTAATAACAATGACATATTTAAATGCCCTTGAAATGGAAGAAGCATAGGAAACACAATCAAGTATAAAATAAGAAAGCTACAAATGAAAGCATGTATAACTATGTAGTACAAATCTATGTAAATGCTAAGATGTACATATACTAAATCTAACTAGTGATAGTTAGAAAAAAATCTGAGTAATGAGTAGTAATGATCAATATCAATATGTATCAATGCGTAAACTAGAATGTATAGTATGTAAGGATAAACCCTAGTAGTAGTAATTATGTATGAGATGCCCCTGAGTGGGTGGATGTATCAAATGAATAAACCTAGACTGGTGTATATGCCCCTAGTGGGTAGATGATAACAAGTTTGGATCAATGTAGTGGACTAGAGTCTTGTATGTAATTTGTAAGCACTCAACAAGAAAAAGTGAAGCATATGTGTATGATAAAAATTGATAATACTAATATAACTAGCATATGTAATATCTAGCAAGTAGTAGAAATGTAAACATAAAAATGCATACAATTTGTAATTTTTTGTGTTTTTTGAGTAATATTTTAATGTTTTTGTATTTTGACATGTTATATTGCTTTTATGTTTTCTAAATATAAGCTATGTACAAGAAAAGGAAAATAAACTATGTACAAGGAATGAGAGAGAGAAGGAAGTATGTACAAGAGTAGAAACCATATTAACTAATGATTCTCATAGGAGACTCATTATCACTATGACCTATGTTGAATGAGAGAATTATGATCATGTGTGTAGTGTGAAAGGGTAACTATGATCACATGATCTATTGTGCTATATAATATATGTCTAAATATACTTGTGTGGTGATGTTATGAAGCTTTGGAACTAACTATGATGCCTTATGAATTGTAGGGGTTTTAGGAACACATATGGTAGGAGAAGTTGTAGGTGATACAGGTGCCCTTTTATGAAAACCCCTAAAACCCAATAATATTTATCTCTATATAAATTGAGTATAGAAAGGTCCCTAGAATTTTTGATGTATCTATGATGCAAGGGTAGCTCTAGTAATGGTCTCCATGGGAGATTATGCGTATGTTTCAATATTGTAGGAGTAGACCTAGCCTGCACTGATGACTCTATTAAACTCTATGATGTATGCATAGGAGTTATACTCTTAGTTGTAACTAATAGCCATGTAATATATGGTAATGGTGTTGGAACTATAACTAGTGTCTATGATGGAACTATATCTATAAATTATCCTATAACTACCTATGAGATCGATAGAGGATACTCATATTAGACACCCTTAACCTTAACCAACTAATTGGCATGCATATACTTTAGGCATTAGTTTATTGTAGATGGGATGGCTCGAAGCTACTTTAACTATGGGCTACCCAATAATATATCAAATACACTTACACTAGGCACTACCAATAACTGAGTGGTTATGTGTGCTAGCCTAACCTATAACAAAGGCAAAATCTCCCTGATAGAGCTCCAAACATGGACACTAAAACCACTAATGATTATACATATGGGGAATATATCCCACTCTATGTAACCCAAGTGATGTAAGAGTGTCATAGTGCACATGATTATGTTTGACCCATTGTCAACCATAGCACTTTGAATATGATGGTGGTCAATGTATGCTCATATGAAGAGCACATGTAAATCTATGTCATCATCCACAACCTTCTACCCTAAAATTGTGATAATTGGTATAGGTGGAACTATAATATGACACATGCCAATAATGTTATGTAAAAGATGTGCCCCCTTTGTAACTGTGTGATATGAATCTAGTGGTGGATGTGACTGGTATGCATAATGAACACCTGATGTGTCGCTACCTCATTTGTTGCATGCTTTTGGAAAGGATCTAAAGTGACTAGTTTTGATAAAAGTGTTTTTCTTACCATAAAAACATCATTGATCAACCTAAAACCTCTTAAAAAATTAAGTAAACTTAGAGAGGATTCCATCAATGCTAATGTTTTGTATAGATCTATTTAGATCAAGGTATAAATCAAGTTTTTTTGAGAAAAAACATGAAAATGAGGTACAAGGTAATTTACGTGAAATCTAATTCATGAATGTTGAATCCAAAGACTTGTTATTTATCTTAAAATATATTTAGTGCCTTAACCTTTGTTTATTGTGGTTTTGGTGCCTCCTTGGGTGTGCTCACATCAATAATATTAGCCTCAATGAGATCTTGTATCTTATGCTTTAGACTAATGTATTTGTTTGTCATGTGGCCTAGTGCCCTGTGATACTCATAGAATGCATTTGAATCATATTTATTTGGAAGAGGCTATGTCATATCAACCTATTTAATGGGAGGGAGAGATATGACATTATATTCTAAGAACTATTGTAGAACTCATTCTGGTGACTCTAGAAAATTTGTGAAGACTATGCACTGAGGAGTAGATAAAACCAATTTGGGAGATGGCTCAGAAGCTATGTTAACTATGTTCTTTTTATCACTTTTGTTCTCTATGGACCTGAACTTGTATGGAGGTTTGTTTGAACTCTTAATAGTTGATTTTGATCCATTTGTGTACTTGAGTTTGCCTATTGATAAGATCTTAACCTCTCTTTCCTTGATCATGTGGCACAAATTGATAAACCTTGAATAAGATAGCTTCATGCAATGCTAGTAAGAGACTTTTTAAAAATATTTCCTAATGTTGATAGAGAAATGTTTTATAAAAATACTAGATAAATGATTGAATACTGTGATAGATTGATTTGGAAAATCATAGAACCATTTTAGGGCATAATACTTGAGACTGCATGGAAATAACTTTGTAATAACCCAATGAATGGACACATAGTCCAAGCATGTTGCATGAAAAGCTATGAGATGATGCTCTAGGTCACCCTTGCCATCATATAATGTAAGCTTGGGTGCCACAAAAATGGATGGAAATGGAGTTTTCACTATGTGATATGTTGAAGTTGTGTGTAATATAATGTTGGAATCCAAGACATTTGATGGCCTAGTGAATCCTTTTTCAAGATATAACACCTTAGCCTACAAAGTATGAATCTCATGCATAAGGGATTGTACATCTAAAGTGGAAGAATGAGCCATAAACAGTGTAGTTGTCACTAGGTTGTGCTATCTGAGTTGGTTGATTTGGACCCACTGGAGGTGTAACAACATTATTAATTGGGGGAGTTGAATATTGACCATTGTTTAATTTTTGAAGTTATTCCTAAAGAATATTGATGAAATCATCTTGTATATCAATATGTTTGGATAAAAAATCTTGTAGCTATTGCTTATTAGTTTCATCAAATCTATTATTAAATTTTGCCATTATAGTTTGGAAGGTAGGAAAATAAATTTCATATATTTTAAACCTTTTAAGAATATTAATCTAAGGAAGATTTAAAAAATTAAATATTGTAACAAGTTTGATATATTTGGAATTAAAATCTGAGTACATATAAAAAAGGATACGAAACCTAAGTGTATCTAGGGTTAGATGTTTTTGAATCTAGGTTTTTTTTACAATAATTTAAATTATATTCAAATAAATTGAAACCCTAATATTAAATTGATTTAATTAGCTAGGTTGTATAAAAAAATAAAAAATTAGAAGTATGCATCTCTAATTTCTTGCACAAAAAATTGGATTAATGCAAACTAGGGTTTGAAGCAATATTTGAAGTAAGTCAGGTTCACCAAATGATTTAAGCTTTTAAAATTTTAAAAGTGTATATATTAAATCTAGATTAAAGGGTTGAGATGTCCAAATTAGTTAAATAATATGTAATAATTAACCACTAATTTGTTATGGATTTTGACTTCTTTTGAATTTCTAAAAATAGTAATAAATATGCGTAAATAAAGACTTATCTAGAAAGTGACTGTCGTAGATGATTTAGGTTCTAAAAATTGGGTTCTAGATAGTTCTAAGCATAGTCAATAGGGTCATATGATTTGATTACTCATTGAACAGTATCACTCCACCTAGATAGTAGCACCATACTACTGTAGTGTCCTTAAAGTGGCACTAGTGTCTTCTTTACATGATTGTTCTTATTTTTTGGGAGCATTTGCACTTGCATTTCTACGTCCTATTTTTACACACATAAAATCTATAACTTTGTATTATGCCTAAAAAATATAATTTAGTGTGAAAACTCTAATCCTACTTATAAGTATGGTATGATCTGAAAATGTGCGTTCGCTAGTAGGATAGTCTGGACATCCTCAACACTTCGCTATGAAGAGAGTTTCCTATATACCAATACTTTAAGGAGGGATCAATCCTGATGTAGTTCTCCCACATAGTTCTTAGTTCAAGTACAAGTGAATGCTAGAATGAGAGTGGTCTTGAATGGCTTGAGTGTGCTTATTATTTAAAATATTTAAATTCTAGGCTTAGGGTTACTATAAATGGTAGTATGCAGAAGTAAGGTAGAATATGATTAAATACCTTAATTTTTCTCAACTTTTTTCTTGTTTAGATATGTTTTTGCATCTATTTTCCATCTAGAGAATAGAGGTTAAATAGTTTTGATAGAGATTCATAGCTTTTGCAGATAATAAAATGTACTTAGGTTAACCTTAGGAGGGGTACATGTTTGAAAATGTATCTATTCGAGAGAGTTAAAGCAAGGGACATTAACACCTAGTTGGGGACACTAACACCATGTGGTTATAGTGTCTGTAGTGTGGTGCTAATGTCCAACTGGAAAAATACTGGGCACATTGAGTGGGGATCTAGGAATGATGTCCTAGAGCTATGTTTGGGCTGAAAGAAGATGTCTATGGTTTACATAATGGCTATAAAAGTGTGGTAAAGTATCTAGGATAAGTCTAAGGCTAAGCTAGGATTAGGATAACTCAAGCAACACTCTTAACATCCAAATACCACTTTTAGGTGATTACACATATGAACATTTGAAGCTACAAACAAGTTTTGAGCATAAGAGGACTCATAGTCAAAAAGTTCTGACACCTCCAGTTGTGATAAAGGAATATAAGGGAAAATCTTATAAAAGCAAGGCAAAGAGAGTGATGCATTTTGATTATTAGGATCATGTCTTATGAAATTTTGTTGTATACCTATATGGCTTGATGTATAGTTGTTTGGCATTATATGCCTATATGGAATTGACCCAGGATATTGTATTGTGTTCACTTTTTATATCCCTTTATAGAGATTTTATGGATACTATATATACATATATTATTCAACATTTCAGTTTTAAATTTTTTTCGTTGATTTCACCTTTTAGATTTTATTGTAATTTATTACATATTATATTACATGTTCACATTATTATATTCTGTAACATTTTGTTGAGAATTAAAAATATACATGCAATCTATTGAATGTTGTTAAAATGTATGGGAAATTTATGTATAATTATGTTATATAATTAGTACAAAAGGTGTGGTAAGTGATCATGATGCAATTAGACCTCTCTTAGATCTACTTACTAAGTCATATTAGAAAAATATGTTTGCTCATTACTCAGATTATTAAAGCCTTCATTAGTGTATTAAAAGTCTATTTACCTATTGTGAATATGTTTCAACCTCAAATTTAGTCAAAAAACTTCCTTAATACTGATCAAGACAATTAAAATGTAGGAGAAAGACTAAATAGGGCATGAGTTGTTAAGTTATTGAGTATCTCAAGTTGCATGAATCTAAAGAAACCAGGTTTAGAATATTGTTGTAAGGTGATAAGATATGTACCATGAAGGTAGGAGAGTGGAAACATGGATAAAATCCCATGAAGGCAAGCTTTGAAAAAAGAGAGAGGTAGGAGTGTGCAAAATAGGTGTGAAGGATTATGTATGTGTTTTGAAATAAACCAATGAGGAATCCTTCCTTAAAGTCTTAAATATATGGTTTCATCTCTTCCATCATGTAAGCAACTAATGTTAATAATTTTAAGCTTTATTTAATGCATTTTGTGATGATTTATAAGCTATGTAGGCTTACGAAGGTGAAAATAGGGTTGTACAGTCATCTCTAAAGAGTATTTGGTGAGTTTGAAGTTTGTTTATGGTTTCAAATCATCATAGAAAATTGGCAAAGAGTTTCATAGATTAGTTTCTAGCCCCAAAATTCCCATAACAAATCTTGACAGTGAATTAATCATAAGAAAATTATTCTCAACTTTGTCATGGTCTTAAAACCTCAAAATTTTCTTTCAAGTAGACTCTTTAAGTCTCTTATACTATGATCTTATAGGTGTATATTTAAGGATTTATAACCTTCTTACACTTGTTTATACCTGTAATCTATTAATACTTTGAAATAAATATACCAATGAAGATGTTATCATCAAATCTAGTGAATAACCTTAAAAGGATTTTTTTTCATACCTTGTATTAAGTCTATCTTCTCATGTTCTTATCTTTATGCCTTCTCTAGATCTACTACTTTATCCAATAGTCTCTTCACTTTACCATAACTTTCTTCATACTCCTCTTTACATTTGAAATACATTCATATTAAATATACTAATATGAATTTGTCATTCACCCTGATCTTTGTATACAAAATATAAAACACTGATGTTAAGTCTTGACAATTAGACTTATGGCTTCTTCTATGGTTCATGGTCTTAATCATTGATTTTATTTTTAGTCAGGTTCTTAAGTTCTAGCAAGATTATTTTAAACCTTTATAATATTTTTAACTCCATACTTAACCTCCATCCTTTCTCCTCTATCATTTTATAACAAGAAATACAAACTGTTGGAGAATTAACCTTAATTTGGATCTTTATTATAGGTTTGTAGGCTTATCCTAAGTCTTAGTTATGTGTGTATTTAGTGTATTTATAAATATACTTTATTTCTACCCTTTTGAAGTGTCACTCACATCTTTGGTCTACTTGTTGGATTTAGAGTTAATTGCATGTAAATCCTCTCCCCCCACATGACACACACATCCTCCCCACTTGTAAGAGGATTAGGGCCACTTGGAACTGATGCCTAAACTTGTACATGTATCTCCTCTTTTGTCTTAGCTCTATAATGAGAGTTCACCTCTCTCATTCCTCAACACTTTCAACACACAAATCATTCTTGTTATTATAAATCTTACTCTTGCATCTTTGATGCTCTCTTAGTTTAAGGCCACTTAAGTTTCTACATGCTATTGTACTTGGAGTTCATTGTTTCAAGCTTATTAATACTAGTGTGGGTTTTTTCATTGTTTTATGGTTTCTCCACTTATCAAATCTCTTGTCTCGAATTTGTGGTTTGCTCTACTTTACAAAGTAATATTGTTTATGTAATTGTTTTCAACATTCAATTCTTGGCATATTATAATATGGTATTAGATCCATGGTTTTTTAAAGTTAAATTGTGAGTATTTATTCAAGTTCATGGATGAAAAAGATGCAAGTCATTTTTTCTCATAATCTATTGGCCTTGGCATATTTTTAATCTATTTTTACAAGTTAAAAATACATTTAAAAAAAAACATTCTGCTATTTTTTTCAAAAATTGCAAGCATATAATTAAATTTTGAATGCATATAATTTTTATTATAATATTTTTTTGACAAAATCAATCAACTTTTTATTAAAAAATTATTTATTTTTAAAATTTATTGGTTTTTAACATCTTTGATTTTGGAATAATCTATCCATATTTCATGCAAACCCAATTCAAAGTTTTTGAGTTATGATAAAAACTATAATTGCTATTTTAAAAAAAAAAATGCTAATTAGTCATCTTAAATTTATTGATTTCACTCTACTGCATTCACACCTTTTTTTGGTTATATTTGATTTTAATCGAATAAAAAAATAATAAATGCTTTGACTGTATTTTTATGCTAAATGCATGGTAGTTTGGATGTATTCACACTAAAGAAGGCATTTAAAACTCTCTTTTATATTGACTAGTGTTGCTTTCTATTTTTTATCTGTGCATTAGCAAGATATCTTATCCTCTAATTTTTTATGTTAGTGCTCAGTCCAAGACACTTCGCTTAGTCTTTACTTTGTTATTCTTGGTAATGCCTTCTTTAGCATAGCATTATTTTTTTATATTTTTGAAACATTTTTTTGTTGCTTATTCTTGGCATTATCTAATTGTGTTTCAGTTCTTTTCATTACATTTTTTAACTCTTTATTCTCTATGACCAGTTTATTCACGTGATACTTTGTGTTCTATCTTAGCTATCTTTTGCATAGTCTAGTGGTGCAGTTGTATGGGCAATTATCTTTATTTATCTCAAGTTTTTTTAATAATTCTTCCAAGCGTTATTCTTACTCATGCTTGATTCTTGCATTTAATTTTTTATTCTAACTTTATCTTCATATTTAGATCTTTATTATAGCATATGATTTTGCTTTACAACTTTTTATTTGTGAATTATAAAGTAGAATCTCAAGACAACTAATATGCTTTTCAACTAACAAGTGGCTTTAACAAATCAATATATCATTTTTTTTTTTTTGGGTATATTATCTTTTGTATTTTGGTTTTCTTTCTCATTGTGACATGCTTTATGGCACATCTCTTTTTAAGTTAAACTAATAATAAACTATAAATCTCTTTATCTTTTAGATAGCCAACGCCACTTGGAGTTTTGATTGGTTTCATATGCATAGCCATATGTGGTAATTTTGGAGCTAAAGAAAACTTGGGTTAATATCTACTTTCTTTTATAATCTTAGTCTTGATTTTGTTTATTTAAATCAATTCAAACTCAAATCATTTTTCTAAATCTTAAAACAATTATACAATTGTTTAGATGTGTGTGTTTTTTTTTAAGCAACCTTATTCTTGGTAAGGCATTTAAAATATTATGAATTTGGTTTAATTTTTAAGAAAATTAACTTTAAATTAATTTTATTTTGGTATAGAATTACATTTACAAGTTCATTAATCTTGAATAATTATTGGCTAGCAAGTTTATTTTTAGTGTTATTAGCCTTTTTATGACTTGTGTAATCGTATATTTGGTGTTCAATTCATTTTTTCAATTTGCTTCTTACTTGGCTTATATAGATTTTAAATTATCTATTTTATTAATATTCAAGAAATTTATGAAAGCCATTTCATCTCAAAATGAATAAATTTTCACTCTTGAACAAGAAATATAATTTCAAAATGATACTATTTCTAATTTGCATAATTTTGTTCATGCTCTTCATAATGCATTTCATGACAAACTAGAGAATATGCAATCCTTGTTTGAAGTGTTAACTATTAAATTTATGTCTTTTGATAATCTTAATATCTCTAATTATGATGGATCTACTTGTGCTCCCAAACACACTCAAACTCATGTGAACACACCTAACAACTCTAGATTAAAAATTATGAACACTATGGGTTACTGGTAAGTGCACAACTGGTATACTCAAACCTATTTTGCCTAAATCTAATATAAATTGTAAAGGTCTCAGTTTTTATGATTCAACTAATTCTCACACAAATTTGACATCTTATCATCTTCTTCATCGAAGTACTTATAATACAACTTTTTTTTATTATATTGTTTCTAATGCACATACTTCGATTAAAACTACTAAATTTTGTATGCATTGTGAAAAATATGAGCATCATATATCTAAATTTTGAAAATTGTATCCATGAAAATCTTGTTTTAAATCTACTCAAATACTTTACATTGTTGGAAAATAACTAAATCTCCTACCTTTAAGGGTAAAACTATTTAGATTCTTAAAGCAAATGAATCTTCTAGAGACTTTGATATGTCTTCATATGATAATTTTTATAATACTATTTGTAAAATATATTTTTCAAGTGACACATATTATTTGTCTCCATTTTCATTAACTAAATCTCTTTTATTGCATTATTTTCTTTTTGTTGCATATGATATATGCTTTGATTATGTTGACTAACTTATTTTCGTGTAAGATATCACACTTTGTGATGGAAGTTATCTTTACCCCCTTTGCCTAGTTGTACATATAATTTTATTACTTTATGTATGTAAATCATATTTTTGTCATATTGGTTACTTAACATGAAATATTGGTGTTAGCGTGTTTGTCTTGCAAGTTTTGTGGATCACTACTCTTTTTTTGTTGGTCTTTATTCCATTGTGGATCAACCACATTATCCGAAGAGGATTCTTGAAAATTCTTAGTAATCACACTGTCATTCGTGTGACTTTTGGTAGCACCTTCTCTTCTTTCTTCTCTAAAATTTTAAAATATTTCTTGAAGTAAATTTCTATTAAGGGTGAGATCATTGTAATTTCAACTCCCTTCTTTGTTTGTAAAAGTTTCTATGCACTTTTGTAACTCTAATTTAAATTTAAGGCATGGGGTGGGGAGCAGGGAGGAGGCATGGTGTTGGAGAATTAAAATTAATTTAGATATTTTTATAGGTTTGTAGGCTTATCCTAAGTCTAAGTTACGTGTGTATTTAGTGTATTTATAAATACATTTTATTTATACCATTTTGATGTATCACTCACCTTTTTAGTCCAATTGTTGGATTTATAATTATATATATGTAAATCCTCTCCTCCCACATGGCACCCACATCTTCCCCACTTGTAAGATGATTAGGGCCACTTGAAACTTATGTCTAAACTTGCACATGTAACTCCTCTTCTCTTTTAACTCTATATTAAGAGCTCACATCTCTCATTACTCAACACTCTAAACACACAAATTATTATTGATCTATGTATTTGTATTGCATCCTTTATGCTCTCCTAGCTAAGGTCATTATTTTTCTAATATTATACATGCTATTATACTTAGAGTTCATTGTTGTAAGCTTCTTAATACTAGTTTGGGTTTTTTACCATTCAATGGTTTCCCCACTTATCAAATCTCGTATCTCAGATTTATGGTTTGATCTACTTTGTAAGGTAATATTATTCATGTACTTGTTTCTAATATTCAATTCTTAGAATATTCTAATAAAAAATCACAAAAATATGCCTTATTACCTTATTACATGGATCTACTAACTAGACAGTTGACCATCACTTGAGAAACAAGGGTCATAAGTTGTTGATAACACATTTATAACTTCATCTAATAGTTTATATTTATAATTTATAAGGTTTTAATCTTAGTTACCTAATCACTTGGACCTATACTCTTTCTTAGAACCCTCAAAATAGGGTTTAGACCATGAAACATACGCCTGTTGACTAGGAAACAAGAATATCTATTTTATTTAGATGTACACAACCACTAAGACTATTTTAAATAGCTTTAATACATTATACCATAACTATACACCAAGTTTCAACCAATTCTAATGGTTATTTTTGAAATTATGAATATTTTTCTCTCAAAACCCTATGTAGACCTAAACAAACATTAAGAGCTAAAAAATTTGGTTTTAAGGATTGAAAAAATATTTCAAAACAAAATAATGACTAATTTAGGTTTGAAACAACCCTATACACCTTATCCAATGATCATTTTAGTTCTAAAAAACTCAAATGATGACAAAATGACAACTTTCTTACTTACTATAACACAATCATATAGGCTCAGACCCAAGATCTAAAATTTGGAAAAATAATGACATATGATTATGATCATAAACTTATTTCTCTTGGATTATATTCCTTAAAATTTTCCCTTACTTCATTAACAATTATTCTATCACCATGCATATATAAGTACATAATACCATATCAATCTATGATACTATATTCACCAAATAGGGTTTGCAGACCAGCATTATAGCTAAGAATCATCACGAAGATATAAAAAAATATAAAATAACATATAAAATATGAAATTAAACTTCAAATAATATGAGGATGCATAAAAAATCTAAACAAATCTTCTTTATTCATAAAACCTCTATAGAATCTTAACAAACCTTCTTTTATTCAATGACAACCCCTTACAGATCCACCGTGCATGCTAAGCCTTTGTCTTAATTACTTTAATTTGTTTGAATCCTCTTATGATTTTAAATATTTCACATTGGAACAACATGGACAAGTTTATTTTTGTATTGTTTCAAGACCAAAATTCTCTTCATTAACTCAGAGCTCATCCAAATATATTAATTTTTGGCCTCTCCTACATTGGCAAGATTGTAGAATAGATGTGGGATAGATTTACATTAATTATAAGGTTAAATAAAATTTAAAACACATGGTTAAACCTTAATAACCTTGTAAAAAAGGTCCAATCCATTTACAACATGCCTAAACAGTTTAAAAGTCCTTTCAACAATTTGAATTTTCAAATATAAAATTTTAGAAGGAAAACTAAATATGTCCTCAAATGACCTAGAAAAGGACATATAAAGATTTGAAAATATCCCCCCAAAAAATAATGACATCATTATTGGTATCCAATTATCCCTAGTTAGGATATGAAGTACCCATTATGACCTTGTGATGACATTTCATTAGATGCAAGATGCAAGCCATAGTTGGAGATCTCTATCTCTGGGGCCTCATGGATGAAAAATAATATCACCACCACATCAGGATTAGTGATTAACATATAATAATGTATTATTGAGTACACTTGGTTAGGATATAGAGGACCTGCTCCATCCTCAAGATGAGATTTCCCTATAAGGTAAAATTATTATTTTTTAGGCAAACCTTAGATAGGCATAAAATAAAAATCGTAAGTCATATCCATGAATCAAAAGAATGTAAAATTACTTTATTTAAACCAAAAATACGTAATATACTAAATCATATATGAACTCATGGTGGATGATTCAATGATAAATATTAAAATGGAACTTTTACGTAGTTAAGAGGTAGGGTCTTTTCTTCCAATAGACATTTCTAATTTTGGGACCTACACTTCAAAATCGATTAATTACAATACCTTAAGATGTTAAATTTACATGTGTTCCCACAACCATAACATTTTAATGCATATGGATACCCTTTTTTTCAATATTTCTAGCCCCAAGCAACATTGACAAGAAATGTTGTTAAGATGCAAGTCACAATTAGAGATACTATCTCTAAGGCCTCTTGAGTGAAAATTAGAATTACCACCATGTTAGGGGTGGAGATTAACCTCTAAGATCTCATTATTTGAATTTTAATACACCCATTTAGGAGATAAAGGACCCATTCTAGCCTCAATATGGCATTTCACTAGATGCAAGATACAAGCTACAATTGAAGATCTCTAGCTCTAAGGCCTTGTGGTTGAAAAATGACATCAACACCATGTTGGGGGTGATAATTAACCTATAGGACCATATTATTGGAATTTGAGTATTCCTTCTTAGGAAATGGAGTACCTGTTCTGGCCTTAAGATGATATTTTCCTAAATGCAAGATGCAAACCATAGTTAAATATCTCTATCTTAGAGGCATCATGGTTAAAAATTGGCATCACCAATACATTGGGGGTGGTGATTAACCTCTAGGACCACATTATTGGAATCTGATTATTCTCAATTAGGAGATGGAACACCCAATTTAGCCTCAAGATGACATTTTCCTATAAGGAAAAAATGTTGTTTTTTAGGCAAATTTTAGATAAGAATAAAATAGAAACCATAAGTCATATCTATGAACTAAAAGAAAGGTCACATGAATATCAAAGTCCTCTACTTTCACACTAAATTACTCAGATCAAAAATCATCTATGAACTTGTGGCATTAGATTTAATGATCAATCCTAAAATGGAACTTTTATGTAGTTAAGAGATAGTGTCTTTGCCTCTAATAGACATTTCAACTTCTAGGACATCCACTTCAAAATTCATCACTTAAAACACCTTGGGATGTGTAATTTACATGATTTCCCACTGCTAAAACCTTGGAATCTATTTGGATACCCTTTTTTACAAAAATTTTGGCCTCAAACAACATTGACAAGAAATGTTATGAAGATGCAAGTCGTAGTTTGATATTTCTATCTCTAGGGCCTCTTGAGTGAAAATTGGTATTGCCACCATGCTGGGGGTGGAGATTAATATTTAGGACCTTATTATTTTCATTTTATTACCCTAAGTTAGGAGATGAAACACCCATTTTGACCTCAAGATGACATTTCCCTAGATGTAAGATGCAAATCTTAGTTGGAAATCACTATCTCCAGGGCCTCATGGCTAAAAATTGGCATTTTCACCACATCAAGGGTGGAAATTAACCTCTAAGATCACATTCTTGGAAGTTGAGTATGTTTAGTTAGAAGACAGAGCACTCATTCTAGCATCAAGATGATATTTCCTTATAAGAAAAAATGTTATTTTTAGGTAAACTTTGGACATGCGTAAAACAAAAAACATAAGTCATATCCATGAACTAGAAGAATGGTCACGTCCATCGAGAATTCATCTAATTTTAATATAAATCCATTAGATCATAAATCATTAATGAAATCATGGCAAAATATTTTGTGATTAGTCCTAAAATGTAACTTTTCTGTAGTTAAGAGACAAGTTCTTTGCCTCTAATAGACATTTTTGTTTCTAAGACATTTCAAAATACATAACTTCTAACACCTTGATATATGAAATTTACATGTATTCTCACCACCATAGCTTTATAATCCTTTGAAATACCCTTTTTCAATATTTCTAGCCTCAAATAACATTGACAAGAAATGTTGTCAAGATGTAAGTCACAGTTGGAGATCTCTATCTCTGGGGCCTCATGACTGAAAAATAGCATTGCCACCACATTAGGGGTAACAATTAACCTTTATGACCCCATTATTGGCATCTGAGTATGCCTAGTTAGGAGATGGAACACTTGTTTTAGCCTCAATATGGTATTTCCCTAAATAAGATAAAACAATCAATTGTCTAAATGAATTAAAAGCTTCTCTTAGCTTTGAGAATATGTAATTTTCTACTAACGGTGATAACCACATGAAGGTATAAGCTAATTTGACACCATTAACTTAAAAAAAATGTTGATATGTAATTAAATTAAAATTTATATGTAATACCTAATAAATAAATAAAATTTGATAAAAGTAAACACTTGCATTTGATCAGTCAACATACCTTGGGAGTTCAATATAAAGAACCACTAGGATTGACTATATTATTAATAATAGTAAAAATTGATTCATGTTCAGATTCACAAACCTTCCATAGAGTCCCTTTTAATGGCCTAACCTAATATTTGTGCAACTAAACATTTGTTACAAGAACCAAATTTGAATAATGGATTATCTTCTTATGTACTTTGTAGTCTTCAAACAACCATAAATTTGGATTTTTGATAGGATAGCATTGAAGCCAAGTTCCAGTAACTACCATATACCCAATGGGATAGTGAATATTTTCCCCATCTATGACTATAGAAGTTTATTTATATTTTTCCTGTTTACACTAACACAAGTATTAGTTTATCCCCTCCTCATTATATTTATCTACAATTACTACATAAACATGCCCTACATCACAAAATAAAACATGATTTAATAACATGATTTGTTGATATATTTACCAAATTTAGTATATAAAACACATGTTAAATATATGGTGTTTGGTTTCACTAAATTAGATACATTGCCAAAATCATGTGATGATGTCAGATCTATAAGTTGTAATGATGGTGGAACTTGATAAGTGTTAATTAGAACCAAAGGCCTAAAACTCCATTCATCCACCCATTCTTGTGACTCACACTCATTTTAAACAAAGTTAATGCATGCAAAAAAAACATGGCGTGTGCCTCATATAAACCATCCAAGAACCTATGTTTGATATATGAAATGAGTGGAACTCACTTGATCCTGTTACTCTCATATAATATTTATAGCTTGCCAATTATTCATCCTCCATCAACCAAAAATATCTATAAACAATGGAATTTTGTTGAGCACTATGGCCCATATTTTTATTACACCATTTAACTATGTTTTCAACTTCTATCAAATTAATGACCTCTTCAAAATTCAACTCCTCTCTTTCAAGAGTTCTTTTGACACATGCTCTTGAAATTTCATGCTTCCCTTTTATATGGCCTACTTTAATGAAACTCTAAAAAAGTTGTACACTAATGGTCACATGCATCCGTCTTAGTTAGTAGAACATTCGTGCACTCTTAAATTATGATGTGTAGTTATTTGGCCAAATATAATGTTGATTAAAATTAATGTTCCTTTAACTTAAATTTCCATAAAACATTTGAAAACAACCTTGCACATACTTTAAAGAATGTGTTAGATCATTGACGACATATAAGTGGTACTCCCTTAATATTTTTTGATCATGCTCTATATTTTTAAGTAAATGCATGAATGCTATATGCAAAAAAAAGGAAACTTGCACTAAATTATAGTATTGTGATTGAACCTCTATTTGTGGTTGTAATGTGTAATTATATACAAAGTCAACTAATAAAACAATAGTGCCAAGAGATAATGTGTCCTTACTTAACTTTGTTCATCTAGTCATCGAGCTCTGTGTGTGTGCCTTGCACACTCATATAAAATTTCTTCCCTGAATTTGTCCATAAATTTGGAAACAGGTATTTGTTCTATAACAATTTCACACCTTTTAGATTCCTTTCCATATTTTAATTGATACGTCATAGATTTATATTTACTAAAACCAACTAATTTTTGTCTAATTCTGTGTGTACTCTCCTCATGGGTATAATTTTTTAATTTTGGCAATCCACCACAAATGCTACAAGTTCCATCAAAACATGCCCTATTATAAGAAAAATTATCTATATGGTCTTTCACAAAAAATAGTTGGAATAAATTACATTTCTAATTTTGACAATGATTCCACTCCACACTCTTAAAAAATGTTTTCAGTATGTAAATTAAAATGAAAATGAAAAAAAATATCGTAATGTATCAAAAAGTCAACTGTTACCTACAACAACAAGTAGTATGGATTTGATTGATTTTCAAAGGGTTTGGCCATTTAAAAATAAAGATGACTAATAAAAATATGTGGATATGTTTTAACAAATTTATACTACAATTATGTTTGAGTCATATCCAAAAAATCATTAGGATGTGGTTCAAAGTTACAAGAACCAACTCTTCTTTTCACTACTTCTCTAATATTAGGTGGTATCCTTGTATTATATTTATGAAATCTATTTGTAAATATTTTAGGGCATCATCTATAGCCTTGTATTTTTATGCGAGTCTACCAGAGAATGCCCAAAAGTCATTTTTAGTAGCAACATCAAGTATCATACATCTTCCAATTGTTTTCATTAGTGTTTTTGTGTTTATGTGCAATGCATAGCTTATTTGTCTAATCAATAATTTATTCTTTATTTGTATACTTACCAAATAAGTTGTAATAACGTGTTAGACAACATTACCATCTTTGGTATATTTTTTCAAACCTAATTGATGGTATGCATTATAAAAAATTTCAATAGTTTCCTTGTTTATACCATCAATATTAGATTTTATTAGTCCTATGGTGTTCATTTTAGGTCTCATCTTAAGCACTTTCATCAATGTAACAAATATTTGGAATATTCAAGCTTTGTTTAATTTTTCAAAGTGAAAGTCCCAATTTATTTTAGATTTTATTCTCATATGGCACTTGGATAATTTTTTAATCATTGGTTCCAAAATATTTTGATCAATTTTAATTAAATACTATTGGAGTTGTTTCCAGAATCTGGATAACACGAGTGCAATGGAGATGAGATCACACAAGATGAATAAGTGCACACCACATAGATGCCAAATCAATTTGAAAATAACACAATAAGAGAAATTGCACAAGACAAAATGGAGAAAACCAAAATATGATTAGCATAAGATGGCCAAAGTGAAGACTACAAATAGGAGAGTACGTAACTCCTCCACAAAAGGTGGACAAGGCACCCCAAGAATACGTAGTAACTCCTCCATGAAAGGTGGTGACAAGGTGCTAAGAATAGAGAAGTAACTCCCATCAAGGGAGTTACTTATGACATTCTTATGACACCTATGACACATCTATGACACACACCTCCACATAAGCTAGCCTATCCCACAAATGTAGGAAAACTCCATGTATGCACAAGAAATACAATTTCCCTAATTAATAAATAGGGAAAAATAAAAACCTATACTAATACCCCCCGTAAGTGCAACTTAGGTGGGTAGTGTGGAAATATAAAATGGGTCCCGGCCACTAGGCCTGATGAGGTACCCATGTACAGATGCAATCTCCCATAAGATAGAGAAAAGGAGAAAACCCGTAGGAAAAAACTCCCCCACAAAAGAGAGACATAAAAGAAAAGAAGAAGCTAGAAGGCCCCCCTAAAGATGATGCTATTGTAGATGTGGACCGCACCCCAAGAAGAGCTCGTAGATGAATGAACTTACTCTCGGTGAAAGGTTTGGTGAAGATCTCTACAACCTATTCCAAAGACTGGAAAAATATCAAGTCAATGACCTGACTATGAATAAGCTCCTAAATGAAATGCATGTGAATCTCTATGTGCTTGGTATGCTGGTGCTGAACTGGATTCCTACAAATCTGAATGGTACTCTAGTTGTCACAATAAATGATGGTGGGCTGCCTGATAGGAATGTCAAACTCAGAAAGAATCCCCTAAATCCAAATAGCCTTAGTAGCTGCATTAATAGCTCCCCTGTACTCTGCCTCTATGGATGATATATCAATAACATTCTACTTTTTGCTAGACCAACTAATAGGACCAGACCTTAGAGAGAAACTGTAACCAAAAGTGGACTTGCGCATCTGTGAATCACCAGCCCAGTCTGAATCTGTATATCCAACCAAATCAACCTCTATGCCAAATCTGTAATGAATCTCATATCTATGTGAACCCTATATGTAATGCAAGATCCTCTTAGTTGCTTTCCAATGTAGCTCATGGGGTTCTTGCATGAATCTGGAGACAAGTCCCACTGTATATGAAATGTTGGGCCTGGTGTGAGTCAAGTTGATGAGACTACCAACAAGTTGTTGATACCGAGTGGCATCAACCAATGATGAAGAATAATCAGTCTCAAGCTTGACTCCTGATAGAAAGGGAGTCAGAGATGGCTTGCAATCAACCATGTGAAACTGAGCCAATAAGTCAAGAGCATACTTAGGTTGTGTAAGAGAAATCCCTAAATTTGACTATGAGATCTCGATGCCAAGGAAGTAGTGCAACAAACCCAAGTCTATCATGTCAAATATATCTTGAAGAGATGCCTTCACCACTACAATAGTAGATGAAGAACTCCTGGTGATCAAAAGGTCATCAACATATAGAACCAAAATCAAGAGCGAATCATCCTGCCACAAGAAGTAGACATTGAGATTAGAATGGCACCTAGTAAAACTCGCTGTGAGAAGGAAGGAATCCATCTTGGCATACTGAGCTTGAGGGGCCTATTTGAGGCCATAAATAGATTTTCTAAGTCTACATACTAAGGAAGAATCCTGAACAAATCCTAGCGGCTACTCCATGTAGATCTCTTCCTCTAGGTCTCTATGTAGAAAGGCACTCTTCACATCCATCTAATGCACATCCCAACCATGTGTTGTGGCAATAGCCAAGGTGAGTCAGATAGAAATCATCTTTGCAATGGGTGAAAAGGTCTCTGAGTAGTCAATGCCTGCCACCTGTGAGAAACCCTTGGTGACCAATCGTGCCTTGTACTTATCAATCGACCCATCTACTGCAAACTTAGTCTGATATATCCACCTACATCAAACCATCTTTCTTCCCTTAGGAAGTGATGTCAAATCCCAAGTGTGATTTTTGATTAAGGAAGAATACTCTTCCTCCATAACACTATCTCACTCAAGTATCCCTGATGCCTCTCAAAAGGTCTGTGGATCTGAAACTGTAGCAAAGAAGGCATGTGGATCTCTCTAAAAATCCCCCTAGTATGTCTGTCATCTAAAGGATCTCCTGCCCAAGTGCCAGCACTCTCAAGTGTCTTTTTAGCCCAAAGTGGCCCAAAAGTGGGTGAGTTAGATGCTAAATTCTCATCCTCTGACTGACTAGAGGTGGATGACTCTGCATCACTGTCCTCGCTATTTGAACTCAAAGAAGAAGAAGATGACTCTGGCTCAAGAACCTGTTGTGGCTGATCTGAATCTGATGAGGAATCATCATGAAGAAGTAGATCCGATGAGGGAGAAGAAGTGTCAAGTGTTGAGTCTCTAGGACTCTCCTAAAAATGGAAACTTCTCTCGATGAACAACTCATGAGTGACTGGATCTAGAAAGTGATATCCATTAATACCATTTGGATATCTTACAAAGATGCAAGGCTTGGACTAACATTCCATAGCTTTGCATTTTTTCTTTGGAATGTGGGCCATGGTTGGGGATCCAAAAACTCTAAGGTGCTCAACATCAGGTTTCCTTTTATGCCAAGCTTCAAAGGGTGTTATCCCTTTCAAAGCTTTGTGAGGAGCCCTATTTTGAATATAGCAAGCACAATTGATGGCTTCGGTCCAGTACTGTGGCGCTAAGGATTTGGAGTGAATCATATAGCTACCCATCTCTTTTAAGAACCTTTTCTTATGTTCTACAACCCCATTTTGTGAAGGACTATAAGTGACTGTGCGCTGTAAATCAATCCTCTCTATGGTGCAAAATTGATCAAACCTGATGCTGACATACTCCCCTCCATTATCAGTTTGAAGAACCTTGATGGATTTCTCACTCTATTTCTCAACAAGAGCCTTGAAGTCTAAAATTTTTTCAAACACTTCAGACTTTTGTTTGAGAAAATATATCCAAGTGTATCTAGAGAAATCATCAATGAAAGTGATGATGTACTTGGCCCTTATGAAAGATGGTTTGGGAAAGGGTCCCGATACATCACTATGGACTAACTCCAAAGGTTGTGAAGCCCTCTAAGCTTTGCCTTTGTCAAATTTTGCTTCGAGATGCTTCCTAAGGGAACACCCTTCACAAAGTCTTTTTGAGAATTAGACACGAGCCAAGCCAATGACCATGTCATGTTTGCAAAGTTGCTCAAGGTAGTAGTAGTTAAGGTGGCCAAACCATTCATGCCATAATTTTCTAACTCCATTTGAATGAGTTAGCAACGCTGTTGGAGAAGAATATGATGCAAAATGTGAGAAGGTGTATAACCTGGCTTGGTGATCTGCCCTTCCCACTGCCACTGTAGTATCACTATGCAACTCCCTGATAGCCACTGAATGTGGTGAAAAATCAACTCTCATACCCTGACCAATGTGAGTGATTTGGTACACTGATAGGAGATTGGTTGAAAGAGAAGGAACACTTAGAACATTGTTGAATGTTCCTCCTTCCATTTCAACTGACCCTCCCCCTGCAATGAAAACTGATGTGTCATCACCCAAACTAATTGAAGTCATGCTACAAGGCTCTAAAGATGAAAACTCAACTAGTGAAGAGCCCATGTGGTGAGAAGCACCCGAGTCGATGACCCATGAAGATGTGGAAGTTGCTGTAGCTACAAGGGCCTTACCCTTTTCTTTCTCCTTACCCTTGCCTTTTGCCTTGGTAGAATCTTGGGTAGATGAATTCTGCTTGATGGACTAAAAAACACCTATATTGTTCTTCTCTAGAAGATGAGTTAGGTGATATATTTGTTTCTTCATGCACTTGTGTTCATCATGCCCTGTCTTTTTACAATAGGCACCCTTAACCTTCTCCTTCTTAGGTTTAGCATTGGAAGAGGAAGTCTCAGTGTTGTTTTTGGCAGGATTGGTGTTTTCTTTCTTCTTCTCTTTTTCCTTGTTCTTTTTCTTCTTCTCCTTTGTTGAAGTCTTATCCTTATCATTTCCAACTATCAAAGCTTGGGGTTGAGTAGACTTCACTGTGCCCATTTGAATTAGCTTATCTTGCTCCCTATTCAAGTCGGCAATGAATGAATCTAAAGAAGGCATTTTCCATGTAGTGCCAAGGGGAATTTTTGTGGCATGGAAAGTGGAGACAAAGACTGAATAGCTTGGACCTAACTTTGCAAGAATAGAAAGAATAAGTTGATCATCTTTCTTCTCTATCCTGCATTATTTCAATTGCAATCTAAGGGCCTTAAACTTAGTGAAGAAGTCCTGTAGGGTGTCAAAGTTGCTAGGACTTAGACTTATGAGTTCATTTTCGAGCTCATGACCTCTCATATTATCAAGCTTCCCAAATAAATTTTCTAAGGTGTCCCATATGTCACTAGGAGTCTGGGAGGATTCTGAATGGAAGAGAAATTTTGGAGACACAAACAAGCTCAGTAATCCATAGGCTTCATCACTACGGTTGTACCACTTAACCTTTTCAGCATCAATGTTGGGTTCTACTTCAGTATCCATGGTGATCCTATACAACCCTTTGCTTCTAAGAATGATTGACATTTTAACCTTCCATTCATGATAGTTGAAGGGTGTTAGGGGTTTAAGTTGAAAATAATCTATTTTTTAGCTAAATTTAGGTGAAGTTGTGTTGATTGCAAGTTGTGAAATTATGTAGAAAGGAGAATGAAAGAAAAGATATACAAGTTGTGAAAATTAATCACACCCCCTCAAAATATTGAGCCCCCCCAAATATGCAAGTGCACGCTCAAAAGACTTCAGACTCAGCCGAAAATGTGTCTCGAGAGACCCAAATTTTTGGCACTTTATAAACTAGTGTATTTTTGACAAATAACAAGCCTACACTATGGAGAATTGAATTACAAACACTTTTAAAAAAAATGGCACCCAAAATTGAGCTACCATTTGCAAAATATTAAAGGTACAATTTTCTCGTAAACTAGTGTTTTTGCAAAAAAAAGCACTAAAACATTAAAAAAAATGCCTGTTATGGGAGAGAAAGTGGCATTCCAACCACTCATTAGATTCAACACAAAATGAGGAATCCAAAGGAGGTTTGTGTGAGGGGAATTGGCCTCCCGCCAACCTAGGCCTCACCCTTCATCTTCGTAGGTTGAAGATACAAGTCAAAATTCAAACCCCAAAAATACAAAACTGTCTAAACAAATAAATACTCAGTCAAATTGACTAATTTTTGTTTTGACAAATCAATTTTAAAATGAAAACAATAAAGTAAAGACAGTTTTGATGAATGCCAAATGTCCAAGGGGCGCCACATGGGATGTCAAGTAGGAGGGGGCACCAAAAAACAAAAAACAATCCAAATTTGCAGAAAAGACAAAATGGAAGTAGCAGACCTATGCTGGACCATATGGCCTGTCTGAGGCATGGTAGAAGTGGTAGAGATGACCAAAAAACAAGGGAGCAATGCTGGAGCTGACTGTGGCATGGCCGAAGTTGGCGTAGAAGCTTGTTTCTAGACAGCAAACAATAAATGGCATCCCAAAAGAAAGGCGCAGTTTTGAAAATTTTGCAAAAAAACAAAACCAACTTGCAGACCTGGGCACTGTATGGCTTAAGGTGCCTAGCTGAAAGGACACTACTGCTGTGCCTTACTAGAAAGGAGGGCGTAGACTGTTGTTTTGGATGCGGTACAGTTGAAAGATAATAGCAGAGGTTTGGCACAGACCAGAAGTTTGGTGCCTACCTCCTTGCTTTCTAATCAACAATGGCCCCTGAGTGCATCAACTTGCAGATTTTTATCTGCAAATAGCTTATCTGCTAGTGGTATTCTGCCAAGACACCCAAATGCAAGGATCCCAAAGAAACTAACCAGAAATGATATATATATATATATATATATATATATATTTTATTTTAGACCAAATCTAGAAAAAATAAAGAGAACTCCACTCCTCTTGATTTCAAAATAAGCTAAAAGCATAATCACATACAAGATTATTGAGTTAGCTCTGATACCATATCGGAGTTGTTGCCAGAATTTGGATAACGCGAGTGTAATGGAGACATGATCACACAAGATGAACAAGTTCACACCACATAGATGCCAAAATAATTTAAAAATAACACAATAAGAGAAATTGCACAAAACAAAATAGAGAAAACCAAAATCTGATTAGCATGAGATGGCCAAAGTGGGGACTACAAATATGAGAGTACGTAAGTAACTCCTCCACAAAAGGTGGACAAGGCTCCCCAAGAATAGACAGTAACTCCTCCATGAAAGGTGGTGACAAGGTGCTAAGAATAGAAAAGTAACTCCCATCAAAGGAGTTACTTATGACATTCTTATGACACCTATGACACATCTATGACACACACCTCCACATAAGCTAGCCTATCCCACAAATGTAGGAAAACTCCATGTATGCACAAGAAATACAATTTCCCTAATTAATAAACAAGGAAAAATAAAAACCTACACTAATAAATACCTGGGTATTCTTTTCAAAATCCTAGGAGGTGTTCTTAGTGGTAAATTTGATTGATTTGGTAGTTCCATATTATTTTCTTCATTGATGCTTTATTCATTTGACAGTGTTCCCATATTGTTTTCTTCATTATTACTTTCACCAATTGATGTTTCCATGCAATTTACATAATCATTCATACTATCATCATAAAAAAAATCAAAACTATTAAATTTGAATGTGGACTTGCATTATAATTTGGTATATTATTAAAATTGACAATTATACTTTAAAATTTTTGTATATTATCATTGCTCATTTCATTATTATTTATGACATTCAATTCATTAGGGATAGTATAATTAATTGCATAAAGTTTTTACATTTGTTGCCTTTATTTTTCTCTTTGCACTTCTAATTGCTCCATCATTTTGTGATTTAACTTCTTACTATTAGGAAAGATGTCGCCCATGATTTCAAAAATTTGTCAACTTTTGAGGGTGGAGACAACAATCTAATTATTAAAAAATAGATTTGATTTTGTGTAGTACCAAGTGGGGACAATGATCAAATCATTAAAAAATAGACTTGTACTCTTTAATCAACCATGAGTAGATAATTTTTTACTTTTGAGGGTGGGAACATGTATCACATTAGTAAAAAATAGACATATAACATGCATAACTGAAATTGAATAGATTACCTAGGGAAAACAATCTTGATATTAGAAAAATGACGTTGATCATACATGTTTTTTTAGTAATATAAAAATCATGTACATGAAAATACTACATATGTGATATTAGGTGTATGCAAAAACATACCTAAACCTAAAACCTTAACACTACACCCTACACACTAAACCTTAAACCCTAAGCCATAAACCCTAAATTGTAAACCCTAAGCCTTAAAAACTTAAGCCTTAAACCCTAATCCCTAAACTCGAAACACTAAAACCCTAAATCCTAAATCATAAACTCTCAAATCCCTAAACCAATCATTTGAGCCCTAGTTACCATCATTTAGACTAAGAATTAGGTTTATGGGGATAAATTTGGACCAAATCACACTACTAACTACCCTAATTGACTAATTCACTTGATCGATGATGATATGGGGGATAATTAAACCTAAAAACACATTAGGTTCTCAAAAATAGGTTCAAGCAACTCAAATTATCCTTAATTACCTTCATGAATGGACCCTAAACCCTACACCCTATACTGTAAACCTTAAACCCTAAGCCATAAACCATAAATCCTAAACCCTATACTGTAAATTGTAAACCCTAAGCTAGAAATCCTAAGCCTTAAGCCCTAAAACCTAAAACTTAAACCCCAAAACATAAAACTTAAACCCTAAAATGTAAAATTTAAACCCTAATCCTTAAAATTGAAGCCCTAAAAACCCTAAACCTTAAATTATAAACTCTTAAAACCTTGAACCAATTATTTAAGCCCTAATTACCATCATTTAGATTAAGAATTAGGTTTACAGGGATAAATTTGGCCCAAATCACACCACTATCTACCACAATTGACTAATTCACTTGATTTGGGATGACATGGGGACTAATTGAACCCAAAAAGACATTATGTTCTCAAAAATAGGTTTAATAAAATCAAATTATCCTCAAATACCTTTACAGTTAGACCCTAAACCTTACACCCTATACTATAAGACTTAAACCCTAAGCCCTAAGCCCTAAGCCCTAAACCCTATACCCTAAATTATAAACCCTAAGCCATAAATCCTAAACGTTAAATTTTATACCCTATACCCTAAACCTTAAACCCTAATCCCTAAGCTTTAAGCTATAGAAACACTAAACCATAAATCACAAACTCTTATAACCCTAAAATAATCATTTGATCCCCAATTACCATCATTCAAACTAAGAATTAGGTTTACATGGATAAATTGGCCCAAATCACACCACTAACTATGCCAATTGACTAATTCTCTTTATATGTGATGACATGGGGTATAATCAAACCTCAAAACACATTATGTGCTCACAAATAGGTTAAAATAACTCAAATTATCCTTAATCACATTTGTGATTGGAACCTAAACCCTACAACCTATACTGTAAACCTTAACCCATAATCTGTAAACCATAAACCTTAAATCCTATACCCAAAATTATAAACCATAAGCCTTAAGCCTTAAACCCTAATCCCTAAACCTAAATCCTTAAAAATTTTAAACCATAAATCATAAACTCTTAAAACTATAAACCAATGATTTGAGTCTTAATTACCATCATTTAGACTAAGAATTAGGTTCATAGGGATAAATTTAGCCCAAATCACACCAATAACTACCCCAATTGATTAATTCTCTCAATATGTGATGATGTGGGAGATAATTAAATTCAAATACACATTATGTGCTCACAAATAGTTTTAAGCAACTCAAATTATCCTCAATTGCCTTCGTGGTTGGACCCTAAAGCTCACACTTCATACATTTAGCCCTAAACCCTAAATTATAAGCCCTGAACCCTAAGCCATAAACCCTATACCCTAAACCTTAAACCCTAATATATAGACATGAAGCCCTAAAAACCATAAACCATAAATCATAAACTCTTAAAACCTTAAAGTAATCATGTGAGACTTAATTACCATCAATTTAGACTAAAAATTAGGTTCACAAGGATAAATTTGGCCCAAATCATACCACTAGTTGCCTCAATTGACTAATTAACTTGATTTGTCATGAAAATGGGGCTAATCAAACCCAATAACACATTATGTGCTCATAAATAGGTTCAAGTAACTCAAATTATCCTCAATTACCTTCATGATTGGACCCTATACCCTATATCATAAGCCTTAAACTTGAAACCCTAATCCCTAACCCTATACCCTATAGCATAAATTCAAAACCTAGGCCCTAAAACCTAAATCCTAATCCCTAAACCTTAAACCCTAAGCCCTAAAAACCCTAAACCATAATTTATAAACTCTTAAAACCCTAAACCAATCATTTGATCCCTAACTACCATAATTTAGACTAAGAATTAGGTTTATAAGAATAAATTTGCCCCAAATCTCACCATTAACTACCTTAATTGACTAATTCACTCAATTTATGATGATAAGGGGGATAATCAAACCCAAAAACACATTTTATGCTCACAAATAGGTTCAAACAACTCAAATTATCCTAATTTAGTTTCACACTTGGACCCTAATCCTTAAATTCTATACCCTAAACCTTAAACCCTAAGCCTTAAAATCTAAACCCTAAAACATAAACCCTAAATTATAGACCCTAAGCCCTAAACCCTAAGCCATATGAAACCCCTAAACCCTAAATCATAAACTCTTAAAACCCTAAACAAATCATTTGAGCCCTAATTACCATCATTTAAACTAAAAATTAGGTTCATATGGTTAAATTTTGAAAAAATTACACACTAACTACCCTAATTGACTAATTCACTTAATGTGTGATGACATGGGGGCTAATTGAATCTAGAAACACATTTTATGGTCACAAATAGGTTCAAACAACTTAAATTATCCTCAATTGCTTTGATGATTAGACCTTAAACTCTAAAACCTAAACAAATCAATTTAGCCTCAATTAACATCCTTAGAGTAAGCATTAGATTCATAGGGCTCAATTTGGTCCAAATCACATCACTTAATTATCCCAATTGACTAATTGGCTCAATATGTGATGATGTAGGGGCCAATTAAGCCTAAAATCACATTAAGTAGTCTAAAATAAGTAAAATGAGTTCAATTTGGCCTTAATTACCTTTGTAATTAGACATTATACCCTAAAACCTAAACTCTATATACCCTAAGCCTTGTGAATCCTAAACCCTATATACCCTAAGCCTTGTGAATCTTAAACCCTAAACCCTAAATCAAAAACCCTAAACCTTAAACTAATTGATTTAACCCCACTTAACATCTTTTAGAGAAATACATATGTTCATCTATGGTTCAATTTAATGAAAATTACACTACTTATTGACCTAATTGACTGATTGGCTCAATTTATGATGATATTAGGGCTAATTATGCCCAAAATCACATTTTATAGTCACAAATAAGTTCAAACAACTCAAATTGTCCTTAATTATCTTCATGAATGGACCCTAAACCCTTTACCTTAAACCTTAAACCCTAAACCCTAAACTAATTGATTTATCCCCAATTAACATCCTTTAGAGTAAGAATTAAGTTCACAGGGCTTAATTTAGCTCAAATCACATCACTTATTGGCCTAATTGACTAATTAGCTCAATCTATGATGACATAGGGACTAATTGAGCCCAAAATCATATTTTATAGTCATAAATAGGTTCAAGGAGCTTAATTTGTCCCTAATTACCTTAGATATTGAACCTTATATACCCTAAAACATAAACCTTATACCCTAATCCCTAAACCCTAAACCCTAAATTGTAAACTCTTAAAACTCTAAACCAATCATTTTAGCCCCAATGAAATAACATTTAGACTAAGAAAAGTAGGTTCACGTGGCTCAATTTGGCATGCATATGAAATGAATGTAAAGTATTATGTATACGTGGTAATTCCACGCACATAATTTTTATATTTCACATTTCAAACACATGCCTAAAGGCTCAAGAAAGGATTGGATTCCTGGACCTAAGGCATGGACCTATAAACACATAGTCGAATGCATGTTTTTGAATAAAAATAACAAAATGCAACTTTAACCATGTTAAACACTATAAATTTTATCAAATTTGTTTTGAAAATATTACTACAACATCAAATACACTCTTCTTTATACACACACACACACACACACACACACACACACACACATATACACACATATATATATATATATATATATACATATATATATATATATATATACATATATATATATATATATATATATATATATACATACATATATATATACATATACATATATATATACATATACATATATATATATATATATATACATATATACATATACATATATATATACATATACATATACATACATATATATATATATATATATATATATATATATATATATATATATATATATATATATATATATATATATACACACACACACACACACACACACACACACACACATACATACATACATATGTATATATATATATATACATATGTATGTGTGTGTGTGTATATATATATATATATATATATATATATATATATATATATATATATATATAACTTTAAGGTTGTTATCTATATTTATTTATACATCATTGCCTCAAATTCTACAATCCACTCTCTAGATTTTTGTGTCTTGATGACTACCAAGTTGAGGTCATTTGTAGCCTTTAATGGTGCCATCAAATTAAGGTGGCCATATGCCTTATTATTTGTATAAATATTGAAGATATTCAATTTATTCTCATCTTGTTTCAAAGAATTAAATAATTTTGTAGTTTCAACTAGCTGAGGTGCTAACTCATCCCTCATTATAGTAATGGCCTCCAAGATATTATACAATTGTGATGCTACATTTTATACATCTTTTTCTATTTGTTATCTAGCATAGTTATATTTTCCATTAATATCCCATCTCGGTATAATAAATTCATCATATTGTACTATGAGTTAAGCATATTAATTAGCCTGGTGTAGATCTATTATTCACCCTTGTACCTTATAATTTATATACCCTTAACTCTATCTATCTAAATAGGATTTCCACAATCCAAATTAGGGTTAAAAATATTGTAAATTAGTTGTTTGTACTTGTATATAAATTTGTAAAATGATAAGTTTGGCTAATTGGGCCTGAGGCATGGACCTATAAACACATAGTAGAATGCATGTTTTTAACTAAAAACAACAAAATGCAACTTCAACCATGCTAAATGCTATGAATTTTATCAAATTTGTTTTGAAAATATTATTACAACATTGAATACACTCTCCTTTATATATATATATATATATATAACTTTAATGTTGTTATCTATATTTATTTCTAATTATGTCATTTTAGCACTAAAGATTGCAAATATACATGTTCATATTTATTTATGTATATTTTCATTCATTGATTAAAACTAAAAAAATATATGGTTGTAAACTAGATCTAACTATATACACATTCAAAACAAAAGTATAAATTTTGATTTTTTTTGAGGTAGTTGGGGAGGTCGCACAGTCAGTTGTATATTATTGGTCATATTTCAAGGTCTATTGACTTGTGAAATTAGTAAAATAATAAATATTTATTAATCAATTTAAAAAATATATAGGTTACGAAATATATGATCTTATCTAAATTTCCACCAAAGGGTTTAAAAAAACTAAACGATGCTAAAAAAATGATGGGTCGCACAGAAAGCTATCTACTCTAATTTTTATAAAAAATAGTACCACCTCTTATAATTTATGATGCTTGACCTACTTATACTTGACCATTTCAAAAATATTATTATTTTAAAAACTAGACTTGAAATGCTACAATTGATGTTCCTTTGACATCTTCAAATTTTGAGTTTAGGTGTCTCAAATAATCTGTACAAGTTGAGGTTTCTTGTTTTTTTAAAGAAAACATGTCCAATTGATACCTCTTTTTTTCTCCCCAATTCCATGAACTTACCCATATATATAAGTCTATGACTAACCCCAAGTGCACATGATTATGTAAATGAGACCATTGCATGTGACTACCCCCAAGCCAACTCAATTTTCCCTCTATGTGCCTCAATTCAACATATGAGCCTAAACTCACATGATATGCTGGCATAAAGTGTTTATAAAATATACATAAACAATTAATGTTTATAGATATGATATTGATAGTAAAGACACAAATAATCATAACACCAAATATACATGAAAAACTTCACATGAAGGTAAAAAACCATAATACATTATTCATTCATTTGAGAAACCAATTTTCACACAATACATTAATCCTTTTCCTTCTCACTTCTTCTTAGATAATTTATTCATATAAATTTAAATGCTTGAGTTTTAATGTGCTGGGTTTAATTGAATTTAATATGATTTTACTATGTAAAATTATTTATAAGTAGAGTGAACCATTATAACCAATGGGTTCAAGCTCCCACCCAACGTTAAGTTTTTATAACATCTATTTTATTTTTTATTTAAGTATAGTTTAAATCACATAATGTAAATATTAAAATATATTATTATTTATTTTTTAATGTGTATTAATGTATAAATATAATTTATACCACTTGATCATTGATTATTTCAACACTTACCCTTAATTTTAAGTGGGGATACATGCCATAACCACCTTTACACAAAAGGAAGTATATTCCATAAACCATTTACAATAAGATTAGGATGCATGAAATATTTTAAAGTTTTAAAAACTTTCATCATACCAATAAAACTTTCTGAAATAAAAAAATTATAATCCATAAACCACTTAGATTAGGTTTAGGCTAGCATGATTGTGAGACTACATCTCACAGTTTCTCATGAATAAGCAACTAAGAATTTTAAAGCTTTTTATAACATAAGGAATCCATTACAAGATATGAATTTAAGTACCAAGTACACTATAAACTCACATATGATAAAGTTTACCAAATTCACATAAATTTACTTATTACAATACTTTTAAAATTTGAGAAGTATAGAGAAGAAGAAACACATGGTCATTAGGAAGTGAAATTGTCATGGACACTCCCCCTCAATAGCAACTCTGAGAGACCCAATTTTATATGAAACTTGCAAAACTTGGAAACAAAAAGTGGTTTTGTGAATATATCTACCACTTGTTCATCCATAGAATAAAATTTGAGATCAATATTACCATTGAGAACTTTATCTCAGATAAAATGTACATGAAATAAAATATGCTTATTTATTTGGTGTTGCACTAGATTTTTATCCAGAGCTACAAAACTTTAATTATTATAAAGAATGGTGGTACTGTGAGAAACATTGAAATGGATTTATTCTAACAACCTTCATAACCATAGCTTATTTAGCAACTTACATAACATTTCTATACTCTATTTTTATAGAAGAGATAGAAATAATAGGTTTCTTTTTATTGCTTCATATGATAACACTTGCACTAAACTTAAACACATATCTAAAAGTAGATTTGTGATCTATAATATCAACACCATGGTCAACATAAAAATAATGATATAAATTATCATTATCAATGAAAGAGTAATATAAATCAAAATTTAAATTTCTTTTGATATACCAAAGTATATATTTTGGTAATTTCCAATGATCCAAGTATGGATCCTACATGAATATGGAAACACCACCTACAACAAATGAAATATTAGGCCTAGTAATAGTTAGATAAATTAAACTACCAGTTAGTTATTTGTAAAGAGTAGAGTTATCTTTATTACAAGGAGGTTTTAGATCAATATTAACATTGAATTAAATAAGGGTAGATGTAGGCTTATAATCAAGCATGTTAAATTTAACAAGAATGTTATGTCTATATTGAGATTGAGATATAAAAATTAAATTTTAATATTAAAATACAACCATAATGATCCTAAGAATACCATCAATGGCCATAATTAGTCTAAGAATACCAATGATCAACCACAACTAGACTCTAATACCAAACTAAGATTTGAACATAGGTGGTACTTGAAGAAACCAAGTCACTTTACCAACTCATTCACATCTCCTCGATCAAAGAGGTCATTATTAGGATAAAAATTAGAGAAAATAATGATTTAAATTAACTAATGATTTTAATATACCAAGTTCAAATATATTTTTTAAATCATAAAGATATTTCTTTAACTTACAAACATAATATCCTTTATTAGGTTCAATGAAACCTTTAGGCTAAGTTATGTAGATTTATTCTTTTTGATCACCGTTTAGGAAGACATTTTTGATATCCATTTGGTGTATAATCTTACCATTTTGAGCTACAAGGGAAATGAGAAATATAATAACACTCATTTTTGCTATAGGAGCAAATGTTTCAACATAGTCAATCCTAAATTTTTGAGTAAAATCAAAACAATTAATTTATATTTGAATTTATCAATTTTACCAATTGAATTATATTTTATTTTGTAAAGCTACCTAGAACCAACAATATGTCTTTTAGGTAGAGGAAAGACAAGAACCCAAGTCTAGTTTTTAATTAGTGATTTATATTAATCTTGTAGAACAAATTTCCATCTATGACATTGAATAGCTTCCTCAAGATATTAAGGTTTACATTCATATAGAGTCATCAAAGCATGATAGGTATGTTGACTTATAGTTAGTTTATTAAGTTTATCAAGATTAGATGATTGAATTGATGAATCACTTTATTTAGGTATTTTAGTTTGAACACAAAGTGAAGAAGGTTCATTAGACTCCAAGTTCTCCAAAATTGGATCGACTTATTCTAGGGCATATGTTAATTCATATGGATTAATAGAAAAGTTAGGCTCATCAAAAGAACCACTTTGAGGGGGTTCCATAGAAGGCTCACAAATAAATTTCTCAGGGATTTGGACAATCTTATTCTCAATGATTTTTTGGTTATATGGATCATAAATTATTAGTCCTTTATTTTTTCCTCAATAACTTACAAAATATATGAATAGGAGGCATGATCAACTTTAATTAATTTTACTTTAAAAATAAAGATGGAAGCAAGACTACCAAATATCTTAAGATGAGAAACATAGTTTATTATTAGACCACATTTATAATGGTTAGAAATGATGAAAATATTTAGTATGGACTCTATATAAGATTTGAAAAAAAATATTCATGACTTCATCCCACAAGAATTTAAGAACATTTACAGAATGCTACATTGCTCTAACCATTTCAAGGATACTTTAATTTTTCCTTTCAACAATTCCATTTTATTTTTGGGAATAGGGAATTGGTAACTTTATTTATATACCAAAATTAATACAAAATGAATAAAATTATTTACTATTGTATCCACCTTTATTATCAATTCTTAATATTTTAGTATAAAAGTTAAAATAATTTTCAACTAAAACTTTAAATTCTTTGAATTTAGATAACACTCCAAATTTATTTTTAATATAATAAGACTAAATCATCCTAGTGTAATCATAAATGAAAGTAAAAAATATATAAATAAACATTAATAGAATAAAATTCTAGAGGTTCTCTAACATCACTATGAATAAGCTCTAAGGGATGAGAGGAGTTGGCATCATGATTTCTGTGAAAGGGTTTAGTGTGTTGCTTACCAAGTAAGTAATCCTCACAGGTTTTATAATGAGAAGAAATAATACAAAGACCAACCATAAGATAATTATGAGAAACATCATATAAAATCATAAAATTAAAATGACCTAATATTTCATGCCATAATTGAGATTCATTTCTACTTTGTAATGAAAGATAACATGCAAAAGAAGTATAAAACATGTATACACCATTCTATTGAATTCCTTCAGAAATTAAAAAACCAAATTGATTTTTAATATACCATTTATCCCAAAGAAAATTTACTATAAAAATTTTATTTTTAGGTTGATAATAGGATAACAAAAATTTCTTAAGTTTTGGAGCATATAAAACATCATTTATGACTACATTTACATATTTAATTTTTCCTTATGTAGTAGTTTCTAGAAATGAATTATCACCTAAATAAATCATTTCATATATATATATATATATATATATATATATTGAGTATCACAATAAATATTTGATAAACATGTCATGTGATTAGATGCACCACTATCTAAATCCATTCATTTTTGGTAGAAGTAAATAAGGCAATATACAATGCAATAATGTTAGAATTTTATTCTTGATTGTTGTTTTGATTTTTTCTATTAATTCAGATTATAAATTTTCTTCCATTTGTTATTTTTATAGGTTTTATTATTACATCTATTTTTTTGTAGTAGTATTCTTTTTTGTGTCCTAAGTTACCACATAGATTGTAATTTTCATTAAATTTAATTTTGTGATTCTTATTATCATATTTTTTGTTCTTATTTTTGCCATTGGCATGTTTATATTTAGAATTAGATTTATGGTTTCCAGTGTTTTTAGAAACATTATTAAGCATGCAAAGTGCCTAAGTGGCATTCTCTTAGAATTGAATTTGACATCACTTGTTCTTCTTTAATAAGAAGAGTCAACAAGGTAGTGAGGTCAGTGATGTCTTGCTCTGCCTGATATTTAGAATTAAAAATAGAAATAAAATTGAAAAAAATTTCATGAATATTTAACTGAATAATAAAATAAATAATATGATCTTGAATTAAATTAAAATTACATACATATAATTGAGATTTAATGCTTTTCATTTATATAATAATATTAACTACTTTTTCGTCACCTTTCATGGGAGTAGTAAGTAGTTCAAGTATAAGCTTAATGATTTTTGAGAGATGAACGTTATCATGCATATATTCAATGAGTTTTTTGATGCATCATTGGAAGACTCCTAATTTCTAATATGGAGTAGGAATTCATCATTTATACTCCTCAAAATAACTGATATGACTTCTTATGATTTTTGTTGAAATGCATTAGTAAGTTTAGTCATAACATGTCTCCATGATAGAGTTTTTCAATCCTGAAAAAAATATTCCATAGTTTTCAATACATAAATTCAACTTTAATATGGAATTTTCAAATGTTATAGTTAGACCTATTTAGCATTTATGACTTATCTAGCATAGAATTTGGAGAAGCCTAACTTCCATTCAAAGTTTCACACTTACAAGTTTGGGTTTTATACTAAAAAGGTTTAGAACATGAACTTTTTTATATGATTTTATAATTTATTTTTTAATAAAATAAATATTTTAGCATATAAAAATAATATTTTTTAAAATTATAGGCAAAATAATTAAGAAAATCATAAAAAAATACATTATAATAAGAGTTGCAAGTGTCACAAAACAAACAATATAAAAATTATTTTCAATATAATTGTTGAAAAAAATATATAAAGAAGTGTCAAATCATAAAATGGACCATTATAGTATGTCCAAAACATGCAAAAACCTAGACAGAGACTGGTCACATGACCACCTTCATAAAAGAGCAATAGGACCAAAAACTACAAGAAGTGTAAGTGTCGTTAAAGGATTTTTACAAGGATAAAGAGATAAAACTAACTTTTAAATTAGTTTTTTTTATAGAAAATTTGACCAATCACAATTTTGACCAAAATAATGGTGGTAGTGTGTTTTGAACTCTTGGCCTTATTTTAACAAGTGCTTTATAAAATTGCACTAACTTCCTTTTGAAAATTTATGAGTATTTACATGCAAGATATATTATATAAAGCATGTTTAATTAATTATATTTTAAAAAATAAAATAAAAAATAATTAAGAATTACGTGCATGTAAAAATAATTGTATGATTTTTCATTTTTTGGTTAAAAACACTTTTAAAAGGTGGGACCACTGGTGATTGCATGGATTTTTGATTTAATAAATAAATAATCTAATAAATAAACTTTCAAAAAATATATGCTAACCTTTATAATCTTTTATGTACAGGTGTAACATAAGGGAGGAAGCATGGCATAACTAGTGGTGTGTAGGAGGCCAACACAAACCCTAAAAACTTCACACAATCTTTCAAAATAGATATCAAAACATCCAAACACAACCCAACTAATTTTTTCTACCCTAAAGTTGAATTTTTACATGTTTTTTAGTTGGTATAGCCATACAAGGATGCCATATGTGAATGTAAAAATGCTAGAGAAGATCCTGATGCCCCATAGGCTATATAAGAGCTATTTATAGGCACAAACAATGAAGATTTACTAGTTTAAAAACATAGAATATGTTGTAGATGATTTTTTTTTAAATTTAGAGTTTTTATCCCACTCATGTCGTATAAGGCATGCCATCATGCTCAGGGTTATTTCTACTTGCAGGTAATGTTTTATGGTTTCTTATTTGAGTCTTAGATTGAATGTTTTATGTAAATACAATGTTTTCAAGCTTCAATAATGCCAAATAAAATTCATCCAATCTTTGAACCTCATATAGACATAAACGAAGTCGTACAAGGCTAAGTTTTGAATGATATTTTCTTGAACAAGTGTCTCCACAAGCCAATAATCTATCAACTGATCTTGCCTATTAATCCATATCAGTCTTAGTCTAAGACCATGTTGATAATATATACATAAACATAGAATGGATCTAGATATCAAATTGATAGGAAAGAAAAAAATAACCATAACACTAGATATACATGGAAAACCTCACATGGAGGTAAAAAACCACAATAGATTATTCATTCATTTGAGAAACCAATTTTCACCCAATACATTAAACCTTCTTCTCACTTCTTCTCAAATAATTTATTCACAGAACTTCAAATGCTTGAGTCTGAATGTATTGGGTTGAGTTGAATTGAATATTATTTTACTATGTAGAATCAATTATAAGCATAGTGAACCATTGTAACTAATGGGTTTAACCTCCCACCCAACCATAAGTTTTCATAACATATATTGTATTATTTATTTACACATAGTTTAGATCATGTAATGTAAATAATTAAATATATTATTATTTATTTATTTAGTGATGTGTATTAATGTATAAATGGAATTTATACCACTTAATCATTAATATTTACAACATAAAGGGTTTTAGGTTTAATTTTGGCATGCACCGAAGGACTAACATGTGGGTGTTTGCTAGACTAGCATAACAAGTATTCTTATTATTTTGAGTACACAATTTGGGATACCAATTGAATTACTTAGGTTACAAATGTAATGTGCCATTATGACATTTTGTCCACATGGGATCTAATGTACATCAAAAAATTTCTCCATTTGATCAATTTAGGTGACTAGATATTTTTAATCAAATTTATGCATGTTCACTTTGGGCAACATGTTTTGAGTACCTAAACTGGAACTAGTTGAGGATGGGGGATACACTAAATTTGGATTTAAAAAGGATTGAGTAGAATATACTCCTTGGTTGGGTTATGCATTGGTTAATTAAGGTTGGTTTCATGAATTTTGTTACGAGGCAAATATTTATTCAAATCATTACCCAATATCATCCAATCACTGATTGATTTTATCTAAATCTCTTTTATTATCCATTTCATACTATATTTTTTTCACATTATAATAAATCTAGATCACTTTGTGATCTATCAAAAAAAAATTATAATGGAAGATCCATTGATTCCCATTTTGGATTCCATATCTTCTCTGTTAGGAAAAATTCCCAAAGTTTCAAAACCCTTTCCTCAACCTTTAGTGTGTGGACCATCCATGCAAATATTTTAGTGTCTAGGGTTCAAAAATATGGTTACCAAATAATTATACCATTATGATAATCTTGTTGAGATGAATCCAATGATTTTTATATTACATAAGGGTACAAAAACCTAAAAAACCCTAAAATAGGTTTGTAAAAAATATATGATGTTGTGATTGCCTCAATGAGATAATTCTAATCACTAATATATTGTAAAAATGTGAAAAAACTTTTAGATGTTCATGTTTTTCAAAAAACATAAACAATACTACACATACAAGAACTCCTAAATGAAAAGTTGTGTTTTTTATCCTACAATAATACCAAATAATCATTGATTTAGACCTGAACAAATGTAAGTTAACAAATCTTTCCCAAATTGAATCTCTAATACCATTTTTAATGAAATTACTTAGAGAGATAAAATAAGAACATGACAATGGATCTTAATATAAATATCAAGAGCCTAATAACAATAATCACTCACAATAATAAAGGCATAATAGAGTATATCCATGCAAGATGATTGCAAGTAGATAAAAATACTATAAATATATGACTAAGGCTATGGGTACTCCATACGCTAACACTAATACTAATATGAAGCTATATAAATTATCATATGACTAAGTAGAAATCTATGCTAGCTACAAGTTAGCCACAAATATCAAAATACATGCTAGTGGTTAAAGGCATACTACCTTAAATAGTGGATTGTTAACCCTTAGGGGTGGTTTTGTAATCACTAGGGTGGTTACATAATCATCACTTTGATTTAAGTAGGGGTTTCACCCACATCAATAAAATAATTGGGGTAAGGATATGAATCAATTTATATGCTTATCTTAAGCATTTTATAAGTTTGGTTATTTGAAGGGACATTTATATGAATGTAAGAGAATGGTAGTGAGAAAGGGAAATTAAAATTATGATCATGCAAAAATTATCTACAAGAGTGTTGGAGTGAATTGGTGAATGAGCATGAGAGAGGAAAAATGAGTTGTGAGTTATATGACTGTAACTATTCTATGTTACTTATAATTCTTCCATCATAGTGTTAGTGATTCAAGATATAGTATACATGAATTTTATTCTCTATGAGATATCTGTATTGAACCATCTCATTGAATGGAAGAAGAGGAAAATGTATATTTCCCACTTATAGTTGATTTCCCCACATTGGGGTTTCTAGGTTAAAAATTTCACATTGTGTGTATTTGTTGTCGTTCCTTCCTAGTTGTGTATGGTTTTTTAGAGTTATTTTCATTATAATGAAAATTTTACCACTCAAACACACAATAAAACCATCACCATTTGAGTAATTAAAGTAGTTGTAAAATGGATAATAATATTTGCATTCAATTTCTAACAAGGCATAATCCTTAGAAAATTAAAAATAATTTGGTATCATATCAACAAGTTCCTTGAGGCCTATAGAGGTTTTCATTTAAATTTTTATAAAGGTATTTATAAGTACATAAGAGTTTGTGTGTATAATAATATTTTATACAAGGTTGTTGAAAAAGTGGTATTGGAATATGTGGTTGCATAGAACAACCATGACCAAATCCTTGAGGAAAATACTTTATAAACTCCAAGAGTATCATACACATGTAAAAATGATATTGGAGGGTTGAGAAGACTAGTGAACCACTTATAATCAAATATTGAATAGTTTAAATTAATATGGTCCAACCATGGAGAGTTCTTCATGTGGATCATGAAAGAGTTACACCAAGACTTGTGGGCAAAGCTCCAACTAGATGTTGAAGGAGTAGAAAGGATAGAAGATTATATCAATAAAATGGGAAAAATCTCTATCAAAGGTTCTTAAATAATTACTGAGGTATGCCTAGAAAGCACAACACTATATGTTATTTCTTCTAATGTCATAGTGATTGAATCCAATGGAAATTTTGATAAGTATACAAGGGGTATTGGCTCTGGATTGTTAATTAAAATGGGTTATGAAGATAGAGGGATTGGCAAGGATGGATAAGGAATCCTCAATCTCATCATGGATAAGAAAAGATCTCAATATGAAGGACTTGCTTATGGTAAAAAAAATATTTGAGAATGATTTAGTATGGATCAAATAAGAGTAGCTTCTATGAAGGATGAATATATGCCATCTACACACTAGGAATAACCTAAAGAAGGTAAAATTTGTTCTAACATAAATTTTGTGAAACCTCAAGATGATTTTAGGGTTTCTCCAAAGGGTGGGAAATAAACACAACAAGAGGAGGGAAATGAGTCTACCTCAAGAGGATAAAGAAGCACTTCTAAATAGAGGGAAAACTTCAAGTCATGTGTAGACACATAAATTAATGTTTATTTATAAAACAATGCATTTGTGACCATATTCTTATACACACTTATCTCATGCCAATTCCATGGCCCTTGACCACCATTATTTCATTTCTATGTGAATTACCTATACCTCTAAGCAATTAGTTATTACTAAGTATTCTTATTCCTCATTCCAAATATCCTAAGTTCATCCTTGGATTGATCCACACTTATGGCTTATCTATCTTTGCTCCTTAGACCAAGACGCTCTTTTAGGTCTATCTTACTCACATAGTGTCTGAATATACCAACCATATCCTCCCATGAAATAATGTCTAGTTGATCAAATTAAATTTTACAAACAAGTAATCCTGCACATTTCTCAAGTCCCATTCAAAGGAATTCCAAAATAATCACTATAAAGCCACATTTTCTAGTCACTTGTTTAGGAGAGGGACCATATGATTAAAAATCACTAGGATATATAACTATAATTAAGATAAAATCAACTATTATTCTGAATTCATAGTTCACATAGCCCAATAGGCCCAAGATAATTCTAAATACACCTCTAAGGTCATAAGTCATTGTTGAAGCACTTAATCACACTAGGATTACACCAACATATAAAATTTTAATAGTATTTAACACACACCACTGTATCATGTGATAAGTACATGGATTTTGATCCCTCTTCAGAGTATTGATATGTAGGCAATACTCAACAAAAGGGGTGTTGAGGTCAAGCAAAATTTCAACCACTATCCCATTTTATTTTTTATTATTTTTATCCCTCATTGTCTATTGATCCATGGTTCTAAGTGAAGAAGAATGTATATAATGGATTTTATAGTGAATTAAATATATCTAATCATGCACATTAGACCTACACGTGAAGGTGCAATGTTTTATTTTTACACATAAATTTAAAACCCTATTGGATGCTAACGTAACCTATAGACGTCAGTAAAGGCCTAACTTATATAAATAGTGTGGCCTTATCTCAAGTAGAAGTGAGTATTTGTTCCTAAGTCACAATGATCTCATATAACCATACATTTAATTTCAACATCACAGTCATAGTCCTACATATTTAATTTCTAGCTAAATTATTCATCCTTGGTATTTACCCCTTTTATCATATTTATATATTTAGTAAGTTTCAAATTAGTTTGTGTGATTTATTATATATTTTATTCATTTTGATTTTACATATCTATTTGTCATAATTATGATTTAATATCTATTTATCCCAATTTTTGATAAAATATCATGAAGTAAAAAATAGTATATCACATTATGTTCACATGATGTAAAATAAAAGAGGAAATTGGAAGATTAAGCTTGACCAAATTCACTATTACAACTCCAAGAAGGGAGGGAATAAATCATGGGGGTATCCCATGAATGTATGTTAAATAAAATCCTTTCAGATTTTATTCCAATTATAAGAAGGAAGGTCATGGCATAATAATGTTATTCTCATCTTCTTTCTTATTATTTGAAGGAGAGTAACCATTTTGACGGCTATGTGTAAATAATTTATCACTAAGGATACCAAAGTCAAGATGGTAAAGACATAATCCACTCTTCAAAAAAGAATGAATAGGAAGGTCAAGACACATTCCAAGGAGGTAATAATCCACTTGATATGAGCACGTGAAAGTCTAATAATTTCTATACTCATTGTAAGGTTGGTGGGAAATGGAATGGAAATTTTTGGAAACCTCATCCACATCTTCACCTAAATAATGGAAATTCTAATAATGGGAATCCACGAAAATGGGAAGAAGATCCTACCAAGGCACAAGAGTCAAGAAAGAGATAAAAACTCTCATGTGTTTTTTTGTCACCATTACAAGCAAGTAGTGGTAAGAGGATTTAATTTGATTCATAGATTGAGAATCTACATGATCTAAAAATAATAATTTGTCAAGTTACTTTTAATATATGGGCATTGGGTAGATATTCAAAATCTATATTCAAATCATTACATGTTTCCATTTATTGGTAGAGAAAATAAGAAACTAGTTCCACTTGCATGGGAAAGCATGGAAGGCATAACACTTGTCATAGGTGAGAATGGTACATAAATACACCTATGAATAAAAATTAGGGGTAGAAAATAACGTGTTTTCAATTTATATCACTCATTACTTTTTGTGTTGCATAACAAGGAATGGAAAAGTGGAAAAGAGGCACTCCATGAGAACAATCATTCAAAACATTAGGTTAAGAAGAAACCTCTAACAAAAAAATAATCACAATAATTATCAATAAAATTGTTTTGTGTTTATCCATTATTGTACTTTGTTAATATTTCCTCACAATTATCATAATGAAAATTGTCATTTTAACAACATTTAATCATTGTATGCACTTGAATAATTACAATATTGATGTGCAATTCTGATTTTAGCATCATACAACTATTGTAGGATGTATATGGGCATCACAGTGATTGTAAAAGTTTGGTTTCAAGATGAACATAATATGAATAATATGTATATAAGGATTTGCATTAGAAATAGCTAGATAGATCATGTATATTTTAGTTGTTATATGCATATTGGACATGGTTTTAATAAGTTTTAGATATTCTTTTGATTTGGAAACATTACAGTGTACACATATTGATAACATTAATAATGACTAGGCATTATATAATGTATATTTCTTCTATAACAATATGTTTTATTAAGAATAATGGATTTAAATTGAACATGTAAGCCACTGTATAGTTTTTTGGCATCACAAAAAATATGTTTTAGCTAACAAATGAGTTGTGAGTAGTGTTTTGTATGATTGTAACTATTGTGTGTTGTTAGTAATTCTTTCATCACAGTGTTAGGAAGAAGGAAGATAGTTGAGGGAATAAGTTTTATGATCTATGATCTCTTTTTATTGAACCATTTATTTGAAAGGAAGAAGAGGAAGATGTGTTGTTTCTATTTCCATCTAATTTTCCCACATCAAGGTATCTAGGTTAAAACCTTCATGTTGTGTGTTTTTTTATTCCTTCTTATTTGTGTATAGTCAAGTGTTTCTTTTTTATAATGCACATTTTATCACACAAAAACACTATAAAACCACTTACATTTGAGTAATTCAATGATTTTCATTATGTAAAAATATATTTAGATTTAATTTCCAACAAAACATAATCCTTAGGAATTATAGATAAATCATACAATCAAAGAACATTAATCAAATATATGTATTGATTTGAAGCATAAAATCTAAGATATAGTTGATGAATGAAATCCAAATATAAGGAGAATTCATATGTCAATAGATCCATAACTCCTCAATTCTAAAATCTATTTTTTTTCATAAATCCTCTCCCAAATCATACCAAAGAACAAAATAATTTAAAAAATGTTAACACTTGTTGAGTAAAATAATATGTATAATAAAGTCCCATTTAATTACAACTCAAATATGATATATTAGTTTTTTTGACACAATTCAAACAACTAAGAAAAAATAGACTCAATCCAAATTGTGTCTAATAAGAGTGAATTAAATTTGATAGTTCATATAGTGGTCCTTTGTTATTTGGAGATATCATAGATTACAAATAAAAGAATGGAATCATGATTGATAATGGTTTAAGTTTAAAATTATTCACTGATGAGTTCCTTTATGGTCTTATAATTTTTGAAGAATATCTAGATTATATAGAAATAATTGTAGAATGATATGATGACACACAAAAAGAGCCTCTAGGATGTATCATATTAGCTATTCGGTCCTGACAAAATAAATTTAAAATTTTATTTAACATAATGCATATATATGAATCATATAACATGTTACTTGGAATACCTTGGATACATCAAACAAATTCAATCCATTCAACCGTGCATCAGTACATGGATTTTGGATATGAAGGTAAAATGGTTTGAATTCATTGATATTAAATGTATCTAAAATAAATTAAAAAATAAGCCACTTTACAAGAAAATCCACAACATGAAAATCTAAAGTTAATAATCAAACTAAGGAATAACTAGGTTTGAGTTTGTAAATACATTTAAAGGAAAGTGCACAAGATATTAAAATCATAGAAAATATCATCAAGCTCAATTGATAATGATAAATCAAAGGCTTATGAAAGAATAAATTTTGTAAAGCATTATATATATATATATATGGATTTATGAAGTTGATCTTAAAGAATGAGTTATATTATCATGGATACCCTAAAGATATGTTGCATTAATTTATATAGATTATGGTGTTAGTATTGGTTAGTGTAAAATGGATTACTATTTAAACCTAAAATGGTTTATATATGGGGTTATCTAGGGTTAAATAGGTAGAGATAGCCTAGGACACAAAAATTATAAACTATCTCTAAAGCAGGTCAATTGGGTGCTAAACTCAGATAAAAATATATTGAATTTATTAAACTGAGATAAGTTAAAAATAGTAATAATAACTATTCTAAATATAGAAATTACAAAGAAGTAATTAACTTAACTTATTTTGATGCTAATGTAGTTCTAGATCTGGAACAAGTAGGAAGCATACTGGAAGATGATTCTAGAACAGTCATCAAATTTTGGATTGAGTGCTCTAAAACTACATATATTGACATTAGCCTTATATGGTTGTACTGATGATAATGTCTAAAATTGATGTAAGTGTCATGTATAAAATACTTGTTAGAAAAGGATGCAACCACCTAGATGCTTCTAGGTTTATCTTCACCTTTGCTCTGGTGCATTCAAATTTGGGTCATGGACCATTACTCCTCATGAATTTTCAAAAACCCTAGTTATTCATCTTCATAGTGACCTTGGGGAAAATGGGTTAGTTGGCACATGGTGTTGAGTTAACCCTAAAAAATCCTATATCAATGAGTTTTGCCTACATAACCAATACTCTGAAGAGGGCTTTAGATTGACTCTCTCCCTTACATGTTGGATTATGTTTGAATCATGAAATATTCATGAATAAAGTGTAGATATGGATTAAAAATATGGTTAGATCAAGAATTAGTCATGAAAAATATAAGAAATGATTAAGAACATAACAATCTAGGCCAACTTATTTAATGGGGTGTGCAAATGATAATTAAGAACTCAATGAAAGAAAACAAACATACATTACCTTCTCAAGAGAATCCCACCATCCATATTAAGCTCCAAGCATGATTTTTCCCTTGATTTAGTGCTCAAGTATTCAACAATGGTGCAAGGTAGGCTCCTCCTCCATTTCAAAAACACCAAATATAATCTAGGCTCATGATATGAAATTAAATCTATGCTTAATAATGAATCTATCCTATTGAAAATAAAGCATAATAATCAACACAAATAAAGGTTGTGGAGATAATTTTGGATTATAAGTTTACAAAAATTAAGCTTAATCAAAGTAGTCTAGGCCTTCCTATTTATAAATTTTCTAAATTGATCAGGATCAACCATGACCATCCATCTCAATATGAGGATGTGTGGCCATGAATTATCCAATTATGTAAATAATATCCATAAATATTGTCATAATGATTTGGGAGGAAGGGGTACTAAAGATGCATTATGGTTTAATTTGCCTAAGTAAGATTAATTTGAAAATTAGTACACTCCATTAATTAAATTGGTTAGAAAGTCATATTACTGGGTCATAATTTGACTGTAAAAGAATTATAAGGTGATGTTAATTACGTATAGACCATCATCTTATTTAGAGTGTTATCAACATAAAATAATACATGCACATATCATGTGCTTCTGAATTAGATGAAAAGAGTGATCCAGAGCACCAAAATGCATTTTTATCATTTTGACTCAAAATGATTTGATCAAAGTTAATAATAACATAAAATGTATCTGTAATGAAATTACTTAGATATTCATATAGAATGATTTTATATTACATAGAATAATAACATATGAGAGATTACACAATGATAATTAATAGCAAAACATAATACTAGATAATATAGCAAAGCCACTTCGAAGGGGAAACCTCCACAACAATGCACTAATAGAAGAATACTTAACATGATGATTAAAGACTAACCACTACCTCCTATATATAGTCTACTTAGCCAAGGTTATTCCATAGCTTGACCTATCTAATAACATAGAGAAATGTAATAAGTAAATAAAAGAGTTATGTAAGCCATAATTCGACCACACATATCTCTAGACACACCAATGGTTAAGGGCATAACAACCCCTTACCTTTTAAAATAATGTTGTCCTCAATGTTGTGGCAATTCTGGATGCTACTTCACAAATGCTTCATCCTCCCAAGTGACATCTTCATATAGTAGATTCTTTCATTTGATTAGGTATTTTGTGATGAGGTCAGGATATGCCCGTTAAATGTATAATAAATGACCTCATCTTACTCCCTCTTTCTATTAAGTTTGATTTCATTTTGTAACTTTTATATTGATCTGAGATGAGTTAGGATGTAATTATCCATATTTTGTTGAATATGATTCTAACATTTAAAAAGCTCTGTAATTCCTAACAAGTGTGTTGGAAAATTCAAGTTTTATAATAAAACAGGTCAGCATCAGGCTGAAAAACAAATATGAAGTGGATTGCATGTTTTTACAAGCATTGGAATCAATACAGCTTAGTTTCAGAACCCCACCACGCTATTTCAAGTAGCCACATTTTTGAACTTAGTTCTAGAACTCTATATTTAGCTCCATAATTATCTGAATTGACTCTGGTACCCCTGTAAATAAGCTCCAGAACTTTCACAGTTAAACATGGAATTGATGATGATCTATTCCAAATGGCCAACGATCTGTCAAACCAATGATCCCATTAAATTAGGAGTAGACTTCCAATTTCTATACTTGCATATCCAAAACATTTATCACATAGCTGGACATCTAGCCACGTCTTGATTTAGCATCTATTTTGGGCACGATTCAGTTCCATCGTACCCATGAAACAGTTACAACCATCAAGATACTAACAAGAAGAATATATATATATATATATATATATATATATGTACAGACCTGTGAATTTAGAATAAGATAAAAAAAATAATAATTAAAGAATAGAGAGACAAGGATAGATTAGTACATTTTTGTTATACAAAATATTTTATCAATGAAATAGCCATTTCTATTTTGAGAGAGAATTAAACTATTCAATCATGTTTCTAGGTGGAGCAAGGGCCCACTCCTCCAAGAACCAGGATCTTCATTTTTAGTCAGTATTTATATTTTATTTTTCAAAAGCAAATAGGCCGCTCTATTAAATTTATAAATGCTTCCAACTCCTTAAAATTAAAATTTGTTGTAGATTTGTTTCTGCAGGTGTCTTAGATTAAATTCTCATTTCTTTGCAATTATTTCCAGCAATCGATTTCATTCTGCAAAAGTGTGTTTATTTTCAGTAATCTATTTCATTTTGCAAAAGTGTGTTTATTTCTAGCAATTTATTTCATTTCTGCAACGTGTGTTTACTTCTAGCATATTTTCATAGTTTGATTCCAATAAAATTTTTAACCAAGAAGTCCTTAAGAAATTAAAAATCCTCCAATGCAAAAAGAAATAAAATACAAATACCTACAATCAATTAGTAAATTTCTATGATTATTCTTGTTGCATATAGCTTTAGACACAGCCTTGGTTAAATATGACATCAATAGAAAGTTGATTAATTTGAAGGGAATAACGACACCCATCATTTTTGGCACCGTTGTCAGGGAATCACTAGTTGGAATTTTCTAATTAGGTGTCAACAAGAGCAACAATAATTCATTTAGTAATTACAAAAAATTTACCTAACAGTTATCACAAAATTTATGAGTAGACCACGAGACTCCAAGGGTAGATTTCTCCCCAAAATATCTGAACAAGAATTTCCATCATCCTCTAGTTTAAATAAGGACGTTGAGCAAGAATTGGAGGCACCATTATCTCTTACAAGACAAGAAGCAAAATTGCCATCTTTGGAATTTTTGGATCAGTCACCAGAACCAAGTAAAACCTTAGGGAGGAGGATTATTTCTCAAGATCCATTGAGGGAAAGTTTTGATTCTCAATTGAGTAGTCAACCTCCTACTCCTGACTTTTCACCATCCTCAAAGCAGACCACATACCACATTGACTGGGAGAAGGGACTAGAAAATACTAGAGAGATGGCACGAGAAGATGGAAGAGAACCTCAAAGAACCTTTACCTATCCCATTCAGATAGAAGATGATGAAACCACTATGAAGAACATCTCACCTGCACCCTTGCCCACATTTAGAGGAATGTCATCTGAGGATCTTGACCAATTTTTGTTTGAGTTTAAAGTACTATGTCAGAGTTATGATTACAAGACAGATAATCAAAAACTCAAGTTGTTTCCATCTACTCTGAAGGATGTATCAATGAGGTGGTTTATGGGATTAACATCTAATTCTATTACCAATTGGGAACAAATAGAAACCATCTTCCTAGACAAATATCAAGATTATTGTAGAGGAAGAAATTGAAAGGAAGAATTTTTCAAAATCAAACAGGAAGAAGATGAAAATATAGAAGATTATTTAGACATATTTCTCTTTGTGAGTAAAACATGTGGATTTGTACTTCAAGAATATTTAAGTAAAACCATTTTTATCAAAGATATGGATGATGAATCTAGTGAAACACTTGATTTAATTGGTAGTGGAAACATTGCTCAATTAAGAATGGACGAAATCATAGAAATTTGTAGAAACTATTCAAGGACAAGGGGTGGACTTAGAAAAGGAAAAATGGTTAAAAATTTGAATCTATATATGAACAAACTGATGGATGAATTCAAAAACTTTAAAATAGATATATTAGTTCAATTAACCTCCACCATGGATGGATTATAAGCTAAATCAAATGCCCAAATTGAACCATTAGCCATGTATTATCTTAGATGCAAGAAGAAGCATGCAATAAGGGAATGTCCTTTGGATAAAATAGAAGTATGTCTTGTCTGTGAATCTAAAGAATATGATACTCACGCTTGTTCTCTTCTTCCACTCATAAAAAATCAGCTCAAACAAACCAGTATATCATCCACCATAGAAAAATAGAATTTTATTCAAAGACAACCCAGCCAAGGATAGTTTATGCCAAGACCAGCTCCTAATCCTTGGATGATGCCATGGGCAGATCAAACAATACCATAAAGTTGGGGACAGCCACCTTGGGCCCCTCAACCAGCATGGCATCCTCAATATTGGGCAAGTCAATCTTGGTATACTCAAGGACATTAGTAACCTTGGGCTGGTCAAAGAAATTCTTATGCTTAGACACAACCTAGATGGGGCCCTAGTAATTATGTGCAAGGGAAAACATATCCAAATCAGAACTGACAAGCCATAATGGGATCTCCAACATAAAATCCATCGGTTGAAAATATAGTCCAAACACAAATGCAAGCACAACTAGTAGCAAACCCAAGAAACAAACAAACAACTCCTATATATGAAATAGAACCAAAAAAATTAGTTGATCTAAATACAATGGATTGTAAAAACATTCAAACCAGATCTGGCAAAATAGTTAGCAGTCCACCTATTATAATCACAGAGATGATAGAAGAAGCTAAAACCCCTAGCCCAATTGTACCTAAGGAAGATGAAAAATAAAAAGATAAGGAATGAGAAGGAAATTCTGTTGAGATTCCATTTTTAGAAAGATTTAAAGAAGCCATAGAAATTAAGCAATCTGAATTGGTGCAGGAACTAAGAAGATTGAATATTGAAATACCATTGTTACAAGCAATTAAGAATATCCTAGAGTTAAACAAGTTAATCAAACTATTATGTTTTAAAAAACTTGAAAGAAAGAAGTAGTACCCCAAGACTATTCAGATAGATGGGAAACTTGTTGATTTATTAGCAGGCAAACTCCTACTTCTCAAATATGGAGATCCTGGTAGCCTTGTTATTTTTATCTTTATATGGAATAAGGATATACATAACATTTTGATTGATTTAGGAGAAACTATCAATGTAATGACAGTGGACACTTTGAAAACATTACCATTAATACGCATACAACCTACTAATACCATATTGCAGATGGCAGATCAGTCTGTAGCAAAACTAAAAGGCATTATTGAAGATGTGGTAGTAATGGTGGAATCATGGGAATATCAAGTTGACTTCCTTATATTACAGCCAAAAGTTAAAACACTTGGTTATCCCATTATTTTAGGAAGACTATGGTTAGTTATAGTTGCTACCTTGATTGATTGTAGGTCAGGAAATATGACTATTTCCAATGGTAAGAATTCTAAGCAAATTTCATTATATCCCTCTACACGACCTTTTATTGATAATCAATCAAAATTATGGGTTGATAATCTTGATATTAATGAGCAAAATTTGTCTTCTTTGGCTATGCTAAAATTGCAAGATCATGTATAGGAAATTGAAGAGATGGTTAATACTTCATTGAATGAACATCAATTGTCATTAGAGCAGTCATGATTAGTTCTAGAGCTTGCATAATCTATTTTAGAACCATCACGGTTAGTTTTGGAACCACACCAACAACAATTCTCTACAAATGAAGATAATTTCACTTTGAAGGAATGAGATTTCTCTTGGGGAGAGGAAGGATATGTAGCTTCAACTTTACAGATATCAGGAGATGATAAAGAATTTCTAGAAAATAGCAATAATGAGTAGTTCAACCTACATCAAGATAAGTATCATTACTCTTTTTGATGTCCTTTGTCTAGCATTCTGCCTCTAGGAACTTTCAAAGATGTTGCTACATATCATATGTTGTTACCACATGCCTATCCACTAAACACCTTAATGAACCCTTTCAACAAATCAGTTCATCATATGTTGGAACCAAACATGTTGAGATTTAACCAGGAATTTTTTTGAATATTAATAGCTGGTTAAAGAATAATGAAGAAGCCAAACTATTTAATGTTCTAAAGGATCATACTAAATCTTTTGCTTGGGACTATAGAGACATGAAGGGCATTCATCCAAGTATCTGCACCCATCACATTTATATTGAAAACATTAGACCAATTAGACAACCTTAGAGAAGGATTAATCTAGCCTTAAGGGATATAGTCAAACAAGAAATTGAAAAACTATTACAAGTAGGTTTTATCTACCCTATCTCAGATAGCCAGTGGGTGTCTCCTCTTGTAATTATCCCTAAAAAGAACATAAAATGGAGAATTTGTGTTGACTATAGAGAACTGAACAAAGCCACCATGAGAGATTATTTTCCCTTACCATTCATAGATCAAGTCTTAGACAACCTTTCAGGTAAATAGTACTTTTCCTTCTTGGATGGATTTAGTGGATACAATCAAATCAGAGTTGCTGTTGAGGATCAGGAAAAAACTACATTTACTTGTCCTTAGGCTACCTTTGCTTACAGGGTATTGCCATTTGGATTATGTAATGCTCCAGCAACCTTTCAAAGAGTTGTATTAGCAATTTTTGCAGACCTAACAAATGGCTGTGTAGAGGTATATATGGATGACTTTACTGTGCATGGAGATACATTTGATGATGCCTTGAAAAAATTGGATAGAGTATTAACAAGATGTGAACAACATGTCTTGTCTCTTAGTCATGAGAAATATTTGATGATGGTTGATGAAGGGATCATATTAGGACACCATATTTCAAAAAGAGGAATTCAGGTTGTCCAAAACAAAATCAAGATTATTTTAGACTTGCCTATCCCTCAAACCCTCACAGTTATCAAGTCATTTTTAGGGCATGTTGGATACTATAGGTGCTTTATTAATAATTTTATTAAAATCGCTGCCCCCATGTTTAAGTTGCTTACCAAGGACTGTGAATTTCTTTGGGATGAACAGTGTCAACATACTTTTGAAGCAATTAAAGAGAAATTAGTAACTACCCCAATATTGAAAGGACCTAATTGGGAGAAACCTTTTCACATCCAAACTGATGCCTCAAATACCTCAATTGGTGCAATTTTGGGACAAAAAGATGAAAAAGGAAGAATGTATGCTATTTACTACCTTAGTAAAAATCTTACTCCTACTAAAAGAAACTACACTACCACTGAAAAGAATTTCTAGCTATGATCTATACAATTAATAAATTTAGATATTACATTACAAGGTATAAAATATTTGTACATACAGATCACTCAGCAATTAAATATTTAATGAACAAATCAGTGGTTGGAGGTAGAATAATTAGATGGTTATTACTTTTATAAGAATTTGATATTACCATTGTGGACAATCCAGGCAAATCGAATGTGGTAGCTGATTTCTTATCAAGACTGACCACTACAGGGGAGCAGGATCCAGTCAAGGACAACTTTCTAGATGAATAATTGTTTGTTATTTCAGCGAATACACCATGGTTTGCTAACATGGCAAATTATCTTGCAATAGGGAAGTTTCCTCCTTTCACTAAAAAATAAATAAAAAAGTTAATCAAAACCAATGCACATTTCAAATGGTTAAATGGAATGCTATTTAAATGTGGTCTTGATTTGGTTTTACACAGGTGTGTAAGAGAAGATGAAATATTTGACATCCTATGGGCATGTCATGATGAACCAAGTAAAGGACACTATTCAGTGAAAAGAATAGCTCACAAGATACTTGGCACTGGTTACTATTGGCCATCTTTATACAAATATGTGAAGAGATATATCAGGCAGTGTGATCCTTGTCAAAGGATGGGACAACCAACCATTACCAATTAAATGCCTCTGCAACCACAAGTAGTGATTGAACCATTTGAGAGATGGGGATTGGATTTTGTTAGACCCTTTAATCCTCCTTCATAGGGAAAAGAGCACATTCTTGTGTGTATTGATTATGTAACAAAATGGGTAGAAGTGCATGCTTTAACAAATGCCACTAAAGAAGTAGTTGCTAATTTCCTTTGGCACAGAATTATGGTAAAGTTTGGAGCACCAAAAAGCTTAGTTTTAGACCAGGGACCACAATTTATGTCCAATATGATCTAGGCTTTCATAATGTATTGTTAGATCAATCATAGGAAGTCATCTCCCTATCACCCACAAGCAAATGGACAAGTTGAAATAACAAATAGAGAATTGGAAATCATCCTCACTAAAATAGTTGAAGCAGAAAGAAGGGATTGGGTAAAAAAACTACCTAAAGTTGTCTAGGCTTACAATACAACTTGGAAAACTAAAATAGGGTTTTCACCATATGAGTTAGTCTATGGAAAAAATCCCTTGTTGCCTATTGAGTTTGAACTACAGACATTGAGGACAACAACTAAGGTGGGAATTGAATTAGATGTAGCTCAAAAGGAGTGAATCCTTCAACTCAATGAATTGGATGAATTTAAAATGGAATCACTTCACCAAACAGAGATAATCTAAGGTCAAAGGAAGCAATGGCATGATTCACATATCAAATAAAGATAATTCAAAGTAAGAGACTAGGCATTGTTGTTTGATTCGAAGTACCAAAAATTCAAAGGCAAATTAAGAACCAGATGGTTGGGACCTTATCAAATGAAACATATATTTGACAATGGTTCTATCCAGTTACTTCCCATTGATGGCAATAGAAGAATACTCTTGGTCAATGACACATGCTAAAACTTTATAGGAAGCCTCCTACTAAGGATGAATTCTTGAAGTAGATTGAAGCAAACAAATAATTTGATCATATGGAAGAACCTAGTTCTTCCAAAATGATCAAATAATCAGATGAAAAGATCTAGAATAAAGGGAAGAGGATGAAAACTAGTAAATGATGTTCTCTTCTCAAAAAATAAAAATAAAATCAAAGATCAATTGAAAACCAGTGATGGCAGTTGATCTTCTCAAATAAATGGCTAATTCAAATAAAACCTTTTTTTTGAATTATAACTATTTTCTAACCATTTTTAGGAATGATGAGTCATCATGATAGAAGGATTACATCATCAAGGATGGTAATTATGTTTTTAACTTATTAAAGGTTAGATAGATAGTTTGCATGTGTGATCAGACTTGATTTAGAAAGATTAGTATGATGAGTCATCTATTGTACATCATGGTTAAATGTGCAAAATCATGAGAAGGATATTGATGATGGAATGAGTTGGTGGATAGTCATAAAAAATCATTCTTATTATTGAATCAACAAAGTAAAAGCTAGCTGTAGAAAAATTTCTAAATAGATACAATGAATTAACTCTGTCAATTCCATATCTAAGTATAGTAGTTCTGGAGTCAAAATCACTAAGTTTTGTAGCTGAGTACAGTAATTTCACAACTGAATTCTCCAGATCAGCAACTGAATCTGCTAGTTCTATAGCTAAAATCATTAGTTCCACTGATAAGAGAAGCAATCTTTAGCTAACCTATGTAAGATTAAAGAAGAATGAATCATGGGAATAAAAAAGAAGTCAGAACTAGAAAATGATACCCAACTCTTTGCAGATGAAGTAACAACTATCTTTCAATAGGCAGGATGGCTAGAATTTCTGAGAAAGTTTCCCAAATATAATGATGAATTGGTAAGATAATTTTTTATCAATTTAGAGCAAATAAGGACAAAGATTAGGAATGTTTTCTTTCTTTTTTCTATGAATATAATAAGTGAGATGTCTAGAATACCAATAGTGCATGTCCCAAACCCTATCAAGGGGACATTAAAAGACCTGGCTGAAACCCTATTGAAAGAGGGGGAAGCTAAACCCCAATATATTTACAATACAAAGAAAATCATCAAAGGAGTCAAAAGGGCCAGCTTACCCAAACCCTTTGACAAAGTAGCATTTTGGATAGTTAAGTATTTAACCTATGATGGATAATTTGTGACAGTAGGAAAAGAAGTCCTAAAAATCCTTATACACCTTAGATATGGAGCTGAAAAACTAGAATATATAGTAAACCTTCCAGGGTTTCTTTTTGACTCCATCCATACAATGGCCCAGAGATATTCTTTGGGTGTAAGAACAATCAGACATCATGGGTTAGTGCATTTAGTATGCCAGCACCATTTCCTTTCAAATAAAAATGGGGGAAAAATGTGAGAAAATTTTCTTAGCAAATTTGGGTAGAACCCTGGTATTTCTAGAAGAACAATAGAAACTCCTCCTGCCCCTTCAGTTCATTTGGAAACTAATACTACTGCTGAGAAAAAGAAAAAACTAGGGGAAGAGGAGATACCAAAAAGAAGAAAATCTAGAAAAAAAAGTTAAAATTGCAGACCCTACTGTGCCTTCTCAAGAAATTTCTTCTTCTGTAAAAGCTACAAAAGAACTAATACCTATCTCTGACAGTGACGGTTCACCTAGGCCTAAGCAAAACGTGAACATCATAAGAAGTTCTAAGAGGAGACCTATGTTTGCACATTTTGAGGCTCCTCAAGGAAGAAGATGTCATAAAAGGTCTAAAGAAAGTCCAGAGGAGATGGAAGAACAAGAAAATATAGAAACTGAAGCTGTTGATATTTTGGGCAGCATGGCCATGACTCCTCCTAGACCAAGCCAAACAGAAAAGGAAAAATAAGATGAAAGATTTGAGGAGCAAGCTTTCCAAGAAATGGGTGAGATAACAACACCATCACATGCAAAAGATGAATGTGCATCTTAGAGAAGGAAAGAGAAATCCCCTATGGTGGAAGAAGAATGCTTAACTCCCCAAGAAATGTCAGAAAAAGAAAAAAAATAGTAGGTTAAACAAGCTCTATTTTTGTCTAGAGTAGAGCTCATTCTCAAAGAAAAGGATGAAGAATTGCACTTCTTAAAACTCAAATTAGAACAAAAAGAAAAGATTCTTAAAGAATTAACAAACTAGTTCATAGCCAAGAATGAGGAATTAACAGAGATTAAAAGGTAATTGATGGAGAATGAGGAAAAATGTACAATTTCTAGGAGACAAACCACTGTGTTAACAGTCTCTGTACATATTGAATTGACTTATCTACCACTTAAGTATTTATGGGATGATACATACAGAGAACTCAGTGTCATCAAGGCATCCAATAAAGACTTTAAAAGCAAAATGGAGGAAGAAAAGAAAGCAAGGAAGGAATGGGAAGAGAAATTTTACAAGGAAGAAAACAATAAATCTAAATATCTTGTGAAAATATAAATGGTTTGCATGATGAGTGAGAAACTGCTTGCATGTAGAAGACCTTCTCCTACATATAGCATGTTTTTAGAGGAACAATTCATTGGCTGGAAATTGGCAAGGATATCATGGGGTCTTCTACATGAAATAAAAGATGAAGCTGATTTCTCAATCACCTACTCCTTAGCCAATACAGAATAGAAAAATATTTTCTATAAATTTTACCTATGTAATTTCATGCTAGAAAGAAATTCAGGTTTTATGATCAATTTGTATATAGGGGAAAGCCAGCTTAACGCATTCATCTCTATTCTTCATAATTAGATTGCATGGAAGGAGAGGGAGTCAGAGCATCTGTTAAAGGCTAGTTCATCTGGTCTCTATATGAGAATTCATTATGGTAACCCATTCGCCTTTGCTACACATTTCCAATCCCATGCATTTAATGACAAGTTTAAGGGACCTTATCTTTTCAATTTACAGAAAAGAATTAATACCTTCACCTCTTATGAAAGGGAAAATTTTGATAATATCTATTATGCATGTTTAAAAAGATGGGAATTTCTCCCAGTGGCATTGAAAAGAAGGAAAGTAATATCCCCTTCAAATTTGATTTGGAGTCTAGAAAGGGCAAAAGCTTTATGCACAATAATTCCCTGGATCAATGAAACTCCCCTATGCATATGGATAGGAATACAGACAAGACCACCTCTACTTCTCACCCCCATATCTCCTTGGAAAAATAGAGAACCTCAAGATCCCACTCAATTTGAGGAATGGAAAAGAAAAGTAGAAGTAGGAGTAGGTTATAGTACCTTTGAATCAAAGCATTGGGATATTCAGTTCTAGCCATTTGATTTGAGCAATCAAATGGAATGTAGGATATAAAATCCTAAATTTGAAGAGTGAAATTTGTAAAGGGACTTACAAACAAGTAAGTATGGCGGAAATGATGAGGCTAGGATATGCCTGTTAAATGTATAGTAAATGACCTCATCTTACTCTCTCTTTCTATTAAGTTTGATTGCATTTTGTAACTTTTATTTTGATCTGAGATGAGTTAGGATGTAATTATCCATCTTTTGTTGATTGCGATTCTAATGTTTAAAAAGATCTGTAATTACTAACAAGTGTGTTGGAAAATTTAAATTTTGTAATAAAATAGGTCATCATCAGGTTGAAGAACAAATATGAAGCGGATTGCATGTTTTTGCAAGCATTGGAATCAATACAGCTTAGTTCCAAAACCCCACCATGCTATTTCAAGTAGCCACATTTTTGGGCTTAGTTATGAAACTCTATATTTAGCTCTAGAATGATCTAAATTAACTCTTTTACTCTTGCAGATAAGCTCCAAAAGTTTTGCATTTAAACATGGAACTGATGATGATCTATTCCAAACAGCCAGCGATCTATCAAACCAATGATCCCATTAAATCATGAGCAGACTTTCAATTTCCATACTTGCATATCCAAGACATTTATCACATAGCTGGACATCCAACCATCTTGATTTAACATCTATTCTAGGCACGATTCAGTTCCATCATATCCATGAAACAATTACAACCATCAAGATACCAACAAGAAGAATATATATATAGAGACCTGGGAATTTAGAATAAGATAAATAAATAATAATTGAAGAATAGAGAGACAAGGATATATTAGCATATTTTTTTAATATAGAACATTTTATCAATGAAATAGCCATTTCTATTTTGAGAGAGAATTAAACTGTTTAATCCTATTTCTAGGTGGAGCAAGGGCCCACTCCTCCAAGAACCAGGATCTTCATTTTTAGTCAGTATTTATATTTTATTTTGCAAAAGCAAATAGGTCGCTCTATTAAATTTATAAATGCTTCCAACTCCTTAAAGTTAAAATTTGTTGTAGATTTGTTCCTACAGGTGTCTTAGATTAAATTCTCATTTATTTGCAATTATTTCCAGCAATCTATTTCATTCTACAAAAGTGTGTTTATTTCCAGCAATCTATTTCATTTTACAAAAGTGTCTTTATTTCCAGCAATATATTTCATTTTTGCAATGTGTGTTTACTTCCAGTAGATTTTCATAGTTTGATTCCAATAAAGGTTTTAACCAAGAAGTCCTTAAGACATTAAAAATCCCCCAAAGCAAAAAGAAACAAAATACAAATACCTAAAATCAATTACTAAATAGCTACGATTATTCTTGTTGCATATAGCTTTAGACACAACCCTAGTTAAATATGACATCAACAGAAAGTTGATTAAATGAAGGGAATAACGACACCCATCATTCTGTAATTTCTCTAGAACACAGTTGCTTAGTGCACCATTGAAGGATCACCTCAGGATCAAGAATAACTCGACCTTCCTCATACAATTTTGGTAATTATGTTTGAATGGTAACTCTATGTCCAATGACTTTCTTCAAGCATGATACATGAAATACTAGATATATGGAAGTGGATGAAGGAAAATCTAACTTGTAGGCCACATTGCCAATTTTTTGCAAGATCTGATAAGGCCCATAATACTTAGGGGACAACTTATTATCCTTTTTTTTTGATTTAATGACATCTATTCGTATGGATGTAAGTGAACAAAGACCCAATTACCAATGTCAAAATGACTCTCACTTCTAAGTTGATCTACTTGTTGCTTCATGTGATTTTGGGTCATAGCTAAATTTTCATGCAAACTTGCAAGGACCTCCTGTTGATGGTGAATATGTTATTCAACTACATGAACCTTAGGATGAACCTTCAAGGTTGAAGTGATGGATGGAGGGTGGTATTCATATAGTTCTATAAAATGAGACATTTTGGAAGAACTATGAATAGAATTATTATACCACCATTCAACAAGTGGCAGCCAATGAACCCATTTATCTTGTTTATCAGAAACAAAACAATGGAGATATTCTTCCAAACATTTGTTGACTACCTTAGTTTGTCCATCAAATTGAGGATGATAGGATGAACTATGATCCAATTGGGTGCCATAACATGTAAATAATTTAGTCCAAAAATTACTAGTAAAACTAGGATCTCTATCACTGATAATGATCTTAGGGGTCCCATATAGTTTCTGAACTATACTGAGAAAAGTAGAAGCTATTGTACTAACAACAAATGGCTGGGATAATGAACAAAAATGAGCATACTTACTGAGATGATCAACAACAACCATGATAACATTTTGACCATCAGATCTTGGTAATCTTGTAATGAAATCCATAGATACCTCTTCCCAACATTGGCTAGGGATAGATAAAGGGTGTAAAATACCTAGAGTTTTGATGGTTACACCTTTGTTTTTTTGATAGATCATACATTCAACCACATATTTTTAGACATCCCCCTTGAGATCTTCCCAAAAAAAATCTTGCTTGATCCTATGATAGGTTTTTAAAAATCCTGAATGACCCCCAATTAGAGTTGTGTGAAGTTCTTGAAGGATTTTTTGTTTAAAAAGAGAATTCTTACATAGGTACAATCTATTTTTATATCATAATGCATTACCTTTCCATGTGAATTTTTCAAATCCACCTAAACATTGCTAAAGATGTTGAATCAAATCATGAGCAATTTTATCATGTTCCCATTTTGATTGTGGTTCCTCTAGCCAATCTGCCTACAAAATGGTTATGGTACATAGTAATGACTCAACTGATTCATCTTTTCTAGATAGTGCATTTGCCACCACATTTTCCTTGCCTTTTTTGTATACTATTTCAAAGTCATAGCCTAACATCTTAGTTACCCATTTTTGTTGTTCTTCAGATGACAACCTTTGTTCTAAAAAATATTTAAGACTATCTGATCAATTTCTACCTAAAAGTGATGACCCATCAAATAAGATCTTCATTATTTGACTACATGCAAAATGTCCATCATTTCCTTCTCATAGATGGGCTTGTGTTGATTTTTACCCTTGAGTTGACAACTTTCAAATTCTAGTGGTCTACCTTCTTGCATGAGTAAAACACCCATACCATACCCAAATGTATCACATTCAACCACAAAAGTCTTAGAAAAATTAGGACTAGCCAATAGTGGAGTAGTGCACATAGCCAATTTCAATTGTTCAAATGCCTGGGTAGCTACATCATTCCACTAAAAGGAGTCTTTCTTTAACAAAAACGTAAGCGGGGCTGAAATACTACCATAATTTTTAAAAAAAATTTGGTAGTAACCAGTAAGCCCTGAAAATCCCTAAAGTTGCATGAGTGTCTTAGGAATTGGCCAGTCCACCATTGCTTGGATTTTTTTAGGATCCACTTTCACTCCTTCATAAGACACCAAATGACCTGAATATTTAATCTCACTAGCCCCAAAAGTATATTTAAAAGGTTTGGCATATAATTGATTTTGCTCCAAAATAGAGAGTACCTGTTGCACATGTTGCAAATGGTCTACCCAATTTTTACTATAAATGAGGATATCATCAAAGAATACCAAAATAAATTTCCTCAAAAATGGCTTAAAAATAGTATTCATCAAACTTTGAAAAGTAGATGGTGTATTTTTTAGGCAAAAAGGCATAACCAAAAACTCATAATGGTTCTAATGAGTCCTGAAAGCAGTTTTAGGTATGTCTTCATCATGGATCTTAATTTGATGATATACCCAGAATGTAGATCTAACTTGGTAAAATAAATAGCACCATTTAATTCATATAGCAAATCATCAAGGACAAGAATTGGAAACTTATCTTTGATAGTGTACTTGTTGAGTTCTTTGTAGTCAAGGCACATCCTCAAAGTGTCATCTTTCTTTCTCACCAAGACAACTAGTGAAGAGTATTCACTTTGGCTATGGGAAATGATTCCTGCATGTAACATCTCTTGTACCATCTTTTTAATTTTACTTTTTTGGTTATAGGGATACCTATGTGGCCTGATGTTGGGTGGTGTATTGCTAGGAATAAGTGTGATAGCATGATCATGTGTGTAGCTAGGTGGTAGTCCTTTTGGCATGTATCTAAAAACAATAGGATGAGCATCAATTATTTGTTGTAGATCAAGAGGTGGAGATGGATAAGTTGGCTATACTTTCATACAAAACAAGTAATCTATAAATCCCTCAGCACCCTTACAGAGAATCTTTGTCATTTGATGGGATCTAAAAAATTGGGGAGATTTAGCCTTTAATCCTCTTAGCTCAAATGTCCTTTCTTAAAAATGAAAATACATGAGTAATTCTTGAAAATTCATCTCAATAGTGCCCAAAGTGGTGAGCCACTAGACTCCTAGAACAATATCAGCTCCACCCATCTGGATAGTAAACATAGGAGAATCCAATAAGTAGTCGCCATGGCCAACTTAATATTATGAAATTTGTTTGAACAGTTGATAGTATCACCATCTGCAATTATAACCTAAAATTTTGGATTTGGATAAATAAAATAGTTCAAATAAGCAACCAACTTACTATGGATGAAGTTATGTGTGCTCCCAAAATCAATCAAGATAGTGACGTTCTATTTCTTAAGGAAACCCATCACCTTAAGAGTTTGGGGAGTACTAATACCTAACATGACATGACATAAAATATTAGATTGAGAGTCTTTAGATTCCTCCTCAAGGACTTTTACATGTACATCATGTACTTATACATCATCTTCATCATCATTGGCACCTTTAATGTAAAATATCTTCTTTTCAGCATAACAATGGTCTTTGATCCATTTGATTTCACAACCATAACAAAACCCTTTGGCTTGCTTCTCCTTCGTTTGTTGTTGTGTTAATCTGGTGGGCTATGGAAATGATGGTGCTAGAAAGTTGCGATCATGACTAGTAATGAAAGTTTTCCCTTTGACCATCTCTTTTTCTTCTATCATGCATGCCTTAGGGATAGCTTCCGATACAGATGTTGGGTTAAACATTCAAACCTTGTATTGGATTTTATATTTGAGGCCACCCAAAAATAGATCCATCAAATTTCTCTCAGTGATATTTTCTCTCGTAAAGAGAGATTATGAAATTGATGAATATAATCCTTCACAGGTCTTGTTTGTTGCAACTTGGCTAATTAGCTAAAATAGTTCTTAGAGACATTATTTTAATAATGAACTATCAAATCCTTAGTAAAAATAATCCATGTAATAGGATCACCATTCTTTTTCTTTTGAGCACATAACCAATGATACCAAATGAATGGCTCAAGTTCCATATACAAGGATGCCACCATCACCCTTTAAGAAATAAGGGTTTGATCCAGCTCAAATAAATTCTCAATTTGGTTAATCTAAGTGAGAGGATCCTTACCATCAAACTTATGCATGCCTAATTTTGGAAACATCGGTTTCATACCTACATGGGAGTTGTTGAGAGGAGGATTTGAATGCTAAAGTGAAGGGTTTTAGGCTAAAATTGAGATGTGAGGGTAGCTAATTGCATAGTGATATGTTGTAATTATGTGATATGATGCAATTCACTATGAACTCTATTAATCTCTCTATGCATATCTTAAACATTAGCTTGGATTGTAACAAATTCATCATGTCTCACCAAGTTATTTATGTCCTCATGAATTTGAGAAATCACCAGATCTAAAGTTTTAGATTCTATGTCATCAACATGAGTCTTAGGAGTTTTTGGTGCCCATTTTCTTCCTCAAGTTGAAGGACCTACCATAAACAAACTCTAGGAGGGTTTTGACCCTGAAACAAAAGTATACTAGGAAATGGTACCATTGTGATCACTTTGTTAAGATGAATCCAATGATTACCTTTGTGCATTAGAGTAAAATTTTTGATACCAAAAAAAAGTGTACCAATAGAATATACCATTATGATCGTCTCACCAAGATGAATCCAATGATTTCAATTGTGAAAGGGGAAAAGAAAAAATTTTAGACTTTTTTTTTTAAAATATTTTTTTTTCAAAAAAGAGTTTCGAGCAATACTGTGTTGATGAAAAAAATTAATTCTTCCTGGATTACAAGTTATGTTTTTTCGCTTTCACTACTCCCAAAAGCCATGCCTCACCATATCCAAAGAAAATTCCGTAGGAAACTTACCCAAATCAAATATTTGATACCACTTGTAATTAAATTACTTATATATTCACATAGAATGATTTTATATTGCGTAGAATAAGAACATATGAGAGATTACACAATGATAATTAACAATAGAATAAAATACTAGATAATATAGCAAAACCACTTCAAGGGGGAAACCTCCTATATATAGTCTACTTATCCAAGATTATTCCATAGGTTAACCTATCTAAGAACATAGAGAAATGTAACAAGTAAATAAAAGAAGTATGTAAGCCACAAGTTGGCCACACATATCCATAGACACACCAATGGTTAAGGGCATAATAGTATCACCATATTTAGGCATACATTAGCCTAAATTGGAATTTTTATATGACAAGCTCAAACTATTTAGCATGTTTACGTGATTTTAGCCCAAATTATGCATTTTCACAAATTTTGAGTAAGATTGACAATTTAAATATGATGATGTTAGAAATTGGATATCTACATTTTACCCCTCTTTGAGAAGGCATAGGGAGACATTCAGGTGAAGCAAAATATTTTCAAATAAAATATTTTTCAATAATAAATTGGAAGGAAATGACCCATGATGCCTCCTCAAGAGGACATACTAAGATGAAAGAAAAGGATGGAGTCTCAAAAAGAGAGGGAAAGTGAGATTAACTCATGGAACAAATTAAATATGGATGAGCTAATTCCTACATGCATTTATTCCATAAATGATCGATATATAATTAGATTAAAATGGACCTAAGGATAAGGGGAATGGGAAGGATACAATCTAAAAATAGAAGCGACACACTTTGAACACACCCAAAGCTAGGGTGTAAGCTGCGTACTTATGGAATCAATCTTGAGAGAAGTTTCACACTAATATATTACCAAAATGATGGTAAAATCTTATATAGATTGGAATTAGAATAAAAGGATAAATGTGTCTCCAAATATAGAAGAAATAATAATGTGCTCTAATATAGCAAATTTGATCATGTGATAAACAATTTTGGCCCAATAGGGCTGATTTTGATTACTGATAAAGAATGGTTTGCCCCTATAGAGCTGATTTGTTTCAATGATTGGTCCAAATGTTGTGCCCCTATAGGGTAAATTGGCAATAAATAGATCAAGGAGATAACCTAATGCATAGATTAAATATAAGTGGGTGCAAACATAAAGGTAATGTTCTAATGACTAAAACAATCATAGAAAACTAGGCATACACAGATGCACAAAGTGATGAAAGAGATGAAAAGAAGAATGAAGATGGTTGTGCTGACTTGAGATACGTTATGTATCTAAGTGCTTCATACATAGTCTAAATAGACCTCAAGCTAATGTAGTTTATCTAGAAGTGAGAGATAATGGAATGAGGAATGAATAAAATTGACCAAGGTTTGATTAGACTCATAATGTATGCCAAGAGATGCACATCTTGCATAGAGTTAGGTGAGAGATAAGCCATAGGTACCTAGTTTCATTGGTGTTTTTGAGAGTTGTTCATCGAAGCTACATCAACATTGAGACTTGGAACTAAAGCACAAAGTGCTTGTTATAGTAAAATGAAATTAGGCATCATAAGTATGAGAAACTTATAATGACATGGCATTTCAATTATGCTGATCCAGTTCAAATGTGAATACCTATAACTAAGGATAATGGTAAAAATGACCAAGACCAAAGTTACATATATTTACATTTAAACAAAAACAAAGACAAAAAACAAAACATAAGTGAACCTAACTCAAAATCAAGATATGAACAATCAAGACTTAAGTAGGAACAAGAATGTTTTAAAATTTAAGCAAGAGCATCTTAACAATATGATATCAAGATATGAATAATCAAGATCCATGTGGAACATCAAGATGTTCTTGGAAAAACAAAAGGAAAGTACAAGACTAAATAACAAAATAAGAGACCAAGGAGAAACATGAGGAAACAAAAAAATGAAATAAAATAAAATAAAATAAAAGAAGAGACAAGAAGGCACAAAAAAACACTAATAAAAATCAAATAAACACACACACACAAAAATAATGTTAGTGCATTTTAAAAATAATTGTATGCATATGTATAGTAGAGGAGTTACTTTCTACCATAATGTAACAAGAACAAGGACATAGAGTTTCCCCCAAATGATAGGGAAACAACACATACTAAATGGGGGAAGAAAAGAAAAATAAGAGGGTGGTCGATCTGACTCTAGTTATACAAGATAAGTGGATGCTACCTACCTAGTTCCATGGATGAAAGATCCAACATGATCTTTAAGTCAAATGTAGTTTTCCCAGGAAGTAGGATAGAAGAAAAGGTGATGACCATAAAAACCTAATTAGTGTGATAGAAGAAAGGGAAGATGGGACAAATGATAATGGTCTTGCAAAACAATGAGCTAGTGGAACAAGATAATTGAAAAATGATAAGAGCATGAGATGATTACTTGAAAAATGGCAAGAGCATGTGATAAAAATGTACAAAAGCATAAGACAATGTTTTTGTTCTTTTTTGGATCATTTTATAATGTTTTTGGTGTTTTTTGGGATAAAATCTATACAAGGGGAACTAACTAATCAAGGATATGCTCATCCAAGAGTATAAGTTCTAATAAAAGCTAAGTCGGTTGTAATGGCACACATGAATATAAATAATAGATCAGGGAACTAACTAAAAGATTAGAAGCTCCATTAATAGCTAAATCTAACTGCAATGACACATGCTCAAAAATTAGTGAGAGTGAGATCTTAATAAGGAAATAATGTCTACTAAATAGTAGCAAAATAATAGAACAATATTCAAAAGTAGATAAAATTTGAAGAACCATGCAATAAGGAAAAACCATACGTTAGATTATCCATGTTCACTTGTTTATAGAAGAAGCTATAAAATACTATTCCTGGTGATCTAATTTGTAGAACTAGCATCAAATGCATTCATAATGCTTATGAGTCATAATCATGATCGTAATTAGTCAAAGGATAAAAGTGTTTAGGTTACAATGGCCCAAGACATATAAAGGATGTGGTTCTTGAAGAGAATGGTCCAAAATGAACGGGGTCCATGAGAGGATGGTACATAATGAATATGGTCCAAAATAGGATAGTCGAAGGTGAGATAAAATGTGTTTAGAGTGACAATGGTCCAAACCTTTCACTGTCCAAAGTCATGAAAATAATGTGGTTATTGAAAGAATGGTCTAGAGTAGGTCAAAAGAATATGGTCCATGAGAGGATGGTCTAGGATATAATAGTAGGATAAAATTAATTCAACACAAGTTACCCTTAAATAAGGGGTCTTGTAGACAATGGTTCGAAGCTATGAAGCATAAAAAATCTTAATATGCATAATTTTCATGGGCTTTGGAAGTTCTTCACCATTAGAGTAGCCAGTCGATATGCCCCTGATCCATAATTTGTCATGATAACATATGGTCCCAACCAATTAGGTTAGAACTTACATTTTTTCTTGCATTCAACATTTGTGTTCTTTTAGTTCTCTTTCAAGACCAAATATCCAATCTCAAACTCCTAAGGGAGAATGCGCTTGTATCTTCTCCATAATCTTTTCTGATAGGTTTTCAAGTTTTCTAGGGAAACCAAATGCTTACCATCAAGAAGTTCTAGTTCTTGTAATCTTGAGACTTTGTACTCTTCGTCATCTTCAATTTACTCCAAATAAACTTGCAATGAAGGCAATTCTGTTATGCCTATTTTTGACAGCCCCCTTACATTTTTCAAAATCTATACTTGCTGCCATAGAGATAATCCTGTCATGAAACCTAAAACCGTGTCAGGGATCCTATTGGTTGATAGTATTATAGATGCATATTTGATTATGAAATAGTAATGATTGATTGATAAATTTTTATTTATGTTTTAAGTGGTTTTGAAAATCATGGTGGATTAATGAATAAATATGTATATATAGTTATAGATGCAATTAGTTGTTCTGCTATTCAAATTTAGTGCATTTTTGATAGTTTTATTTGATATATGGATTGTCAATTTTTAGTTATTTCAATTGATTTATGATGTTGATTGATCTTCATAGTTGATTGGATTCATGGTTCACGATAAATAATGGTGAGATGGCATCTTACAAAACATTGCATTTGAAATTGACACATTTGAAAGTTATTCTGAAAATATGAGATCTCATGTATGGTTTAGTTTCATTCACTAATGTTGGTATAAGCAATATTTTCATTGCTATTTCATATATATTAAAGCTTTGTTCTTTTTATGACTATCTAGTGGATATTATAAATCTAAGTTATCTTAATGTTTGAATAAGTATTCAATATGGGTGAATATAATGTCAGAACATATACACCATTTATTCATGTTTCATTGGGCATGGACTTATAAGTTCGCTATCAACCTTAGGCTTATGCATGAAACAAAATAATAATGTTATAGGGATTCATTTAAGCTTTTAAAATTTTACATTCATGTTCAAAGTACTTAAGTATAAATGAGCCTATTATAGCATTAATGGCATAATTCAAAATGACAATGCTCGATCATAGTGGTTTGCATTATGTAAAGTTTGCTATGAGACTAGCTTAATACACTAAGTGTCAAGGACCCTTTTGGTTGATAATGAAACATATTCAATGTGATTTGATTTGGTTAGCTAGTATTTTGATCCATTGTGGCATATAAGTTGGCATGGGTTTTAAATGTGGAAGCATAATCTCGATGCTTCGAGATTACCCAAATATTTTGTGGCAATGGCCTAAAATTGAAATGGTCTATTCCTTGAAAATTGGTAATTGACTAATGAGATAGTATGAATGGATAATCATGGATAGTTTTATCGATGCTAATAGAAATTTAGTACAATTACTAAACAAAAAATTAGTTAATGTAAACCAATCTAATTTGAACATGTCAAAGTTGGTTACATAACAAGGTTGGTAGATATAAGTTTTGGTTTTTCTTGTTCTTTAGTAATTTTCACAAGTTCTTCGGTGGGAGCAAAGCACTGGCCCTTTGGGATCCTATGGATATTTTGGAGAGTTGACAGTTAGGAGGATTTTGGGAAAGAAATATAAAGTATGTTTTATAAGTTTTGATTAGTTTCTTTGGAAATATAGAGGTAGTTGTGAGAGATTCAAGTTCAGTGAAAGAAGTTTTGTTGAAATTGTATGTGTGTGAATGAAAGCTCTCAATATTTCTTGTATGGTTTTCTATTACAGATGAGGATTATAAGAATAAAGTTTCTAACTTCATCTGCATGCAAGTTAAAATGGTTTTGGAAAGAAGCAAAATTTGTTTGAAAGGTTTGGAGAATGTATTGATATGTTGTGCAAAACATTTCTAGTTGGTATCATGCAAACATAGTTTCCTCTTGTATAGTTTACGATTTGAGTTTTCTAAAAAAGTTATCTGCATGCAGTTGGGTTTTTGGTTTTTAAAGTTTTTTTGGGTTGATGAAGAATAAGATTTTTGTTGATTGTCAAAATAAGTTGTAAGTTTTGATAATCATTCAGAAGATTGTTTAATATTTACTTATGACAGTGGTGTGTTTGTTAATCTCTATATGAAGGGTCACTTGCATATTTTGGGTAAATGAAAAGATAAATCTATCTTTCTTTTCAAAATTGAGTATAGAATAAACTGAGAAGTTTCTTAGCCTAGTTGCATGTGATATATCAAAGATTTTGATAATTTTTGAATCATGGTTAAAACCTGAGATTTTTAAGGGTTCTTGTTTATAGCATACGCTTGGGTAACTCTCCAGTGTACAAGTGTTTTAAATGCCCTGCTATTTTCATTTGAGTAGAGGTTGATATTAGTTTTACATAGATTTGTACAAATATTAGAAATTTTTCAAATCTTTCTCAGTTGTCACCATGCATACATTGTTTGTTTGGTTTTTGAAGTGTTGTTGGACAACTGGATATGCAAATATCTTTTAGGTGAAACTAATATCAGACCTAGGGTTTATATTTTTGACAAATGATTAAGTAACTTTCTAAACAAGTGAGTCTAAAAAAAGTGATGGTATGGACCCAAAAAATATTGAGAAAATTCAATGCATGTGGTTTTGACTACATATGTGGTTATTTTCATAAATCATATTTTAAAGTTGTCAAAATATATTTATATGGATGAAGAGATCAGTTTGTTCATATAAATATAATAAGCTACAATATACATTTGTTTGATTTTCTATGGGGCACAAGTTAGGGTTTTCATCCAAAGTATATGACATTCTATTTTATTTTGGTTTTGAAAAATCAATAATAATGGCTTTAACTTGAAAATATGAGACTTTTCATGGAAATTTTTGACATAAACAAGTTACAGTTGTTCTATGTTTTGAAGGTCTAGAAATTGATCATGATTCATAAGTGTGTGTTCTAAAATATCAGGGTAAGTGAAGAAAATATCAGGGTTAATGAAGTCATAAGGATGTTTTAGTCTCATAATTTGTTTAAACATGTTGCTATAAAGTTTATTGCTAGACATCTAGTTTTAGTATATAAAAATGTGATTGACAATGTGGGAATTGAAATCATTATGTGAAAATATGAATTGAATCAGTCGGCTGTATTGAAAATGATAATGATATAAATATTTATAAATAAATATGGATACAAAGATAATTTGAAGAACATGAGATTTTATTTAAAGTTTAAACTCAATTTTGAAGTTTTAAACTTTCCTTTGAAAACGGATATTGAGATTAAGTTTCTTTGATATTTTGAAGTTGATATCATAATTTTATATTTAATTTTTAAGCTTCAATACAGATTTTATTTTAGATACAGTATTTTTAAGTCATAATGAGTTTCAGTTTCATTTATTTGATTATTATAATTTTTAGTTTATTTTTCAAACACTTGTCTCCCAATCTTGGTTTTACTATTATGTGTTAGATTGATCATTATGTATGGGTGGGAATAGTTATCAAAAAGTAATGATGATAAAGGATGGGGATAAAATTCTAATAGAGGTGTTAGTCAGTCAAATTATAATAGAGGTTTTCATAGAGGTGGATTTTGTGTAGGATGTTTTAGACCTCGATTTCATAGAGGGACAAGAATGTCCATTCACTTTGATACTTATGATCCTGAGTATTGGGATATTCTAAGTAATTTACCTATTAATATAGCCAATAGGGGTTATAGAGGTAATAGGTGTTTCCATGATCGTAGGTTTGGAACTTGTACACCTTCCCAAAAAGTTTATCTCACCATTTAGATCATGATCCTTGACATATGCCTCTACAACACCCTAATTTTAGAGGAGAAACAATTGATGATACTTTTCCTACTAACTAGTCCACATAACTTGAAGTAGATATAGCCCATGCTAAAGATCTTAGGAATATGGTCATTCCTTCTAATGCACCTTCCCCTTCTCATGTAGATCTTGTTGGAAAATGTAGAAAGTTGAATCTATCTGGTGCCTATAGTGAGCCTCTCTTAAGGTATGAGGGATTGAATTTGGGGATTCATGGTTATGCTAGCAGAAGGAAAACTAAAGATTTTTTGGCTCACACTATTGAAAATAGGAAGGAAAGAGAGTTGAATCTGAGCCATAAACACCAAGGGAAATCAGAGTATTGAAAAGAATTAAGCTAGAAATTGATGACAACATGACTAATTTGGGAACTAAATTGGTACTATTCCCTACTACTGAGATGGAATACAATGTTTGTCTTCATGAACATGACAAACAAGTAATTGAAGTGTTATCAAATTCAGATGACTATTAGTCATACAAAGGATAATTTCTATTTAGTTTTGAACTTACATGACATAACTTGATATTTGAGTTTGACACTTTGATTTTCAAACTTTGATAAATTTTGATATTTTGGTAAATACAACAATTTTGGAGTTCTGACATAATTATATATGCTTAAGTTAGTTAATATGCATTATGGTTTAATATGAATAGAATTTATCAATTTTTGACTTATTTATTTTATGATTGATATGTATTCTATTATATTATTAATCAATATAGGTCCCCACTTGTTAAGATTAGTACCTCAAGTTTATTATTTTTTAAATATCTTGATCAATTAAGATTTGTAAAGTCTTAATTAAATCTATCCTTAACCAATTTTATTTTATAACTAATTTACTTTATTAAAATTCAATTAGTTAACTTTAACTAGTGAGTAACTAAAGTTAGTTATAACTTATTTTACAACTAAGTTGAAGGTATAAGAAGAGATCAAGGACTCATTTGAAGACATAAGCATAATAGGCATTGAAGACTTAAGTATTTTTTGAAGTCAATCATTTATCTCTTCTTTCTATACAACTTTTCTAAGATAGTACAACTTTTGTAGATAGACCCAATGGTACTTTCTTTGATGATTAAACAATTGTTTATGCAACATAGGTATATCCAGTTTTATTTATCATCTATTACTAATTATCTAAAGTTTGTGAAGTTTAATATTTTTTGATGATAGATATTTTTTAGTCTTATGCATAGATTCTAGGTATTCAACCTGAATAATGATGATCATTTTGCTATTCCATGACATTTCATTGATTTACTTTGATTACAAAGTTGTTATTTAAGTTTTTTTAGAGAAAGGATGTTGGTTTTCTCAGTAAGCTTATCTCTTTCTGTTAAGATGATTCTCCTTTTGAGACTCACATACCTTTTTTAATTTATTTGAATCTAACTTTAATATAATCAGATCTTTCAGATTTCTTCCAAATCTGATATTTTGTTTCTATATTGGTTATCTTAATTTAGTTTTAATCTATAGTTGTTTTTTGTTTTAATTAGTTTAGTTTATTTTGTCTCTTTCTTATTAGTTCTTAGTTTAGGTTTGTTCTTTTCTCTATTTACATAGTTATAGATTAATATCTTTTAATATCTAGATTTATATCTTTTTCAGTTTATCATTAGTTTAATAAACTTTATATCTTTTTAAGTTAAGTTTTTGATATCTATTTCATAGCTTAGGTCTTTTTAGTCTATCTTGTTTTAAATTCATTTCAATTAGATTCGAAGCTTGATTTTATCTTTAGATTAATTTCCTTTAAGTTTCATAGTTGTTCCTTTAATCTTTATCCTTAGAGTATTTACTTAGTTAATTTTTACAATTTTATTATCTATTTTGTTTAGTTTAGATTATTTCCTTAGATTACTATATTTTTATAATTTATCCTCTTTTTGTAGGTTTAGTTGTTTGTCTTTCTTAATTTTATTTTCTTGTTTGTTTGTTGTTAGTTTTCTTGCTCTTTTATTTTCATGTTTTGTCTCTTTCTGTTTCTTTGATTTCTCTCTTCTATTTCTGGTTTTCTTTAAAGTTAACTTGGAAAACATTACAATCAAGAAGCAATATTATTATTTGAGTGTGTGTGTGTGTGTGTGTGTGTGTGTGTGTGTGTGTGTGTGTGTGTGTGTGTGTGTGTGTGTGTGTGTGTGTGTGTGTATATATATATATATATATATATATATATATATATATATATATATATATATATATATATATATATATATATATATATAAAATCAGATTTCTATTCTTCAAGATACTATCTAACTCATAGGTTTTCTTTGTCAGATAGAATAGATTATATAATTCTTATCTTAACTAATTCATGATTTCATAAATGGATTTTTGATTGTTATAATGGAATAAGTTGTCTTGATAACTTGTTAATTATTTCCCATAATTTATAATAAAAACCCCTTGCATCTTTAGTATCATAAATGAACTTTTAGAACCCCCAGATTAAACTGATACAATTCCAATTTGAATTTTGTGATAGGTGAAAGGGTTAATTCATTAAAAATATAATTTCCATCATCAAAAAGCTCGATATCAATCTGATAATAGATTATATGCCATAAAAAAGGGAGTATGGATTGGATCCTATAAGGGTTTGATGACTAGTTCAATAAGCTCAAAGGGCAGGAAAGATTTACAAGTGCTAATTATGACCAGTGTCATTGAAAATCTTATTTAAAATGGCTATAATGGTCTTATTTGATGCCTCATTTTGTCTATTTCCTTTTGGGTTATATGGTGTAGAATTATTGTGCTTGATTTTGAATTTTACACAAAGGTCTTTTACATCTCTATTTACAAAGGATATGCCATTATTAGATATAATGCGAGATGGGATGCCATATCGACAAATGATTTGGTAATGAATGAATTTGGCTATCTAATTCTTGGTGATGTAAGTGAGAGGAATGGCCTCAATCCACTTAGTAAAATACTCGGTAGTAGTTAAAATGTGTTTATGGCCATCTGAAGATGGATTTATTTTCTTGATGAGATTGGGGCCCCAAGTAGAGAATGACCATGGTGTTGTGATTAGCTATAGTGGTAAGGAAGGTGTGTGTATCAAATTTACATGTTGACAAGGAACACACTTCCTCACATAATTGTAATCACCTACTCTATTTTTGGCTAATAATAGCCTATTTTAAGGATTTTTTAAGCTAAAACTACACCGTTGGTATGGGCCCCACACATTTCTTCATGATCCTCCTTTAGCACTAGCTTGGATTCTCTCAAATATAAATAATGAAGTAACATTACATCATAGCCTTTACAATAAATCATGTTGCCAAGGAGGCTATAATGGGATAGACGGTGAAGAAATAGTTTCTATCAATTATTGGATAAGTCAGGTAGAAAAACATGATCATGAAAGTAATTATAAAAATATTGAAACCAAGGCAATTTAGGTGGGGGATAAGGACCAACAATGGTGCATCCCCTTTTTGAATCTAGTATAATATATGCAGGATGTAGAATATTCTCAATCAAAAACTGATACTGTTTAGCACCACCATCAATATGTATCATTGACCTAATTGTTACCATTATATCAGTAGATCTATTATTGGCCTTTGGTATTTATTCAAACTATAGAGATTTAAAATAAACTTTGAGATTATCAACAATTTTATTACAAGGAAAAATATTATCATCTCTAGTTTGATATTGATCAGTGGTTTGATTGATGATCAATTATGAATCACCATAGACCATTAAGTGTTGAATGTCCCACTATATGGCAAGATGCAGTCCTGTAATAAGGGCCTCATATTTAACCATATTATTGGTACAATTAAAATTAATGTGGAATGCTTTGGGAATCAAATATCCTTATGGTGTGATAAAAAATATGCAGCTCCAGATCCTCTAGAAGTAAAGGAACCATCAAAATATAGCTTCCATTATTCATGTTCATGTTGCACTTCTTCCACTACGATGATAAAATCATCTAGAAAGTCAAATATGAGTGGTTGAGTGTTTATAATAAGGGCTTCTTCAAGTTGATCAATAATAACTTGCCCCTTGTTATCTTTTTTATTCTAATACTCAACATAAAACTCACTTAAGATCATGACCCATTTAGCCATGCATCTTATGAGAGATGCTTTGGATAATAAAAACTTGAGAGGATCTACCTTAATGATGATAATTAGTTTATTATTCAATATATAATATCATAAATTTTGGGTAGAGAAGACCATAGCTAAACATGCTTTCTCAATAGGCATATAATTATGTTCATAAGCCACCAATGTGCATCTTAATTAGTAAACTACATATTATTTACCTTAATCATCATGTTGGGTTAAAAGTTCCCCTAGTGCACACTCAGTTATTGATATGCAAAAAAGTAGTGGTTGTCTAGGTGTTGATAGTCTCAAGATTGGTGGGTTGGCCAAATATGTCTTAAGATTCACAAATGATAACTAACAACCATTATCCCATTGAAACGTGACCCCTTTCTTTAAGAGATGAGTAAATGGGTGGCACTTATCTACCAATTGAAAAATGAACCTACGAATGGACTGGATATTTCCTTACAAGCTTTGGAGCTATTTAATATTTGAAGGTGGAGGCATTTCAAAAATATTCTTAACCTTAATAGGGTCAATTTTTATCCCTCTTTGTGATACAATAAAACCTAGAAATTTCCTTGAAATGATTCCACAGACACACTTCTTAGGATTTAGGAGAATTTTATATTCATGAAGCCTCTCAAAGATTATTCATACAACATCAAGATGTTCATCACATGTTCTTGATTTTGCTAGTATGTCATCAACATAATCCTCAATAATATTATGCATCATGTCATGGAAGATGACAGTCATGGCATGATGATATGTGGCTCCAGTGTTCTTCAAGCCAAATGGCATGACTTGGTAACAAAATGTTCCCCATAGAGTGATGAACATAGTCTTGTGTTAATCTTCTTGGGCTATCTTGATCTGATTATATCCAAAAAATCCATCTTTGAGGAAAAACATCTTGTACCTAATAGTTGAGTTGATGATCATGTCGATGTTGGGTAGAGGAAGTCATATCTAGGGTATGCTTTGTTGATGTATCTAAAATGTGTACAAAGACGTATGACCTATGGATTCTTACTAATTAGAACTATATTTTATATCCATTTAGAATAATCCAATGGTCTGATGAAGCCTGCTCCTAATAACTTTTCCAATTTAACTTTTACCAAGAGGGCAATGCATGGATGTATCTTTCTCAATTTTTACTTAGTTGGTTTGACATATGGATGAACAACAAGTTGATGCACTACCAAGTGAGGGTCTAATCCTAGCATGTTTGAATATGCCCATGCAAAAATCTTAATAAAATCCATCAAGATGGATATAATGTGTTCACATTCTGCTTCAGTAAGGGAAGCTCAAAGATAAACAATTTTGGGATCATTTTATGTTCCCAAGTTCACCTCAATTATGTTTTATACAAGAAGTGTAGATCCATCTTCAAGAATAGTAGGCAAGGTATGATCATGATCATATTCTTCTACTATAGTTTATTATTGTTCATCCCAAAGCTTTGGATAATGTGATGAATCTAAATCCACCATCTCAAGTAATGGCCAAGTAGAAAAAATCTCTAGAAACTCAAGAGCGAGATGATCAAACATTTGTTGTTGTTATGAAGAGATGCTTGTACTAGATATAAATCTAGGACTTAATGGACCTTGATTATCCTTTGGGGATGAGCAAACTTTCCCATCTAAGAGTGCATAAAATAGGTTTTTACTCGAGGGCTTGTCTTTATCTTCACTTTTTCCTTGATCAATGGGCACCTCAAATAGGTTTTCACTCAAATATCTTGATGTTTTATCTTTATTATAACTAATAAAGTTTACCTACTCTCCAAAGTAGGTAGAAGTATCTAATGAAAAATCAAAGCCTTATTTGTGATCACTACTGGGCAATCTATATCTTAGGCCCACGCATTCTTCAATTCATTCTTCATTCTAAAACTCATCAAGGTGTATGACCAAATTTTGATGGTCCCAATCAATGATTTTGGGATGGCAAAGGCATAGGGAACAATGAGGTGTTAAAGCTATAATGGAATTTTGATCAAATAAATCTAAGTCAACAAGATCATTGAAAAGGCTATAATGGGATGCTATATCTCTGATAGGAGTCTCATCATAAGTAGATTTAGAAGAATCACTATATAAAGTCATGAGGTCACCTCCAAGTAGTATAAACCTGAGACCATGATTTAAATTAGGTACTCAAATGATAAAAGTTCTAGAATTCCTTGCACTCATGGGCCAATGCCTCTTCCTATATAATCAAAGTTATCCATGATCTGATTAGGGATAGGATATTTTGGATTCTCAAATAAATCATCAATGTCATTAGAATATAACTAGTCTCCTTCTATGAAAGCCTCTTGATCCTATTTTGGCAAAGTAGCAGGTATAAATACCATAGGTGATTTTTGTTATTCTTTCTTATATTTTTAGATCAAGTTGGGTTTGTTAGGGATTTTGGAAGGTTTGGGTTTACCAAATGTTTTAGGAGACTTGAATAACTTATCAACATGAAAGGCATCCTTAATATGGTATGTGTAAATGCCCACGTCTTCTATCACAACCTATTTTTCAAGAGTTGTGGGAAATAGATCAGACAAAGTGGAAGCAAGGTTACTAGGGTTAATTTAATTAGGTGAGGTGGATGTGAAACTATTGCCTTGTTCTTCTTTGTAATGAATTTAGAACCAAGACAATATTTATAATTATAGAACTTAGCCTCAAGGTGTTTACAATATTGATAAGACTATTGATCGACGAGAATAGTAACCTCGATCCCATCATAGGGAAAATTAAGGCACTAATGCAAGGTGAATGGAATAACATGTACTTTATGTATCCAAGGATGACCAAGAAATATGTTATAAGGCAGCTCAATATCCATAATATGTAATAAAGTGTGGTAAGAAACAAACCTAATAATGATCGACAAATAAATGGTACTAGAAGACTTCCTCTTAATGTTATCATAAGCCTTTATGGTGATCATCTCTGGCTGAATATCCTTTGTAGTGTAATCTAATATTTATACTAGATTGAGAGATATTATATTTAACCCTGAACCATTATCTATAAAAACCCACTTGATCTTATGGTTCTCAATGACTACCTCAATATACAATGGGTTGTTATAGCTTGGACCTAGGGTGGACATGTATTTTTAATCAAACATGAGCTATCAAAATAAAGACAAATGCCCCATTAGTGTTTGTAACTGTTTAAGATTTATATCTTTGGGAATAATTGATTCTTGTAAAAGGCTATTTAGAATAGTTTTATGGACTTTAGATGTATGCAAGAGATCCAAAATGGAAATTTGTGTAGGGGTTTTGCTCAGTTGGTCTAATAGACTATAAGGCTTTTCAACATTAGGATGAGATGGCTTAGCTTTAGCTGGCATAGTATTAGCCTTCGGATCTGAAGGCATAATGTTCACATTGGGTTCAATGAAAAAAGAGGGCAAATAGACCTAGAGAGTAACTCATGAGCATCTAGTTGTGACTGCATAAACTAGAGGTGGCAAAGCTTCATTACAATTATAAGATGAAGGCAAAAGGCCTTATAGGGTGATTCACAAGCATCTAGTTGCATTACTATAATTCTGAGTCAATGAGGATCCATTATAATTAGAGGAAGGATGTTTTCCAAAAATAGTAATCAATGTAAATGGAATCATGATAAAATTACGTGAACTTGACATGGCGTTACTAAGGGAAAGGGTATTGACCCTATAATATTGGGTCTAGTACTATAAGGAGTATATGATGGTTCACAAGATTTAATAGTAATAGTGGCAATGTGGGTTGTATAAATGCATCCCATAGTGTTGTTATAGTCATAAGGCATGTTTTTGTAACCCAAGTTGTTAGCATAAGTATTATGATCTTGATTATGATCATGCTGATTACAACTTTGACCTTGATACTAGTTCTAATTCTACCATTGATTATGTCCTTGGTTTTGTTGACTATTCCTTGGTGATTGTTGATTATGTTTAGGAAATAGATCTTGGTATATTCCCATATCCTGATTAGTGCCTTATGGGGTAAGCTTGATGTCAACTTTGACACTCTTAATCAGATCTTTAATTAGGTACTACAATTAGACACAATAATAAGCACCATGACAAACAACACAATGGAAATTGCACCATTCATTATCCTTGTACTAATCAAGCTTTAGTTGATCTTGAGGAAATGGCATTGGTACCAACCATATAATCAGATTAGTTTTTACAAGCTTTTGAAACACTGTCTCAAAGGTTCTCCAAATTTTCTAAAGACTCTAAATTGATTGTGGAATGTCCTTCATTGAGGCTATCTTTTTAAATTAGGTGGTGGATTGGGTGGAGCTAATTGTACATTTGGGGCTGGTAGGGCCTACACCATTTATATGTTTCTTGCTTCAATCACACCATTTCTAACCACATTATTGTTCTTATTGAAACCCTTAGGTTTATCTTATGTAATCATTTATATTGATGATTAGGTTTGATTTTATGTTTGACCCTACACAAATTTTTTGACAAGGCCTTTAGAAATAAGTACCTTTTCAATCTGCACCCCTTTATCTAAATTTCCTCAAATGAGTTTGCATAAGCAAGCCATAGATTATGTCTGAGCTTAGGGTGTAATTTTTGTGCAAATATGTCCACCAATTATTTGTCTAGAAAACTATGTTAAAAGTGACTATCTAATGCTCTCCACCTTTGTAGGTATGCTACAAATCTTTCTCCATCATGTTGTTTGGCTTTGCACAAGTCAACAATGATTAATTCAAGTTTAATGTTATATGAGAAATTGTTGATGAAATTTTTAGATAAGTCATTCCAATCCAAAACTGATCCCTTAAATAACTTAAGTATCCCATCTAGAGCTTGTCCCATTAAAATTTGTACAAATAAACAAAGTAAATAAATGCCACTATAAGCAACCTCTTAGCATAACACAAAGAAGGCTTGAATGTGTACACGAGGGTCATCCTTTCCTTCATATTTTTTGAATCTAGTTGCCTCAAAATGAGATGAAAAAGAGACTTGGAGAATAGATAAATCAAATAGATATGGACATATCTTGTCAAACTTATACTTCTTGATTCTGTTTCCAGTCTCCAGTCATGACATAATCTCCTACATATAGTTCCACTCTTGCATGTTTGGTGCATTCATTGGTGGAACATAATTCTATTGGGGTGGTATGTGCCTTTATTTTTGCATGGATTTTTTAGAGATGTACACCCTACGATTCACTACTTGGTTTTGATTTGCTTCTTGAGTCAAGTAAGTGAACTGTTGATTCCTTGGATTCTAATGCCTTGAACTATATGTGTTCTATTATTTTTGGGAGTCCATGGTCTATTTGTCAATATACGCATTGGTTGAGATGAACAAGCCAAATTATTTTGTATGATTTATTTAATGCATACTAAATGTTTTGGTCTTTGGTTTTGCAAAGGAACAAGAGGTTTTTGATGACTAAAAAATGTATGTTCCATATCTATCAAAGCATGTTGTGGAACCTCTTGGCATTTAGGTTGTTTGATTAAGTCATTTTGATCCATCATTATTATTTCTCAACTAAATTTTGCATTGGTTTAACCACATTCCCTTATTCCTTGGAAGCATCATTGTGGATTGAAGTAGAAAATAAAGAGTCTGTTAAGTCTGTGATAAGTTGGTCTGTATATCATTGATTTATCTTTTTTATCTTGGTGATAAGATCTTGATCATTTGGTCTTGAATCTATAATTATTTACCTACCTTTGCTAGAAGAAGGTATGTTTTTTTTTCTATGTTTACGAAGGATTGTTCTCATTGTTACTATCTTTATCTAACCAAAGTATGTAATTGTTTCATAAGAAAATATGAGGGTAGCTTAGCACCAGATTCAATCAACCTTAGAAGGGATTCATCCTTTTCCTCTTGGGGTTAATATTCCAAAAAGTATTCCTCAAATTTTACAGTTGTGGGAATGTCCTCAAAGACCATAAAATTATCTTGACTGTCATAATAATTCTCCTCATAGCTAGGGCCATAAGAGACCCCACTATGAGTGTACCTTTGAATCATGTTTAAAAGGTTTATTCTCTACATTTTATAAAATTTGGAAACATTTTAAAAATGTTTAAACAAAGGTATGTGTTTTGATATTTTATAAACAAGTGACAAGGTACCAAAGAGACTATAATAAAAAAGAGGTGGCATAGTACCAAACAATTAGAGGAATGTGTTCATGAAATTACTCAACATTGGGTAGGGTTGAAATCATATAAATTAGAAAAGGGTATGATAACTCAAATACCTAAGTGTAAAATAGTATACTAAATGTAGGTTAAGAGATTCATCAATATTGTAAAAGCTAGTTCAACTTTGATGAGTTACTACTAGGAAACTAGAAGAAATCCCTTCAGATTAGGAAGGTGACAATGCAAACCAAGAAACTCAAGATGTATAAACATGAAAGAATTCCTAATTATAAAACTAAGACCAAAAAGGCAATGTAACACCACCACATGGTAATTTGAGGTAGAATAAAATGTGTTTTAGGACTTAGAGAGTGAGCGATACACTTGATAACCTAACTTCACAATGATCAAATGATGATGAGTCTATAAACAAACTTCAATCCCAATGGGAAATTGAACCCAAGTTAACTCAAGTCAAGTACAAATGGTAAAACCAATTAACACATTAACCTAGAACTTAGAAAGGTGCAATTCTAAATTTAAATTATCAATGAAGGACTTAAAGATTTTGAAAAATGGTTGAGAATCAAATGGGTAGCATAACTGTGTTGATTAGATAACTTAAACATAATGTTTAAGATGAGGATTTGAACAAGGAAAAGATTGATTTGGATTTAACCAGTGTAACACCTCCTTATTCAAGAAATGGTGGACAATGTGTTTGGTTATGACATGATGTTTACTAACAATTTTTGATTCAAATTAGTGACCAAATAAGCAAAGACTAAAAATATCACATATAACTAAGTAAATCATCCTAAGTCCTAAACTGACAAGGTTACTTTGTATTATTGAAATCCATCTTTATAAGTGCTCTTATAAGGAATTAAATTATTAATCCAAAAATAAAATCATATAAGTTGGTAGGGTATTTTAGACCCCCTTCTCCCAAGAGACTATATGGCAACATGGATCTTCAGGTTAGTCACCCTGATCAAAAATACTCCATGGCAAGTGGGGTTGTTGAAAACTTACAATTTATGACCATATAGATGGTCCCAAGTGTGGTTAACACAAGGGATGCAACACACTAATTGGATCCACATCAATTAGCTTATTGTGAAAATGTTTTGTCCTTTTCATAACCACTACATCCATCAATTACTTAATGTAGTGTGATGTCTTAATCAATCATACATTTTGGGTTGGCTTGCCACTAACCTAATTTGCTTAACTGCTCAAACAAATGTCTTATTGGGGTGATCCCAATTTATATAACCCCCCATGGAGAGGGGTTAAAGTCAATGCTGGGAGATGAAGCTCTAGGTCAAAGCTTCCCTAAGAAACTTGCCTCAAAAACTTGCAAAGAGGTAATATCCTCCCCTCCACAAGCAAATTGCATGAAATGAAATGATCTAAGTGAAAAGGCTTTAGAGGTTATTTTTAGATCACCCAAACCATATGGGTTTTGTGAAGAGCCTAGATAAATTCCTTTTCATGCCTTATACAAAGGCACAATCATACTGAAAAGGTGTTTGTGGTCACCCAAGTTCCCTATAGGGGACAAGGGGAGAGCATACACACATGATTCTTTTTGCTCAAACAATCTAACAAGTAATATATGATTTGCATAAAACACTTCAATAATTTTGAAATTTAAGTGGTAGTTCATTTTAAACACCAAATTGAAATGTTAGGTGAAGTTCTTGGCCCCTTAGCCTTGGTTTACAAAAAACTTTGAAAACCATTCAAAAAATAATCAAATACACCATCTAAGTTCCTTTTAAACACCAAAGGGAAGGTTTAATATTTAAACATGCTCATCTAGATTCCTTTTAAACACCAAATGGAAGATTAAAGACTTAGTTATGCTCAAATTAAACACTTTTCCTCATGGGTCTTGCAAGAAAAGTTAGAGAGTCTCCTTTAGATTTGAAGCACAATTTGTAATGAAACTAGCAAGTTTGGAAAACATGCTCTCAGGTTCTCTAGTTTTTAAACACAAAGACTGACATCGATCAATAGTGACCAATGTCAGTTGTTGTAAGATTGATGCTAGTCATAAAAAACTATTGCCGATAAAAAATGACTGATAATGATCCCCTGTGAACCCTTAGGCAAAACAAATATTTAGACAAAAAACTTGTTAGCATAATGTTAGGATAAAATATCCAAAATAAAACTTTTGGATTAGGAATAATGTTCAAATCAGAGACTTAAAAACCCAATTTGACAACTTCAAACTTGAGAAAAGCTCTACAATACAAATTTTTAGACATATTTTCACTGCAACCTAATAGATGATAGTTAACCTTGATTGATGTCAGTTACACATAATTGACATAAGTCATTGTGTGACCTATGTATCAACCAAAAAATGTCAAAAACATAGGAAAAAATCTAAAAATTGATGTTAAATGATTTTTAATGACTTTTAAGGAAATTTAAGATTACCAAAATGTCTTCCTTATTTGATAAGGATGCCCTATTCCCTTAAGCATTCCAAGATGTAGAGATGGATTACAAAGATGTAAGATTACCAAAGTGTATTCCTTATTTGATAGGGATGTGCTATTCCATTGGGCATGCCAAGATGTATAGATTGATTACAAAGATGGTTAGATCAAGCATTAGTCATGAAAAACACAATAAATGCATAAGAACATAATAATCTATGCCAACCTATTTAATGGGGTGTGAAAATAAAAATTAAGAACTCAATGAAATAAAACAAACATACATCACCTTCCCAAGAGCATCCCACCATCCATATGCAGCTCCAAACATGTTTTCCTGCTTGATTTGGTGTTCAAGTCTTTAACAATGGTGTAAAGAAAGCTCCTCCACCATCTCAAGAACAGCAAGTATAATCTAGGATCATGATATAAAATCAAATCTATGCCTATCAATGAAGTTATCCTATTGCAAATAAAGTATAATAATCAACACAAAAAAAGGTTGTGGAGATAATTCTGCATTATAAGTTTACACAAATTAAGCTTAATCAAAATGGTTTAGGCCCTCCCATTTATAGATTTTCTAAATTGATCAAGATCAACCATGACCACTCATCTCAAGATGAAGATCTGTGACCATGAATTAATCCAATTATGTAAATAATATCCATAAATATCCTCATAATGATTTGGGAGGAAGGGGCATTAAAGAGGCATGGGAAGCCATACTCTTGATATTTATTGCATTTATGGCTTATGGATGCCACCCCAAAAATGACCTCACTTGATGATGTAGTTAATAGAAATCAATTTCTAATAAATAAATATTCAATAACTTTCATGGAATTCTTACTTAAGCTCATAATTTGGTTTAATTTGCCTAAGTAAGATTAATCAATTTTAGTGCAATTCTTTGAAAATTGGTGTACTCCATTAATCAAATTGGGTAGAAATTCATATTACTAGGTCATAATTTTATTGGAGAAGAATTAAAATGTGATGTTATTTTCATATAGACCATCATCCCATTTAGGATGTTATCGACACAAAATAACACATGAATGTGTCATGTGCTTTTGAATTAGAAGAAAAGAGTGATCCACAGCACCAAAATGCATTTTATCATTTTGACTCAAAATGATTTGATCAAAGTTAATAATAACATAAAATATATTACCCCATTTAGGGATACATTAGCCTAAATCAGCACTTGTATATGACAAGCTCGAACCATTTAGCACATTTAAGTGATTATGGCCCAAATTGTGCATTTTCACTAATTTTGAGTAAGATTGACAATTTCAACATAATGGTGTTAGGAATTGGATGTCTACATCAAGTACAATAGTGACCTAGATTTTAACTTGGAAAATTAGGCTCTTGGGATGCTCCTTCAATACTTTAGACCTGTGTATGTGTTATTCCTATGACTGATATGAAAATAGGGAAGCTTTACTTTATTAAGTGATTTGATAAGTTGCCTTGGTCTATGCTAGGTTTTCCCAAGTGAGGAATGAATGAGGGTTGATCTTGTGTGTATATCAATACTTTTGGAGAAGTAACTTTCATTAAATAATTTAGGCTAACCATTAGAATATGTTTCATTTATAAATTGGATGACTTTAGGTCACTAGACACTTATGTCGGGGTAGGACACTAGTATCGATATAGGTGTTTGTCTTAAATGTTAGTGTCCAGGGAGAAGGAAATTTGGTATAGACTCAAAACTTATATAGGTGGAAGATAAGTAGGTTTTAAGCATTCTAGACAAGATAGAAGGTTTGGGTTATCAACATAAGACTGGTCAGACTAAGAGATAGGCTAAAGGGCACAAGATAGAGAAGATGCAAGACTTTGGAAAGCAGGAAAGGTATAAAAATAAGAGGAATGACCAAGGTCTAAGTTTTCAAGCATATAATATTAAGGTATTATATAATCTATAAAATAGTGTCTACATTCCCCACCTTTAATCTAGTAATGAAATTACTAGTTTAGAGGAAAAAATGCATACTTAGGTGTGTATGACACACCTTAACTTTGCTTGAGTCCAACTTTAGTGATTTATTGGTGAATTAATTTCAACCAAGAACATTTTATAGTACATAATCGATGCATATAATATAAAATTGAAAATAATTTAAAATAATGAAATTGAAAGAGTGAGGTTTAGGAGTACACATGTGTATCGATGTAATTGCCTTACATATTGGAAAGATGATTTGAAAGATATATCATTGTAAGGCTCTAAAACTAAGATTAGGAAAAATATACATAAATATATAAATTTTATATATCTAAGGAGATGGAGAGATAAATATATTGGAAGGCAATGCCCCCAACCTTAGAGAAAAGGTGAGTTACCACTCAGTAGTTAAGATTAGCTCAACCATGCAACCCAATCATACCTGTAACCTGGTGAGCATGAGTGAACCAAAGTCAACTCATACTATAAAATTGGTAAGGTTGGATGATACAATAAATTCAAAACTAAAAACTTGGAAAGATTGAGTTATTTAATCACCTTAACCATACCAAAAGTAAACCAACTATTGTAGTAGATTAGCTTAATATAGTGCATAAAAATACATATTGGTCGGTGATGATAGTATTTGAGAGTGTTTTAAAATCTGAAACTTATTTGGATTTAATAATATTAGGTGCACATTACATATCATATGAACCTTAGATATGTATCATGTTAAAACTGTGTATAACAATGGTACCAATGTATAAAATTATGCCACAACTATGAATTTGAATCATGTAACTATGTGCTTTGGCCAATTCAAAAACTATGTAAATGCGGAGAATATGATTCCAAAGATTTACCCAACTATATATGGAGAAATATAAAAACTAAAATAAGTGTTAATGTGGAGGACATGTTTCCAAAATATGCCCCCTCTGAATCTAGGTGTGATGAATACTGAATAAATGTGGAAAACATGCTTCCAAAACATACCCCCACTGAATTTAAAATTGTGAATGTGTGGAATACATGCCTATATGACATTCCCCCATGAAATATGAAAACTATGAATGTGTGGAATCCATGCTTATATGACATGCATCCATTACATCTAAAACTGTGAATGTGTGGAAACCATGTCTATATGACATGCCCCCAATGAATCTAAAAAATGATATAAGTAAAAAATGTTGAATAAGTGTGGAGAACATAATTTCAAATCATGTACCCACTTAATCTAAAAATTGTGCCAAATGTAAAGAACATGTGTTGTCACAGTTTTTGTCTATTTAAAAATTAGCAAAAAATGAATTAATTTTCAATTAAATCTGGTTTGGGTCTAAAATTTTCAATTTGAAAAAAAAATAGAAATAAATAAATTAATTAATTAAATTAAAAACAAATGTTATGATAAAAATATTTTATTCTTCCTGAACCATGCAAATGCTCTTTGAAGTTCCTATGCCATGCAAAAAGTTATTAACTTCTCTCGTAACTTTTCTAAAGTATCATTAACACTTTCTCAAGTCATGTAATTTTGTGTTTCCACTTTTTTATGCAATGCAATTATAAAATTAAAAAATAATTTTAATTTAAATAATTTTTAATTATTTTAATTAAAATATGCAATTTGATTTTTAAATTCTACTATTGTGCAATTGCCATAAATGTTTTTCATTGTTGTGTAAAGTTCCATTGCCATGAAATAGCCGTGATTTTTCCTCGAGTCATGTAAATGAAGTTTATTTTTACCTGAAATATTTCAAAACAAATATCAAAACTCTAAATTATATGTAAAAACTTTGAATAATATTTACAACTAAGAGGTAGAGGAATTTGATCAAATTTCATTTTATTTTTCCACATGCCAAGAAGAGCCCTACGATGCCATGAATAAGGGTAGAATAAATATAATATATTAGAGTAAAGGAAAATTCAAACATCTCTATAATAACATGACCAATGTATAAAAAAATAAAAATTAGAGAAATCCAAGGCAAAATAAATCAAATAACTCCTTGGAAAGGATGAAAGTGTTGTGAAAAGGTTATGTGTCACATTGTTTGAAATAGGACATATGTTAAGGACACTGGCATCAATAAGCAAGGAAGATTGGGCTAGGAAATTACATCTATTAAAATATTCTATTGAAGATTTCAAGTTAAAGGAATCTTTCATGAAGAATAGAACTAATAATATTGAAAATAGAGGAATGTCTGGAGCTTGAAAAGTTTCCATTTTCTTTAGGTCTAAGTTATTCGAAGTGTATTAACATTAATGCATTTTTTAATCTGTGGTATACACAAGGTTATTAAGTTTGTAGGCAATAGGCCTTTCAATGACCATAGGTATTATTTGGATGATAAGAAACTCAAAGATATGGGGTGGTGTGAGTGGACAAAATGGAACGAAGGCCATGGTATAAGAACTCTTGCATAATTGTGAGAATTTTTAAACTCTCTAGATTTGAATGCCTATCTCATCAGACCTGATCAACCGCAACATTGTGAGCCATAATGAGATTTTGGGTATGTATAGAGATTATTTTGATCCTAGTTTCAAGTGGACAAACTTTAATCTCAAAGAATAGGTAAAATTGATAGTTGCTTCCTAGAGTAATAATGAGTTGGATATAACTAAAATTGAAGACATAATTTCCATAGTTTCTCTCAATAAAATATTCAATTTTGAAATATGTCTTCAAGCCAAAAAATAAGAAAGAGTTGTAAAATAAATTATAGAACATGTTTGGCCTGTATTATTCACAAAGGTGGAGGCCATTCATTAAGTCCTATGGTTTTTGGGATTACGTGTTCTCCTTAATAAGATTTGCTTAACAAATTAAACACATCTAGGCAGGTTCTATTATTATTGTACTGTGTTATATTCTAAATTTTAAAATTGATATAGATCTATGGGTAATGGGTAAAACATACATAATATAAAATAAAAGGTGCATTCCATTGAGGCATTTTTTCAAAAAATTCACATGCTATGTGAAAACCTGAGGTGAAAATATAATTGGTAGGTGTAAATCCAAACCCTATTTTTACACTCCTTGTGATTTTGATCATAGTACAATTTCCCCCTCTGGATCCCACTATTATTGTGATCAAATCCCTCAAAATTATACCTCCAGTTAGACACACATGAAAATAGAATGGTTGATGTCTATACATTATTTTAAACAGGGGTGTTACCAGTTATGATATCAGGAAAACATTTGTTTGAAATGCAAATTAATCAAGCACAATATGTATAATAAATATGTTTCTCATTCCCTTATCAAAATACTTCTTGTTATAAAGGAGTCTAATAAAAAAACAAGAATTTGGTCTTATGAGTTAATAGTCAAAATTGGTCATTGTTTGGAAGACACAAAAAATGGAGTTTCAAAGTCACTAGACTGGCCAAATTGATCTATGAGTTCTCTTATCTCTACTTGTTGGTGTCAAATGTGCTTCCATCTACATTTGTGCTCTTACAGATAAATAATAAGGAAGTTATCAAAACAACAATAGGACTAATGAAAATGGTTATAGCTAAACTTCAATAAGGAGTAAGCCAAATCAATGTACATAGTGCCATGCATAAGTCAGGACTAACTCCTATTGAGAAGATTTTCAAAACTACATAGAGTTTGCTTGGCTATCAATACAACACAATTTTGGGTTAGTAATAAGTCTACATGAAAAGTCCACACTGATAGAAATAAAGGAGCATCCAGTTGATTCACAAAACAAATTGGCCTTAATGGAGATTTCTTTTATTGTCCAAAAGTTACTTTCAAATGGTATTAGAATTGAAAATTATGAAAATATTTATTTACTGCATTGTTGAATGTTAAAAGATGCCAAAAAAATCTAGATTTAAGCATTTTAAAGATCATTTGACAAGTAACTTGAAATTAATGAAAAGAATCACCAAGTTGTTGATGAAACAAAGAACTATCATAAGCTAGGTGATAAGCATGATAATTAATAGGAATATTTGATCTAAGGAGAAAATTACAATTGCATAAGCAGGGTGAAGTTTTCTAACAAGTGTAATCTCACAAATGTAACTATGTAAATACAATGTGTCAACTTTGTAAGTCTAAAATTGTACAATTTTGATCTACACATTTCAAGTGGTGTAAAATCACCAAATCACTTTTGCACTGATTAAGTGGTGCAATTCTTTAATTTCAATTTTGCACCTGATGTAATTGCACCAACTCAATTTTACAACACTTAAGTGGTGAATTTTTGTAAAATCACTTTTATACCATATAAAACATCATAACCACCTTCCCACATTATAAATATGAGTTTTAGGCTCATTATGCAATGGGGATTTTTGAAAAATAAAACTCTGAGACATATTTTTGGAAGGTGAGATTGTATTACAACTCAACAAAATCAATACAAAGGAGTAGATTTGTAAACTGTGTTCAATTTTTTTCATAAATTATAACTATGTGTACGATTCATTTATATTCAAATATTTGCATTCAAAATATTATCATAACTATTATCAATTAGTCTTAATGTAGAAGTTGCACAATAGAATTTCTTTTTGAATCTATGTTATTTCCATAAATTTGAAGTCTTGGTGGGGTTTAAGCAATATTTTAATTATCTTTTATGGCTAAATATGGGATGGTCATATTTGGTTTACTATCAATATCAGATAATCATCTTAGTGTATGTTTTAGACTCCTAAGGGTGTAATTATGTCTTTACCACCCATTAAATGAGAGGAGATTTCCATGAGCACAATGTCTCTCTTTCTTGGGTTTTTTTAGTGAATCTCTATGTTTAGTCGCATAGAGTAATCCTTTATTTTTTTAAGGATTATCATAGTAGCTTATATGTTTAACTAGATATAGTAGTTCCATTCTCCTTTTATTCCTTTCTTTCCCATCATTCCCATATTTCACTTAATTTCCTTTTTATATCGTTTCAGGTTAAAAGTATGAAACCTCCAATAGAAAACATTTTTGCTATAAATAGCTATGAATAACTTTTCCCCTACTTTTCCATTTTTGGCTTGAAATAAAGGTAACTCTACCAGATAATAGGAGAGGGACTTTCTCCCTAAGTTTTTGACTAACGTAAAGAATCAGTTCCAACACTATTAACTCAAAGTCACCATTTTGTCCTCCTGACAAATTTTTGATCCAACAATTTTTGGTGACTCTATTTGGGATCAAGGTGATTTATGAACACAATTTTTAGGCATTTCAAGGAATCTCGCTTGGATTGGAGGTTAGAAACTTCATTGAGAATAAGTACCTAGTGCTTGCACTTTCTTGATTGTAGAAATGGCATTGGTTCACCGCAACCCCATTTTTCTGCATGTCCCATGGGGAAAACATTTTGGGCCATTAGCTTTGGCCCAATACAATTATTACCATCAAGTTCAAGGAAGAGATTTATAATTTTTTTTGGTGAAAATGGTCAAGATGTATATAATCATGTTTTGGCCTTCAAAATATCTTGTAGCATTTTAGGAGTTATGCATAAAGATGTCAATATCAGGATTTTTATTAAAACTCTCATTAGATCTATTGTTAAATAGTTTTGGGATGTAGAAGATGGATGTATATGAATTGGGACTCCTTGAAGAACAAGTTCCTAAATAAATTTAAATTAGCTATGGATGTGTGTACTTTATTGTCATAGTTATTCTAAATCTAGAAACAAGATGATGAGCAGATGAGAGAGTTAGTAACCCACTTCAATAAATTATTGAGACTGATTCCTAAGGTAGATCAATGAAATTCCAACAATCAAATCTATGTCTTCATTAGTTATATACATACAAATATCAAACTCATCTTGATAAAGGACAATAAAAATGACCTAGAAGTTATGGAATAAGAAGCTATTGAAATTGAAGATGACTTAAATATGTCAGGGATGTTGAAGAAAGAAGTTATAAAACATGCTAAAATTTTCATTAGTGATGGTGAAGTGGTGGAAACTGATATAATCAAGATCCCTTAACATTTAAAAAAGAGATTTTGAAGACAAATTCCTAATCAAACATGTCAAAACTTTTAATTAAGAAAAACATAAAGTGCTTCCTATCACATATGAATGTTTTAGTTTCAATAATTATGGAAGAAGGTGAACAAATGGAAGAACTAATGATTGGTAAAAAAAAAATGAAGAATTTAGCTTCCCCTTTTGTAGAAAAGAGAAAGATTTGCCTATTTCATAGGATTGCTCGAACTTCATAGTCATAGGATAAAATGAGGTATTTAAGGAATAACTGGTTAAACCCCCCCAAAATAAATAAATAATTCTAAGTGTGATGTTTTAATTTCTAAAGGAGAAGATGATATGAAATCAAATTTTAGTCAAGTAGAGGATCTCTTTTCTATAAAAATGAATGACTCAATAGTCAAAAATGAAGATTCCTCATGTATTTCATTTTTAGGTTCTACCAAATAATATCTCTCCCCATAACTTAAATCCAAAGCAACTAACCCATAGATATTGAATATCATAAGCAAGGTAAAGCTAAAATCAAGAAATACATGAATCCAAAACAAAATGAATGGTGCCCAATATTCATTATAAACAAAATGACAAATATCAAGGTAAAAGAGATTGATGAATATAATGATGATTCATTTGATAATGAGTTTGTCTCTATCATGGGAAATAATTTGGAAATGAATATCCACACTTAGATCATTCTAGTAGATACTCTTGTCAATGTTCTAGCTTAGAAAAAAATAAGCAATAGACTTCTCTCTAATTCAGTTCTTGTATCTAGCAAAGATGAATTTAAATATATTTAAGAAAACATTGGTAAAACACAATGCTACTCAATAAGGATCATAGAAGATCAAATACTTCACAATGTTTCCATTTCAAGATATAAAGATAGCAATGGTTTGTTCATTCATGATCATCCCTATGTGAATGATAACTGTAAGTTCCTCTTCCCACCTACTTAGTCACTTCTATGAAATGTGTTTGAAATTCATAAATCAAATTCATTATTCTAAAATGATAGGTACTTCTCCTAGCTGGTGAAATATTTTGTATAGTTTTCTCATTTTCCTTTGTTCCCTGTAAATATTTATGCTTTTCCTATTTTGGCTTGTTTCCTTTCCCCATTTATATTTTGGTGTGTGTGTTGCTTTTCAATAAATGCAATAGTCTATCTGTTGTACCTCCTTATTCATGTTTTGGTCTTTATGCCTCCATATATTTTTAATTGTGATAACTATATGGGAAATATCATGAGCAATCACATGATTTGCAAGAATGTCATAATGCGTCATTGCTTCAGGGTCGATGAAAAGATCACATTTTTAGAAAGAAACATTGAAGTTCATTAGCTGAGTGGATCTCCAAGATAAAATATTGATAGTAGATTCAAATAATAAAATTTGTAATAATGAAAATGGTGATATGGATGTTTATTCCTTAAATGAAAGAATACACATGTTTTCATGGATCTTGTCAAGTGAACAGGTGGTAAATGAGAAAATTTTAATAAAAGGGGATTTGGCTTAGCAACTCATATTCATTTCTCATATGATTGAGATAGGTGAACCAGATATCAATTGGATAGATTAGGATGTGAAAATTTGAGATATATAAGTTTTCAGGGATCTTGCTTAATGATAGGGATGGTTCTTGAGTATATAAAGGAGAGGTTTCTCCCTTTGCATTTTAGTTTATGTGAAAACACATAACAAAAAATAACCTCACATACACTATCCTTTGGGATATGTGATAGCATCTATCAGGATGAGTACCTAATACCCTCATATACATTACCCTTTTGGGATATATGATAACATCTATTAGGTTGAGTACTTGATGTCATTGCATACACTATCCATCGACATGTGACAACATTATGATGGTTTGAGGATCCATCATTTTATCAAAGATCAATTAATTTTTAGTTGATCAAGTTGTAGTCAAATTTAAGACTCCATTGCCCAATGGATAAAATTCTTGCCTATGAAACTAGAGTCTAAGTTATTTTCATCCCTAGCAATTTAAAATCTTAGTTAGAGCCAGTTGTTGTCATGATTCTTGTCTATTTAAAAATTTGTAAAAAATGAATAAATTTTTGGCTAAATTTGGTTTGGGTCTAAAATTTTTAATTTAAAAAAATAGAATTTGATTAAATAATTAATTTAATTAAAACCCAAAATTGTGAGTAAAATATTTCATTCCTCCCAAACCATGTAAATGCTATTTGAAGTTCACGTGCCATGTAAAAATCTATTAACTTTTCTCCTATAACTATGTTAAGGTCTCATTAACACTTTTCAAGTCATGTAATTTTATGTTTCCACTTTTGTATGTAGTGCAATTGTAAAATAAAATAAAAATAATTTTATTTCAAATAATTTTTAATTATTTTAATTATAATATGCAATTTGATTTTTAAATTCTACTATTATGCAATTATTGTAAATGTTTTTCACTACTATGTAAAGTTCCATTACCATCTGATAGCCATCAATTTTTCCCCAAGTCATGCAAACGAAGTTTATTTTTCCCCAAAAGCTTTCAAACAAAGTATAAAAATCTTGAATTGCTTGTAAAAGATCTAAATAATATTTGCAACTAAGAGGTAGAGGAACTTGATAAAATTTCATTTTATTTTAACAAATGTAAATAAGAGCCGTACGATACTGTGAAGAAGGGTAAAATGAAGATAATATCTTAGAGTGAAGGAAAATTAAAACATATCTAGAAGAATGTGACTAAGCTATAGCAAAATTGAGCTCAATGAAAGCCAAGGAAAAATAAATCTAATACTCCTTAGAAATGATGAAAGTGTTGTGAAAAGGTTATGTGTCATATTATTTGGAATAGGACTTGCATTAAGGATAGTGGCATCAATAAGTAGGGAAGATTGTGTCTAGAAATTATGTCTATTAAAAATCTTTTATTGAAGCTTGTAAGTGAAAGGAATCTTTCATGAAGGACAAAGCTAGCAATATTGAAATCAGAGGAATGTCTGGAGCTTGAAATTTTTTCATTTTCTTTAGGTCTAAGTTATTTGAAGTGTATTAACATTAATGTATTTTGTAATCTATGGTTGCACAAGGTTATTAAGTTTGTAGGTAATGGACCTTTCAATGACTAGAGGTATTATTTAGATGATAAGAAACTCAAAGATTTAGGTTGGTGTGAGCATACAAAATGCAATGAAGGCCATCATATAAGAACTCTTGCATAATTATGAGAATTTTTGAACTCTTTAGGTTCTAATGCCTATCCTATCAGACCTAAACAACCCTGACGTTTTGATCTATAATGAGATTTTGGGTATGTATAGAGATTATTTTGATCCTAGTTTCAAGTGGACAAACTTCAATCTTAAAGAATAGGCAAAATTGATAGTTGTTCTCTAGAATAATAACAAGTTGGATATAACTAAAATTGAAGATAAAATTTCCACAGTTGCTCTCAATAAATTATTCACTTTTGAAATACATCTTTGATCCCAAAAAGAAGAAAGAGTTTGAAAATAGAGTATAGAACATGTTTGGACTTTATTATTGTTAAATGTGGAGGTTATTCATTGGTCATGTGGTTCTTGGAATTACTTGTTGTCCTCAATAAGATCTACTTAACAAATTAAACACATCTAGGTAGGCTTTACTATAATTTCACTATGTTAGATTCATTCCCTTTGGAAAATGAAGATGTCATTCATTCCCTTACCAAAATACTTATTGTTATAAAGAGTCTAATAAAAATAAAAGAACTTGGGCTTATGAGTTAATAATCAAAATTGGTCTTTGCATGGAGTACATAGAAAATGGAGTTTCAAATTCACTTGACTGGCTAGAGTAATATGTGAGTTCTCTTATATTTTCTTGTTGGTGCCAAATGTGCTTTCATCTATGTTTATTATCTTACATAGTAATAACAAGGAAGTTATCAAAATAACATTGGGACTAATGAAAATGGTTATAACTAAACTGAAACAGGGAGTAAGCTAAATAAATCTACACAGTGCCATGTGTAAGTCAGGACCAACTCCTATTAAGAAGATTTGCATAGCTACATAGAGTTTTCTTGACTATCAATACAACACATTTTTGGGTTAACAAGAAGTCTACATGAAAAGTCCATACTGCTAGAAACAAAGGAGTGTCCAATTGATTTACAAAACAAACTAGACTTAATGGAGATTTCCTTTATTGTCCAAAAGTTACTTTCAAATGGTATTGGAATTGAAAATTATTTTAAGATTTTTTTATTGCATTGTTGAATGTTAAAAGTTACATGGAAAATCTAGATTTAGACATTTTAAAGATCATTTGATAAGTATATTACAATTAATGAAAAAACTCACCAAGTTGTTGATGAAAAAAAGAATTTTCATAAGCTAGGTGATGAGTATGAGAAATAATGAGAGGATTTGATGCAAGGATAAAATTACAATTACATAAGCAAGGTGAGTTTCTTGACAATTGTGATCTCACAAATTTAATTCATACAAACACAATGTGTCAACTCTATAAGTCCAAATCATGCAATTTTGATTTACACATTTCAAGTGGTGTAAAAATAGTAAAGCAATTTTATACCGATTAAGTGGTGTTATTTTGTAAGTTCACTTTTGCACATGGTAAAATTACACCAACTAATTTATACACCACTTAAGTGGTGTTTTTTTGTAAAATCATTTTTACACAATCTAAAATGTAAAAAAGGTGGTTATGCACCATAACCACCTTCCCGCATTATAAATATGAGTATTAAGCTCATTATGAAGGGTATTTTTTAATAACAAAACTCTAATACATATTTTTCGAAGGTGAGACTGTATTACAACTCAACAAAAGTCAATACAAAGGAGGAGATTCATTAACTATGTTCAAATTTTCTTCATGAATTATAAATATGCCTGATTTATTTGTATTTAAATATTTGCTTTCAAAACATTGTCATAATTATTATCAATTAGTATTAATCTGTAAGTTGCATAGTAGAATTTCTTTTTGAATCTATGTCTATTATTGCCACAAATTTGAAATCTCAGTGGGGTTTAAGCAATATTTTAATTATCTTTTATGGGTAAATATAGTATGGTCATATTTGGTTTGCTATCAGTATCAAAGAACCATCTCAGTGTATGTTTTTCACTTCAAAGGGTGTAATTATATATTTACCACCCATTGAATGAGAGGATATTTCCATAATCTCTCCTTCTTGGACTATTCTAATGAATCTTTATGTTTAGTCACTTAGATTCATCCTTCATTTCTTTAAGGATTATTTATCATGGTAGCTTTTATGTTTAACTGGATATAATAATTCCATTCTTCTTTTATTCCTTTCTTTCCCATCATTCCCTTCATTCATCTCATTTCCTTTATATATCATTTTTGTGCTTTCTAGTTAAAAGTATGAAACCCTCAATAGAATTTTTTTTTCTATGAATAGATATGAATAGCCTTTCCCTTTTTAGATTTCAATAAAGGTAGCTCTACCTATTAATAGGAGAGGGAATTTTTCCATATGTTGTTGACTAATGTAAGGACTCAATTCCCACACTATTGACTCAAAGTCACCATTTTATCCACTTGATAGTTTTTTGAGTCATTTTTTTTGGCAAATCCACTAGGGATCGAGGTGATTTATGCACATGATTTTTAGACATTTTGAGGAATCTCCCCTGGATCGGAGGTTAGAGACTCCATTGAAGAAGTATCTAGTGATTGAACTTTCCTAATTATAAAATAGCATTGGTTCACCCTAACACCAATGTTCCCCATGTCCCATGAGGAAAACATTTTGGATTATTGGCTTTGGCCCAATATAATGAGTTACCATCAGGCTCAAGGAAGAGATTTCCAAAGTTTTCTAGTGAAAATGGTCGAGATGTAGATAATCATGTCTTGGACTTCAAAATATCCTATAACATCTTAGGAGTTATGCATGAAGATAATGATGTCAGGATTTTTATTGAAACTCTCATTGGACCTGCTCTTGAAAGGTTTTGGCACCTAGAAGATGGATGCATTATGAATAGGGACTCTTTGAAGAAAAAGTTCCTGAATAGATTCAAATCAGTTATAAATGTGTGTGCTTTTTTGTAAGATTTATTCCAAATCCAAAAGTAATATGATGAAAAAATGAGAGAGTTATTAGCCTGCTTTAAGAAATTATTGAGACTGATTCCTAAGGTACATCAACCAAGTGCCAACAATCAAATTTGTGTCTTCATTGGTTCTCTACATCTAGAAAACAAACTCATATTGATAAAAGACAAGATAAGTGACCTAGAAGCCGAATAATAAGAAGCTATTGAAATTGAAGATGACTTGATTCTATTAGGGATGTTGAAGAAAGAAGTTACAAAACATGCTACAATTTCCATTAGTGTTGATGAAGCGGTGGAACATGATATAAGGAATATCCATCAACATTCAAAATAGATATTTAAAAGGTAAATTCCTGATCAAACATGTCATAACTCTAATATATAAAAACATAAAGTGCTTCCTGTCATATATGATTATTTTAGTTTCACAATTGTGTAAGAAGGTGAATAGTTGGAAGAAATAATGATTGATCAGAGAACAATTGGAGAATTTATCTTCCCCCTTAGTAAAAATAGAAAGATTTGCCTATTTCATAGGATTGCTTAAACTTCATAGACATAGGAGAAAATGAGCTATATAAGGAATAACTGGTTAAACCATAAATAGAAAAAATATATAATGTTGAGTGTGATGTTCTACTTTTTAAAGGAAAAGATAATATGAAATCATTTTTAAGTCAAGTAGAAGATGCCTTATTTATTAGAATGAAAGACTCAATAGTCAAAAATGAATATTCCTTGGGTATTTCATTTTTAGGCTCTACCAAAGAAGATTTTTCCATAGAACTTAAATACAAAGCAATCAATCCCATACAGATTGAAGATCATAAGTAGGCCAAAGCTAAAATCAAGAAAGATATGAAGCTAAAACAAAATGAATATGACTAATATTCATTACATGCAAAATGGAAACTATCAAGGTAGAAGAGATAAATGAAGATAATTATGATTCATTTGACATTGAGTTTTTCTCTCTCATGGAAAACAATTTAGAAATGAATATTTGCACTCAGATCATTCTAGTAGATACTCTTGTCCTTGTTCCAGATTATAAATAAATAAGCAATAGACTTCTCTTTGATTCAATTCTTGTAGCTATAAAATATGCATTTAAAGATATTCATGAAAACATTGGTCAAAACCAATACTACTAAAAAAGGATCATAGAATATCAGAGAGTTCTCAATGTTTCAATTCTAGGATATGAATACATTGATGTTTTGTTCATTCATTATTGTTAAATATGTTTAGAGTTCATAAGTCAAATCCATTATTTTCAAATGAAAGGTGCTTCACTTAACCAGTAAATGGTTTTATATAGTCTTCTCATTTTCCTCTACTCCCTATAAATAGTTATGTTATCCCTATTTTGGCTTGTTTCTATTTTGGTGTGTGTGTGTGTTGATTTTCAATAAATGAGATAGTTTATTTGTTGCTCCTCCTTCATAGTTTGGTCTTTTTGATGCACATATTTATAGCTATGATATCTATCTAGGAAATAATATGGGCAATCACATGATTTTTAATAATTTTATAATGGTCATTGCTTTAGGGTCGATGAAATATCACATTTAAGTTCTTCAACTAAGTGGATCTACAAGACAAAAATTTGATAGTAGATTCAAAGGTTAACTTTTACAATCATGAAATTGGTGATATGGATGTTTATTCCTCAAATGACATAATGGATAGGTTCTCATGGATCTCTTCAAGTGAACAGGTGGTAAACATACAAATTTTTAGAAAAGGGGATATGGCCTGGTAGCTTGTGCTCATTTCTCATACAATTGAGATAGGGGAACTAGATGTCAATTGGCTAGATCAGGATGTGAAAATGTGAGATATAGAAGTTTTCATGGATTTTTCTTAATGATAGGGATGGTTCTTGAGTATATGAAGGAGAGGTTTCTCTTGCTGCATGCTATTTTATGTGAAAACATATAATGAAAAATGCCCTCGCATACACTATCCTTTGGGATATGTGATAACATCTATCAAGTTGAGTACTTGATGCCCTCGAATACACTATAATTTTGACATATGTGATAGCATATATTAGGTTGAGTACCTGATGCCATTGTATACACTATCCATTGACATGTGATATCATTATGATGGTTTGAGGATCCATCCTTTTATAAAAGATCAGTCGCTTCTTAGTTGATCAAGTTTTAGTGAAATATAAGACTCTATTGCTCAATGGATAAAATGTTTGCTTGAAAAACTAGAGTCTAAGTTATTTTCATCCCTTGTAGTTTGAATCCTCGTTAGAGCCAATTATTTTCATGGTTTTTGTTTATTTAAAAGTTAGTGAAAATTGAATTAATTTTTGGCTAATTTTGGTTTGAGTTTATAATTTTCACTTTTAAAAAAAATTGGAAATCAATTAATTAATTTTTATTAATCAATTTATTAATTTTTATTAATTTAATTAAAAACCAAAGTTGTGAGTAAAACATTTCATTCCTCCCTAGCCATGCAAATCCTCTTTGAAGTTCTCATGCCATGTAAAAAGTTGTTAACTTATCCCACAACTATGTTAAAGCCTCATTGACACTTTTTCAAGTCATTCAATTACAAAATCAAAAAATAATAATTTTAATTAAAATAATTTTTAATAATTTTAATTAAAATATGTAATTTACTTTTTAAATTCTACTAACGTGTAATTGTCGTAAATGTTTTTCATTATCGTGTAAAGTTCCATTACCTTGAAATAGATATGAATTTTTCCCTAAGTTGTGCAAATGAAATTTTTTCCATGAAAGATTTCAAAAAATATATCAAAAGCATGAATTATATGTAAAATCTCTGAATAATATTTTCAACTAAGAGATAGAGGAACTTGATCAAATTTCATATTATTTTTCCACATGCCAAGAAGAGTTGTATGATGCCATGAATAACATCAAAATGGAGATAATATCTTAGACTGAAGGAAAATTCAAACATATCTAGAAGAATATGACCAAGTTGTAGAAAAATTGAGCTCAATGAAAGCCAAGTCAAAATAAATCCACTAACTCCTTGTAAAGATGAAAGTGTTGTGAAAAGGTTATGTGTCACATTGCTTGGAATAAGACCTAAGTTAAGGACAATGGAATCAATAAGTAGGGAAGATTGGGATTGGAAATTATGTTTATTTAAAAACTTATATTGAATATTGTAATTGAAAAGAATCTTTCGTGAACAACATAGCTAACAATATTGAAATCAGAGAAATGTTCAGAGCTTGAAAAGTTTCCATTTTGTTTGGGTCTAAGTTGTTGGAAGTGTATTAACATTAATGTATTTTGAAATCTATGGAATGCATAAGGTTATTAATTTTATAGGTATTAAGAATTTAATTGACTAGGGGTATTATTTACATGATAAGAAACTCAAAGATTAGGGGTGGTGTGAGTGGACAAAATGTTATGAAGGCCATGGTATAAGAATTCTTTTATAATTATGAGAATTTTTACACTCTATAGATTCAAATGCCTATATCATCAGACCTGAGTAACCCCAACATTATGAGCCATAATGAGAGTTTGGGTATGCATAGAGATTATTTTGATTCTAGTTTCAAGTAGACAAACTTCAATCTCAAAGAATAGGGATAATTGATAGTTGTTCCTTGGGGTAATAACAAGTTGGATATAACTAAAATTGAAGATGAAATTTCCATAGTTGCTTTCAATAAAAAATTCACTTTTGAATTATGTCTTTGATCCCAATAAGAAGTAAGAGTTATAAAATAGAGTATAGAATATGTTTGGCCTTTATTATTCTCAAAGGTGGAGGCTATTCATTGGTCCTATGATTATTAGGATTACTTGTTCTCCTCAATAAGATATAATTAACAAATTGAACACATCTAGGTAGGTTGTACTATAATTGCACTATGTTAGATTCTACATTTTAAAATTGCTACAGAGTTATGGGTAATGGGTGAAACATATAAAACATTAGATAAAAGGTGTATTCTATCAAGTCATTTTGTCAAATAGTTTGCGTGTTGTGTGTAAACTCAAGGTGAAAATGCAATCAGTAGGTGCAAATCCAAACCCTCTTTTACACCCCCTATGGATTTTGATCATAGTACAATTCCCCCTATGGATCTCACTATTCTTATGAGTAAATCCCTTGAAATTATGCCACCATTTAGACACACATTCAAATATAATGGTTGATGTGTATACATTTTTTTAACCAAGGGTGTTATGATTTATGATCTCGAGAATACATTTGTTTGAAATGCAAATGATTCAATCATAAGATGTAAAATGAATGTGTTGCTTGTTACCTTACTAAAATACTTCTTGTTGTCAATGATTCTAATAAAAATACAAGAACTCAGGATTATGAGTTTATAGTTAAAATTGTATTTTACATGGGGTACATAAAAAATAGAGTTTCAAAGTCACTAGACCAGCCAAACTAATCTATGAATTGTCTTATCTCTGCTTGTTGGTGCCAAATGTGCTTCTGTCTTTGTTTGTTCTCTTACATAGTAATAACAAGGAAGTTATCAAAATAACATTGGGACTAATGAAAATGGTTATAATTAAACTTAAATAGGGAGTAAGAAAAATAAATATACATAGTGCCATGCATAAGTCAAGACCAACTCCTATTGAGAAGATTTTCACAACTATAGAGAGTTTGTTTGGATATCAATACAACACATTTTTGGGTTAGCAAGAAGTCTACATGAAAATTCCATACTGCTAGAAACAAAAGAGTGTCTAGTTGATTTACAAAATAAACTAGCCTTAATGGAGATTTCCTTTATTGTCCAAAAGTTACTTTCAAATGGTATTTGAATTGAAAATTATTTTAATTTTTTTTTTACTGTATTGTTGAATGTTAAAAGTTGCATGAAAAATCCATATTTAGGCATTTTGAAGAAGGATTTTGAAGACCATTTGACAAGTAGATTGAAATTAATGAAAGGACTCACCAAGTTATTGATGAAGCAAAGAATTATCATAAGGTAGGTGATGAACATGATAACTAATGAGAAGATTTGATTTGAGGATAAAATTACAATTGAATAATGGGGTGAAGTTTCTTGACAAATACAATCTTGCAAATGCAATTAATGAAAATACAATGTGTCAACTTTGTAACTCTTGAATCATGCAATTTTTATTTGCACATTTCAAGTGGTGTAAAATCATCAAAGAACTTTTAAACCAATTAAGTGGTGCAATTTTATAATTTCACTTTTTCACATGGTGCAATTGTACCAAATCATTTTTACATTACTTAAGTGGTGATTTTTTGTAAAATCAATTTTACACCATCTAAAATGTAAAAAAAGTGTTTATGCATCATAACCACCTTCCCTTTTTATAAATATGAGTGTTAGGATCATTATGTGAGGGGAATTTTTGAAAAATAGGACGCTAAGACATATTTTTGGAAGGTAAAATTTTATTACAACTCAACAAAGATCAATAAAAGGAGTTTTACAAACTGTGGTCAGATTTTCTTCATTGATTATAAATGTGTGTATGATTCATTTGTATTCAAATATTTGTTTTCATAATTATTATCAATTAGTCTTAATGGAGAAGTTGAATAGTAAAATTTATTTTTGAATCTATGTTTCTTATTTCTACAAATTTAAAATCTTTGTGATTTAAGCAATATTTTAATTATCTTTTACAAGTAAATACAGAATGGTCATCTTTAGTTTCATATCAATATCAGAGAATCATCTCAGTGTATGTTTTGCACTCATAAGGGTGTATTTATGTCTTCACCACCTATTGAATGAAAGGAGATTTCCATGATCACAATGTCTCTCCTTCTTGGGCTATTCTAGTGAATCTCTGTATTTAGTCACCTAGAGTCATCCTTCATTTTTTATAGGATTATCATGGTAGTTTCTATGTTTAAATGACTATAATAATTTCATTCTCCTTTTTTTCCTTTCTTTCCCATCATTCCCTTCATTCACCTTATTTCCTTTATATATCCTTTACGTGATTTTTGGTTAAAAGTATGAAACCCCCAACAGGAAAACATTTTTGCTATAAATAGATGTGAATAGATTTTCCCCCACTTTTTCCTTTTTGGATTTTAATAAAGATAGCTCCACCTGATAATAAGAGAGGGACTTTGTCCCTACATTGTTGACTAATTTAAGGTCTCAGTTCCCATGTTGTTGACTGAAAGTCACTATTTTGTCCCCCTTACAAATTTTTGAGCCAATAACATGTCTCTATGACATGCCCCCCCCCAACATTTGAGGTGAGGGAAGAATATAAATTGGTAGTTACCTCAACTCAAAAGGATAAGACAACTATATAATATGTGAATATAACTAAGTAACATATAAAAGGAACATCTCTACGTAAATGTGACATTAAAGTGCATAGAATAATGTGATCACATGAATGCTTAAGATACATGATAAGGATAATGGCAATGTCTATATAGTAATAGTAAAACTCAATAATCAAATCAAAATTCAATGGTTCAAGGAGACTGTAGATAAGGGGCATGCTCAAATGCCACATAATTTAAGAGAGATGACTTAGTCAATTGTTTATAAAAGCAAGGGTGACATATTTAAATGTCCATATAGAAACTGATGAGATATTCAAATGTCAAAGAAATAATAAATATGCATAAAGGCTACAAAAAAAATATCATATTCAAATGCTTAAATAATAGATACAATAGCAAGTCAGGACACTCAAGGAAGTGCATAAAGGAAAGCATAAGTAACTAGCATAAACATATCATAGTAGCCCATGGATCGAATGTCTTGGCAAAAAATGTTAAGTTCATAGCATATCAAGTACCTTGTGTAAGATTTAAACATGATAAAGGCATGTGTAAGTATGTATATGATCTCAAAACATGATAATGTAGAGTGAACATAGAATGATATAACCTAGAAATATCATGATCATAGAGGTGTATGCCCCCAATGTCTATATGACATGATTAGAAGAAAGGCCCAATATTTAAAATAGGAATAGATCATGTATCTATGTATACCTATATCACACTCTAATATAAACATGACACGCATGTGTATGTAAGAGTAACTAATATGCCATCCATTAACATGGAGCTAACACATAAATGCCAAGGAGCCAATAGAGTATGTAGATGCCAATTTTTTTTGGATTTTTGAATGTTTTAATTTTTTTTGGTATTTTTGGAATATTTGAAGATACTACTCTATAATCTCATCCAATGTATGGTCATAAGTGTCTCCCCACTCAATACTTGAAAATATTAATTTGGATCTTATATATTGTTTGCATCATGATTTGATAAGTTGAAAAGGTACATAGCACATTCCTCCTCACATTTTATATGTGTAGTATAAGTAATGCTATCATTTGGAATATGTATTAGTTCTAATTCACTAGAATTTGAAATATGTATTAGTTTTCATTCATAGGAAAAGAAATACCTTGCTTATTTGGATCTATTTTTTCTTCCATTTGGTATAGCTAAATAGTTCCTAGTGTAAGTACATATGGAGATGTGGTAGGCATAATCCAAATATATTTTGGAATTACTTTAAGACCATAAGAAATTTTTATTATTATGTTACCCAAAGATTCTTTCCAACCTTCTTTATTTTGAAAGTTTTTTAGATCAAAGCTAATTTATTGTAACTGTCTTACATTTTAAGTAGTTTTTGATTGCATAGGATCAAAGTTATGCAAACAATAATCACTACCTATGAATAAGGTAATTTTTAAATCTTTTTGGTGTGTATGCTTTTTGTTTTTTTCACTTTGGGATTATTACATAGGACATGAACCTTGGATTGGCCCCGTGTTAAGTAACATTTGCAAACTAGTCATATAAAGATTAGAAACACCACACTTTTATTCATAATGTTCATTTGGTAATTCATCTCCCTCCTTTGTGTGGGGAATAAAAATTTGATACCTAAAAGGGGATATGTTATGCTCTTTTGCATGTGTAAGGATGAATGAAGCATATCTATGCACATCCACATATATATGTATAAATGACTCATATTATTTATGTAATGATCTTTCTTTTAATGGGAAAATAAGCCCTATACTAAAAATAAATTACAATTCTAAATCAAAGGGTCTAAATTATAACTCATATGATGTACTTTTAAATTGAATAGTATAATCTTGAAGGGATTCATCATCACATTGCTTGAAATTGTGTAAATGTTATAATGTAAGTTTTGGCACCTTATGGATATTAAAAGCCATGAAGAATGCATCTTGTAATTGTGAAAAAATTTAATGAACCTTTTGGTAGGCTATAGAGCCAATTTTTATCCTCATAGGAAATGCTCATATGGAATATTTTTATCAATAGCTTGTAATCTTGTGCCCATTGACCAAAATAATGTACATAGTGAATCATGTGGTCAAATGGGTCCTTGTGACTCAAAAAGAGAGGTAAATTTGGTAGTTTAAAATCTTGTGGATAAGTATATTCAAGTATACATTGTGAAAGAGATTGATTATTAAAATAAGTCACATTTACATTAGTATTATGAAAATCCATTTGCATTTTAAGTATAGAAACCTAATTTTGAAGATCCTCAATAGTGGTCATCATAGAAATAAAATACTTCATAGGAACAATGGTGTTTGTCATAGGTGTCATCATTGCTTCTAATTCACCACCTTTTTTGAATTGATGCATATGTATATCATCATCCTTATGGATAAAAATTTCAAGTTCATGATCACTAAATTTAGGATATGTTGGTAGTGGTATTGGATCTTTGAATTTTGGTACTTTTGGTATATCATTTAAATATTTCAGACCATTAGAAAAATTTTGTTCATTCCCTTTATATTTAGTTTGTAAATCAAGCATAATTTACTTATGTATTTGTCAAAACTTTTAAAAATCATATAAAGGAGGATCTTGGTCATATGAAATCATTTTTGTGGTAGGATATACATTAAGGGCTTGAGTAAATGACTTTCCTTATTGACGACTCAAGGATTTTTATGAAAATCTCAAGTGTTGGTGATTTGTATTATTTTTTAGAGATATAGGTGGGTCATACCTTGCTCATGTTTGCCTAATCATTGACCTTGGTATCCATATTTTATAAAATATCAAAGGCCAAAACCATATAATTGTGGTGTAGGAAAAATAGGTAAAGGCTATTTATCTTCCTTAAGATGGATCAAATCATCTCTTGAAATGGTGAGAGTAAAACCCTGATTAGAGGGATGGTAGCGATCACCATTCAACAATTTGATATCTGAGGATTTAACACTTGTAATAATATAAGATTAATCAATTTTCACCCATTTTTCAATATAAATTTTGAGATTTTCATAATCATAGTCATCAAATCAATCGATATCATTCATGATGAGAGAGATAAAGAACATAAAGATTAGGACAAAATAGGTTAGAAACATACTGAATGGTATACTTAGGTAAGAAAGATGTTTAAAGATCAGGTTAACCAAATGTTTAACCCTAAAATGGTTTAGATATTGGGTTATTTAGGGTTAAATAGGTAGAGATATCCTAGGTCATAAGGATGAAAAATGTATCTAAAGCAAGCCAATTTGGTGCTAAACTTAGATAAAGATTAACTAAATTTATTAAACTAAGATAAGCTAAAAATAGTAAGCACATCTATTCTAAAATTATAAATGATAAATAAGTAATGTACTTAGCTTGTTCTGATTTTAGTGTAGTTCTTGATCTAGAATATGTAGGAAGCAAATTAGAAGATGATTCTAGAACAGTCATTAGATTCTAGATTGATTGCCTTTGGATATGTAGACACTAACTTAAGCCATGGATGGTTGCATCGACACTAATATGTAAACCTAATATAAGTTCCATGTACATAATAATTTATAGAAAAGGATGCGATCACCTAGATGCTTTTGGATTTATCTTCACCTTTTTTCTGGTGCATTCAGATCTAGGTCATGGACTATCACTCATGAATTTAAAAAAACCCTAATTCTTCATCTTCATAGTGACCCAATTTTTTTATTGCATAATGTGTTACAATTTGCTTGATTATTATTATGTGAAAAATTCTTATTTTTATGACATAATCATGCCATTTGTGTGTGGTCCTTAGCATTTTGTTTTATGTGACATTATCATGTCCCTTATATGTGGCCTCTTGGGCCTTATGCCTAACATTATAGGCAAATTACATGACATTGTATAACTTTACTTGTATGTTTTTTTTTATTGTTACTAAGAAGCTAAGATTTATATCATGCATTGTTATTAGTTATTAAATTTAATATGGTACCATAATTTATATCATGCATATACTACTTATGTACTTCAATGATTTATCAATTAAATACATATTCAAAGTGCACTTCAATGTTAGATTATATACCATGATGTAAAATGCAAATTTAATTATTCAAATACTATTACATGATTACATATTTTGCATATGGAATAATGCTTATTTTTAGCTAAGTGACTCATAACTTCCATCTCTCATCTCAAAAGGTGGGCATCACAATGGGCTTGACTTGAGAATTCAAGTCCTTTGAGTAAAATTTCAAGATTTATGGCACTATACAATTTCTAAGATTATAGCATGATTCAAAATTTTCAGATTATGGGGACATGTCACATGCATGTGCACTCATACTTACAATCATAAAGTTTCAAAATAATTATAGGTTTCAATAGTGTAAAAGTTCAAAATGGCAATTTATATCAAATTAGTAATTATTAAGGGCATGAAACTCATTCATGTTCAAGTTACTATGTGGTAATTTAAAATATTTCTTAAGTATCAAAGTTTCAAATAAAATATAGATCCATTTGTATCTATGTGATTCATCTTTATGTTTCAAGTGGGCCACATTAGAGTCTAGTGACACTCAACATCTATGGTTGTAATTTTTAAAGCTGTAATGGGCCACATTTGGTGGTTCCAACCCTTAAATTTATTTATAGTATACTCTACAAAGTCAAATGAGAGTTAAAGTAAACAATATTTCAAACTCAAGATAATTCAAAGGTTTTTAAATTGAGACTTGATCACTCTCAATTTGCCACATGTTTAACATTTTATTAAATTATCTCAACAAAAGAGAAATAAATTATTTACCTTGAAGTAGATCAATTAGATTGCATATTATTCCAAGTGTATAATTTCATTACTCTCTTTCAAAATTTCAGTTTTTAAAATTTCAAATTTCAACTTTAAATTATGAACAATAACTACTTTCAATGGCATTGTTATAGGTTTTCACATTAAGGCATCTTGCATGGTAAATATTCACATTTAAAGGCAAAGTGTGTGTACACCCTCGGGGTTGTGTCTACCTTACTCTAGTAATTTCAATTTATTACATCACTATAAAAAGTGTGGGAAAATTTATACACATAAATTTAATCATTAAATGTTTGACAATGGTTATCCTTAACATCTTTCCTCTTCTTGGTATTTTACCATTTCGCTAACTCACAATCTACAAAAAAGTCTATATTTTCTTGTGAACACACAAAATATCATGTAGACATAATTATTTCAATTTTTTTCATCCCTATTCAACCTAAAAATGCTTTTTAGACCTTTTTTATTAGTTTATGTCTTTCTAGGATAAGACTGTGCTAAGTTAAGTAGGGTTGCACTACAGGCTTGTCTACTAAGCATGACCTTGTGCTCTGAACTCTAACAGTTACTTTTTAAAATTGAGACATTTTATGATGGTTCTTACACACTTTTTGAAATTTTAGTTAATGAAAATATTTTAAATATTACCCTATAAAATCACATCAAGGCATTTACTTGAAAGGCCTCGACAAACTGATTTCAAAAGCATTATACACTAAGCAAAAAAGAACTATTTCTTGCAAATTCAATTTTGTTGCATTCCAAAATTCACATAACAAGTCTAAATATTTTTTATTGGAGGTAAATGGAATACATTTATACAACATTTAATTAAATCTTCTAGTTATAGTCATTCCAATTGCATAATCAGGAATCGCACAATCACCCTAAGAGGGAGAAATACTTCGGTTTGAGGCCAATTTTGGGTATGTAGGTAATGATAATTTATAAGGGTTTTTTTAGGCTAGCTCGACCATCCATATTAACCCAATTTTATATCTTAATTATTAATTGTTATCTAGTGTATGTGCAAGATAAGGGTTTTGTAATTCTAGGTCTTTGACACATTTACTTGGCTCCCACACAAAAATAATAAACCTAAAAAAATTGTTGAATAGATCCAGATCAATAAATCAGTTGAATAATCAACTAGTATGTGGCCATGATAAATAGACATGGCCCCACTGTGTCCTTGTCCACCCAGACTTGTCTCAGTTCAATTTCCAATTCTATTTCATGACACAACTCTATTTTTAAGTAATTTAAAACACTTTTCAGCCTCTGTCAACCAACACAGTTAGCATACAATCTCTTTTGGGAGGTTTACACATTTTAAATCTCTTTTACTAGTTTTAAAATGTTTATGATTTTTATAAATTTTATATTTTATTTCATTATCTCATATATATATATATATATATATATATATATATATATATATATATATATATATATATATATATATATATATATATTCCAACATTCTAATTTTAATAGTTTAAATCACTTAATTAGATTTATCTAATATGTTTAGATAAATCCAATTAAGTTATTTAATCTATTAAAATTAGAATGCTTAAATATATAGATTTAATAATGAAATACAATATGATACATTAAAATACATAATTTATAGAAATTATAAACTTGATAAAAATAGTAAAAGAGCCTAATAATGTACAAACCTACCTAAAACAAATTATGACAGAGGCTGAAAATTGTTTAAAAAGACCTACAAATAAAGCCGTGTCTAGAAAACTAATTACAAATTGAACTGAGACAAGGATAAAAGAGATAGAAAAGGATGCAGTGTGGCTGTGTTTGTTGATTATGACCATGTCTTAGTTGATTGTGCACTTGATTTATCGATCTAAGTTTTTACAAGTTTACAATTTCCAATAATTATGTCGAAGACATAAAAATGCAAAATCTTAGTCTTACACATGCATTAGATAAAAAGAGAAAGAAAAGTGTGTTAGGAGGGATGGATGAGCTGGCATTGAAACCTCTTTGTAATTGAGTGTTGCCTAAATATTTGAAATTGGCCTCAAGATTATGTAGTTTTCCCTCCTAGGGTGATTATGTGATACATGATTATGAAACTAGAATGACTATAACTAGAATATTTTATTGAATGCTGACAAGTGGATGTCATTGACCTATAATAAATAATATTTAGAGTTTTTATGTGATTATTAGAATGCAATAAAATTTAATTTGGAAGAAATAGTGCTCTTTTACTTAGTGTATAATGATTTTGAAATCAACTTTTCAGGGGCTTTTAAGTAAATGCTTTGATGTGATTTTATAGGGGATTATTTATAATATTTTTGATAACCAACATTTCAACAAGCATGGGAGAGAATTATGAAATGTCAAAATTTTAAAAATTAACCATTAGAGTGTAGGGGACAAGGCCACACTTAATGGATAATGTTGTAGTGTGGTCTTGTTTTGCCTAGTGCAATCTTATCTCAGAAAGACAAAGACTACTAAAAAAGGTTTGACATGCATTTGTAGGCTAAATATGTATTAATTGTTTGTATGAATTTTTTGTGTTTTCAAGATAATAGAGGCTATTTTATAGATTATGACTTAGTGAAATGGTGAATAGATCAAGTAGGGTAAAGATGTCAAGGATAACCATTGTCAAACACTTAATGATTAAATTTATGTGTCTACATTTTCCCCCACTTTATTATAGTAATAAAAAAATTGAAATTACTAGAGTAAGGTAGATGTGAATTTGAGTGTGTACACACACTTTACCTTTGAATATGAAGATTGATCATGCAAGATGCCTTAATGTGAAAACCTACATTAATGTTACTTGAAAGTAGTTATTGTTTATATTTTAAAGTTGATTTTTGAAATTTTGAAACTTTTAATTTGAAAAGAGAGCAAGGAAATTATATACCTACAAGAGCATGTAATTTAATTTCTTTGTAACTTGAAGGTAGAGAAGTGTTTGCCCCTTTATTGAGGTAATTTGGAGAAATGTATAGTCTATGGTGAATTGAGAGTGATAAAGTCTCAATTTGAAAACCTTTGAATGCTCTTGATTTGGAAAGATTTTATGGTAAAACTATCATTGAATATGTAGATTAATTTGAAAATAAATTGAATTGAACCACCAAATGTGAACCAATACATATTTAAAAAGTACAACCATAGATGTTGAGTGTTACTAGAATTTAACATGGCCCACTTGAAACATTAAGAAGAATCACATGCGACAAATGGATCTAGATTATATTTGAAACTTTAAAACTTAAGAAAATTTAAAATTTATAGATAGTGACTTGAACATGAATGAATATCATGCCCCATGTATTGTTATGATTTGATATTGAATTTCCATTTTGAACTTTTCCACTATTGAAACTTGTAGCTATTTTGAAAATTTGTGACTTTAAGAATGAGTGCACATGCATGTGACATAAATATAATTATTATAAACCATGTTGTAATCTTGGAAACTTTATAGTGTCATAAATCTTAAAAAATTTCTCACGAGGACTTGAATTCTTAAGGCAAGCTCATTATGATGCCCCCCTTTTAAGATGAGAGATAGAACCTATGAGTAACTTAGATAAAAAGAAGCATTATGCCATATGTGAAAGCTATAATAATGTAATATGATTTGAATAATGTAATTTGTATTTTGCATCATGGTATATAATGTAATGTTAAATTGCACTTTGAATATGTATTAGATAGATAAAGAATTGAATCACATAATTAGTTTATGCATGATATAAATCATGAAATAATAGTATATGTAGTAATTAGTAGCAATGCATGATGTAAATCATGGCATCATAGTATCAATTAAAAAACATACAAGTAAATTTATACAATGCCATGTAATTTTTATAATATATCACATATAAGGCCCAAGAGGCCACAAACAAGGGATATGATAATTTCACATAACACACAAGGCCAAGGTCCACATGAAAAGGGCATGATTATACCATAAAAACAATAATTTTTCATGGATACAATAGAAAATAAAATTGTAACACATTATGCAATAAAAAATGAAGTATAGGAAAATGAGACTAGTCTACATTCACCATATGTGTTGATGTTATTTTTAGCAAATTAGCATATTTATGTAACACGTATAATATGAGTGATTAGAAAAAAAATTGTATGATATATAAATCAACATAGTAGAAAGGTTATGGATGAATACAACCTACAACAGTGTTCATGAAGAATGAAGAGATGCCCCCAATTTAGCAAGGTTAATGGGTAATAAGGGAAGCCTGACATCAAAACCATGTGTATGTATGTCCTTTATCACACTCAAGTACCTCATAAAAAACATTATGTATTTTTAGAATTAACATATTATATATTTATAATAAATGACAAATGGAAAGAAGTAAACTTAGAAACAATTTAAAATGCATTTCAAGTCACGCTTTTTAATTTTTTGATGTTTTTGAATTATTGTTTATGTTTTTTGAATTTTTTCCATTTTGTTTTTAATTTTTAAAATATGTGATTTGAGAAATTTATTAAGGAGTAAGGTTTTTAAAATATAATAATGGAAAGGGATCTAAATAATTCTCAACAAGGTACAAAAGCATTATATGATAATAAGGAAAGAAAGCCATGTGCCCCTAATGTATGTGAAATATGTAGCTTGAATGAATTACACACACACACACACACACACACACACACAAACAAGATGTTCCTCATGGATAAGGGATAAATGTGATCATATAAGTGTGAGGCATGTTATAACATTATAAGTATGCAATATTGAGCAAGATAGATAAGATAGTTTTTTTGGATTATTTGAAGTAGTTTGAAAATGAAGATATAAAGTACCCAAAGTGTAGAAAATAAATCAAAAGACTTAGAATAATAGAATAATTATTATTGAGGAAAAATGGAAAAAAATTATGTAAAAATTTGAATGCAAATGATTTAATCAAGAAGTGAAACCCAGCCAGTAGATTAGGAGGAAATAGGAAGATATACCCAATAAATAATTTCATCAAGAGGATGCACATATTTGTATATGAATGCATTGTATGAAAGAGTGACTTGTTGTGGAGGAGAAGTGCCAACTATATATGCCTCTAAATCTAAATCATGGCTATATGTTTTAAGGTATCCATAAGAATCATTGATCATATGTCCATATAAACCTATATCCTCATGTGTAGAGAAGATGTAACAATTATACCTATGGTGAAGCTCTCTAGACAAATTATGATTTAAGAGATGAGGACCCACTCTTATGTGCCATTTTTTTTAAAGATATAGGATTTTGGTTGGCCCCCAACCATATATTAATACTAAAAAAACATGACAAAATACGCAAAAAATGCCATGGCCCAAAAGAAAAACAAGTACAATGAACAACCCCAAGGCTAAGAACAACCAAAACAACAAGCCTACTTTCAAAGACTAAGAAGATCAAATGTTGTCTAGAATAATGAACAAATAAAAACAACCACAAAATACTGAAGAGCATATAAACAAAAAAACCTATGACCCATGCTAAAAATGTTATTTTTGAGATCTAAGGGTCATTTTCAAAGGATCTAAATATTTTTTGCCTTTATTTCCTTTTTTAGTACACATAAAATTAAAATATCCACCTCCCCTAGAGAGCAGAAGAATTGGAATGGGGATTTCAAGGGAGTCATTTGACAAAATTGATTTTTCCTAAAATGGTGGATTGAAATTATTATATGTATAAGCCACAAGATTGTTATCCACATCAAAAGTTTCTAAATCTATTTTCTTCCCATGCTTTGATTATATACTTGGATCCTCAACCAGAACCATGATAGGAAATGTGATACTTTCTTCTCTTTCATCTAGAGGTTGAATAGTAATATGTTTAGGGCCATCTTCCTTCCACCAACAATTTTTATTTTTATGTTTACGGGAAGAACAAGTAGTTACTAAATGTTTAATATGGAAGCATTTTTGACATTTGAAGGGAAGACCTTCATAGTCAATGGGTTGCATCCATATTCTATCTCTAAATTTCAGTTCTATTTGTGTAGGTAAATCTTTATTAATATCCACATTGACTAAAATCCTAGCATAGGTTGAATGAAAACCTTCCATGGTTTTGGGGTCAACACTCCAAAATTCTCCAATGGATTTCACTATGGTTGTTGAAATATCATGCTACCAAAATTAAAGAGGAAGATTAGGAATCCTAATCCAAATGGGTTTCAAATTAAAAAATTTAGTATACAGGTTGAAATTAGGGTGCCATGGTTGCACCATAAACACATGATGTCTTCATTCCTACTAAAGTTCATCGCTAAAAACTACATGTTATATTCAATGTTAACAAATATCATAATAAAAATGCATTTTTCATAGGGATGGATTTAAATCTTAATAGTAATCATATCCTACCATTCTTTCAAAACCCATTCATGGAGTTAGTGTAGGTTTGGCAAAAATCCTTTAAACTGAAAGATCATGCCAAGGGTGGATAGGTGTTATTCCTTATTCTCAATGGCTACCAATTCCTCATCAGAAAAGACAAGAGAGAGAAAATATTTAGTAGGAGCTAAAATCTGATGTAAAATATTCTTGAAGACCATGTCAGTAAAGGTAGGGTATAGGTCATCTTTGGGCAGGGTCTTTGCTACAACAGTAATATCCTTAGTAGTATTAATACTTCTAGCCATCTTTGTAGACTTTGGATGCCCCCTACCTCAATCATAGGAGAACCACTTGTCACTACCAAAATAATAAATATAGGAGGAAAAGAGAGTTTTAGAGCATGTGTACTTAGGGCTTTGAGCCCTTATGATTGATTGCCCTTCAATCCTAAACTACTAGAATTATTTGCCTCTGATGTTGTCATTATTATAAAACATGTTGTCATGACACCATATACCATCACCTAACTAGATGCCTTTCCATATCATTTCCATGTGATTTGGGTTTGGTTTCAAAATTTCCTTCACCATATCTTCTCCCATCTCTATTTTGATAATAATATTACCATCTCATCGTGTGTGCCATTTTTTATTTAGCATAAGGAACCATGTTATTTTAAACTAACTAAATATGATCTTATGTAAATGTATCATGGTCATAAGTAGATAGAGAATCTATATCTATAATATGCTCATGTTCATTAGTATATGAAAAAAAAGTAATGTACTTTAGAATATGTAAATCGTGATCTTAAATAGTTCTATAGACTACTTCATTTATGTGATACTCAATGATTGTTCTAGGAAGTTATTCTAGAGAAGAAGTAAACATAATTTGTTCCAAAGTATATTCATATTGGATACTTGGAATTTTGACCACTTGATTATCATGAATCTATTTGAGACATTCATTAGCTATAAAAGGTACTGCTCTGATATTTTTTTATCCAAGGGTGTCCTAGTAGCATATCAAAGACCCTTGTGTTTGGTTGAATGAGGAATATAGTGGGTAAAATGATACAACCCACTTATAAATGTATAACCATATACCTAAGAGTATCTTATGTATGGAGATCAATGTCTTTGAAAACTCTAAAAGTAACTTATAGATCATGTTATATATAACCAAAAGAGTGAAGAAGTGTTATGGTCCACACATTTTCACTTGAACCAATTTCTATCATAACACTATGCATTTATTTCTTATCAAAATATTCTCAAATGAAGAATGAATATTTATTTGAATCATCATCCATAATTTCACTATCATCAAATGTGATCATAGGTTGTGGTGTTTTTTCAATTTTAATTTTACCAATAATTCTATCAAGTGGATGTACATATGTAGGAGGAAGATGAGCATTATATGCATAGTCTACTTCAAAATTATAATTGTTATTTTATTCATGTTTTTTTAAGGATCATTATGAATTTTGAACTTTGCATTATCATTTTTTGTGGCTTAACTTCTTGATTAGGTGTGCAAATATTAATAATTTCATGATATATAAGATCTTGAATCTTTCACTAGATCTTGAAGCATTTATTTGTAGAGTGTTTGATACATCTATGGTAGTCATAGTATACATCAGCATCATTTTTTTTAGATTGTGGTCTAAACATGTCTACCTCTATTGGTGGAGGAATAGTGATTACATTTCATTCCAATAAATTTTGTAATAACACATGAGGAGGGGAAGGTAACCTTGAAAATTTCCTCTTTGATGGAGCTTTTAGATGAAGCTTTTGTGTTGGTTGTGATATATCATTAACTATGACCTTAGCTTCATTCTTGATTTCATTTGGTTCACTCTTATAATTTTCCTCTCTTTAGAATTTAACATTTGAAGTATAAGGATCACTTGAAACATACTTAAGGTCAGTTAAAGTAAGCAACTTGACCTCTGTTCTTTGACTATATGGCATAGTTCATTGAAAGATTTGAAATTATCAAACATAACTGATTCTTGAAGTGGAGATAAAAAAAATTTAGTAAATATATATTGTAGCTCATTATCATCTATTTTATTTTTAATTTTTGATAGCATAGTCTTATATCATAAAACATATTCCCTGATTGTTTCACTAGACCCTTTTTTGGTTTGGTAATTTGAGCATATGATAAAATTTCACCAATGTTGATATAAAACTGTGTGAGGAATTGAATTTTTAAAGGGTTTAAATCCTTTATGATTGAAGAGGAAGATCATAGAACCATTTGAGAGCATATTCTTTTAGACTTATTGGAAATAATTTAGTCAACAATTTATCATTATCTATATAATCTAGGTAAGATACATATAATTCACATAAATGTTATTCAAGTTCACCTGTGCCTTCATAGAAAGGGAGATTAGGAGCCACAAACCCAATTTTTAGTGGATGAGATGCAATTTGGGTGCCAAAGGGTTATTCAATAAATAACATGAGTCCATAGAGGAGATAGTTTGTCCAATATTATCTAGCTTGGCTTGTAGTGCAAGGATGGTATGCTCAAGAGTAGTATTTATGTAAGTAAATGGAGTATTGTAAATAAAATGATTATATATAAGAATAAGTATATTTGGGAGACTAAGTGATGATACAAAACTATAAGATGGTGTTATATAAGTAACTAAAGGTGTATAAGTAACAACATTGGAAGTTCTACCTTAAGTTCCTTTCTTTTGTTCATCTCTAAAAACATATAATAATGAGTCAATATGTTTTGGATGCTCATGAAGGAATTCCAAATTTTTATTTTCAACAATTTGATCAGATTGTTCAAGTATTAGGTTTTGAAATGATAGCCATGATGTAACCCTCAAGGGGATGAGGAATAATTGATGGAAGATACTTTGAAGTTGTATATTTTAGATAATGTAGGACATATTCTTCCTCTTGCTGCCAAGTCATTTTAGATTATCAAAAATTTATTTGAGGATTAAAATGACATTATGTATTAGTGAAAATATTTTTAATAGGAAGATCTTGAGATAATTCAAGATTGGATCCATGTAAGAACGTAACGAAAAATATATTGAATGAAAATATATAGTGTAACAATAAAATTATATGATCCTATGTAACATATGAAAAAAAAATTATATATTAATCCTATTATGAAAATAATACTATATGAAGCAAGCAATGATAATGACTAAGAATACAACGCAAGAAAAAATTTAAGGTATAAAGGTTATCTAGGTAAAGGGTTTAAATGATTTGTAGGCTCCTAAATATAAATTCTTGTGCATTAATTGATGTCATTACAATGTTGTAGAGCACTAATTATAGAGGTAGAACTATGAATATATCCTATTAACCCTATTTTTTAGGGTACATTGAGAGTAACTTCACTACGTGATACACTCCTCTCAAATGCATCACAAATTAGATGGCTAAGAGAGGCTTCATATGGTATAAATAAATGGATCCTAGGCATTTTTGATATACTATGAGGCACATGAAAACTAAAATAAGTGTTTAGTTTTGTACAATGGATATGATTATTGGGGTAAACCTCACACACCACAATGTCTATAAACATAACACTATGCAACCCTTCACGAAAGACACTAAGTATTTTTGAAAACTACTGAAACATAGCTTATAAAACAAGTAAAATTAGTATAAAATGAAAAATGAAATATTTTTGTGTATATAAATTAGTAAATTTAAGCCCAAGGTTAGAAGAAAGAGATTCAGTGTTGGATTTATCTACGATGATAAGACAAACTTCTTTAGTGTTGGATTTAATCCAAGATCAAAGAAGTTGAGTCATTATGTGTCATATTTTATCCAAGGTAAAACGTTGTATTATTTCAGTGTTAGGAATTTATAGAAAGTTACTAAAATCCTAGGGAAAGAATAAAGCAAACAAAAAGTAAGTAATTCTTATAAAAATAGTGGGTTCACTACAATGTTTAAATTGTTTTAATTATATAAATCCAATTAATTGATTTAAACTGTTAAAATAAGAATTTTGGAATATATAGATTTGATAATGAAATACAATATGCTATAGTAAAATACATAATTTATAGAAATTAAAAACTTTATAAAAATAGTAAAAGATCTTAAGGATGTGCAAACCTCCCTAAACATATTGTATGCTAATGACAGAGGTTAAAAAGTGATTTAAAATAATTGAAAATAGATTCATGTCTAGAAACATAATTACAAATTGAATTGGGACAAGACCACATGAGGTAGACAAGGGTGTAGTGTGATCATGTTTGTTGACCATAACTACATCCTAGTTGACTTTATGCCTTATTTCTTGATATGATTTTTGTAGGTTTATTATTTATGTGTAGGAAATGAACAAATGTGTTGAATACCTAAAAATATAAAATCCTAGTCATGCACATGCACTAGATAATAATTAAATAAAAAAGAGAGGAAAATGGGTTAATATGGATGGCTGATATGGCCTCTAAAACCCTTTATAATTGAGCACTGATTACATATCCCAAATGAGCTTTAATATGATGTAGTTCTCCCCCTAGAATGATTGTGCGATTATGTAACTACAATGACCATAACTATAAATTTTGATTAAATTCTTAAAAAATGAATGACATTGACCTAAAATGTATAACATTCAGACTTTTTATGTGACTTAATTTAAATTTGGAATAAATAGTTCTATTTTTCTCACTCTATAATGCTTTTGAAATCAGCTTGCTAGGGGCTTTCAATTGAATCCCTTGATGTGATTTTATAGTGGAATATTTTCATTAATCAACATTTCAATAAGTGTGGGAGAGCCATTGTGCAATGTCTTAATTTTAAAAATTAATTATTAAAGTGGGGGACAAGGCTGCAGTGTGGGCCCATTTGACCTAGCACGGTCCTATCCCAAAAAGATAAAAACTGCTAAAATATGTCTAACAGGCATCTATAGATTGAATAAGGGTGGAAAAAATTAAAATAGATATGTATGTATGATATTTTATGTGTTTGAAAGATAAGATAGGATCTTTTATATATTTTGAGTTAGTGAAATGGAAAATAACCATTGTCAAACATTTATTGATTAAATTTATGTGTTTACACATGTCCTACATTTTATACCATATAGTGAATTGTAAGTCACCATGTCAATGGAACCATAATAGCTATTATTATAATAAATATCCACTTGATAAAGGTAATCATCCCATTAGGATTGTTGATCCATCACATACATGCATAACATGTGCTTAAAAACCTATTTCACACTCTTTTTTAGCCATTTTTTTAGGGTGATAAGATGCACTAAAGTTGAGATGAGTGCCCAATACCAATTATAAATATGTCCACAAGCTCAAATTATACACTAGTTATTTATAAGAAATGTCATTATATGGTATAGTATGCAATTTGATAATATAATTAAAAAACTCTAGCCACTTCCTTGGCATTATAAGATGTCTTAGTGGGTGAATGTTTTGTAAATTTGGTAAAATTATCCATGGTCACTATAATGGAGTCATGATGATTCATGGAAATAAGAAGGCCAACAATAAATTCCATAAAAATTGTATCCCATTTTCACTCAAGAATATTGTGAGGATCAAGAAGTCTTGTAGGACATTGATGCTTAACTTTGACCCACTAGCACTCAATGAATCATGACAAAAATTTTGTTATTCCTCTACACAAAATAACCCAAAAGTAAAATTGTCAAATATTTATGTGAATCTTCTTGATCCATGGATACACTAAATATAGGGCTTTATGCATCACCATGCAGTCATATACAGCCCTTGATCCTAATTTATTTTCCAATTCAAAAGCTATTGTTTCTCAAAATAACTTGATGCAATATTCAAGTTGGCAGCCTTCCAATACAAATGACACTCAAAATCAAGCCTTGGTATCACAAGATATTACTATGCCACAAATGACATAGGAATATTTATCTCTTCAAGGTGGTCAATATCAAGACATGAATATAGCATTCCAAGGAGAAGGTCAAAAAGTTCCAGGGTAGCCTGATGCTATCAATGTTAATTGGCAATTGGATGATCATATTTCATTCAACCAAGTTGGTGAAATTAGCAACACAAATGGTCAAGTTGTAGCTCTTACTAGAGATATAAGATGAGCATTTGAGGAAGCTCAATATGTGAACAATGTTTCTAGTGTTCCTAATTTTATTTCCAAGAGTGTCAAAGGTCAACCTATTATTCCTATAGCACAGAAGATTTAGAATGCAAAGACAATGAAGATTCCCCAAATGCCTCTAACTAGATAACAACTAGTGGCTCAAAAGTTGCAACCCAAGGTTAGTGGAACCTCATTCATCATAATAGATCAAATGAATAAATAAAATATTAGAATTATCATGTGGGATTACCTTGAATTTACATAACAAAAGGACATGCTTATTCAAGAGCTTTCAGATCTTAAGGTATCTAAAGAACTAGTTAAGAAACAAGGAGTTGTCTTGGCTAATTCAAAATAGTAAATCAAGCAACCTGATTAGTAGGTACATAACATGACAAAGGTGGACAAAACCAATGTCAAATCAAATAAAACCCCTCCTTTTTATCTCTCTTATTTTTGGTGACTACTTAGTCCATAATTATATGGTAGATAGTGGGGCTAGAAACACTCTCATGCCCAGACAAATTACAAACAAGCTTGGTCTTGTTTATGAGATAAATAACAAAGGAGTATTAAAATTAGATGGGTTACCAATAAATATAGTTGGGAACAATGAAATGGTCTGAGTTAGCAATCAAAATGGTCTACCAAATTTGGTCTACATACCAAAATGTGCCTATTCCAAGAGTCCAGTGGAAGGAGTAGGATCTTGATTGAAGAGTGACCTAATATCACAAGGAGAAGATAGACCTCAAGTGGAGATCATATATCTCTTTCAAATCTTTTGAAATAATTTAAGCATGCTTAAAGTGTGATTTAATTGATCTTCAACAAATAGGTCTACAATAGTAGATGAAGGGTTCGAGTAGGTTTCATGGTGTCTAAAGCATTTAGGAGCATGAACCAGGTTGCACAAGCCTTAGAAGATCATCAGAGCCTTGAAATTATTAAGCAAAAGATGGATTGTGCAAGTTTAAAGAGTCAGACAATCATCAAGACATCATCTATAAAAATAATGGACTAGTTTACTTGAACAGTTAATAAATATACCTTAATAACTCTCATGATCTAAATAGTCACAACACCATGAAGTCCATCATGCCAAGAACATGTTCTGTAAATTTCATGTTTGCATGATATTTCTACCTCAAGATCTAAGTGTTCAAAGATATACCTACAACATAATACACTTACATAAGTATCAAGTTTAAGATCCATAAGGTAGCCATTGGGGTTCAAATATCCAAAGATAGTCACATGAACATTAAATACATTCACACAAAGATCAAGTACATCTACACATACATCAAAGTTGAGCCCCATAAAGTAACTATTTGGGTTAAAAAACCCTTGATGGTTTTAAATTTGATCAAGATCTAATGGTCTACATGAGATTACATACTGATGACATTGATCTAATGATCCACACTAGAGTCAAATGATTCAAAATATCAATGGGTTAAAGTCTTTAAATAGCTATAAATTGAACAAGATTTGATGTTGTGGGTTCATCAAGCCAGGATTGATGGTGTGCAAGAAATAATAAGAAAATGGGCCCAATGATATCTGCAATGCATGTGAGCTTGTATATTTATAATGATGATGTGAGATCAAGTCAAAATGTCAAAATATCTCAGCTAGAAGGAAATCAAAGTTGCATGTGCATTCATACATTTAGATCTAACAATGCAAAAGGATTCAAATAAGTTAGCGTATCTTCGGTACCAATAATAATAAAGATAGTTGGGAATAATGAAATGGTCTGAGTTGGCAATCAACAACTAATGAACATTAGGCAAATCCAAAGAGCTTCCATTGAAGGTTGATGAACTAGTTTTTTGAACCAGGTGAATAAAATCTCAAGGATCCACATCATCATTAGATCTCGATCAATAACAAACATTATCACACAGGCAAGATGGTTAAGGACAAGGTTATGTTGCTATTTAAGTTTAAGCAAGACCTTTAGTCAATAATCTAAAACCTATCGACCATATTGTAAGATCATTTCATTGACATGATCATTGATTTTATATGGAAGATCCTCATCAGATCTCGTAGGTTTTAAATGTATAATAGGTCTCTTATGGCCTAATACAAGATTCAAATATGGATTAATGATTATGAAGCAAGGTCAAGTAGTTTTTAGGTTTTCATAGATATTATGACTACATGAAAACCAATAATTGGATTGGTTTTCACCTATAATGGACCTGCATTTAATATTAGAGCAAACACAAATGTAAACATGATCATGGAGAGGCATCGCACTTATCATCTAGGTCACATTTTTAATAAACAGGTATAGATGGACACCTAATATAAATGTGGCATAATTTTAACAATTCCAAGACATGATCCTCATCATCATATTAGATATAGAATGGCATGGAGTTCTAAGAAGGGGACCTGGTGGTTGGATAAGGACAATGGGCATTTAATTATTTTATAGAATTTGTTCCTTATTGATAAGGTCATGAGGCATATTCAAAATTATGCTAATACATCACATTTCTTTCTCTCTTCCTTTTTTATATATATGTTCCATTTTCTTTCACATTTTAGCTCTCACTTACTCTTTGAAAGTTTTTAGAAAGAAATCTCTGGCAATTTTTTATAAAAATAGACTCTTATGCTTTGGATTGCTTAGGCCATGCCAAAATTTGTATTGTGACACCTTTTGATGAAACAAAAATTGAATTCCATCATTTTTCAAAGAGATTGAGGTGTGTTCTTGAAAGATTCCAAACTAAATTTGGATGCAAATTTCTTTCAAAACTAATTTCAACTACTTGCAGGCATTCAATCAAATGGACAATGATATAAATCTAAATGCAATTGATAATATAGTCTAGATATCATAAAATAATATAGATGTGGTCTTAAAACCAAATTATTCTAGCAAATTAGCAAACTAGAATAAAAAACCTGGATTTGTGTGGCTCAGGCTACTGTGTCCAAAAAAACACAGTCACCGACGTCAGTTATTCTGCCGACATCGGTCGATACACTACCATCATCGATTGCCTGGTGGTGATCTCTACCTACTGGTGACTGTCTGCCTGCCGATGTCGGTCACTGATCGGCCGATGTCGGTCTACCTATCGATGTCGGTCACTGATCTGCCGATGTCAGCCTCTGTACTACCCTGCGGCCTATAACTATAAACTGTGCCCTTCTTCACTTTTCTGAATCTACTGGTATAGCTTGGTACCGATCTATGCGGATTCTATATAGCAGCTAATCTGAAGATATATATATATATATATATATAAATCTTAAATCAAATCTAATGAATAAATACCTAGAAACCTCTACATATGCTGAACACCTGATATACTCAGTGAATGACCTATGAGGCCCCAGATCTGATCAATAAGCACAATCTAAATTTTGTCACGAATCCACCCCTAAAAAGTGTTGGGTTTTCATCCAACTCTTCTCCAATCTGCTGAAGGTTTGCATCCTCAGAGATTTTAGCTGAATCACAGATTCAAGCTTCACAATACTCAGAATATTTTTAGCAACAAAAGATATTCCAAATGCTTTGCCCTCAACTTATTTTAAAGGTTCCCAGGAAACTTCTAGAAGAATTCAACTTTATTTAATATGTTATTTTATTTATTTCCATAATAATTAAATTAATTAATTAAAGTTATCCTTTTGAAGAAATCTTAATTTTTGGACAACTTAAATTAATTAAATTAATTAAACCATTTTAACAAAAATTTGGGGACATTACAGTTCTATAAATTCATGTATTATAGTTAAGTGAATGTATGTTCCTTATCTATGTCTAAATTTTTCTCACCTTTATAAAGAGCTTGGTAGTTCCCACAGGTCATTATAATTGCATTTTATAGTTTTTTTTTTAGCTTGAAAGTGGATATCTACCCTCTCATGCTAGTTTGATAACTAATTATGCATTATTTTGAAGTACTCATGTGGGACTAATCTTCTTGGTCTTGAATGTGTTGCATAGTGTGTTTTGTGTAAAGTATAAGTATTCTAATTACTAGTGCATCACCCATTTTTCATGATTTCATATATTATTGTATCTCTCTATCTCTTTTCCAAGAAAGTGTTATAGTAGGTGATAGAACCAAAAGGAAGATGGCCTTCTCTAGAGGTCTAATCCATTATTAGGATACCCATATCCTAAGATCAGTCCCATGTTAGACTAGATTTGAGTAGGAAGATCTGAATAATCCCCTTACTCAGCTAGGGTGCAAATCTAGAACACCAATATTTTTGGCACATCTAGTGGGACCAAGTTTATTTGGTATAATTAAAGTTTGAAGATTAAGTAAAATAAATTTCAAAAAGGAGGAGACATCTACCATTATCAAAATTTAAATATCATTCAAGTTGCAGAGTTTATAACATCTTTTAGATAGTGTTTTCATGCCAGAGATTACAACAAGATCATCAAGTAAAGGTATTTCTTTTGAACACATTGAATTACCTTTTAATTCTTATAAAATATTAAGATTCAGTAGGACAACCCCTTATCCTCAAAATAAGCATTCATCTACTAGTTATCCTATTGTTTTAGTCCAATCCATTATCCCCATAAGCCAAATCCCTCTTACCCAAATGGCTATCAAGAATCAAGTTTTTGTTCTATTCAATAGGGTAGTCCCTCGAATTTGGCCCAATATGATGGCATCCTTATGTCTATTTTAAAAATTATCCCTTTCTTATTAGGATAATAGGATAAAACTACTGCTAATGAGCATATTCAAGATGTTGCCAAACTATGTTCTATTCATAATGTTACTCAAGATAATGTGGTTATCAAACTACTTGCTTCATCCTTTAAAATAAAAGCATTATAATGGTATAGGAACCTCCCTTTGACTTCCATTACTACTTGGGATGAGTTAGGTGCAACCTTAAGCAATTTGAAGACAAGTTTGATCATCTATCTTTGGTTAAACAACTAACTTACATACAAAGGTAACCCCATGAGCTCATGTTTGATTTTAACCTCAAATTCCAAAATACATGGATTAGGATCCTTGCATTGGTTAGACCATCTCTAGAGTATGCATTTCTATACTATCTTAAGGCCCTTAATTCTGATATAAGTGTCATGATACAGTCAATGGGTGGTAATACCTTGCCAAATGTCTATAAAATTGTAATAAGAGTATAAAATAGATTAATACAAGCTGGTAAACTTGCTCCAAGGCCTTTAATTCCATTATTACTATAATTTCAACTCGTTCCTCCTCCTCAAGCTCCCTAGATTCCATCTATAACCCTTATTTCATCCCCAAAAATCCAAGTTGTAGCCCCTCCTAATCAAGCTAATGAGATTGGTGATCTGAAAAGCATGTTACAAGCTTTTGGAAATGAGATTGTTCAACTCAAGAGACAATAGTACCAAGGTATAACTTATCAACAAAAAAACTAGAACACTTATTAGTTTTTCAATAACCAATGACCCTCTTATTAAGGTTTCAGGGACAATAGGCAACCTTACCAAAATCAAGGAGACATAATCCAAACTAAGATTTATGAAACCCTTAATCCTAATGTAACTTCCATTTAAAAATCTATTATGCCTCAAAATAATTTAATTCAATATTCAATTTGGTATCCTTCCAATCCAAATGACACTCAAAATCAAGCCTTGGCATCACAAGATATTATTATGCCAGAAATGACTTATGAAGAGTTCTCTCTTCAAGGTGGTTAATATCAAGACATGAATATGGAATTCTAAGGAGAAGCTCAAAAAGTTCTAGGGCAACCTAATGCTATCAATGTTAATTGGCAATTGGATGATCATATTGCATTCAACCAAGTTGGTGAAACTAACAACACAAATGGTCAAGTTATAGTTCTGACTAGAGCTAAAAGAAGAGCGGTTGAGAAAGATCAAGATGTGAGAAATGTTTTTAGTATTATTAATTTTATTTCCAAGAGTGTCAAATATAAACCTACTATTCCTATAGCATAGAATATTTATAATGTAGAGACAATGAAGATTCCCCAAATGCCTCTAACTAGAGAATAACCAGTGGCTCAAAAGTTGTAGCTAAAGGTTAGTGGAGCCTTATTCAAAATAATAGATTAAATGAAGAAATAAAATGTTAGGATTAAAATGTGGGATTCCCTTTCCATTCTAGGACAAAAGTACATGCTTATTTAAGAGATTTCAGGTCTTAAGGTATCTAAAGAACCAGTTGAGAAACAAGGAGCTATCTTGGTCAATTCAGGTCAACAAACCAAGCAACATGATTAGTAGGTACATAACATGACAAAAATAGACAAAAATAATGTCAAATCAAACAAAACCCCTCCCTTTTATCTCTCTATTATTGTTGGTGACCACTTAGTCCATAATTATATGGTAGATAATAGGGCTGACAGGACCATCATGCCTAAACAAATTACAAACAAGCTTAGTCTTTTTCATGAGCCAAACACCAAAGGAGTATTACAATTATATGGGTCACCAAAAAATATATTAGGCATAATCAAATATCTAAAACTGACATTAGATTCTTGTCTCAATGTTATTATTTATCAAGATGTAGTTGTAGTAGACTTGCCTTCCTATTTTTCCATGTGTCTATCAAGGGACTTTACCTAAAAAATTGGAGGACATTTGTTAGTTGATTGGACCTATTTAATGTTTAGGACTAGGTATGGTACTGAGATAAAAATACATTATGAAACTATTGCAATATTTCATTTGGATCTATATATGCTAAGTATGATGAAAATTAATTATGTTATCTCAGACAAGGTACTAGAAAATAGTGAGGTGGAAACTAGATCACCTCTAGATCGAATCCTAGATATTTTACTTGATGAATGGGCCTCTGATTTGCATAGACATGATTCCTAAAATTTAATTGAAGAAGAAGGACTTGGTTTCTATTATCTTCATAAAAATTATGAACTAATTCTAACATTGATAAAAGATGATCAGCCTAGTGATGGACTATGGCAACTATATTTTGATGGATCCAGGAATAAACATGGCACTAGAGCTAGAATGATGTTAATTTCTCTATCCAATCATACGTATTTTTCTTATCTCAAATTTTAGTTTGGTTACTCTAATAATGTTACTAAATATGAAGCATTAGTGCATGGTTTACAATGGGAAATAAAGATGAAGGCTAGTACCTTACAAGTCTTTGGTGACAATGAACTGGTAATTCACCAATTAAGAGGACTTAATAAATGCAAGATCCCACTGCTTAGGTCTTATAATCATAGAGTATGGGACTTACTTGAAGGATTTCAATATTTTAACATTCAGGCCATATCAATAAATAAGAACAAGCATGCAAACAATCTAGCTACCATTGGGTCATAATTTAGTATCCCAGATGACAAAAATGGAAAGATTCAGTTACACATCAAGGTGATTGTAAGACCTTCTATCCTGAATAACCATGATAATTAGAATTTATTTGAAGATGATAGTTAGATTCTCAGGTTCTTACAAGAGGAAGTTAAATTCTCCTCAAGAAACCAAGACAAACATTTTCAATAGTATGGTGACCAAATTATGCAATTAAAGACAAACAAGTTGCCTAAAGGGTTGGTCACCTTTGAAAACATATTTAGCAAAGATGATAAATTGAGAAAAGAAAAGTTTTATTTATCAACCAAGGAAGAACACTATACAAATGTAGATATTCCAACTGGTAAGAGTTTAAATTTGGGCAAAGTTTCCACATCTTTAAAGGAAGAAACTTTTATTGAATTAAGTTCAAGTTTTACAGATGTCTTTGCATGGAAATGTAGTGACCTTAAAGGATTTGATCCAAGTTTATCTCAACATATCATTGAGTTAGAGGATGAGACTAGGCCAATTAGACAAGGACAAAGGCCTATTAACCCAAAGCTTGAACCTTTGATGAGAGCTAAGATGCATAAGCTCATTGAGTCAAATATAATATTTCCAATTAAGCACTTAACTTGGGTGGCAATCCTTGTCCCAGTATAGAAAAAGAATAGTGAAATAACACCATGTGTTGAATTTCGTGACTTGAACAAGGTCTCTATTAAATAATAATATCCATTTCCATCAATAGAGCAAATTTTATAGTTAGTTGTAGGTTTAAAAAGGTTCTCCTTGTTGGATGGCTATAGTGGGTATAACCAGATTTTGGTCAAAGATGAAGACCAATTCAAAATAGCCTTCAACACAAAGAGGGGGACATTTTCATATAGAAAGATGCCTTTTGGTTTATCTAATGCTGGATCAACTTTTGAAAAGGCTATGGATATGACATTTCAAGGTCTCTTTAACAAATTTATGTTTATTTATTTGGATGGCATAACATTATTCTCTAATAGTGCATATGAGCATATGGTTCATGTTAGACAAGTGTTTTAAAGGTGCATATAATTTGGGGTATCTTTGAATCCAAAAAATTATGTTTTCTTTGTTCATGAAGGTAGGATTCTTGGACATGTAATTTCAAAATATGGTACAAGCATAGATCCTGATAGGATAGAATCAATTATTGCACTTTCCTTGGCTAAGCACAAGAAAGCCTTGCAAAGATTTTTAGGCAAGATCAATTTATTAAGGAGATACATTTTAAATTTTGATACTTTAGCTAGGCCACTCACAACCATGGTAAATAAGGGTTAGATTTTTAGTTGGTCTAAACAAGGAGTAAGAAGTTTTGAAGAAATCAAGAAAGCTATAACCAGTGTTCCTACACTTCTAAATCCTGACTTCAAAAAGGATTTCTTCTTATACACCTATGCTAACATTAACACAATTTTAGGTATTCTCATGCAGTATAATAAAGAGACCTTAGAATATCCAATAGCCTTATTTAGTCAAGGCTTATAAGAATATGAAATAAGGTATTATTTTGTTGAGAAGCATGTACTTTTAGTCATAAGCTCTCTTAAAAAATTTAGGTACTTGTCATCTAATAATAATATACATCTGATGGTTGCACATCCAAGTGTCAAGCATTTCCTCCTAAACAAAGATATAAATGACAAAAGATCTAGTTGGATAACCAAGGTCATGGAATATGATGTTGAAATCAAGGTCACAAAGTTGAATAGAGGCAAAGGACTTTGTGAACATCTATACCAAGACTTGAAAGAGGCCAATGGGATGGTTATGGTAACAAATGATGAAGAAATTATAACTGATCAAACTTGATCTTCCAACTAGTTCCAATATATGGTAAGATACTTACAAGATGGTGTTTATCCTTCTTATTTGAATTTTTCAAAGAGGAGATATTTTAGATTATAATTAATTTCTTTTCTTCTTATTAATAATGTGTTGTTCAGAAAAGATATCAATGGCATATTACTAAGGTACATAGAACTAGGTCAAACATAGAGGTTAATCAATTACATGATGGACATGGTGGAGGACATTATTCAACAAGGATCATAGCCCAAAATATAATGAGAGGTGGGTATTATTGGTCAAGTATATTTGGTGATTGTCATGAATGGACTAGGTAATGCAGATAATGTGCTATGTTTGTTGGAAAGGTTAGTCTTGTAGCCTTACCTATCCACCTAATTTTAGTGAATCAACCCGTTATCCAATAAGGATTGGACTTTATTGGTATTATTAATCCCCCTTAAAGATCAGGACACAAGTGGATCCTAACTGCCACATATTATTTTACTAGATGGATAGAGGTAGTAACATTAAAAGAAGCTAATGAAACCAATGTTTTGGACTTCTATGAAGGTTTGATCACCATATTTTGGGTCCCTTCAACTATAATTTTTGACAATTTTATGGGGTCTAAGATCAGCCAGTGGATAGTTCAATATATTGTTTTTCTCAGTACCTCATCAAACTATTATCTATAAGGCAATGGCCTTGTTGTGTCCACTAACAAGACTTTGTTAAAGATCATCAAGAGGAATGTTGAAGACAATCAGAGGTCATAGCATCTCAAATTTAAGCTAGTTCTATGGGATGATAGGATCACCTATAAGAGGTCAATTTCTAATTCTCTGTACAAGATCGTATATGGTAAGGAAGTAAGAATGCCTATTTTCTTGAATTCCCTACTTTGGAATTAATGCATCAACTAGAGATTTTGGAGAATGAGCCAATAAAAATCAAATATGTTGATCTCATAGAGCTAGAAGAGATAAGGCACCAATCCATGTTAGCCATGGAAGCCCATCAAGCAATGGTGAAGAAATATTTTGACAAAAGAGCTTTTTCAAGGAATTTACAAGGAGATTTGGTCCTTAAGTAGGATGAGGACAAAGCTAAGCTAGGAAGGCACACAAAATTTGATTCTCTTTGGAGTGGTCCATACATAGTCTCCATCTATAAATCCCACAATGCTTTCCAACTCACAAGGATGAATGGTGAAGAGATTCTTATCCTATTCAATGGGATATGTCTAAAGGACTACTTTGAAGAAGCTAAGTATCCTATACATAGTTAGTTGTTTTGATTTTCTATAAGTGTTATTCTAACACATTAGTTTGTTTTTGTCTTATCCCAAATAAGTGATTTATCGCACAATTATTTGATAGGTTAGTTGCCTCTACTTTATTGGGTTAGTTTCCTTTTCAAGTTTGTTTCTTTCCTTATTTGTTGGAATTATTTGTTTTGAAAGTCAAAAGGCTTTCTTGAAGTCAATGTAAATGGTCCACATATCATGTAATTGATCCAAATGTCATGTATCTGGTTCAAGTTCTCAAGCATCACATGCATGCTACCCAACCAAGTCACCAAAAATGTTGACCAAATTTGGTCTACATACCAAAATGTGCTTACTTTAAGAGCCTAATGAAAGTAGTAGGATCTTTATTGAAGAGTGACCCAATGTCACAAAGAGTAGACAGACCTCAAGTGGAGATCATACATATCTTTCAAATCTTTTGAAACACTTTAATCAAGCTTAATATGTGATCTAATTGATCTTTAAGAAATAGGTCTACAATAGTAGATAAAGGGTCCAAGTAGGTTTCATGGTGTCCAAATCATTCAAGAGCATGAACCAAGTTACACAAGCCTTATAAAATCATCAAATCCTTGAAAATATTGAGCAAAATATGGACTATGCAATTTTAAAGAGTTGGACAGTCACTTAGACGTCATCTAGAAAAAGAATGGACTAGTTTGCTTAAACATTTAATAAATGCACCTCATAAACTCTCATATACTAAATATTTATAGCACCATGAAGTCTATTATTCCAATAACATGCTTTATAAATTTCATGTCTTTACGAGCTTTCTACCTCAAGATCTAAGTGTTCAAAGATGGACCTGCAACATAAGATGTTCACACAAGTGTCAAGTTTAAGATCCATAAAGTAGATGTTAGGGTTTAAATATTAAAAAAAAGTCATGTAAACATCAAATACCTCCATTTAGACATCAAATACATCTACACAAATGTCAAAGTTGAGACCCATAAAGTAATCATTTGGGTTTAAAAACATTTAATGAGTTTAAAGTTGATCAAGATCTTACAGTCCATGTGAGATTACATACTGACAATATTGATCTAAAAGTCTATGCTAGATTTAAATGAGTTAAAAGGCCCCCAAGTTAAATCCCTTAAAGAGCTAAAATTTGGACAAGATTTGAAGTTGTGGATTCATTAAGCTAAGATTGATGGTGTGTAGGAACTGATAGTAAAGTGGGCCCAATGAGATCTATGGTGCATATGAGCTCATATATTTAGATCGATAGTGTGAGATCAAGTCAAAATGTCAAAGGATATTTACTGGTAGGAAATCAAAGGTTCATGTACATTCGTACATTTAGATATAATGATGCATAAGGAGTTAAATAAGTCAGTGTATCTTTGGGACCAATAAGAATAAAGATAGTTGGGCATAATGTAATGGTTCGATTTGGCAATTGAAAACCAATGAACATCAATCAAATCCAAAGAGCTTGTATTAAATGTTGATGAACTATTTTTTCAACCTAGTTGAAAAAAATCTCAAGGATCCATATCACCATTAGATCTTGATCAACATTAGACATTGTCACATAGGCAAGATAGTTAAGGATAAGGCTCTGTCGCTATTGAAGTTTAAACTTGACTTTTAGTTGATAATCTAAAACCTATCAGCCTTGTTATATGATCATTTCATTGACATGATCATTAATTTTAGATATAAGATCCTCATTGTCTCTCATAGGTTTTAAATATAGAATAGGTCTCTTATGGCTTAATACAGGGTTGAAATATGGATTAGTGATTATGAAGCAAGCTCAAGTAGTTTACAAGTTTTCATAGATATTGTGACTATGTGAAAACCAATAATTGGATTGGTTTTCACATATAATGGACCTATGTTCTATATTGGAGAAAATAAAGACATAAACATGATCATGGAGAGGCATCTCACTTATCATCTAGGTCACATTTTCAATAAATAGGTACATATGGCCACCTAATGCAAATATGGCATAATTTTGCCAATTATAAGACATGATCCTTGTCATTAGATCAGATAGATAATGGCATGGAGTTCCAAGAAGGGGACCTTGTGATTGGATAAGGACAATGGGCATTCAATTATTTTATATAATTTGTTCTTTATTGATAAGGTCATGAGTTAACATCCTCAAACTTGTGATAATACATCACAGTTCTCTCTCTCTTCCTTTTTCTATATATGTTCCATTTTCTTCCACATTTTAGCTCTCACTTACTCTCTAAAAGTTTTTAGAAAGAAATATGTATAAAATTTTATAGAAATAGACTCTTATGCTTTGGCTTGTTTAGGCCATGCCAAAATTTGTATTATGACACCTTTTAATGCAATAAAGATTGAATTCTATCATTTTTCAAGCTAGATTGAAGTGTGTTCTATGAATTCATTTACTATAATTAAGTGAATGTATGCTCCTTTTCTATGTATAAATTAATATTACCTTCATAAATATCTTGGTAGTTCCCATAGGTCATTATAAGTCTAATTTACAGTTTGTTGTTTAGCTTGAAAGTGGATATATACCCTCTCATGCTAGTTTAATAACTAATTTATGAATTTTTGTGAAGTACTCATGTGGGATTTATCTTCTTGGCCTTGAATGTGTCTCATATTGTTTTTTGTGTAAATTATAATTTTTCCATTTACTGGTGCATCACCCATTTTTCATGCTTTCATATATTGTTGTATCTCTCTATCTCTTTTCCAAGAAAGTGTTAGATTAGGTTTAGTTTAGGTGATAGATCTATAAGGAAGTTGACCTTCTCTATAGGCCTGATCCATTATTAGGATACCCATAGCCTAGGATCAATCCCATGTTGGACTAGATTTAAGTAGGAATATCTAAACAATCCCTTTATTTAGCTAGGGTGCAAATCTAGAACACCAACATTCACTATAATGGATTCATGATGATTCCTAGAAATAGGAAGGCCAAAAATAAATTCTATAAAAATTATATCCCATTTCCACTCAAGAATATTTTGAGGATCAAGAAGTCTTGTAGGACATTGATTCTCAACTTTGACCCACTAGCACTCAATGAATCATGATAAAATTTGTGTTATTCCTCTACACAAAATAGCCCAAAAGTAAAATTGGTGAAGCTTTATGTGAATTTTATTGATCCATGGATACACTAAATATGGGGATTTATGGGCCTATGCTAAGATAAATCAATGGATATCCCTTGATTTAGGCATATTAATGCACCCCTTATGGGGTAAAATACCATATTCATGAGGAAAATAACCATCAATTTTTTCCATCAGGGCCATTTATAACTCTATCTAGTGTTTCACACCCTAATAAAACTTATCATTTAGGATTTATCAAAGTGTGAACCATCAAATCAGTCCTCATTGACATAACTACTAATTAGTGACACTACCTACTAAGGTAATTTTAAACTACGTTACCCTTGCCCTTGATATGTTTTATGTCAAAATGATACATGTAAAGGATCTTCATCCAATAATATTAATTGGCTTTGAAGTTAAAATGTGAAAAAATATGTTGTAGGCTCAAATGGTTGATCTTAAAAATGGATTGTTCACTTGAAAATAAGTGGTGCCACTGTAAAAGATCATGAACCATTGCACTGAGATATAAGTCACGAGTGAATTAATTAAGCTCATAGTTTTTGAAATTTAGTGACTGGCATTTGGATACCATGTTATCCTGCATGATAACAACCTATATACCCTCATGAGATGCATCCATGCAAGCCAAAAAATACATGATTGGATCTGGGGCTATAAGTATGGGAGCACTAGTGAGGCACTCATTTAGAATCTAATAAACCTTCTTGCATATCTTTGACTACATAAACTTATTCCATTTATTCTAAAGGGAGTGATGAGATGGGATATACAAAAGAAGTATTAGACAAACTTCTAGTAATATCTTACCAATCCATGAATCTCATGACTTTAATGAATTTTTTGGGTGTGGGCCATTCTATAATAGCTTAGATCTTTAAGGGATCCACATAATTACCCTTAATTGAAATGATGTGGCTAAAAAATTACTTAACCACAATCTATAATAAGGCATACTTGTAAATGTTGCCATATAGTTGATGCTCCCTCAAAAAATGTAATACTTTCCAAAGGTCAACCTTTTGTTCCTCAACTAAGGTTATCCTATTGGGAATACATTTGAAAACTCATGAAAAATAAGGTGTGCATAAAGAATGTTTTCACTAGCCTTGTACTTATACCTATCACTCACCCTAATGTCATAGATCTAAACATCTCTATGGATTCCCTATTGAAGTTACATATAATGGATCATGTAGAGTGATACTAGGCTCTAACTAAAATAACCATATCTACATCTAAATAATACCTACATTGAACAAGTTTTCCATTGTGAGTCTCAAGTTAATTCATCCCTAAAATATGTCATATTTTCTAAAGAATATAACATGAATATCCAACATGGTAGTAAATACACCAAATTAAATCACACAATAACTCATAAGAGTGATAAGTAGTTTTTTAGCCCTAAAAACCATCTTAACCTCCTAATATATCAATTCCTAGTAGCACTGGCCTATAATAATCAATGGCTACAAGGATATAAAATATTATGATGCTCTTGGGACAAATAAAATGGATATTAACATACTTCTTATCATACATGTGGCCTCTATCACAGTGGCATAGTAATTTTCCTATTGGTCATTCATGGATGTGTTAATCATGCAGGTCTGATGTACATATATCACTATCTACTCAGAAGAAGTTACCTTCTACCTTATAGAAACTGTACCTCTCTATGGGAATTTATTTCCTATTGGGGATCAATATAAATTAAAAATCCATTTAGTGGAAAAATCACCCTTGTATAAGGCCTGATGTGCTCTAAAACTTGTGCTCATTTACACCCATATGCCTTATGGGATTTAACTAATAAGTACGAGTAAGAATTGTTCCCTGCCTTTACTATCTCTTAGCTTAGCCTTATACTATACATCCATGGTCACATTGAGAATCTTGAGGAGGAGGATGTTGCTTCTATGGTGTTGTATGAGTATGCATGGGTGGCTTAAATCCACCTTGATATGATATTCATGACCCTTAGACATGTGGTTCAGATATGATTGTAAGTAACCTCTACATCTCTCATGAGTTATATGTGAAAGGTCCTAGTTATCCTCAACCAAATAGGCATTCTCCACCATGACTTTAAGGATAGGAGTGGAGATGAGACAAAAAAATACCACTTATTTTGACATTAATACCACTTATAGACTTGTTCATTAAGATATTATCATCCTATAGGTAGTCCTTGTACTGATAGAGGTCCACAATTTCTCTCATACTGAGAAATTATCAAATGTCATTATTGGAAATTATGGAGCTCATATATCCTATGTTGAATGAAGCTCTCAATCAAGTACATGCTTCAAAATCACTTTGAGAACCAATCCTATTTAATGGTATAAATATTAAATTAGATCTTCCACTCCCACGTCATTACCATGTGTTTTATGATCCCCTCAATAGATGGATTTCAAAACAAGATCTATCACTTATCAAATATGAGTGTGGAAAAAAAATCATCAATCTCACCAACCAAGACTATGCTAAAATGCCATTTTTTGACTTATGGAATAAGGTTGGTTAGAGTCTTAGAATATCCCTAATCTAGTATCATGTGTCCTACTTATAACATCAACTAAAATTAGGTAAATTTGGTCTCTCATGGTATCTAGTGTCACCTTTATCATAATAACCCACATTTGACGTCACAAGAGCATATCCATTGCATGGAAGACTCAAGATGCTCTAAGCACCATTGACATCCTATGACTACTTTGGGACCCATACTCTTAAGTTTTGAGACCCATGTGGAAGCTTCTATTATATGAATCCTACTTTCTTCTAAAAGGAAATTAGGATTTAGGGTTCCATCCCAAAGTGTGTGTCTTGTTGTCCACTCTATTTCTAAGCCCATTGATTAACAACTATTTAGATTTTTGACTAATCTACTCCTCAACTATCTGATCGACCTTCTAATCAGCCCTATGACTGACATGTTACTAAGTATGTTTTTCATCATATTTTTTGACCTACTATATACCTATAGACACCTAAAATTGGCCACCAATAACCTCTAACTAAGATTTTGACCAACTTCTATCAAATGTGCACAATTTGGCCTAAAAACACTAAAACACATTAAAATATTTGAATTTGTTATATACAAGAGCCAATTTTGGCCAAGGTATCACTGGGGCAATACAATTTATGAGACCACTAACTTTGATCAAATCATTTCAAGTCAAACTGACATTTTCACACCTAGGTGCTCTGGATTGCTCTTTTCTACCAAATTTCTTACACAAGACATATGCCTTTGTTATTTTGTGTTGACAACATCCTAAATGGAATAATGGATCCAATGCATCTAATATTTCCTTCCAATTCTAATCTGGTTAAATTTTGAGCCAATAATATGACATTCTGATCAATTTGATTAATTCATGCACCAATTACCAAGATTTGCATCAAAGTTGACTAAACATGTTTAAGAATAATCAATTAGAATTAAGCGCTTAAGTTAATTTACCATGGACATTTTTGAATATTTCTTTTTATAAATTTATATTAAATAACTACATCATCAAGTGACATCATTTCTTGGGAAGACATCCCTAAGCCATAAATGCATAAAATATCAAGAGTAAGCCCTCCCATGCCTCATCAATGCCTTTCATGCCTCTCTAATGCCTCTCTATCCCAAATATTTATGAGGGTATTTATTGAATTGAGGCTCCAAAATTGAATGGATCCTTATCCACACATCTTCATCTTGAGATGGATGGTTTAGGTTCATTCTGATCATTTTACAAAATGTATAAATAGGAGGCCTTGCCTATTGATTTTTAAGGTATCTTAGTGTAAAGTTATAATTCTAAAAATCTCCATCAAGCCATTCCAACTAGTGTTATAATTCCAAATTGTTGAGCCAATCCAAGCCAAGCCAAGCCTCCTTTGATGAAGACTCATTGAGCACAAGCCACTTTAACAAGATATTTTGAGTATCTAAAGAAGGTAAAGGATTTATTTGTCTTTTACATTCTATTTGTGTCTCTCATTTGGTATTTTTATTATGATCCCACCTTGAGATAGGTTTAGGGTGTTAACATTAGTGTGTTGTATTTGGATTTTGATTTTATTCACTAACACTATACTAGTCTCCCCATATTGCAATCCTATGTTCACAAATATCATGCCCAATGGGATATAACATTAGAAATTTGGTCAAATAACACCTACAAGAAAATTAATAACCATTGTCATGTAGGAATTGAAGTGTGGAAGTAAAAAAGGTAAAAATTTGAGCAAAATTCCAGTTTTTTGGAAGTCATAGGTTTGTCCTCTAGACTACAATCTTACAACTCACACAGTCACGAGTTTGTCATTTTAAGTCACAGTATTGTGTTTTGTCAAAATAACATTGATTCTATCTATAGATTCCATAGCTATCTTATAATATTACTATTTTTAAGTAGTAATATTACAACCTCGCTACTCATAATTAGTGATATTGTAACCTCGTTACTTACTAGTAGTGATATTGCAATACCATAACTAACCAGTTGTGGGATTGCCTATCTGAGTCATGGGAATGATGACCCGACTTATAATATTATGAACTTGACTCATGAGATTTCTTGAGTCACAATATTATTGGTAAACCATTAGTAGTTAAGCAATAATACCACAACTCTCATAGTAGAGGTATTGCCCTGTAACATTCAAGATTATCAAACCGAGTAGTGGGATTATGATTTTCATTGAACTTACTCAAGTAGCAATATTGTTGACCTGAATAATAGGATTGACAACCTAAATAGTGGGATTGTTAACCTGAGTAGTGGGATTGTGATTTTTGTTAAACTAACTTGAGTAGTGATATTCCCTGTTCGAGTCATTTTTTTATAGAGTAGCAAGATTGCACTATGGAATAGTGAGATTGCACTATGTCAAAAACCTAAGAGTTCATTTTATAAATTTATTTGCTCAATCTCATAAGTGCTTTAAAGTAGGCAGTCATAATCTTATTTTTATAAGTTGAAAGGAAGGTTTTGAAGTTAATTTGGGTGTTTTTAACTAATCATACACTTCAATTTGGGGTTTAAAAAAGACTTGGTTAAAATCATGCACACTTCAAATTTGGTCTAAAATGAACATGTTGAGTTTTCACACATTTGGTATTTGGTGCCTAAAACAAATTTTGCATGCTAAGTCTTGAACATTTAAAACTTTGGGCTTAAAATGAACTTAGGTGCTTATTACTTCATATGTCTTTTTGGTACAATCTTTTCTATTTTTCACTTAAAGCCAAGGGGATAGTAACAAACCTAATCAAATACTTTCAATTTGGTGCAACAAAATTAACCTCACTTCAATTGTTTACAAAAATTTCTTATTGATTGTGTGTTTTAGCAAAAAGAGACATGCATGTATGCTCTCCCCCTGTCCCTTTTAGGGAACTTGAGTGACCAAAAGTGCCATCTCATTGCACTTTAAGCCTATTCAAAGGCATAGAAAGAATGTTTCTTGAATCCTTCCCCAAAAACTCACATAATATTGGGTGATCTTAAGGTGATCATAAAGTCTTTTTATATTTATCATTTATTTCATTACAGCTTGGCTTGTGAGAGGGACTTCATTACCTCCCACAAGTTATTTAGGGAATATTTGACCTAGGGCTTCATCTCCTGACATCATCTTCAACCCCTCTCCATGGGGGAGGAGGTATATAAATTGGGATCACCCCACTGGAGCTAATGGTTTGACAAATTAAGCCATCTCCTATCACTAGGACTAAGCTCAGGACATATGATCATGTTGACATCACACTACACTGAGTGAACGATAGATATAGTGGTTGTAAAAAGGGTAAGACCTTTTTACAACAAGTCATATAACATATACCCAATTGACATGTTTCTTCTCTTGCATATTGATGTGAAAGTCTTGTGCATCTGATCCATCTAGAAACATTTAAAACTTGCTAGTTAGTTAACCCCACTTTTCCATACCTTGTCAATTTAGGATTTAAGATGATTAGTTAGTGGAGTTATCTTTGTCTTAGATTACTTAGTTTTTGTGTGGAGTCAAAACTTAGTGTTAACAAAAATTACATAACCAAACACATTGTCCTAAAATTCCTTTGAACTAGGAGGTGTTATGCTACCCAAGTAAAAAACATATTTTTCATTGTTTAAAATCATTAGCATACACTTTGTGTCATATCTTTTAATTCAACACAGTTATGTTGCCCATTTGATTCTAGACCTTTTACCACATTTTCTTTAAGTCCCTCATTGATAGTTTAAATTTGAAATTAGACTCTTCTAAGTTTTAAAGTTTGATGTGTTAAATTGGGTTCATCACTTTGCACTTGACTTGTTTTAACTTGATTTCAATCCCAATTTAAATTGAGGGCCGTTCTTAGACTCAACATCATTATTACCATTTGGTAGGACTCAATTCATCTTGCGTATCTCTTACACTTTGATTCCTAGACCACATTTTGTACTACCCATCCATTTTAATTTTTTGTCTTGAGTCCATTTGATAACACACTTTTGCCTTATAAATTTTGTCATAAATTTGTGTGTGGGTATCATTTGAGTTAAGGAGAGTAGTGTTACGCTGCCAAATTGTATTGAAACCATTTTTGCCTTAGATTCTTGAAATAAGCATTTATCACACATTTTGAGCATTTTAGCATTGTTACACTACTCAAATTATTTTAAAACTTATTTTATATGCCTATCACATAGATTCCAAGTTGTTTCAAAGATCCAACCATTTCAAGTTTCTTTGAGAGCCTTTGTCTAGCACGGTTACACCATTCACCTTTGTCTATCTCATTGGTCAAAGGAGTATAGTTTGTGTTATTATTTGGGAGAAAATAAACTATCACCAAGTGCCTTTTTTTTTCATGCCTCGTACTTATTGATCAAGTTTATGTCCAAGAGTCAAATGCCTAGTTTTTGTTATAAGTGTTTCAAATCTATTAAATTAAATATCTCATCTTTTAAAGTCTAGATTTTGATGCCATTTGGCCAAAATTCCTAGCACATTTTTTTTTAGCCTAGATTTGATGCTACATTTGGCCAAAAGACCTAACAACTTTTGTTTTTCCTAGATTAGACTGATTTGAAACACTTTGACCTAGAAGTTGGCATTTCCATTTATAGTCCTTTTACTTTACCTTTTTGTGTGAGATGTGTAATGTTAGATAATTGATGTTAGCTTGTTTTATCAAAATCCATTACATCAACCTTTTTGGATATACCTGTCCATACTTTGACCAAGTTAGACTGAGTTTGAACCTCTTTTTAGACATCTCATTTTTAGATTTTATAGAATTATATTCCCTTTTTGTTACAAAACATTTACTATGGATCCTAACATGTATTCCTACACTCGTAATGGCCTCATGTACAATCCAAGAGTTAGTAATATGGTATCACAAGAAGAGATGGTTCGAGACCCCTATGCTGATAATGTTGCTTATGAGATAGATTCTTATCCATCTTATAACACTCAAATGGGGGCACAAAACCAAGACCCGTTGGCTCATTATTTGGTAAACATACCTCCTTACTCAGTGTATGATCAAGAAAAAATAGAGTAATATCTAAATTTCATACCTATAATTGAAGAACCAATTCCTCAACAATCATACTATGTTACTGCACCATCCATATATCATCCTTATCTATTTGAGAATCACTTATTAGAAAATAAGGGCGTAATTATAGTTAGAGCTATAGAGTTAGGGGCCAAGTTTTGGTAGACTTCCCCCATGAAAAATTGTCAAGTTTAGTAAGAATTCCTCACAACATAATTTATAGTCAATAGGATTCTTCTATCAATCCTTTAGCTCTAGTCCAAATGATACATCAGGACCCTAATATTATTTTCAAAGGCAAAGACCTCATGGAGGATCACTTTGTACAAATGTAGATATCATACCCAACATACTTGAACCTAGCACATAATTTTAACCAAATAACCATGTCAAATAAACCTCTCATAGATTTAGTTCCTTCAACAGGAGTGATAACAAAATTGACTGGTCAAGACAATCAATGTGTAGACCCCTATGTGCAAAACACTTTGGTTGATAACTTGTTTTATGTGCCAACCATTAAATAAGTGCCTTCTACTGTTATGTAGAACATTGATCAAAACATAGTGAATAATGCATAAGCACCATCTAATACAAACCAGAGTGGTGTAAATACACATACAACTAATACACAAACAAGTGTACCTCTAGTTAACACCATGAGTGGTTCTCTAAATTAGGGAGTAGGATTTTATATGTCCCAACCTCAACCAACTACTGCTACTAATCCTCAACCAATTGCTTCTTCAAGTACTCAACCCTCACGATTAGGTAGTCAACCAATGACCAATGTCATGCCTCCACAACAAAACATGATGAATATTACTCAATGGGAAATGAGTAATATTCCATAATAGTAGGCAAAATATAATGTATCAATGTAGTAGAGGTAGAATATATTACCACCTCAATAGGAGGTAACCAATATTGTACCTCACTCAGTAGCAGTGAATATACCTCTTTCATCATAGACCAATGTGCCAATTCAAATCCAAATAATGTCTAATAAATAGCATGCAACTATTGGTCAGTGAAAATGTCAAATCCTCAAAAAGAGTCAACTTCCAAATAAGGATTCACATAACCTAGAGGTTCTCATGTTCCTCAAGTACCCATTGGGCAACCTTTGCTTTTTATGCAGAATGTGCCACTAGTTCAAAAAGAGGGTCTTGGTTTACAAGTACCCAATCAACAACAAGGTTTGATTAGTTGATAGTAGGTCCCTATTCAACCCCAATAGGCATATTATAGCCATATCCCTCCATCCCAACCCCAACATCCCCAAACTTAGACCTACTTACCCAACCCTAACCAAAATATTGCACAACAACAATTACATTCTAATCCATGTATGCATAATCCTAGTCTATTCCCAAACCAAACCAACATACCCCAATAAATACCTTCATCATACCTCAATAAAAGTGTTCCACTTGTGACTACTCAACCATCTACCTAGGCCAATATTCTACCTCAAGCCAATATTCCCACTAGTTTCCTAGCCCAAAAACTGCAACAAATAAAAGATATAATTGCTTCCATCCAAGCTAGGAAATAGACTAAATTTTTTAAGTTGGATGATGTGTGTTCTTATCCATTCAACATGGATTACTTATAGATACCATTTCCTCTAAGATATGAACCACTAAAATTTGACAAATATAAGGGGAAAGGTGACCCCAAGGCTCATTTAACCAAAAAAATTCTTGCATGCCAGCTAGTGGCATATAACGACATATAAATTTTGTTATTGTTCCCAATAAGTCTCATAGTAAAATCCTTGGAGTGGTTTTTGAAGTTACCCAAGAATTTAGTAGTCAATTTTAATGATCTTTTTGACAAGTTTGTGCAACACTTTTCATACAATTTCAAACATGAGATTTATTTGGTCAATGTGATGCAGCCAAACAAAAGGCTAGTGAGAGTTTTGTCAGTTATCCATAATGATGGATAGCCCTTTCAAGATTATTTACCCATAGTTTACTAGATAAACAATTAGTCGTTATGTTTACCAAAAAATTTCATAGTGAGATATCCTATCATCTATAACTGTAGTGCACGCATACCTTTAAGGAGATTATTGATAAATGTTTGTTGATTGAGCAATCCCTTTTTAACAAAGGGATCATCAATATTACCTCATCAAATAAAAATTAGAGTACCAATCTAATAAATGGCCAAAACCAACATCAAGTCCAAGTGCAAGCATCACAACTAGCACAAGCCAAAAATAATGATCAACCAAGGCAATTTAACCATAATAAAAACATTGTTATAAATGGAGTCACATAGTTGAGATATGTCTAAATAGTGAAACACCATCTTCTCAACCCACATAGCATGTATAAATTACACTTAACCCATAACCATTTTAGAAAATGCAACAAACACAACAACCCAGGCTTGCATAACAAATGCATCAACCTTTGCCATTACAAACTCCTCCTCCAAGGAGAACAGTGCCTACTCATTGAATTTTTAATGAACTTGGAGAGCCTGTTGAATATGTGGTTTACAAGATCACCACCATTAATATGATTAATTGGCCTATATCAAAACATTATTCTTAGGGCATCCCTTATCCTGATTGGTACTACCAAAATGAATTCTATGAATATCATCAATTTAATGAGCATAATTTATGTCATTGTGTGTAAATTAAACATTTGATTCAAAATATGTTGGAGAACAAAGAGATAACATTGGATGGTGGTACTTCCACTTCCAATCAAACCCTTTAAATCTATCAAAACCCCTTTCCCCAACATAACAACTAACCACAATAGTAGCAACAAAAATAATAGCAACAATGACTAATATAATACCACCAATAATAATTTCAAAAACCAAGGCTAAACTATTAGAATCAATAGAATCACCAAAAATAAAACCAATAGCATGCAATAAATGGATAGAACCAAGGTTATAACAAAAAAAACCAACAGACTTACCATGTAGTTACACACTACTACAATAGGGTTGTAGGTCATATTGTAGGAGGTCACATTAACACCATCTCCATCAATCTAAGACCAAATACCAATCAATCAAGACATTTACTAAATAATGCCAATCCACCAAATCACATTGATAATCCTTCCTTGACCTGAAACCACATACATACATACATACTAACAAGTATGGATTACTAATTTTGGACCCTATACTGGTAAATCATCATTTCTTCATGACCATGCAGAAGTGTACCAACAACTGAGACTTATCCTATCTAGTCCCCCACTATCACCAGCATTTTTTAGTAATCATGGTCCTGTATTTAATCCTAATTATGTAATCACAATTAGAGGTCAAAGATTACCATCCCAGGCCCATAGTCATCTACCATTCTTCCCATCACCCAAACAACTATTCAGCCTCAACATAAGCCATTTTACACTAACCAAAAGAATAAGTTTGACATTATGGAGCAATTAAAAAAGATGCATGCACAAATCTCTATTTTTGATTTTTTACATATGTCAATAATACATAAGGATATTTTGAATGAGTTCTTTAGCCAATCCATGGTTTCAAATTATGTATCCCCTAATAAATTCCAAGTTTTGGTTGGACACCTAGCTCCAACCTAACAAGTCACTTTCAACCAAAGCAATATGTCATCGCTTAGCTCATTGTATAACAACCCCTTATACATCAAAGTTTGTATAAAGTGAAACATGTCCTTATAGACAATGGATTGGGTCTAAACATAGTGTCTCTAAAGCTCATCAAGCTTCTTGAGTACATGACAATAGATCTTCAAGTAGAGATAATAACCACCAAATCCTATGATAATGAGGAATGAGAATCAAAAAGCACCATTTGTTTTCCAATTATCCTTGGGCCCTTGACCCATGATACACTTTTCCATGTGCTAGATCTCAATTTGTCATATAATATGCTTTTGGGAAGACCTTGGTTACATGAAATTAATGTAGTCCCATTAATGTTACACCAATGTATCAAGTTCTCTCATTCAGGGATAAAAGTTTGTATACCAAAATATTTTCATCCATACGATCACTACAAACACCTAGAGGCCAAGTTCAAGAGTTATAAATATCATTTTTACATGAATCCAATGGCCAAGTAAGATAAGGGAAAAGCAATACTCCTTGATTCACTAGAGGACAATTTCATTGATCTTAATACCTTCAATTCCCTTTCTCACATGCTACCTCTTGAGATATCCAATTATTATATTGTCTTGTCTAATGGCCCAAGAGAGTATTTAACCCATGATACCTTTCATATTACAAATCTTCCTCAGAACCTAAAGCCTTTGGAAAACTTAAATCTAAGCCATTTCATCCAGAATGGAAACAAAAGGGCAAAGGTAAAGGAACTATCACGTTTATACCAGCATCTAGCCTATAATAGGACCCTCTTGAGGGAGATGAATCATAGTTATACAATGAAAATAAGGCCGTTTTTTATGAAAATGCAAAGTATCATATTCCTAATAGGATCATGAAGAATCATGACTATGAAGGAAGAGGCCTCAGACTAAACCAATAAGGAGTATTTGAGCCAATTTCCATGACCAAATATAAAGTAACCTATAGACTTGGATTTAAACTACCTAGGTGTGACCTTATGTACCTTAATCATGTTCCATCATCATCGACTAGTGATGAGGATGTTGACAATGAAGTAGATTCTGATCATCACCTTTTTTATGAGCTATTTGAGACTAACCTATTTAATACTCTTTACATTTGTACCCTTAGACCAATCATTCACCACAATCCACTACCATTATATTATCCCTAACTAATAAACTGGACCCAACAAGAGTCCAACGTGCCGATTAATGAGTTCTAAAATGATAAGGCTTTCTTTGATTTTCTTGGCCTTAGAGACAATGTTCCATTGGGGGATTATAAATTAGGGTTCTCAATCAAGTTAGATCCTGAAGCTTATTTTGGAGAGTGGTTAAACACCCTTAACCAAAAGCAAATAATTAAAACATTGAGGTCCCAAAGTGAAAACCTCTTTGAGGTGCTTTCTGACTAGGAAAAAACTAAAGAAAAAGGCTAGTATAGAGGTGAAAACCTATTTAATGTAACATTAGATGGGGGTGTTCAACCTTCTTTAAACATGGCTTAGGAGACCACCAATGATGAACTTGTATGTGAGTCTAAGTTTAGTTTTGAAGAACAACAAACTTTTGCTCAAATCCTTCAAGATTGTCTAATAGTTTTTATTACATGATCAAATCTCCCATTAGAGGACTCAGATTCATCATGCATAAGAGAACTCAAAGAGCCAATCCTAACAGAGGACTCTAATGTTTCCAATTATTTCAAATCTTTTCCTACTATCCTTGAAGAGTTTGACCCTTCTAGTGGAAGATATAATAGAGGTTTACATTGGGTCCCTAGACGACCCAAAATGGATCAAGCTAGGCATGTCCCTTACTAAGAAGGAGCATGAATTCCTTATGACCCTTTTGAGAGAATTTGTTGACATATTTGCATGGGCATATTTTGACATGCCAGGTTTAGACCCTACCTTGGTTTTGCACCACCTTGTGGTCAATCCTGTTGCCAAATTGGTAAAACAAAAGTTGCAAAAAATATCCTCAGATTATTGTATCAGTGAAGAAAGAGTTGGAAAAACTCTTAGAAGCAGGATGTATTTGATCAATCAACTTTTTAGAGATGTGGTGCCAGTTAGCAAAAATCCAAAAGGGATTAGAATTTATACTAATTTTCATGATATAAATAAATATTTCCCTAAGGATGAATTTCCATTTCCAAACATTGATATGATCATCGACTCCACAGTAGGTTATGAAATGCTTTCATTAATGGACAAATTTTCAAGGTACAACCATATCAAGATAACACTAGAGGACCAATATAAAATAGCATTCACCACTCCATGGGGAACATTCTATTATTAATTTATGACATTTAGTCTTAAAAATGTAGGGGCTACCTATCAAAGAGCCATGACTATCATATTTTATGATATGATGCATGGCATTATTGAAGACTATGTCAATGACATTCCTTACAAATCAAAGACCAGGGCCAATCATCCAACAGTATTATACAAAATATTTGAAAGAATACATGAGTACAAAATTAGAATTAATCCTAAAAAATTTGTCTTTAAAGTCACTTCAAGTAAATTACTTGGCTTCATTGTGTCTCATTGAGGGATTGAAGTTGATCTAGCCAAAGTCTAAGACATAACATAGATGTAACCATCGACTAATTTCAAGTAGCTTCATAGTTTATGGGGCAAGATCTAGTCTATCTGATGTTTCATATTATAATTAGCTTAAAAATGCCATATTTTTACACATCTTTTGAATAAGGGAGTCACATTTCATTGGGATGATCACTACCAAACAAAGTTTTAGTAGCTAAAACATTATCTAGTGAATCCACCTATTTTGTTGCCTCTTATGTTGGGAAAGCCATTTTTGTTGTATCTATCAGCTATTGACAATACCTTGGGGGTATTTCTAGCTTAACATGATGATAATGGAAAAGAGCATGTTGTGTACTATTTAAGTCATACATTGGTCACATATGAACACAATTTTATGCCCATAGAAAAAGCCTATTTATCCATGGTCTTCACATCTCAGAAACTACATCATTACATGTTAAACAATAAGACCATGGTTATTTCAAAAGTAGATCCGCTCAAGTATCTACTATCTAAAACAGCTTTACAAGGCTACATGAATAAATAGATCATGCTTCTAATTGATTTTGACATAAAGTACATCAACCAAAAATACATTAAGGGGAAATTTCTTATAGATCAACTTGTTAAAGCACCCCTTGCTAATATAGAGCCATTGGCATTCCAATTTCCTAATGAATCGATAATGACCATCATTGACACACCTCTTGAAGAGTAACACTAGAAGCTATATTTTGATGATCATTTACAACACATGGATCAAGGGCAGAACTTTTATTTGTTACATCACAAGGGGATCTAATCCCTAAATCATTCAAAAATTAGCTTTCCTTGTACTAACAACATAGACAAATATGAAGTACTTGTTTTAAGGCTTCACCAAGTAGTATAATATAACATATCTAATCTCAAGGTTTATGGTGATTCTTAGTTAATCATCAATCAAGTTACAGACTAATTTCAAACAAAGGATGATAAGATGGTTCTATGTAAGGCCATGGTCAACACTCTAAAATGAGAAATTGTTGATATATAATTTGAGCATATACCAAGGGCAAGTAATAGAACTATGGATGCTATGACTACTATTAGATATATAATTTGAAAAATAGACATAGACAAAAAATATCAGTTCCTTATCGAGAACTTGATAGCACCAGTTCATGAACCTTCGATCATCATGATGATTTGTGATATTATTGGTCTTAGCTCTATCAGGTACTCAAACCTCTATAATTACCTCCACAACTAAATTATACCACTCAACTTATCTTGAAAGCAAGCCAACCTTCATCTACCAAACCACTTGTTATACATTACTTGGCTCAACCCTTTACCACCATAGTTTTGATGTAACTCTACTTTATTGTTTAACTTTGGTAGAATATACACTACCATTATAGGAATTTCACAAAGGAGTATGTGGATCCCACACTAATGGGGTAGTCCTATCCAAAATATCTTGTGTACTAGTTATTATTGGCCTATGATGGATGTAGATGTATCTACATATGTAAAGAAGTGTGACAAGTGTCAATGGCATGCCAATCTGATTCATGCCTTGAAAAAAACTCTAAAACCAATGTTAACACCATGGCCATTTGTTACATGGGGCCTCAACCTCATTGGGAAGATTAATCCCACGTCATCTGATGACCATAAACATATCCTTACTACCACTGAATATTTCACTAAGTGGGTTGAAGCTATACCCCTCACTTATGTGACTAGAAAGCAAATTTCCAAGTTCATTTTCAGCCATCTCATTTGTCACTATGGTATCCCCTCTGAAATTATATCTAATAATGGAGGATCATTCAAGAATAAATATGTCAATAAGCTATGTATCGATTACAACATCATGCAACACTTTTCATGGCATATTACCCTCAAGTTAATGGTTAAGTTGAAGCATCAAATAAAACCATTTTTAACATTCTCAAAATTATTATCAATGATGTTGATCACAATTGGCACCTTCAGATATTTCATTCCCTTTGGGCATACCATACCAATCATTGTACACCCACAAGAGCCACTCCATAGTCACTTATTTATGGTACTAAATCCATTATTCCCATCGACATCGAGTTTCCATATCTATGCATCTCTTTCAAGCATGTCTTAGATGACAATGACCATCAAGTAGCTCACCTGTAAGAACTAGAGTTAGTTGATAATAAACACATGGATGTGGTGAACAATATTTAAGCCTATCAAAACTAAATTCGAGGCCACTACAATCAGCATGTGAAACATAGAGAATTTCAACTTGGTGATCTTGTCCTTAAAGAGAACCAAAAGAATACCATGGTCGAAAAGAAGCATAAAGGCAAGTTTAAACCCAACTGGGTTTGTCATTTCATCATTACAACAAACTTTGGAACATGAGCATACATGCTTGCCACACTAGATGGACACAAACTTGATGAGCCAATAAACATTATTCACCTCAAGTGGTACTACACTTGAGTGACTTGGTGATTTGTCTATAAGGACTATTTCAAGTTGTATCATTTTTCTTTGTACTAAACCATTTACCATCCTATCATCCTTCCAAGCTATCACTTTTTCCTATCACCTATCCATTTTACCATACCTTCTCATCAACCAAGTTATTTTCTCCCTCCCTACTTGGCCCTATGACCTTGGTTTTATTCTATTAGTTTCATCACTATTTTTAGCAAGAGGATTTAGATCCAATTTTAGTATTTATTTCACATATTTTAGATAGAGGTAGTATTTTGGGAGCAATAATATAGTAGTTTGACATTTGCATCCTTCATTTCTTTTTCCATTATCTATACCAAGTGTGCTTAATTATAATTGCCTATGGGAAAATCAGTGTCTTAGTGGTCTTATTACTAATTATAACCATCTATGGGCAAATTAGTATCATTAACCTATGCCATTATTTCATAATTTATAACCACCTATGGACAAACTAGGGGAAACATCTATTTATCATGCCTTGACATACCAACTAGCCATTTCCTATACCATATTATGCCTTTATACCAATTGTGCCTATTTTATTTGAATTAGTTGCTACATTAGTCAGATTCCTCTATTATAAGGTAAAACTATAGTGACTTGAGGTCCCATCTTGAGACTATGTAGGCAACACTCGATACTTGTTGAGGAAAACTCAGTCACCCTAAGCCATGCTCTCACCATTTTATGAACAACCTAAGCCATGCTCTTTCCATTTTCCAAGAAACCTAAGTAATGTTATCACCATTCTACAAGATTGAACCCTTTGGATCTCATCATTCTTGATCAAGTTGAGATACCTATAAAATTCCAAAAAAAATTGTAAAATCGTTAGAAAACAACCAAAAACATTGACCACTTCTTTGCCTTAGGGATTCTGGGAACCCTTACTAAATTAAAAACAAATCATTTGTCACTTAGTTTCCACATATTTTTTTGGCTTTTTCTCCCATGCACTTATTGATTTTCAAGACCATTCATATTCTTATATCACATCCATCATGTTTTTTTCATTAGTTATCATTTTATTCTCATTTCCTAGGAGAACTACATTTAGCCTAAATTTTTTGTTAGATATCATGTCCATAGAACTATGTAAGCAGTGTCCACTTACATAGTGTATATGGAAATATCTCAGCCAACCCCTTCCTTTTCTTATATTCCCCTAGTCATGTTTCTTTTCTAAGTTGTCACCTATTTTCTAAGCACAATGTTCATCATGTGGGTTTAAGTTGTGTTGTTTATACTAACCATTAGGACTAATTATTATTTATTTCTTTATTTGTTTATTATTTGTGTGCCTATTTGTTTGCTTTCAACACTGTTGTCTTGATTTAGTCTATATGTATTCATTGGGTGATTCCTTGCACATTTATACTTGAATCCATCCATATTCATATGTTTACATTGTCATCATGGTTTTTATCATTGGTGCATTATTTTTCATTGAATGTTGGATTTCAGGAGTCAGTCCTTACGCATTTTTTGGCCCAATCCTCATGGTGTTTTATCATGATGATTACCATCAAGTGCTATAAAAAAAATCATCTTCAAAAAGTCTACTCAATAATGGAGGCATCACCATCTCCTTGGCACTGGTATCCCAATCCAATCCCAATCATATCCCAAATAGAGAAATTAAATAATGAAAGAATTTCAACCTTTGTTAGTTCAAATGAGCATCTCCCTACTAACAAGTTGTCCTAATTCATCTTCATCCTATGTATCCAATTACCCACATCATATTTTCCATCATTAGATAATCAATCAGGTTTGCCATAATTGGGGTATAATGCTTATAACCATCTTTAGGCAAACCATTGTACACCATCCCACCTGCATTTCTCTATGATTATAATTGCCTTTGGATAAATCATTATGTTCACCAAATTTACTTTATTTTTACTAAATAGGGGCATGTTTTTATCTTGTTTATCTATCCTAACTAGGGAAACTCCATCTTCTCAATGATTATAACCACCTTTGGCCAAAATCATTGTGTTATCATACCACATTGCCACTATCAGGGTACAATGCTTATAATCTCCTTTGGGAAAACCATTTTACACCATCCCACTTGCATTCTCAGTGATTTTAACTACTTTTTAAAACTCATTATGTTCTCACCCCATTGGCTTCATATGTTTGGTCCCCTCATTTCACTTCTTTCTTTCGAGCGACTATTTGCTGACATACTTATACCAACCATTCCCTTGAGAGGGCATCATATAGTTAATCCATTATCATTAAAATTGTAGGCATGTAAGACCTTTTCATTGTTTGAAAATATGTTACTATGATTATAGCTTGCAACACCTTCTAATATAGGGGCAAACTATAGACACCTAAAATTGGCCACCAATAACCTCCAACTAGGATTTTCACTAACTTCTATCAAATGTGCACAATTTGGCCTAAAAATAATAAAACACATTAAAATATTTGAATTTTTCATATATACATGTCAATTTTAGCCAGGGTATCACTAAATGGGGCAATATAATTTATGAGATAAGTAACTTTGATCAGATCATTTCAAGTCAAAATGACATTTTGGCACTTGGGTGCTCTAGATTGCTCTTTTATACCAAATTTCTTACACAAGACATGTGCCTTTGTTATTTTGTGTTGACAACATCCTAAATGTGATAATGGATCTAATGCATCTAACATCACCTTCCAATTCTAATCTAGTCAAATTTTGAGCCAATAATATGACATTTTGATTAATTTGTGCACCAATTACCAAGATTTGCATCAAAGTTGACTAAACATGTTTAAGACTAATCAATTGGAATTAAGAGCTTAAGTTAATTTTCCATGGATATTTTTGAATATTTTTTTTTGGGAAGACATCCCTAGGCCATAAATGTATAAAATATCAAGATTAATCCCTCTCATGCCTCATTAATGCTTTTTATGCCTCTTTAATGCCTCTCTATCACAAATATTTATGAGGGAATTTATGAATTTGGACTCTAAAATTGAATGGATTCTTAGCCACATATCTTCATCTTGAGATGGATGGTTTAGGTTCATTTTGATCATTTTGCAAAATCTATAAATAAGAGGTCTTGCTTTTTGGTTTTTTAAGTTCTCTTGGTATAAAGTTATAATGCTAAAAAGCTTCCTCAAACCATTATTAGTGCTATAATTCCAAATTAATAAGCCAATCCAATCCAATTCCATCACAAAGGTGCCAAGGAGAAGCGGAGATAGTTAAGCCTCCTTTGATGAATACTCATTGAGCACAAGCTGAGCAAGCCACTTCAACAAGCTATTTAGAGAAATTAAAGAAGGTGAAGGATTTTTGTCTTTTACATTCTAGTTGTGTTTCTCATTTTGTATTGTTATTATGTTTCCCCCTTGAGATAGGCTTAGGGTGTTAGCATTAGTGTGTTGTATTTGGATTTTGATTTCATTCACTAACACTATATTAATCTCCCCTATTACAATCATATGTTCACATAGCCCACCATTAGCATTATCAATGGTCACCACATAATATATCTCAGGAAATGGTTGGTGGGGTACAAATACATGTGAGAACATATATATCTTAGGTTACATAATGTGTGGGAAAAAAGGAAGGTATTATGATACTCCTAGTGTTGAAAATATGCTCTGATACTAAGTGCCATGCCCATAAAAAACATGCCTATATTCCTAGAAAAAATTAGGTAAATATTTTTTGGAGGTTGCACACAAGGTTAAGTCATTCATAGTTGGATGTCACAATAACACATGTTTATATTTGGTTAATTAGGTTAAACTTGAACCCTAATGGTTAAAATAAGGTACAACAATGATCAAGGAAGATCTAAATCATTACACCAACTCATGACATCATGTTGTTTTTTGACACCATGAGAAACACTGCTAGTAGAATTAACATCATCCTAGGCACATGTTTGCAAGACTACACATCCTACCTTTTCTAAAATACTATAAAAATCCTATGGTGTCAATAATATATTATGTAGATTGATAGTAATGTGAGCAAAATCTTTTAGAATAATGATTGGCTATGTAGTAATTGTTATTAACCATTATAATGATTTAACTCACACTTCATATCCCTTTGTTATACATTAATAAATTATTCTATTCTTTGTAATAAGTTAGTGATACAAGTATAAAAGAGGAGTACATAAAAATCATACATCCAAGCTATCTGATCTTGTATATAAATTTACCTAATATAACTTTGCAATTATAGTTATAAACTAGTGTCCATTGTCTTTTTTGCTCTATCCCTTATCTTACTGTACTTTGACATATCCTTCAACTTTTATCATTCATTATTCACTTTTAAAATAACCCATTTAATCCATTAGGTGAGGTTTTCCATTAGGTATCCACATGGGCCCCGAATTAGTGGCACTAGAGCATAAACACTTCAAATCATCTCATAGTGGTATCAAGAATTTTATATGAAATATATCTTTTTTGGTATGCCTAGTCTTATGAGATCTGATTACAAGAATTTATGGATTGAGACTTATGACCCTTCACTATACCTCCTTTTTCTCTCTTAGATGGAAAAAATATCACATGCAACTATTCCAAATTTAGAGATGTTCTAGAAAAAAAAAAGATGCTTTGTAAATAATACAAGAAAAATTGGAAGAACATCATGTAGGTGAATAAGAAGATATCATCGATCACTTTTCTCATTTTTCAAACATGTTCATCATACTCATTCTTACATACCATTCATAGTGATGTTTTGGTGGTCATACACCCTACAAGGTACAATTCAATTTAGACATCCCTATGTTTGAATGGAAAATAGATGCAGTTGCCCTAGATAATTGGATTAATCTTATCTATTTGTATCACATGGAGAATCATTTATATGACCAAAAAAGATTACATTCATTCTTTTTAAAGTTTTTTTATTATTAAATAAATGGTGGGAAAATTCTTGCACTCCATGTGAAATGTGTGAATATATTGACTTAAACACACCTATATATACATGGAATGGTTTCATAGAAGAAATCAAAGTAATGTATTATCCTATTAGAAACTATGATGACTAATACATCATATTTTATTTGTTACACCGAGGCCATGAACAATTTGTGTAGGAATACATAGAAATTTTTCATACTTTGGTTTCAAAGCTAAATGTTAAAGAATCTAAGAAAAATATTTTTTTGAATTATAATTGAGATTTGAGACCATATTTATAATTTTATATGGAATTACTATAGATCTCCTCCATTAGAGAAGCCTATATATTCACTTGAAATTTTGAATCAAAGTCTAATCTAAAGACCAAGAAAGAAAATTCCAAGTCTCGGGATAAATTATAGTCTACACCTTTCAAGAAGAATATTAAACAAGGAAATGTCCCTTCATACCATACTTAAAATAAATGCATATGATAAAATGAATAGGATAAGCAATCTAAGTCTAGAAACTAGTGCTTAAGTCATAACTGTAGCAGTCACTCCAACGAAGAGTGTCACACTTAGAAAACTCTACTTGCACAACTTGAGGTAGTGGGTACAAGAACTAAAAAACTATAGAAAGGTAAGGAGATCATGTATTTTAAACCTAGTTTTTTGGTAGGTACTAAAAACATATTTACTCCCTCCAACATAGATTTATAGGAATCAAAAATGCTTTTCCATTCTAAAATGTGAATCAACAGCAAACTGACACACTTTATCATTGATAATAGAAGTCAAAATAGCATGATTTATCTAGAAGAAGTTTGAAGATTGAAATTTCCATTAATGCCTCATACAAAACCATACTTCATAATATATTTTAGTGTAGTCTCTAAGAAACATCATTTAGTAGTTTCACCTAGGGTAAAAAACAATTTTTTCAAGATATAATCTTTTACAACATCACACCATTAGAGGTATGAAATGTTTTACTTGGATAACCATATATTTACCATTGACATGAAATATATGAAGTAAATCCTAGAAATTTTGTCATAGATATTGGTGATATGAGAAATTTATTATCATAATTAGTTCCTAAGATTTCATTCATTGCCACAAATAAGTGCAAGAAGTTAGTCAATTTTAATAAGATGTTTATACTCTTAAGAATTCCCTTGTGGCACAAATATATACTAGAATTCCTAATATAGTAACAGAGTTAAAAAATTTAAAAACATGTTGAGAGAATACAATAATGTATTTCAATCATGTAGATAAGTGCCTACACATTGCGTGGTAAAAGATACCATTGATTTGATCCCAGGACCTAATTTCTCTTTGTACCATAGACAATTTATAGAGAATAAAGAGATCAAGTGGTAGGTCCATGAATTATTGGATAAATGACATATTAGGCACACCCAATAATGCATGTAGAAAATAAGGATGAAACATGGAGGTTACGCATTGATTATAGAGGTGAAACAATTATCCTCTTCCAAGGATCAAGACATTACTAGACTAGTTTTGTAATGACAAATTCTTCACCAAAATCAAACTTAATTTTTGATATCATTAAATTCCTATTGAAATTATATATATATATATATATATATGTATGTATGTATGTATGTATGTATGTATGTAAAATATCCTTCAAAGAAAAGGAAACTGGTATGAGTGGTTAATTATGCTATTCAAATTAACTAATATGTATACACTTGATGTTTTCATCTTAATCATTTACTACCAATTTTTCTTATAGGGATTATTGATGCATCAATCTCCATGAGTGCACACATTAAAAGGTGCATCGAGAATGGGTGGGATAAAAGCATGGTAATTTATGAGAAATGTGTTCCTTCATACAAACTCCAAACCTCCTATGATGTCCCCCTAAAATCATTTAACCTTGAAATTTGTCTAAGTCTAAAATCTCATAAGACCCTTTAAAACTTAGAATCTACATTATAACTCTTAGAATTCCAAAAAATACTCTCAAACATTATATATATATATATATATATATATATATATATATCAAACATAACTTAAAGTATATACTTAAATGTTTATTTTATAAATATACTTCTTGATTCAACAACTTTGAGCCTCTTTTCTCCTTCTCTCCATATTTGTAGCTAACTTATATTTCTACTATTTTGGCTAGGCTAATATAGTTTTTATCTTAAATGTATTTCCCTATACTATATGGGCATAACGAATACAATTATGAGATTGTCTTTGTCTTCCAAACTATATCGACCTAGATGATATAGTTTTGAGTTGACATCTTTCCAATTGTATTGACCTGGATGATACTATTGACTTTGAGTTTAAGATTAGTTTTGGGTTTTGGATTCATATATACAGGGGTCATATTTCATTCCAAAACCATATAACATGTTATATAATTATCAGTGATGTCATGAAAGTGTCCAGGTGAGTGGATGAAGTACCTTGATAGTCTATGTGATAAGGACAAAGTGTGCAATATGCTTGTCCTAGTATGTTTGGTTGATCTTCTATTTTGGCATGGTTAGAGATGTCCACATATTAGTATGTAATATTGAGCATGTGAAAAAGGTCCCTAATATGTATTTTAAGATTTGAGTGCTTATGTGCATAAGTAGAATTCATTTAATTGTCCATAGTTTTCATTTATACACTTTGGGTCTAGTGGTAGAAAATTTGATTAAGCAGTTTACTGACATCACCAATTCCATGTGTGGATGATTCAGGGGGATTTGTTCATATGGTTGTGATAACATTATTCCTTAGTTTCTATGCACTAAATCCTAGGTCATGTGCCTAAGTATAGTCAAAGATATAAAAGTACACAGTTAGGCTCCCAAGCATTTTGATAGAGTTTTCCCATACTTAGCCAAATTTGCATGAGGCAAGAAAGAGCTGAGTAAGAATTTTTATGATATTATATCTCACATGTGTGGACATTTCAGGAGAAGGTGGTCATATGGGTTTGTTCATTTTTGTGTCTAGTTGATTTGTGCTTAATTTCAGGTCATGCACTAAAGGGAATCAAAAGATTTGCATGTGCAAAGTTAGCCTTCTAGGCAAGTTCTAAGAATATTTGGTTCTATGAGAGAATATTTTGAGAATTCATTTTAATTTTATTATATCTCACATGTGTGAGGGTTTTAGGAGTAGTTTATCACATGGTTGGATTCTCCTATGTGAGGAGATCGTATGGTCCAAATTTGAGTTCATGCATCTAAGTGCAGTAAAATTTATTGAGGTTGAAAATTAGCTTCTCAAGCATATTGAAATGGTCCCCATACTTAGTAAATTTTGAAATAGGTAAATTTTAGCAAGTATCAAGGTGATTGACAAAGTGCATTTGCTCCAAAAAGTTAGGAAGCAGTGAGATGGTGCTAAGTGTTTTATGTTTAATGTTGAGTAGAGATGAAGACCAAGCTCCTTCCAAGGGTCAGTTATGAGTGGGAGATCATATATTTAGAGATCAATGGCGCACATTAAATTCAATAGGTTAAAGTGATAGTTATTTAGCTTTGTTAAAGACTGAGCTATGTACATAAGATTTATGGAGAATGTTGAGTTAAAGTTGCAAGAGTGCACAAGATGAGGTCAACATGTTTAAGGTTTAACCTTTGAGCATTGGCACCTATGTGTTAAATATAAAAAAATAATGATGGTACGTATTTTATCTAAGTAGTGAGGACAAGAGATATGAGCATAGTGTTCAAAGTTTAACTATGATCATTGACATTTAAATATTTGAATTTTACAGAGGGAAAAACTAGTCTATGGTATTTTACCCATAACTTTTGATCCAGGATGAATTTTCCCATGATTTAAAAATAAAATATTAATAGTAATCCATGTCACATCTAATGAACCTAATTTGAAGATTTGAAAGTGTGTACAAACAAATATATTGAACTCCAAAGTTGACTATGTGTTTGTGCTTGTTCTGTAAGTAACCCAAGATGGGTAATTGATGTTGTTTTGATAGCTCATGATGAATTAGTTATATGGGAGTGTTTTAGACTCCATAAGGATTCTTTTCATGCATTATTAAGGTTTTATCAATCATATATTATATGAAAAAAGGTTTTAAACTTGATTATGCTTTCATTCATAATGACTGTATATAGAGAAGTGTTTAAGCTACTTGTGCTTAAGCTAAAAGGTGTTGTGATGGTTGTTGGCACTTAAGGGGGACCTATTGTTCATTTAGAATGGGTCCATGCTATTTTAAAATGTTCCTATGTTCTTTTTTTTCTCAAAGAAGTGTCAAATATCTGAATGGGTCTTTATAGGACCTAAAAGTGACTTAGGCCTATTTTAAAGTGGATTGTGATTAAGTGTGACCCATGTAAGATGCCTTAAGGGTGAAGGCATGTATTTTGGATGATAAGGATTATTTTGAAGTTGATAATTCATGATTTTTATATATAGTGAAACCAAATATGTTCATTTCTAGACTTAGATGTGAGATTTTAGAGAAGGCTTGTGTGAGATGTATGCATTAAAGTGAAGAAGGAAGGATATGTAGTGTGTCTATTGGTTGAGTCAATGAGTAGAATAGTTTCTTGACTATCTGTATGACCTATAGGTCATGTTCCTAAATATTATAATAGTGATCTTACAATTTGAGGATATGTGAAGAGGTATGAGTGTGCATATGAGGATAGTTTGAGTGAAGAAGGAAAGAGATTGTGACATGCCTATGTGAGAGGCTTGTTTGAGATAGAGAGAGAGAGAGAGAGAGAGAGAGAGAGAGAGAGAGAGAGAGAGAGAGAGAGAGAGAGAGAGAGAGAGAGAGAGAGAGAGAGAGTTTGTGTAGAGGTTAGAAAATAGAGATCCATCATTAGGTTTTTAGACATCATTTCTAAGGTGAAGGTGTTTAACAGAGGGTCTAAAGTACTTGGTCTTCCTTAGGGGCAGTTTCTCCTTGTGAAACAAGTGTTTCACTAAATACCTTTGGTCAGGGGGATATGATTAAGGTTCACTAGTCTAAAGTATTTGATAAATATCTTGTTTTTAATTTATTATAGGATAGTAGTCCATTTTTGTTATAAGATTGAGAGTGGATTTTATTCCCCATTAGCATTTCCCATAGGAACATTTTCTCATAGGAAGTACTTCAAGGACAAGAAGAGTCTTTACACTAAAGAAGATTGCAACTCATTAGATGAGAGTGAAGATAGTGAATTAGAGTATGATCATGAAGATTATGGTCCTATTAAAGATGAATATCTATTCGTGGATGAGGAAGGAAGTTGAACACATTAAAAGGATCCTACTTGGAGTGATTCAAATGATAATAAATATGAGGTAGACTATGACGATGCACTAATAAATGCTCATGAAGAACTGAAGATTGAAAAGAAGATCAACAAGAAAATGAAATATAAACTCAAGGAATTTAAGGAGAAATTTAGTGTGTTTAATTCAATAATGGATGAAGATGCCAAGGAGCATGAATATATGGCCAAACATCTCAATTGTCAATTGGAAATCCTATTTACAAGCCTAAAAGCTAAAGAAGATGAATGTACAAGTTATGTAATTTAAAATGAGTCATTGAAATCTATGTTAGAGAAGGTATATAGTAAGGTAATGCCATTTGTGAGATTTGAAAAGATCTCAAGTGATCTAGACAACATTATAAATGATCAAAAGCATGAAAGTGATAGAATTGGTCTTGGATACAAAGAAGAACCAAAGAATGTAACTCAAGACAAGATGAAGACTAATGTGAACAAGAACAACCATACTTTGAAGATAAATCACTAGACAAGGAATGAAGGTGCTAGTAAAATAAAGACAAATCAGATTAGACAGCCAAATGCCATGAGCTATGTAAATTTCAATGGTTATTGATATACTTATAATCAGTTTGGGTATAGAGCTAGAGAACGTAGAAGACAAATTAAGAATGATTTTTCATGGAAGTATGATGGGGGTCATCAGTTAAAAGGTGTGAGAAAGGTTGAGTGATTCAACTATCATGATATAGTATACTTTTCAAAACATTTTCCATTCAAGGCAAGATATGTTGAGTTTACATCAAGGAGTATGGTTTGCTATAGCTATGAACAGAGAGGTCACATTCCTATATTCTTCAAGAAAAGGCCTACAAGATATAATAGGTTTTATCAGGATCCTAGAGTGTAAGATAGAAATCAAGTGAACTCATGGAGACCAAAGGAGGTAATTATGAATTATGATGAGTTTACAAGTCTAAGTAATCTAATGTTGAAGAGTGCCAAGAGCTCTTATTGACTACTCATGTTGAGAATGAAGAGACCAAGCTCAAGGAGAAGAACAAGGTACTGGTTGAGGATAGTTCTAAGGTAAGTATAAATCCAATTAAACATCCTACTATTGTTGAGAAAGTTCATGAAAATAACATCAATTGTTAGTGCCTAATGATGAGGTTGAGGACTACATGGTTGATTCTTCAAATAAAAAGGTATGTCAAGATTCCATAGTTGCTCTATGTGTTGTTAATTATATATTTGAAGAAAATGAGAGTGATATAGAAGAAGAACCAATTGTCTTAGTTCAGACTAAGAAGAATAAGAACAAGATTAAGAAGTCTTATAGCTATAAGAGGATTCTAATGGTTATTGAGGAGATGTGGACCACTCCTAGCTTCACTTTGTTTTAGAGCATTATGGTGTAAAGGATGTCTATCTATGCTTACTAAAGAGACTCCTTTTAGTAGAGAAGCAAGTGTTGTTGTGGTATTCTTGATATGTTCCTAAAATACTAGAGTTGAGTGTTCTCAGTTTAAACAGGTGTGTCTAGGTGGAAAATATGTTGAGGTGATGTCATGATGTTGATAGTTGTATATGGAGTAGTCTGTAGGGTCAGATTGAAGGTTCCCAAATGGAAAAAGAAGATTTTTGATTTGTCAAGATAATATTTTTTTCATAGAAAGGTCTATTGACCTTATTCTAGCATGCTCCAGTTGATTTTGTGATCTGAAGGTATATTGAAGTCAATTTAGAAATTTTTGTTAGCTCTCAAGTTTCTTAGTTTGTGTTTAAGAGCTTGTAGGTCCTATAATGGTTTATAAGAAGTAAATGTTACCAATGGTGTGGAATCTAAAATATTGGTCCAAAAGTGTGTAATGAATGTCTCCAAGTGTACAATAAGTTTCAGAGGTGGATGTTGATTGGAAGGTGTTGTGTTGACCTTATTTGTTTTGAGATTTTAGGGTTTTGGGCTCTACTAGAAAAGTGGTTTGCCTTATGAGTTGAGGTATGAGGATTATTAATATATTGAATGGGATAAATTGGTTGTCAAATCAATCGTCATAGATATTTTAAGGTTTTTGGTTCTCAATTTATTCAAGTTTTTGTCAAATTAGAGGCCTAATTGGGTAATTGGTTTGTGAAGAAATTATATTTCAAATGATGATATAGTTGTTGAAAATTGGTGTGTTTTATGGGGCATATGAGAGTGATCCAGATATGAAATTTTAGGTCCTTGAAGATATATCTACTAAAATATGTGGGATTTTCAAGTTCTAGGTAGGGTTACAAGGAGTCTAGATAGACCTAGTATGAAGATTTGATATTTTTGCTCAGTGTTTCCAAAAGATCAAGGTATGTATGTTTCAAGGTGAGTTCCCAAGTTATTTTAGAGAATTTTTCCTATTTGGTATGTGGCATGAAGTTCTATTGGTGGTCCTTGAGTTGGTTTGAGAAAAAAGGCTAGTAATCTTGTGAGGTGGTTATTCATGGTGTATAGAGATCTAAAGATGCTTAGAAGGTGAAATTGCTCAAAAATATTTAGGGTATTCCCTCTCAAATGTCTCTTGGTAATTTACACTATATTTTAGTGTTTTATGTGTTCTTTCTTCATTGGTTATAGTTCTTGGTAAAAATAGAGTGTTGTCATGGAGCAAGAGGAAGGTGTCAAGGCAAGAAGAGGTAGGCTCAATGTAAGGGGGAGTTTGTATCATATTTTTAAGGTGTTCCTATCTTGTTATTGGTTTTTTTAGGTCCTCAAGATCAGATTGTGCCCACTTAGTCATTGTGTCAAAGGGGGGAAAAGTTCATGTTATGATAGTGCTTGAAGAGAGAGAAGTTGAGTTGTATACTATTATATATGATGATTGTTGACATTAATGACAAAGGGGGAGATTGTTGAAGAGTTGTCAATGATTTCACATGGTGATGTCATAAAGGTGTCTGGGTGAGTGGATGAAGTGCCTTGATAGTCTATGTGACAATGATAAAGTGTGCAATATGTTTGTCCTAGTATGTTTGGTTGATCTTCTATTTTGGCATGGTTAGAGATTTTAAGAAATGAGTATGGAGTATTGATCATGTGAAAAAGGTATCTAAGATGTTTTTTAATCTTTGAGTGCTTATGTGTGTAGTGGAATTCATCTGGTTATTCATAGTTTTCATCTAGACACTTTGGGTCTAGTGGAAAAAAATCTAAGTAGATAGTTTGTTGATGTCACCCTTGCCACATGTGGATGAGTCAAGGGGAGTTGTTCATATGGTTGTGATCACATTAGTCCCTAGTTTCTATGCACTAAATCCTAGGTCATGAACCTAAACATAGTCAAAGATATTCAAGTGTAAAGTTAGGCTTCCAGGCATTTTGACAGTGTTTTCCCGTACTTAGCCAAATTTTCATGAGGCAAGAAAACGTCGAGTAAGAATTTTGATGGTATAATATCTTACACATGTGGAAATTTTAGAATAAGGTGATCATATGGGTTTGTTCATTTTATGTCTAGTTAATTTATGCTAAATTTCATGTCATGTGCTAAAGTATGTCAAAATATTTGCATGTGCAAAGTTGGCCTTCCAAGAAAGTTCTAAGCATAGTTGGCTCTATGATAGAAGATTTTGAGAAGGAATTTTAATGTCATTATATGTCACATGTGTAAGGTTTCTAGGAGTAGTTTGTCACATGGTTAGATTCTCCTATGTGAGGAGATCATATGGTCCAAATTTGAGTTCATGCATCTAAGCATAGTAAAAGTTATTGAGGTTGAAAATTGGCTTCTCATGCATATTGAAATGGTCCCCATAGTAAATTTTTAAAAAGGTAAAGTTCAAGAAAGTCTCAAAGTGATCGATAAAGCACGTTTGCTCTAAGAAGTTAGGAAGCAGTGAGATGGTGCCAAGTGTTCTATGTTTAATGCTAAGTAGAGATAAAGATCGAGCTTCTTCCAATGATCAACAGTTAGTGGGAGACTTTAAGATAGAGATAAATGGTGTGTATTAAATTCAAGAGGTCAAAGTGATAGTTGTGTAGCTTTGTTAAAGACTAAGCTACATACAAAACATTAAATTGAGCACATTGAGTCAAAGTTACAAGAGTGCAGGAGATGAGGTCGACATGTTCAACATTTAATGTTTGAGCATTAGAGCTAATATGTTAAATATAGAACAATATTAATGGTGTGTATTTGATCTGAGTAGAAATGACATGAGATGTGAGCATAGTGTTCAAAGTTTAACTGTAACCGCTGGCATTTAAATATTTTAATTTTATAAAGGGAAAAACTAGTCTATGGTATTTTGGCCACAAATTTTGATCTAGGATGAATTTTCCCATGTTGTAAAAATAAAAGATTAAGAGGACTCCATATTAAATATAATAAACCTAATTTTAAGATATAGAATTGTGTACAAATAAAGATATTGAACTCCAAAGTTGACTATGTGTTTGTGCTTATTCTGTAAGTAACCCAAGATGGGTAATTGAGCTTGTTTTGATGTTTTTTTTATATCTCATGATTAATTAGATATATGGGATTGTTTTATACTCCATAATTATTATTTACATGCATTATTAAGGTTTGATAAATCATATCCAGTGTGAATAAAGGATTTGAAGTCGATTGGGTTTTCGTTCACAATGACTGTGTGTACAGAGAAGTGTTTGGGCAACTTGTGCTTAAGCTAAAAGGTACTATGATGGTTGCTTGAAATTAAGGTGGACTTATAGTTCATGTATAATGGGTCCATATTGTTGTAAAATGTTCTTATTTTATTTATTTTCTTGGAGAAGTGTCAAAGAGATGAATGGGTTTCCATACGACCTAAAAGTGACTTAGGCCTATTTGAAAGTGGATTGTGCTTAAGTGTGACCCATGTGAGATGAATTAAGGGTGATAGCATGTATTGTGGCTAAAAATTATTATTTTGGGCTTGATAATTCATGATTTATCTATATATAGTGAAACCAAATGCATTGGTTTCTAGACTTAGATGTGGGATTTTAGAGAAGGCTTGTGTGAGCAGTATGCATTGAAATGAAGAAGGAAGGATAGGCAGTGTGCCTATTGGTTGATTTAATGATTAGAATATTTTTTTGACTATGTATATTACCTATAGGTCATGTTACTAAATGTCATAATATATCTCTTTTAATTTGAGGTTATGCAAAGAGGTTTGAGTGTGCATATGAGGACAGTTTGAGTGAAGAAAGAAAGAGATTGTGGCATGCCTATGTGAGAGGCCTATTTGAAATAAAGAGAGAGTTTTTTTAGAGGTTAGAAAATATATATCCATCATTAGGTGTTATAGACATAATTTATAATGTGGAAGTGTTCAAAGGAGGGTATAAAGGACTTGGTCTTCCTTAGGGGCAGTTTCTCCTTGTGAAACAAGTGCTTCACTAAATGCCTTTGGTCAGGAGGATATGATCAAGGTTCATTGGTCTAAAGGAGTTGATAAATATCTTGTTTTTAATTTCTTATAGGAAAATATTCCATTTTTTATAGAAAATATGTTTGATCTTCTGTATGCATTAAATGAATGAGCTCTCTTGTTAATGTTGCTTGATCAAGTTGATATATGTTGATTATTTAATAGTTTGAAAGGGCTAAAATTGTAATTGAAATATTTGGGCTCACTGATTCACCCCCCCCCCTCTCAATGATTGTACCTCTAACATAACACACTTAAATTCTTTGCTTGATCTCACATTTATGCTTTTAAGTAGTAAAAGGAGTTAGAGGGTAGAGTCTTATTCTTGGAGGTGTACTCTTACGTATGGTCTTTTAAGCTCAATAGGAGGAGTCATTCTAAGGAGGTGTTGTAGTCTTTGGAATCCCCAACTAAGTATATATAGGTATTATTATTTCCATTCAAGGTAATCAACCTAAAAAATCTCTTGAAAAGTGCCACTTCATCCAAAAGGAGAGATTGAGGCACTGACGAGTCCACCTAATAATAAATATCTTTACCCTTGATCTCTTTCCTTCATTTAATTGGTAGATTAGATATTGATTTACTTATTTTTGTATCATATGTGTTATTTATCTTGATTTTTCTCCTTCTTATACTAAATAATTTGGTATATATAAAGGGTTGCTTAGGCATGATATTATCACCTTAGGCTACATAGACTACCCATTGTTTGACCATTGCACCATTTATAATTTTATCAGTGTAGTAATTTTAGCTTTCTTGGATCTAGGTTACCCTTTTTCATCATTTCCTTACATGTGACATCCTTATTATATGATATAACCATTTATAATAATTATTAAAATCACTTATCTATATTGAGCTCTAGTGAGAGTTATACCCCATGTCATACTCTTAAGATTTAGAACCCTTTTCTCTTGATATTTGAGTGTAGATTACCCTCTGATAGGTATACAGTTATTGTAGATCCCTACCTATATTCAAAGTATACACAAGCTCTATTTTAATGACCTTATTCAAGTTATAGTATATTAAGAGAAAGAAGATAGTTATAGGTCATCATAGCCCATGTATATATAATGCACCTACTACATTCATGAAGATGATGAATGAAATCCTCATGTCATCCACTACTTCATTTTTTGTATTATACCTTTATGACATCTTAATATTCTAAAAAAACATGGGATGAACATATGTGTCATATTAGATAGGTGTTACACACTTTGTAATAACCAATGGTATATGTTAACATGGATAAACATTCATTTTCCATGTAAGTTGTATAATATATGGGATAAATTTTAGATACACATGGAGTTCATGTCATTAAATAATGTCCCACACCAAATAATATAATATATATTCACATCTTCTTGGGATTAGTGAATTTATGTGTGATTTGTACTTAGTTTCTCTCATATGACATAGACTCTGAACCAAGTTACAAACCACACAATAGAAAACATTCAAAGAATTGAAATGTAGACTCTATTCCATGCCAATACTTACATGTTATGTAATATTCAACAACCATTTGAGATGGATAATGTTTCATCCAATCGTGCAATTTAACATAGTTCTCACTCAATATGGTCATCCCATTACTTAGCACATGAATTATTCATTATGACAATAATAAAATATACAACATATGATCACAAAATTAATGACATTATTTAGGCATGTAAGCATTGGAATCATTATATATTAGAAAAAGAGTTTGTGATCCATAGATCACAAGCCACTTCAATTCTTGAAAATTCATAAAAAGTTAAAATAAGAGTGGCATAAAAAGTTATCTTCTTATTTTCAACAGTTCCATCTAAACATCAATCATAAGAATGGAAGTGCCAATCTAATATTAGATTGTCTAAGATGACCTCTGGTTAAGATATTATAGGTATAATTAACACATGTGGAAATGGAGTAAACACTTGGTAAGCTTTTTATCCATTTAACTTAGAATTTATAAAAATATTTTTAAATTTGCTTTGCAGAAATTTAGTTCTATATTTTTACATGCAGGATGGACTCCTATATCATATCAAGCACTTGTGTAAACTACATGAACTAGAGAGATAAAAAATAAGATTGGAAGATAATTTAAACTAGGTTATAATATAATTTGGAGTTGAAAATACTCTTTATGTGTTATAAAAGTAGTTCTTTTTTCCACACCCCAGGTTGAATGTTGTGAAATACATCTAGTCTTGTACTACGTGTGTAATTTCCAAACCAATTAACAAGAAGAAAGGTTTGTACAAACATCTGTCAATTATAATGAAAACATGAAATATATTTACATGATATTTCTCTCACTCTAACCTACTACCAAGAATGATTATGTTTATGTAATAGTTGATAGATTCTAAAAGATGGAAATTATTACACCTTGTAAGAAAGGAATCTCAACTCTAGACAAATCAATTGTATTTTTATCATGTCTAGATCCACTTTGAAATCTCATAAAATATCACCTCTAATAATATATGAGGTTATTTATCAATTTTTTTTTGGTTTATGCCAAACAAAAATTTGAAAAAGTCTAGCACCTTTCATCCGTAGACCAATGGGCAACCAAAAGTGGTAAACATGATGATAATATATCCTAGTATAATATAAAATTAAAATAAGAAAAATAATTGGGATGAAATCATTCCATTCAAGTTTGCATTATTTTCCAACTTCTAGCACCCATTGATGTAGCTTATCATATACCACCATCAAAGATAATATTTGATTCAACCCAAAATGAATTAGAAAAAGTTATTTAGTTTATTTATCCTATTAAACTCATGAAAACCTTTCTACAATAGGTGAATGCTAAGTAAAAGTAAAGTTATAATCAACATCAAGCACCACACACCTCCCAGGTTGGTGATTGATATGGATAAAATTGCAAAAGGAAATACTGACAAAACCTTACTAAAAGTTTAGTCCAATTATTTATAGGCCCTACACCATCACTAAGTAAGTAGGAGATAATTCCTTTGAGATTATTACTCCTTATTATTTTGGGTTACATATAGTCTTTAATGCATGACTCTTACACCATTATTTCTACCTTTGATAGACATTTAAAATGTTGTAGAGACCCTTCAATAAGAAGAGATCAACCTTAAATATAGTGCACTAATAGAATCAAATTGAATAATAGATGCCATGGTCAAATGGACACATCAAAAAGAGACCATTGTCTTTCATATCATCAAAGTAGGTATGTTCTATCAAGTTTAGGATTAAGATATTTTTAATATTAATTAGATAAATTTTTGAATAAAATCAGAGTGTATAATATATGAAATAAATTATACAAACTAATTTGGAACTTACTATATTTAGAAATATGGTAAAAGTGAAAAGTAAAAAAGAAGGATCACTTAGCTAGAAATCAGACACTACAATATAATAATTATAGTTATGAAACTAAATATAAGATTGTGTGAGGTTATAAATCAAGAATAGGGATTTGAATCCCATTAGGAAAAGTTCATTTTATCTAAATTAGGTTGGTATGCACTAATATCTATAGGGAATGTCGATGTTTGGTAGGGGTTTACCTTCAATGTAAAAATGGGTTTATGGGACTTCACTTGTAGGTTTTATGTATGCAATCAGTTCTGTATGATTTTATGTAGGATATATTATATGTTTTAATCTTCAATTTGAACCCTAATTCAATATAACATATATAACATACATAATAAATTGGGAAAATGGGTTAGTGGCCTAATTTTTGCTTGAACACAACACCCCCTGTATTGAGTGTTACCTACATACCAATACTCTAAAGAGGGATTAAAATCCATGTAGTTCTCCCATGTTATGGTGGTATGTGTGAAATAATGGTTTAATGATAGATGTTGGAAAAATCCTAGTGTGATTAAGTGCTTTGAAAATGATTTGTTACCTTGGAAGTGTATGCAGACTTAGTTCAGGGCTACTAGGGTTGTCTGTACTTAGAATTCAGAATAATATATTTTTATTTTAAATGTGCAATTAGGTTTTCTATTTATTTTCCTTGATATGATCCTTTAAGGAGAAAATGGTTCAAAAATGTGACTTTATAGTGACCATATTGGAATTCCTTTGATGAAATTGAAAAAAGTGCAGGACAACCTATTTGGTGAATTTTAATCTAAGTAAATGTTCATTATTTGGTCGAAGGACATGGCCAATGAATTTAGATACTATTATTGAGTAGGATAGTCTTGAAACATTAGCCTTATCTAAAGAGTAGAGATAGATAAGCTTAAATTGTAGATAAACCTGAAAGTGATTTTAGGCTACTTAGAATGGTGAATAGGGATACTCAAAATTAGAATGTGTTTAAATGGTAAGGGTCTTTTGCATAGAAATGAAGGGAAGTCAAGTAACATGGAATTAGGAATGAACTAAGCGTGTACAATAAATTATCATAAGTTTCTTATTTTAGTGGTAGATGTTAATTTATGTGTCTACAAGGTCAAGTACCTTCTTAGGTAAAATTGTTTAAAAAAGTGTAGTATTCCAACCTCTTTCCACACCTTGTACCACAATTGCATGCAATGGGGACCATTTATATTTAAATATGGGTTAGTTATCCTAGATGACTAGAGTTATCATATCAAACCATGACATCCAGGTGTTTCTTGATAGTTTGTGCAAGTTCACCAACTTCAACATCATCCCAAATACATGTTTATAGTACTAAAAATACTAACTCCTCTTCTTCAATAGTATAGAAATTATAAACTATCATTACTATACTACATAACTTGATAGTAATGTTAATATAATCCATAATAATAATGATTGGTTATGCATTGGTTGTTATCTACCATTGTAATGGATTAAACAATGATTCATCCCCATTTTTGGTATATTAATACATTATTATATCTTTATAATAATTAAGTGATACATAGATATACTAGAAGAACTCAAAAGTCACACATTTGACATCTCAGTTCTTGTACAAAACTTTGTATCATAAAACTTTGTAATAATAATTGTAAATCAGTCCATTATCTTCTTTACTCTTTCCCTTGTATTACTACACTTTAATATATCCTTCAAATTTTATCATTCATTATTCACTTCCAAAATAGCTCATTTAATCTATTAAGTTAGGTTGTCTACTAATTTTCCTCCTATTTACTAGATCAAAGGGTCCTCGAGTACCAAAAATATAGGAAAAGTAGTCACTAGATAGGTTGAGATCCAATGAAAGTCACAAAGGATCTATGAGCAAGGATAGACATTAGTGATGGGGTTCCACTATGAAACTAAATAATATAACCAAAGAAATGAAAACATAGGTCAAATGGATAAATAAATATAATTTCATGTTCACATTATACTTTTTAAATTACTTAAGTGATAATTAAATTTTCACTTAAGGACTATATAGAAATCATCAAAATAAATTAAATCAAACTAACACATATAATGAAAAAGAAAATTCTTGACAACTTATTAAGGATAAGTAATAAATCAATAAAATAATATAATAAAATGGATTAATGTAAATTAGGTGAGTATAATTTTTATCCCTAGGATTAGAACAATACTAGTTGTCTAATTCCACTAAAACCCTAAAAAAAACACCTAAAACCTAAGGATACTCTACAAGAGACTACACTCACCCTAGTTTTCTCATTTTTGCTTGTGCATTCAAGTTGAGAGGAAGAGAGATATAGGAGATGGAGAGTTTATCCCATGCCTCTTCCCTTATATTTATCTCCTACAAGAGGTTTATTAACCCATGGAAACCCTCTTACATCCATGGCATAAACCCATGTTAGTTTGGCAAACAATATTAATTATTTCATAATTAGGGTTTTTTATTTTCCTTATAAAAATATTTTATTTTCTCAAATATATCAAAACCACTATAATGAGGAAGGGATTCAACTTGCATCCCAACTCCTAAGACCAAAACTACAACTCTTCTAACCAAAAGAGCTGGCAAGTAGCCTTCTAAAAAGCCCTAAGTTTAGCTTGGTCCCCTCTTCCTACCTTCATACACAAACATAAACTACTCCTAATCATAATAGTAAATAGGATTTTAAAAACATCCCCAAATAATAAACCAAAAAATGTGTAGAAACCCCAATAAAAGTGCATAGATTTAAAAAATTGAAAATGGAAAAAAAACTTCCCAAAAAAAAATAATTAGGCCCAAATGGACTCTAAATCACATTAAAAACCCCATAAAAATCACATAAGTAAAATTTTGTATTATAAGTGGCATGGAACATATCTGACTATCCTATACTTGGTGCTTCCTTGTCATTTTTCCTACTCATAATCTTGCTCTACTTCTCTAATTCTTGCCTAAAATTAAAAAAGTGAAGATTTTAGACAAAATTCAAGTAGGAAAAGGGCAATGTATTGCTTCCATTAACTCCAAATGGGTAGTGGACATGTGTCCATCCTCATGGGTTGACCTAAAAAAATCCTTCCAAGGCACAAGTAAGGATTTGTAAACTTAGATAAATATACTTTGGTATATGTATCAAAGTATTCATCAATGGACCCACTAAAATAGAAGGGAGGTGGAACTTTTGAGACTTGCCAAAAAGTAGCCATTTTAAAAATATATTTTTCACCTATTAAGTAAGGGTTAACTTATGGAAAGGGTAAAAATCCAAATTCAATGCCACATGGGGTGTCCATTATAGTGTAATGGGTCCTAGACACATGATATTGTTGCAAGGGAGGGGGGGATGTGCTAGGGGTTCACAAGTAAAAAATAAGCAATGGTTATATTTGTATATAGTCTCAAAGTACTCCCTTGTCTCCATCATGTTTTTTCTACCTATTCCTACACACTCAAGACACCCAAGATAAAGATATGTCATCTAATGAAATAACTTGTTGGAGATATCCTACATCATTGGAGATAAAAATCTCAAAAGCGGTTTCATTAAACCATATTCAATTAAATTAAACATGGAAAATAATTACATATATAGGCTTTGAGAATCCTTACTACAACACACATCATAGATGTGGGATTATTAAAAGTCTAGCTAACTTATTTAATAGTTCCCCATCTATAAGATGTGCACATACCCAAGTACCTATGTTATGCCTTAAAACATGTTCACATTATAACTATCTAGAAACATTATAAAATAAATGTACACACAAAATATTTATAACACACCACATTAGTGCATGCATGGATGAATATAATGGAAACTCTCCTCAAATTGGATGTCAGGTTTACTCAATAATGCATCCATTTACAAACATTTATTGATAATGACATTAAAAAACTAGACTAAAGATAACACACCTAAAAAAATCATCTCATGTTATAAGAAATGCTATTACAAAAATATTTAAAAATATTAAAACATTATAACATATCTGTATTTAAAAAATTCTATTAGAAACTTATTAAATAACATTAAACAAACCTATAAACTAAAAAAATAAAACCTAAAAATATATATTATAGGGTTTAATAAACTCCTAACCTAAAAATATGATAATACAAACTATAAACTTATAAAATAAATTAAATACTTAGAAATATAAAAACTAAAACTAATGACTCTAAAACATAATCTAACACCTATGAAAAAAATACCATGGGTCAAAAGTGGTATTGTGACTTGAGCAAGTTCATGCTTTTGTGAGCTAGGGTTACAACATGTCATTGCTATGTGGAGTTGTGAGTTGTTAGATTATATACTACACCACTATGGGAGTCAATACATGACTATGGAAGTTGAATTCTAGGATCAAGAGATAAATGTTTGGTCTAGACTACAAACTATGGAGATCATAGAGCTAATCACCAAGTCAAATTTAGTGTGTCTGTAGGGTTTGAACGGATCTAGAGAAGAGTCACGTTGAGTAGGAGGGATGAATACCAAGGAGCATCAATTTGATGGGAAAGACCTTTAACATTCTTCTTTACAATGGGTTGGGTGACATGTCCATTTGAAGAGTGACTAATTTGAGGTCCATGAACCTTTTCATTACCCAACAATAATTTATCTTCAACATTGGTTGAATGCAAACAAAACTTGATGAAAATGATTTTGGTTGATGCATAATATTAATCAATGCCAAATATTAATTAGATGTTGATCTAAATATTAGTCAAATATAACTTAAATCAAATGATGGTATAAACTAACTTATTTAATAGTGCACCATCTACAAGATGTGCACATACCCAATTACCTAAGCTATGTCTAAAAAATGTTCACACTATAACTATCTAGAAACATTATAAAACACTTATATGCACTAAATACTTATAACATAACTAAATAAAACTAGATCATCATGTAAATATCACATTAATTTTATAATAATATCACTAATAGACCATTTAAAAATATATCATACTACATCATGATGCTAAAAAAATTATAAATATAGAAAATATTAACCATCACATTAGAACACTTGCTTCTACCACAAAGTACATAAGAAGTCACATGACACAAATATATTCTAATAACATGTATCTAAATATATATCTCATAAATAAAACATGTACCACATGATAATAACACTATAATCATCACATGTTAATCATATAACACATGTTGATGTTGAATTGTTGAGTAACATAATCCATGTCCAAACAAGAATCAATAATACATCATATAACATAAATAAGTAAAAACATATGGCACATTTACATCATATAACTAATAAATAACCAATATGTATACCAAATTAAATATGAACACAATAAAATACATAATAACCCCATGCCAACATGTGATACTCAACAAAATATCTAGATAGATAGGAAACTATATGGTATGTGATAAAAAGTATGTTCAGGCCTCGCATCCACCTTCCATTAAAATAAAATATTTCGCTTAAAATTATATAAGCTCGCTAAAGGGGTTTCAATCAAGATATGCCATTACATGACTTAGCTTCGAGGATGTGTCTAAGTAATAACACCATCAAATCTTAGCCAACCAATGTCCATAGATTCAAATAAATCTGATTGTCTAATTGAGTGCATCAACCCACTATTAGATCCAACTTAGTTGTTGAGTAGTTTAAGGGATTAGGTTCCAAATTAAATTAATGTGGTTCATGGTGGGACCATGGGACAATAGGTCCATATTTTTAAAAAACTACATTTTTTGAATATGTGGATTTTCAAATTACCAAATAAAGCAGAAGTAGATAGGTGAGTGGTCAGAAAAGATAATTTTTGGCAAGGATTCTATCGAAAAGGAAAAGGTACTGTCTAAGGAGAAGTATGGCTAAGTGGAGAGCATAAAATAATCAATCCATTTTAACATGTGTTTATATCCACTTTGAAGATTGGTCCAAGTGTACCAAACTTTAGACATGGGATGACAACCAGTGTTCATGTCATAAAAGCCAAATTTATTTTACATGAAAATCGACACCTCTCTTTTGTCATTGAACCACATCATTAGTAAAAGTATAATTTTTTTAGCAAGTTTTTCCACCATATTGAAATCATGAAATATATCCTAGTGGGTGTCAAGTAATGATTTTGAAATCCACCACTAAAAGGTCATCCTTTCATATGCATTATTTGAGGCATAAACATTAATAATGTCAAAAAAATGGTTCACAATATTGAAAAGAGCCCATATGACATGATGTGTATGGTCACATCTAGAGTCCACAGAATGTGGCCACCATTTTAGAGAAATAAATGTCCTAAGGCTTCCATGACCTAGGTCATGATTACTTGTCAGTAGTAAACTATCAAGCCATATCACTTTATTAACAATGCAAAGAATGAAACCTATCACCTTCATTTCTTGAAGGTAAAAAATGTTCATATCTACAAAACATTTCCTAAAATATTACACCGCGTACTTATAATTTGAGTTTGTAATAACCTAAACATTCCATGAATAATAATTCACAAATTATGGGTATCAAGAGACATATCTTTAGAATCTATCCTTTCTATGGATTCGTATGTGTTCTTCAAGAATTGCTCATAGTTGGAGAGAAATAATTCCTAATGTTGGGAAACTTGGTTGGCTTCCAATTCAACCACATACTCCACCTCTTCTATGTATTCCTAAAAAGAGGGACTATGAGAACAAGCCAAAGAATCCCAGGTGGGACTGTGTGAATAATTGATTACACCTAGATGGGAGACAAGATGTGGTAGAAGAACAAAATTGTCAAGAGAAAATTATAATGAAACTTGAGAATTAGCCAAACATTTCCGACCATGGGCATATTTTAAAAATAGAATTTGGGAAGTTCCACCTCAAAATGTCCACTCTCCTTCGTATGTTGAGTGATAACAGGCAACTCCCTAGCAGGTTGAGTCATAGGCAAAGGACCCTGAGGTGTATAACTGGAATATGGTTTGTTATTTATCCCCAAATTCAGGTGAGTGGGCCCCTTATTATATATTTTTTTCACCCCCAATAGTATTCCACCCATCCTCCTAGGTATTTTTGGGGATATCAGAGGTGGGCTTGGGAGTTAACTTATTACAAGGTAAATAAAATGGACAGTCCTTGATCTTGTGATCCATTTATTGATAATGGAAGAAGCACATGTTAGGAAATTTAATATATAGGACTCAATGTGAGTGTTATACTCATGGACTTGAATCTCCACAAACTCTTTGAGATCATTTGATAAATCTACTTCTACGTAGACACATTTTTAGGGAAGTAAAGTAAAATATTCTAGGCTCATGGTAGACCACATGGCCAATGAAATCTATGAATTCATTAATAAAATGCCAACAAAGAAGAGGTAACCCAAGAAATTCCACACATATTGGGACTTTCAGAGCATCATGATCTAAAACAACAAAGTTCTAGATATAGTGAAAAAGCACCAACAAGGAGGTATGGATGTACCAAGTAGTGAACTTGTTCAATATCACACCCACATGGGTAGGGTTTGAAAAATGCAGTAGAAAAAAGCCCTTTTTCTTATTTTATTTTTCATGTTTTATATGTTATTTAGCCTAATGCCATGAATGTTTTAGGTAAATTGAACCCAAGTCTTAAACATGCTTTCAGAAGGGACACAACCAACAAAGTAACCTATTAAACAAAATTGTTCTAATCATTAACATGCATAATTAAACTCAGGCATAAATAAAACAACTTTAGGCTAAGAGACATTACCTCATGGTATATTTTGCAGATAAATTTCTTTGGTCATTTGAGAGGTAGTGTCATGGCTCTAAGCTCCTCCTTCATATTTCATATCCTCAACAATTGAATTGGATGGGAAAACATTATATACCTTGAGCTCACCCTAGGGTGAGGCTCCTAAATACCAATAAATGTTATTATCACATGTGTGCCAATAAGGACTACATTTTGATTCAAAATTTGGTAAGAAATGATAGCTGTGATGTGCTAAACTAAAACCTTTGAAATGAATATTTTTATATTTGATTGAATATTTCATACATTTTTATATTAAGTTTAAATATTTAATTCTTTGTGATTACAATATTCATACAAATTGTCTATTGGTAAGGCATATGTTATATCCTAATTTAATAATTCTATGAGTAATGATTTTTATGTCAATTAATGTTGTAAATATCTATTAATATTGAAAATTATTTTATTTCATACAACCATCCTTACAAACTTTACACTAATTTTCTTACCCCCAAAAAATTATAATCATATTTATATTTTTATTATTTAAGGGAATAAGAATTTGATCTCTAATTTCTTACCAAAGATAACACTTAAAATTGATTAATAATATGGAGATATCTTAAGGGAGAGTGGAGAGGAGAGAGCTATATGAATCACTTATGTCTGTGAGCTTTTATGGTTCCCCCTATTTTCACACCACTAATATGTCCAATCTTGGTAGGAGTTATTGATAACACATTTACTGCATTGAATCAAGATTTCCATCCACACTTTGGGTAGTTTTTCACCTTACCTATATTAAATGGCCCCTACCACCCCTTTTGAATAATTTATGTAGGTATTACTAGTGTGAACTAGATAATCCATGACACCAAAATAAGCTTGAAAGTTTATCTCGAAGGTCTACCATGAGGTATTGATTTTAAATCTGATGCTCCTTTACCATATGTGGTTCTGTATTTACTAGAGTTTGATAAAGCCTATCATTATTTTGAAAATTCTACCCTAGTTTCTTACTTTGTGGGTTAGTTCCTCTAAAGAGCCTTTTGAAATAATGGGTTCACAACCATTGGCAAGGCCATGGGGTGAAACTAAAAGGAGTCCAAAACCTCACTAAGGGTTTCTTCTTATTTTGTTTCACAAACCTTAAACAGTGTAAAGCCAATGTTAACCATGGCCCATGGTTTATTCACAAAATTTTAGTTGTTTTTTCTCATTGGACCTAAGATGTTCAAGTCTACAAACAAGCTAAGCTTAAAATCCCAATATGGGTAGAATTTACAGGCTTGCGTCTTCCCCTATGGAATTTTCTCGACTAGTTTATCAAGCTTTGGATGCTTTATCTACCATGAGCAACCAAATTTCTATGTATCCTGACCTTAGAGAAGGGTTTGTGTTAAAATAGACATTGTCAAATATCTCAAAGAGTCCATTGATATTCAAGTGGGAAATAATCAATTCTCTTAGTGTGTGTTCTATATTAACCTATTGAAAACTTATTTTTTAAGTGCTAAGATTTAGATTTAAGTGCTAGGATTTAGACCACATGATTAGAGAATGTCCTCTAATGGTCCCCACTCTTTTTATCCCTAAAAAAAAGGTGGTTCTGAGGCAAAACCCCAATCCTCTAATGGGTGGACCATGGTTTCTAATAGAAAAATTAATGTTTCACTTGGTAATGTTAGACCTTAACAAATTATTTTCCAACCCTCAAGGGGGTCAATCTCCTCATCCCCTACCAGTAAATCTCCCATCTCATCATAATTTAAACCCCCACATCCTATCTCTTGATCCCCATAGGTGGTCACTCAGTTTATGTCTTCCCCATCTCCTACTCTTATGATTCTTTTATCACAACCCCCTTCAAGGGTGAATGATTCAGATTCTGATTAGGGGCTTGTAACCCTAAATTATAAGGTTGTTATAAATCACTCATCTAGTCCCTCTTTCTCTAAAAATAAGGATTAAGTGCCAAACAATAGGCAACCCTTCAATCTTGGTAATTTTCTCTTCCAAGCTTGGCTTTCAATTGGTTTTCAGCCCTCTCTGACCTCTCTAAGGGAAATGATATGGTCTTGTATGTTTTCCAATGATATTTTATTGTTAACATGTTAGATGACTCACTGATCTGATTCATAAGTATAAAAATAGGAATAATTATCATCATTTTGCTCACATGAAAGTTTTATGCATCAAATAAGTCAAAATTTCTATCTTTTTGATCTAATCTGTAACTCACACTATCTGGCCTAGGGCCCTTTGTTAGGACACCTATCACGAGTCTAGTCATGGGATATTTTTCACCTTGCTAACACTTGACATGTCTCAAAATATCATTTCTTTAGGTTCTGACCCCACCCACTAGGTGGTCTGGACTATTTTTTATTTTCATAATTGCACCATTAGCCTTATCAACTTGTATGCCTCTAATGATGTTATGGAATGTACCTTTCTTTGATATGGTTGGTTTATTCCCTCTAAAATTCACATTGGATTCTTTGTGGTGACTTTAACATGATTGAATCTATGGAAGAAAAATAAGTTTGCCTTCCCATGAGATGGTATTTAAGAGAATGAGAAGATTGATTTTACAATCAAAATAAACTTGGGGTATTCAACCCAAATTATTGTAGGAGAGATTCATATCCTCCATGGTTCACATGGTCAAACTTTTGTCAAGTTGAAGATCAATTCCCTAAACATTTTTACTAGTCCCTACTTATTGATCAAGATATTTTATTCTTTACTCTTATTCATGGTCGATATGTGTCTATGATTTCAGAATCTTTCCTATCTGACCATCATCCTATTTATTTCTACATACAATGGACCTCTCCTTAGGTTAAACCCAAGGGTTCCTAGTTTTACCTCAACACTACCCATCTCAAACAAGAGTAGACTATTGAGCATATCATTAGGATTTAGAACTAACTCTTAGACCCATAGGTGACATTGGCTAGATTGAGTGGTGGTCTAATGCTATAGCCCATATCACTTCCTTCTTCTAGATCTATGGCAAACAAGCTACTCTTTTCAATAAACACATGTATAATGCTATAAACCATGAATACCTTATGGTTTCATAGGAATTAGAAGCTACACATTTAAACCCACATTTTAAGACTTAAACCACCATGTGAATACCTAAACTCTAGGTTATAGAGGCTTATAAGGCTATAGGAGCTCAACTTTGAGTAAGGATTCATTGGTTGAAGGTAGGAGACAAAGTAACCAAGGAATTTTTTGCTCTCCTTTAGTCAAGACAAGCTACTTACAAAATTAAAGCCATTATAAGTGATTTAGATAGGCTTACCATACTACCTAATATCCTCTAAGCCTTTGTGCATCATTACCATGGTGTCTTTATGGTGCAACCATCATATCCTGCTTGTAAGGTTTCCCTCTCTCAATGTCTTATTATGGTCCCCTACAAACTCTAAAAAGAATAGAGTTGTTTGTGATAGACCTCTCAATATTAATGACCTTAAGTAAGATGTTATGCAGATAGCCTCTGTTAAAGACCCAAGTATTGATGGCTTTCCTTATAAATTTTATCAAACCCTATGGGATTTAGTTAGACCTGATCTTCATAGAGTATATTTTGAAGCTATCCTAACCAACTCTTTAGGTCATCTCATTAATTAGGGAAGCATTAAATTCATTCCCAAGGCAAGGGACCCTGAGGTCATTACCAACTTGAGACCCATCACTTTGCTTAATATTTCTTACAAAATCATAGTTAAAGCATTAACTCTTAGAATCAAACACTTGTTTCCCTTAATTGTGTAAAGTGAGAAAATTGGTTTCATTTAACATAGACATGTTTTAGATAATGTTATTGCTATTTAGGAAGGTATGAAATGGGATAAAATATCTAACCAAAAGATGTTGTTGATCAAGATTGATTTTTAGAAAGCCTATGATTATATTGAGTGGCCTTTTATCATAGCTATGTTATAGGCTCTAGGGTTTGGCCCAAAGTTTGTTCACATTATCAATATGGTGTTTCAAGATACTAGGGCATGTATCACCACCAATATATCCAAATATAAACACTGAGCTCCATAGATCCATCAAATAGGGTTGTCCCTTTGCTCTTGCACTTTATGTTTTAGCTTCTAAAATTTTTGGTTATCTATTGACCAGTTATGATTCCAAGGGTCTGGTCAAGGGGATATCTCTTCCTAATTCATTCATCAATGGGAACTTTATTGATGATTCATTCATCACTCTATAGGAGATGTTGGATGAAAACTCTATCAAACAGGCTATGGAATGTTTAGATATTTTTTGACTTGCATCTAGGTCATCTATTCAATGGTGTAAGACCTAGTATTATCACCACTCTATGTCACCCAAACCTCTTTGGCTAAAGGGATATATGTGGAAATGGATCCTTCCTTGGGTCTAGTTTAAATTCTTAGGTATTCCATTTACTTTTAGAGTGTATCATATAGATTGTGATCTTATGTGGTTCAAATAATTGAGAAAAAAATCTCATTTTAGATCACTAAACCTTTGAATTTGGCCAAAAAATAATATATTTGTTCTGAGGTGCTCATTACTACTCATGTTTACTATTCATTTTATTGGGATCATTCTAATACCTTTTATTTTAAGATTTAAAAGCTTTTGCAAGACTTTTTTGGGACAATTTTAAGGGGCACTAGGGTTTTCATCGAGTCTTCTAGGCTATCTGGTGTCAACCTAAATAAGCTAGCAGGCTGGGGCTCATAGACATAAAGCTTTGAGGGATCACTCTTGGGGTTAAATGGATCATCAAAATCCTAGAAGGAGATGAAGCCTAGAAAATTCTACTGAGTCACTACATTTTTCAAGGTTATCCACTTGATGGAAAATCCTGATAAGGCATTGGATTTCATAGCGCACTTATCTCGCTAGTGATAATCAAAGTATGGGGAACTTTTATCATGAAAAGTATTTGGAATGCCTAAAAAAATATAAAACCTAACCTCATTTATTTGAGGGATGGGTTTATAAGTGATATTTATCTAAACTCCAAGTTGTTATGGTTGTTAGGTTGTGGAGCTAAAAGCTTCACTGATGTAGACATGGAGAAGGCCATTGGAGGAGTTTCTGGAGTGTCACAGACACCAGCGTCGGTCAGGCCAACCGACGTTGGCAGGAAGGAGATAGGAAGCAACCGACATCGGTCAGAGATCAGCCGATGTCGACAGACCCCAGGCAGACAGGGACCGACGTCGGTCGCCTGTGTGGTTCGACTGTGAGTATATTACAGGCAGTTAGTTGACGAACCAAGTGTTTGCATGTTTAGAGCTAATTTTAGACTGAGAGCTGTGGATCTAATTATTGTAATTAGGTGTCTAATTATTGTTTGGATGAGATCTATATATTAGACTCATGGCTGTATTGTAAACTTGTGCTAGAGAGTAAGAGAGCAAATAAGCTCCTTCAGAGAGAGGTGAGCTATGGTGTGTTCCTCCTAGTGCCACAGTACCAAGGTGGGTGCTGGATTGGAGAATCAACAGGGTTCTTCATGTATGTATGATCTTGGTCATCAGGTGAGCATGGATTCTATAGGAGATCTACATGGTAAGTAAGATCATTGATATGTAGGTGTATGTGTGTGCAAGGTCAAGGTTCACAGGTGTGCAGAACCAGATTGATTTGTAGGTGTGCAAAGTTAGAGAGGACAGCAACACAACAGGGAGCAGTATCAAGAGAGATCTACTTGGATTACAAGTGTGTACTCAGAGCAAAGAGGAAGGCAAGGAAGATCCTTCCATAAGTAAGGTCTATTGAGGTGCAGGGTGTTGCAGGTTCAGGGGAGATCTACTTGAAGTACGTTTGAGTACTTGTGGAGTGCGTGGAGCACTTGTGGTGTGCATGGAGCACAGGTATAAGGTGAACACCAACTTAGTGTTTGAGTTGGGTGTTGGGACCTAAGAGAGAGAGCTTTGAGGAGAGAATTACTGTTCACTTGAGGTGTGGGAAGCCTCTGAAGAGGTGGTGGAGAAGAAGTGGCATCTTCTTTATTGTATTCTTTTCTGCAAGAGTTTTAATACAAGTTGTGTATTGTCTCTCATATCTTGTGTTATTTCTAGATTCTAGTTACTTGTTGATTTTGGTTTATTCCACATATTAAGTTGCTTGTATTTGGTAATCAATTGTGTGCTTCCGGTTATTCATATCCCAACAATGGTGGCCTCCCCAGGTGAACTTCCATAATGTCCCCATTTTCATGGTCTCCTAGATCAAAATCTTGAGTCTATTTAAGAAATGTATTATCATGTTGGTGATCTATTTTTTAAAAACTCTAGGGACTAGCTTCCTTGTCCTATGCTAAAATCCAAGTTCTATCTTAATAAGGAAGATGTAGAGTCCATTTATAAATTACAAAGTTCCACACCTAATGAATACTTACATAAAAATGGAGTTTCCTCTCTCACATCATGGTGGAAGGACTGGTCCTAGCCTAAAACCACACCATTTTATCAAAACTCTCCTTAATTAGGTTACAATGCGTTGGGTCTTTAGCATATTGACATTGATGTGCTTAACCACTAGTGGTATCTCCAATCCCTCCATTAGATTTGGGCCTGAAGATTTGATAATATTTTGGTAGCTTGTATTGAGCCCAAAAAAACCATTTCCTTTAGTGTATTTTCTACCAAGGTTTGCCCATGGGGAATAGGCTCAAGCACATAGGGGTGTTAAATCCCACTTGCACAACCTGTCATTACCCATAAACTATCAAACATCTCTTTTGGTTTTACTCTTGTGCCCACTCAGCTTGGAGATGGATCCATACCTTTTCAAACCCTTCAAGGCTAAAATGTTCACTTGGAAAATGCCTCTCTTGAGGGATTACACCCTATTTCTTGCAAGATATAAAATATTTTGTTAGATTTTTTATACTATTATTTAATATTAGATTTGGAAATCTATAAATCAAGCATGTTTTAATAATGAAAGTATGGAAAAAAGTTTTATGTAACTAATAAAGTTATACTTTCTAATGTTAACCTTCATATTTAGATTCAAATAGATAAGGTTTGGCTTGAGCTTCATCATCTGCAGCTCTTCCTAGACCATTGGGGAAATGCTCCTTATGTGGTCAACCATGAGCCTGTTGATCCCCTTCTTTCCACTCCCCTCCTAGGGGTTGTGGCCATGGGGGGAGGTGACACCAATCTCAAAACTATAGGTCTCAAAGTTGGAGGAGCTCCTCTCCTCACTCTCATTATCGATCTCCTTCCAAAGGATCTAATAGAGGAAATAGAGATAGTGGTGGTGGGGGTGGAGACCCCTTCCATGAGATAAGTTCCCATAGTTGGTGTTATCCATATCTCCTCCTTGCTAGGATTTTTAGGTGCAACATGATTTTGAAACTAACCAACAGGATAATGGTTGGGACCTCCTCCCGATTGATGAAGATCCCCTAGCCTAGGATGGATGGTGAGGAAATCCTTAGGACCCTCTACCTTTGCCTCCTCCATTGGCCACCATGTTCACAGTTGCTTCTTATTTATTTTCTTCTTTTGTGTTATTTCATTATCTTTTTTTAATTGATGTGCACTTGAGTTAGTTTAGCTATAATTATTATCCAAGTTGTGGCCTCTATTAGATTTTTATTTCTCTTGATGCTCCCTTAGCTTGGTTTAGCTTCTGAGGTGTGACTTTTCCACTAATTTTTTTATGATTAATGTTATACCATAATTTTTTTAAATTAATAAAAGTGTGATTTTCAATCAAAAAATACCTTATCAAAAACATTTATAATCATCTATGTATTTGCATTATATTAAAGGAATAAGAACTTTGATCTCTTTTCATTAGATTTATATGCTTTAAAAAAATTAAAGATTTATATATAACTTCTATGCTTTTAAAATATCATAGTTTTTTTATATTAATAAAAAATTATCTCTTTTCATAGATTTTTATGTTTTAAAAAATTATAGATTTTTCAAATTAAAAGATTATTATTATTATTATAATAAAATTTGTTTCTAATTATTTATAAATATATATTTAATAAATTATTAAATTTTAATCTTGAATATATACACATAATTTGGAATGTACAGGACCATCTATATATTGCAATTTAAAGCATTTGAAATGTATAGTTAATTATCTACTTAATTATAATTTATATAATTTTGATTGTGTGGTGTTATTTGAAAAATATGAATATATATTTAATGAACAAACATGCATAATTTTAAATAACATTCGAACATGTAAATAATTAAAATTAGTCACACAACTTAAAAATGGATTAATTTATAATTAAATTTTATTGACTATTTAAAAATAATATATGTGTGCATATTATACATAAATATATTAATTTTATTTTCCATATTGAGTTGTGCGAATGTATTAAAAACTTCCATGTTTTGGAATGTGTAGATAGCCATTCAAATAATTAAAATAATTTAAAGACAAAACTTATAAAATGAATGTTTAATTGAATATTTAAATAATTATAATTTACATTATTTTTTTAATTTTAATTGTATCTATTTAAACATATAAACATTACATATAATTTTGTATGATACGTAATGTATAATTGATCATTTACATATATACATAAAAAGCCTCATACAAAATTTATTAGTTGTAAAATTGTATGATTTTATGATGTTTATGTACTTATCGATTATTAGTCTAAATTACTTATTATTGGTATATTTTATCAACTTTTGATGATCTCTAAACCTTTTTCCAACTCCATCCATTTGTCAAGTTCTCTCTTTGTAATTTTCCTTCCACTTAAATCCTATTTTCTAGAACATGCCTTAATGTTATAGATAGCCTAGAATGTTAGTGTGTGGCCTAGAATATTTGTGTATCCCTTGGTGGCTAGAGTGTAATTAGTTTCTTTCTCTCAAAATTTTCTTCTTGTGACCCTTTGATTTCAATTTATGGATTAGTAGGCTCCTAATTTTAATTTTATTTATTTGTTTGTAAATATATATTCATTGTAGTTCATTCAGGGATAAATAATATATCTATCAAAAGAATATATTGAGCATTTATAAGAGTTACAAATGAAATCATTAAAGCATTCATGGAAACACATAGTTCATGTTAGACACATCACAATACAGTAGTTTGCATGATATTAATCATTGAGGTTTGTTGTTTTTGATATTATTATTGTCTAGGGCCTAACTAATATCAAGAAGTTCAAATATTATCTAGTTTAACATAAACTCAATGATGTATACTATTTTATTTAAGTTTTTAAATATTATTTCCTAATTAAATAAAAATAATAATTATGTTTTGTAGGTGATTAGATTGAAAGATTAGGAAACTGACCAAGGTGTTCAAAGATTAGAAAAATAGAACACAATCATCAAATTATTTTGGGTTATTTTATGTGGATGGCATACAAGTGTTAAGAACACTACACCAACCACATAAAAGGGTGCATAATGAGTAAACAAGCCTAAATGTATGAAATACAATAATAACTACCTAATTTAGAGGGTAAGATAATGAAATTACCTTAAAATTTTGATAATTGAAATTATAAATACATTAATAGATAAATGTGTACTTGATTGACTTATCTGAGTTATGGTAATGATTGATGATGTTGAAATAAGGTTCTAGAATACTTTAGAAGATATTCCAGAAAGTAAACTATGATCTATGATAGTGACCAGCTTTAGAATGTATCGAAATAATTAAAGACTAGAAACAAAAGCTGAAAGGTCAACAAAATGGCTACATAGATCCTTAGGGTCTAAAATTTTCTAAAACATTCATCAACAATAAAAGTCTAGAATCCCCTCTCTAATGAGAAATTAAGGTGTACAAATGGTATAATCTTCTCTCCTTTGATGTAACCATAATTTGACATCAATCCCTACTACTACATCCAAGACTAAAGGAAATATGTAGAGTTAATGGTTTAGGCCCCTTAAGTGGGGGTTGATATACATATCATGCATGCTAATGATAAGGGCTCGTGTATATATATTCATGTGAGTGATCCATATAAATGAGTGAGAGAAGCCTCCACCTTATCTCATTATGATAATCAATGATACTATACGCTCTTTCACTAAATCCAATCCTTATTTTAATACACATGTATTCAACCAAAAAACCTTCAACAAATAGAAAGTGGAATAATAATAGAATTCATAATCTCTTTGACAAGTGTGTGATAGTTATGATAAATGTGCATAGTGATACTTGATGATTTCTTGTTATCAAATGATTGGTACAAAATTATATATAAATATTTAAATTTAAATTGGAACATGCTTACAAATTGGTTGACCATGGAAAGGCTTAAAACCTAATAATCAAGCCATGGAAAAAAATGGCATGGTGGCACAAAGGATTCACAAACAACTTAATCACTTTTAGATTGTTCCAATAGAAGTACTAACTAAACTTAATGTGAGCTAATGAGCCAAATGTATGAAATCACAATAAAAACAATGAAACTACATGAATTTTAACAAATTTTATCTCTATGTAATGCTCCACTTTTTTTTTTGTGTACACAAGTATGTGCATGCACATATATATGTCAAATTAGATCTAATAAGTACATTCCTGAGATAGATTGAAGAAATCTTTTCACTCTTTGAAATGTTTATGAATGCTCCAATGTCAACATATCGATTGTACCTTAAAAAACATAATTTTTTACAAGTAGATCAATGTCTTGAAAATTTGATAAAATGTTTCCAAATGATAAAATGAAAAAAAAGAAAATGAGAAAATGAATGAATACACTAACTGGTATTTGAACCATGTTGTCATCTTTAAAAATGATGAAATTATCCTAAGTCTCAATTTCCCCTACCAAGTGGCTAAAGAAACTAAAAAACTATCATAGGCCTCAATTACCCCTATCAATCAACTAAAGAAACTAAAAATTATCTTTGGCCTCAATTTCCCCTACCATGTGAAAAAAATATGCTTCTTGGCAAATAAATCAAAGATTTGGTACCTCTATGTAATCTCTTGATATTTGTAACCTATTGAAACTTTATTTGGATAAAGAATATGCTAAATAGATGCCCCCTTTTGAGGTGAGGGATGTTCCTAAATATTACTCATCTCAAAATAAAAGGGTTAAATGCACCATGTGTACCATAAATAGAAATCAAAAGTTATTATATTATTAGAATCATATTTTTAAACACGTGTTTAACCATAGAAAGATATCATCATGTAAATCTCATCGATAACTTGATATTAATATGTTGAAGTAATACTAATATGTTAGGGTGTAAAAAGGATGGGGAAAGTGATATGCCCTGATGTAACCCCAAAAAAGGGACAAGTGATATGCCCAATTATAAAAATATTCCCATAGATTGATGAGATATATCAATGAAACACACAATAGTAGTATGGCACACTAGATTCATGGTAGAAACCATGGCAACATAGGAATAAAGCATAATAAGCTATAAATAATAGCATACATGATACATATCATGTCAACAATCATATAATAACACATTGTATAGTAAAAAATCTAAACAAATGTAATCATGTAACCACATAGAAAAAATGAATCCATCAGAAGAAATAAAGTGATGAAAGAAAAAAAACAATCAATCACACACTAGTGACACATCTTGATAACTAGAGGATTATCTATAAATGACATAGTAAAATACATGAAACACCCACACACAACCAAAAAAAATGGACATGTAATAAATCTGAGCCATCATAGGGAAAACAAGAGAACACACAATGTACCATAATGTAATAATCAAATGAAGCAACACAATTTATT